>JAJEKV010000107.1:0-732390 GCA_021234155.1 Isoetes taiwanensis | reverse complement strand
TCATTGTACTTCTGTTCAGTTACGTATTACTAAACTCTTCCATTTCATCCAAACCAACACGCTTCCTGCACGACACATGTCTTTCTCACAATGACCAGCTTCCTTGTTTCCAAACATTACTCATGTGTCCACTTTCTTAGATAATCATCGCCTTCTAACAACTCTTTTCCTACCTTGATGCATCCCGACTCATCCACCAGCTCATTTGTGGAGGAGGCATCGATCACCCAGCTAAATTTGGATGTGGTATTGGCATCTTCGCTTCTCCGTTTTCTCTTTACGTCCTTGACGTTTCAACCAATTTCCTCTTCGCGCCTGGTACATGGAGCCTCATCAACACCTGCCGGGGGTGGAGGTAGTGGTGGAGGTCATTATTCTGAGCATTCATCAATGGGGTGCCTTTGAAGTATGATTTATCATCTAGTTTTCTCATCTGCGTGAACCTTGCATTCTTGTTTCCACTTGATCATTTCATACGTTGTTGTAAGTCTTGTTCTGTTAAAACAGAGTTTCTAGGTACCCAATGAATAGCTGCTTGAAATGCAACCTTAAGAGACACTGAAACCGATGTTAACTATGAAGTATTGGTCATCAATGCTTGTTATTTAAGTTATAGAAACATTTCATCCTTATTTACAAGACAATTGTATTGTTAAATTTAAAGAAATCGTAATCAAGCTCACTTATAAGTCAAGGGCAATATATATCAATTAATATATAAGTGTTATACATTTATATAGTGCATGATAATTCATAAATGAGACATTCAATACAATTTAGAATCAATGAAAGCAGAAAGAAAATATTCTCTTAGTGATGCCCTTCATCGATTTGAAGAAGTTCTTGACATCACACGAATTAAATTTGGTCCTTTCGGCGTTCGCGAAGATGTTCACCGAGAGGAAGGCCCCATAAGTGCTTTCGAGCCATTTTGATTTCACTTGAGGAGTTGAATTACCGTTCTTTTACACCCGCTGCCGTCATTGTTCGTCCACGAGGGTGGCCTGCGAGTCGGCGGTGGAGTGCCGCGGATCGCGAAGGATGATATGATCCGTTGCGGGGGATCCCCTGGATTTTGGCGTCTTTGCAAGCCAGCGAGTGCTATAGGGCGCCAGAGCTCTTCTCTCGTGGGCTGAACTGCTTGTGAAAAACTATCATCACCCTTAGGCTGGAAAGATAATCGCGGGGTGCCTTACCCTTCCCTATGGCCTTGGTCCGTGCCCTTCTGCATTTGCTTGTGGTAGGCGTCTAATATAGGGTCTTCATAGTCCCCTCCACATGGTGTTGTCTCTCGAGATTGATACTCTTGGATTGCCTCCCTTTATACCTCACTGGAGCAATGCAGAGCTTGGAGCCTCAACTGCAGTTTGTACAATACACTTTGTATGTTGTTGGAAACTCACTCCTGCAGGATGATTGCTGGTTCTGATGTTACTTACATTATCTCGCCTCACTAATAATTTTGCTTTATATCTAACATTGTCTCCGTGGAGTCTTACAGCTCTGCTAACTCCCTTAGGATTTCTGATAGAATGAAAATTAGGTAAGTCATTTTGTGCTCTTTTGCCATCAAGCCTAGGAGCTAAATCGGTCTAAGCCCTATTTCTTGGCGTGGGAAGGTTGAGGATCAGCCGTTTTACCAAAGATGTACTCCTCTCCATGATGACTAATGGCAATGGTACGTGATGCCGATTGGTGGCCTCACTCAAACCCTTTGATTCATCATCATTGCACATTTCATTAGCCTCTCGATCCTTGTAGCCTCTGCGCTTGGCACGGGTTTCTTCCCTAGCGCGCTTCCGTGAGATGCTCCGTCTGCAATCTTTGAGTATCCACGATGTCACATGCATGGAACATGTACTCAGGAACTTCGATCTCGTGAATTAGCCAGCTTTGCTCTACGCCAGTGTCGGTGGCTGGTCAAAAGAACGGGTGGGGGCTCTCCACCTTGTTGATTGCCTTATCTTGCATATGAATAGAATTTTTGCACATAGAGAGATATCTATACCTATTATTGCTTACGAGGTCATAATAGTCGGAGCACGGTTCTTTGTCTATCCAACTTGTTTTGCCCTTGGATCCTCCCCTTAAGGCTTGGCTAAGCGAATCTAGGGATACCCATTTCCTTCCCTAGGCGGCAAACTAACTGAGAGTGGGGATAGGTTCAATCGTATACGTTTTTATGCGTAATACGTATTTTCATTTGATACGGCTGCAAATTTGGCGTTTAATACGTCAAAAATAAATCAAAAATTTCGGCGTGAAAAATTTCAGCGTGCTTGAAAACCTTAGGATTCGGTTGCGAAACTTTAAGTAGTAATATGATTTAACTATGAAAATCGGCGTGGCGAAAACCTTATTTGACTTCGCAGCGAGCTTCCCTGGCGTGAAAGCGAAACTGGTTTAAACTACGGCGAAAAATTTAAAGTTTATTGTAGCGAAAATGGAAGGTTATCACCAGCGAAAAAGTTTAGCGTAAAGCGAAGGAAGGTTTAAACTTCACGCGAGGTACACTGAATTACTGAATTTTAATTTTCTGAAGTACGGTATAAAATCTGAAAATGCAGTATTTTTCCCAGAAGCATCGTATTTTTGGACTTTACTCGTCTAAAATAATTTCATAAATCTGGGGGAACCTATCTGCCGGGGTAGGATCTGCTTGATCATAATGGCAAAATGATTATGGAGGTATGAGAGATTACGGTCAATGTTGCATGAGATCAAAGAGATGGTGAATACATGGGAGAGCCTATTATTTGGGAAAATCATGGATATGGTTGGCGGTATCCTTCCTGGAACAAAGCTGCATACATTGGGCGGGAGATAGGGTGTGAAAATGACTTTGGAAAAGATTGATGGAAGCTTGGGAAAATTCACTAAAAGATGACAAGAAGCGATTCTGAGTGAAGGAAAATGGCAAATGAGGCCTTTTATAGACTATGATGCATAGCGGGTTAAAGATTGCACAGGAGTTCTTGATGGAATAGACTTTTGTTCTGGAAACTGTGGATGTCCCAGGTAGGCTGCCATCAGGTGCCAAATCTAAGCAAAACCCGGGGCAAGAAACACTACACTTGGCGGTTTGTTTGGATTAATTTGGTCAATCCATACCAAAAAGTCAAGCAGAGTCGGTCAGTAAATAAGGCATCGTTGGCAACAGGCGATTCATGAGATATCATCGATTTAGCTGATTTGGGAGATGATTGGAGCATTCTAAGAGTTTATAAGATGCTAACATACCTATTATTTACGTTGGACTCTAATCCTTTAGCAACTTGTTTCAAGTAAAATGGACACATCTAAGTGGCCTGCGTGTGGCCTTGAGAATAGCAATTACTTGTGAATCGACCCAGTTTGGCAGTTGGCATTTTAAGATGATTTCACTAGCTGAAATTAACTTCCTAAAGCTGGAGTTTCCTAGGAGGCAAAATTCTAAACAGTTGCTATCTTTTGCTTCTGATTTTCAATCCCATTTTTTGTCCCAAATCCTAGTACTGGGTTGAGGATGGCAAAAGCACTAGCGTCCCATGAGAATGCAGTGGAGACCCCCTAGCAGCCCGGCGTGTCCCGATTTCTTGTGAGGATGTCGACCAGGTTACGCCGATTTTGAGAGCAAAATTGATTTCTTTGATAAACGGGACCTGGCATTTAACCTATTCTGACATTTTAAAGCATACAAAATGTACTACAATCTAGCTTACTTAATTACACTTTGAGCATAATACAATCAAATTACAAAAAAAGGAACTTTATATATATATATGAAAAAAAGAAGTTAAATTACATTGAAAAACTTTATCTAATTACAAGGCAGTACCAGGTCTCTTCTTGGTCTCCTTAGTCACGAGTCCTTAGGCATAGCGGTTGCGCTTGAAGTGGATGGTAAAGATTTCCTTCTTCAAAATTTACGGGTAAAGCTCACCTCTGTAGTTAGGGGTGTGACCTATAATGCGATTAGGAACTCTGCATCACCTACGGAGAACTTAGCTCAAAAGGATGAGGGGTAGTACACTATTGAAGTGCCTAATTTCCCTAAATACGAAATCACCAGGAAGTTAAATCAAGTAATTGGACCTTCTAACCCGACTTCTCACAGCTTTACAGGTAAGCGATGTGGAAGCTAGTTCTTGGCGCTTCCTCCCTTCACGAACTTCGGGGTTTTGCTTACGTACCAATCATTGTACCTCGTCACAGCGGAGAGTACTCTGAGCCACCCAACTTCATCCCACGGTAGCTTGAACTCAGATCACTTGGGAATTAGCTTCCTATGCCTTCTTCACTGCCTTAGGTGGCTTGGGCCACTTAGGAGTACTAGGGTAAATCTTGTCAGTGCGAAGGTTCCCAGTCTGCTTTCGTGCTCCTCCTACTGCGTTCTCCTCCTGGTCTTCCTCCTCCTCTTCCTCCTCCACGACCTCCTGCGTCCTCCATTAGGCAAGGGTTCTTGATGACGGTCCCGTGTATCCCTCCTCCTTCTTCCTCCTCTCCTTCTCATGCCTTCCTCTCTCTGCTTTCTTTATGGCGGCGTCTCCTCGAGACCCTCTGTTACTTTCTCCTTCCCTTCTTCTTTTGCTTGAAGAAGAGGCTGCCTCTTTGGTGCACGAGTCTCCCTCCTCTGGTATACCTCCTCCCTCCCGGATAGAGGGTTGCGTCGGTTTGTTGGGTCCTCTGAGCGAAGAGGTGCTCTAGCGGCTCCTCTGCGGCGTGGAAGTCTCGTCCCGTTGAAAGAAGGGGCGACTCCTCTCGCCTTCCCTTCCCGGTAGGAGGTGCTTTCTAGGGGATCACCGCTTTCCACTGTCCGCAGTGCTGTAGCCGAAGGGAGCTCCTTGGGCCAACCTTTCATAGGTTTGTTTGGTCCTTGCCATGTCTTAAGTCGGCGGTGGCATTAAGGCTGATCAGAGAGGTGTATGGGCAGGGTTGGAAATGAGGTGGCTTAAGAATATTTAAAAGGAAGATGCTCTAAGAATATTCCCCACTGTTAATAGGTCTAATAATTAGCCCCTTATTAATTACTCTATATTCTTAATTATTGAAACTATACACTTAATTGTTAATATATACTTAATGTTGTATTCTATACTTAAAATTTCAATTTTCCTATAATGGTTTGAAGTGCTACTTATGTAATTTGCATGCATTTTTCACCAAAATTCAGTTGGCATGATTCTTATTATTTTGGTGAAATCGATGTTAGCATTGCATAATTTCCACTCAATTTACTAAATCCAGTTTGACTCATTCTTTCTCATCTAACAACTTAGCCTATTCTTACGGACCCACTACCTAGGAGAAAAATTTTCCTCTATTTTAGAAGAAGTCTAATAGCACATTTAGATTTAAAATTGATTGGTAGTTTTATACAGGGATGAGGCTACTAGAGAATGAGAGATACGACTCTAATCCTCGTTAGGTAGTTGCATATCCTAGCAGTAAATCTGAGATTGTGATGAGAATTTTAGATTACCTTCGCGTGCCATATTCTCAAAGTTGGGGCTTTATATATTGTTCTTCTTGATCACCTCAAGCTTGTGATCATCTCCAAGTTTTGCAACAATCACCGAGGATCCTCTTATGAGTAGCGGTTGTATGAAACCCTGAAACTTAGCGACTTAAGGGAAAAGCTAGCGAGGAATAAGCCGCAGCAGAAGTAGCTACTTAGGGTTTCAAGAAGAATCAACATTGTAAAGGGAGCGTATTTGCCATCACGAGTTTTTCTTATTTCATCTTTGGTTTCAGGTTATTTTTATTCGCATGGACATCTTCTTTTAAAAAGGAAAGGGCTTTGATTTTAGATGCAGAATGCATATATTACGCATCATTAATTCCCTCTGCGGTTCGAGATTTTGAATCTGATCGGCCACAATAATGAATTTTGAATCGTAGGCCATATACGGCTTGTGAAATTAATTTAGAATATAGGATGGAAGGTATTGCCATAGGAGTTGCCAATCAGAGTGTGCTACTTGTGCCTCCCATGTAGGATTCACTCATAAAGTAGGCACAAGAGTCTACTTTCACAAATATTTACAAAAATTGTTCTTTCCTTTACTATAAACAAATCATCTTAGTCTTCCTAAGATACCAATTATTTCAAGCATGACATCTAAGTAAATGTTTCTTACTCTATTTGAAGTATGGCTTGATATAAGATTAGTATTGACATTAAGAGCTATGTTAAGTGGCTTTCAACAATGGGGAGGTTGTTACATGGGTAGATGATGGCTAAAGATGTGGCAATCAATATTGGGATGGATGTACTTGATTGACTCAATCTGATTTAGCATAGTCATGCAAAGGCTCTCCATCTTTACACACCTTTACGGTGGACATGAAATCTATATTTTTCTTTAAATCTCTGAAATTCTGGCCACATAAATTCCATCGTCCATGACTAATACCCGGCATATTGATTTCACGTCCTAGTTGTTATTGCATTTTCTAAAATCTGTAAGGAGTAAAATATAAGTTCTAAGCTTTTGGATATCGGTGGAGATCCTGGCGAGAATTTGTAATTGTTTAGTTTATGAAATAGGTAGATCACATATAACTATACATTTGGAGGTCAAAAGCATTATAAAGGCTGAGTTTAGAAGAGACAAACATCACGTGTTGAACTTCACTTATTTTACATGGATGACGAATTCTTGCGGTCTAGCAAGCCTTCATTAACACAAAACCTAAACCCTCCCATGTCGGCAAAATTTGCCTTTGATTATTATACTGTCCGATATCATGTGCACACCAACATCTCATCGACGTTCACGTCAATGGGTGGTGAAGCAACGGACCACATTCAATGGAATCCACCAACAACTTTAGGTCATGCTGGTGTACAAGATGGTGAAAATGAAGCAGTTATGCAGGTCTCTCATGCAGCTTCTGTAATCCTCTAAATAGATATTAGGGTATGCGTCGATGGATAAAAGATGAGCCAAGGAAAAAGGCCTAAGAAGACGGGAACCCAAAAAGAAATACACATTTGCAAGTACATTAAACAAGAAGGAACAGGGGACTCATCCCATTATTCAAATTCTCAATGAACTTGAAATCATCGCCTTGCTCTTGCAAGAAAATGATGTTCAAGGCAACAAATCGCACAGCAGCATACACCTTCCTCCTCACATTTCCAGACTAAGTTCACGAAAATTACGTACGAAAGTATCTTTGGTATGGAGCCAACATGAATGGCTCTATGCATGGGTGCTGCTTAAAAGCTGACTTATCACCTTAGGAAGCTTAGCTGTGGACCACCAAAAGTGCTTTTCAAGCCCGCCAATCCCATTTCCTCCATGCATCTCTGATGAGATACTCAGGCACCCTCTGGGGAATCTGAAGTTTGAGTTTTAGCTACCATGGGGAAGGATCTTCCATGGAAGGTAGCTACGTGGTGGAGGCGGAGAGTCCAAATGCCCATAATCGCGTACATGCAGCAACCCACACAAAAGAAATGCAGGATGCTAGGAGAAAGAATCCAACAATGGCATTACGCAAATTTTTCTCATGCCCTCAAGAGAAAAAGAAGAAATTAATCATCCGCATATTGATTCTGGATCTCCTGCGACCCATTGTTCATAGGAAGTCTAATACAAGATTCCCTCTAGTAAACAGAGACACAGGCAAGGACCACCGACCACAGCATGTAAATAACAATGGGCTAAAGGGGCATACAGCGGATACCCACGACCTACGAAGAATGTGAGGTTCCCCTTGGAAAGAAGAATAGAAAAACGGCTTGAGAATAATGAAACCTCATGACATGTTGTGAATTGTGCACCAAAACCAGAAACGTAAAGACATTTCTCTAAGAAGGCCGATCCAACAGCACACCATATACTTTGCAAAGGGAATCCAGCTTCAAATATACAATTTCTTGTACGAAGTAGAACCCATTAAATACCTTCATGGCGTGACAAGCATTGTTTAATATACATAAATGTGGCGAAATCATTGTATAGGGATATGGAATCAACAAGAATATCCGGCTTTGTGCGCAAAACTTTAGCAAAAAAATCTTAATACCACGAAGATAGTAAGGTGATAGAATTTACCCGGTCCGAAATTGTTGAAGGTTCACTACCTTTAGGAATAAAATGTGACCCGAGTTGAGAATTTTGTCTAGAGCCTTTGCCTCTTGAAATCCTGAGCCAGCCATTGCACATCACTCCTTAACAATCCTAACTCACAGAAAGAACTCACGGGGGTACCATCAATTCAGGACACTTTCCTTCTTAGAAGAGGAAGGAAGCATGCTAAATCATTCATCGTGTATCTGCTTCTAGAGTAGCTCTTATTCTCAGATATAATAGGATATCTTTGCAGTAATGCCTCTACGAGAAAATGATTGGAAGGAAAACGGCGAAAGCAAAAAGGAAAAGAAGTGGCCCCATGCGGAAAGAACTTAAGTTGTTGAGGATCGGGAGATGAGAAGGCCCATCTCTTGAACTTGGAAGACACCATGCGGAAGCTTGTCTCAATTTTCGCGGCTCTAAAAAGCATGTGCAACCGTCCCCCTCTTTGAACCATTGCGAGGCCAGCTTGCTTTCGGCGTAGTAAGACACTTGCGTTACCTGTCTAATACTGGCCAAAATGCTTCTCTAGCGGGCATACATTAGTATACTTGAACTGCAAGCCACTAATTGTTTAGTATGAGCAATCAAAAATCCTAGATTGAAAATATGAAAATGCAGGAAGACCAGGCGTTAGAAGGGGCATCGTCTTGGAAAGCGTGCGAAACCAGTCCCAGATGGATGAGGAGCCTTTCTAAGAGGCCATTCTCTCGGGGACAGGTTCAGAAACATTCACTGCGATCATGATAATGACGATGCTTACCTAGATAGCATAATAAATGGGCGTACACATCTAATTCTAGGATGGATTTTACCACAGGCGGGGCCTTACGGCACCCATTATCTCTGTGTATCTTATGTAGCCCGATGAGGTAGGATCTTTGGAATTCGGCTGCTCCGGGTCTCGCGGGAAGATACTCAAAAAAACATCTTCAAATTCAGTTCGAGCGATTTGTACGAACCTCTCGTAGCTGATGCGACATTCTTTTGATCTTGGTAGGCCCAATTCTTCAATGGAACTTGGAAATTGTAGTTTTGGAGGTTTGGCACAGTAGGTGGTTCTCTCTTTTCTTGTCTCGGAAAAGTATGGAAAAGGGGAAGATGAGAGTTGGAGAAATCAGGAAAGGGGAAGAAGACTGTCGGTATGAGAAGCAAAGAGATGAGGAATGGAACATGATCTGTTTGGAGGATAGAATGATGGCAACTTGGAAAATCTCGAGGCTGTGTATTGCCCAACTTCAGGGATCGTGAGATCAGCAAGGAAATGTTTGCGTGCATGGATGTCTCGGGGGAGGGATCGATTTGTGCGGTTTGGACAAATCAAAGAAGCTTGAAGAGGATTACAGCGGTTGGTGAGCAAATGATGAGGGATTGGAACTGGAACACTCTGGAAATCTTACAGAAATGGAATGACCTCTATAAACATCCATGACTAAGCAAGGCATAGTGAGAAGGGTACATTCTTTGACAAAAAACAATATATTCAGAATTTAAGCAGGCGAAATGCTTAATGGAACTAAGGAGAGGAATTACGGGTGGAGATGGAAAAGCTTAAATGGAACTTCGATAGCCTCAATTAAAAGCGATATAAGGAGGTAAGGAAAACCTTGAGATGATCAAGTAATTGAGAGAGCAGTACTTGGATCTTCAAAAGAATAACCTTTCTTATATGATAAACCCGGAAGTTAACACAGTAATGTCTCCAAGACATGAAACTCATGAGGATCCGTAAGACTAGAAACTGTAAGATAAGGATAGCAATGAGTTTCTTTAATCTGAGAGAGGTTGGCGATTGTGATTTGCAGGTGAAGAGATAGAGATATCCATCTTTGAACAAAACGGTATAGTAGAGGGGACCTATATACATATGACTCAATCTTAGGTAAGCGAAACCACTTTATAAAAGTTTGAATATCCCCTCTTATAAAATGCTCTTCTTAATCAAGTTGTTATGATTTCCAATTACGTCTTGTCATCTTGCTAATGAGGCGAGAGAAGATAAGGATTATAGATCTTTCTGGTATCGGGGACCTCCTGGAAGCGCCAGTTTGTACTCTAAAGAGCATCCTTATCCATTTTCTAATGAGCCCCCATCCCTTGGGGAGGATTGGATTCTGGATCACTAAGCTTCAAAGAATCGATCCTTTTCTATTTCTCCAAATTAGACAACAAACATTCCAAATTAAGTATGCGGCGAGAATAGTGTAGGAATCTATTCTTAGGAAAAGATTGGATAATATTGGAAACAAGGAATTCTTCATCATGAGGGGTGGAGCCCGATCTTTATCGGGTAGTTATGATCTAATATCCACTTCCACACGGGTTACCCCAACTTACCGCCCAGTCCTACGGACCAAGTCTCACACACGCCATATAGAAATTGGGAGGAGTTATGTATAAGCATTCCCCGGAACAAACTTTCCCTGATGTGTATTTCAAAGAATAAGATGGGCGGAGAAAGGAGGAGGTTATAGTGAGATCTCGACTATACGGTATTCAATTTGAAAATTGATACTCTAAAATACCCAAAAAATGCGATAAGGGCAAAGGGGCAAATTTGGAGAAAAGGTGAATAGATCCACCTCTTATTATTAGACAAGAATGGAGGCCCAGAATGCAGTATGCAAAACATGGTTCAAAAGAGTAGCAATTGCGGGAGCAGTAAATTATTAATAATAGTGAGGACCAAAGGTGAGGTAACTTCAAGTTTGATAAAATGGATTCTCACTTTTAAGAATATTGACCTCTCTTTTAAAATCAATCGGGATTCATGGTGTCTCCATCACCCAAGCAGCTCGATATTTTTCGAAGATATCTTTGGTAATAAAGAGGAGCATTCTAGTGATAATGATGGTGATGATATAAAAGTGGCGGCGGATCAGTCATAAATAATAAAAAATATTTAAAATGTTAAAGTCTATCAAAATGATTACTTGGAATCTCAAAGGTATTAATAATGGTATCAAAGGGATAGGCTTAAGTTTGTTTATCTAGTAACTTTGCCACGATGTTATTCTTTTATCGAGGAACACAAGATCCATGATCCCAATCATGAAAGGATTATTTCTAATATTCTTCCTCCCTAGTGTAATATTTGGTCCATTGTTGCTAATAATTAGATGCTGCGGTATAGCCATAGCATGGAACCCACGGGATCAACATGGAAGATATTTATATGGTTAATGACACTTACTAATGGAGAGATGGCGGACTCTTGTTGGTAGAGTAGACTCATGCAAGATTGCCTTTACTAATGTCTATTCTTACCATGAGCCTTAGAAGTCTTTGATGTGGAGCAGAATTAATAGCAGTTTAGATGTCACAGGATGTGGAGGAATGTGTTATTTATTGGAGATTTCAACATGGTCACGAGATAGATTCATGAAAATAAAATTTAGAATCTTCTTCCTAGGAAAGATATTGCTTGGGACAACCTTCTCTCTTCTCATAATTTAACCTTGGCAGAACCAAATCCCAAGCCTTTAGTTGAATTGACCATAGAATAGTCCCTGCTCATTTGCCTACATGATAGGTATTACCTTAGTGAAAATCATTGGAGCGATCTGAGTTGAAAATCTTGAAGGTTATACTATCTCTGGTCGTATCCCAATGAATCACCATTTAGGGGGATGACAATGGCAATAAAAGAAAGGCCTACTTCAAAATGAACACAAGCTTGATGGATAATGATGATTTTATGGTCAAGCTTGGGAGGAAATCATCAATGGAAATCCTAAACGGGAACACGAGGTTGGATGTCTTGGTTAGTTAGCATGGCCAAAAAAATAAAATGTTAGCTCAAAGAATGGGGCAAGGATATTTACAATCAAAAATAAAGCCCATCTTGGGTATTTAAAGATAAACATTATTAAAATGAAGTGATGAGCACAAGTTGAGATAAAAAGGCTGATTGAGGTGAAATCAAAATTGCAAGGGATGGAAATTGAAGGCCAAAATAAGAAGTTGGAGGATGGCCGAGAGATGCAACTCCAAAATATTTCTTCAATAAAACGGTCCGAATTAAGAGGAATCATATTTATGAGAATTAGGGGTGGAAGATAATTTAATTCTGAAGATAAAGACCTCAAACAAGGCTAGAGTTGATCACTTCAAGAAGCTTATGGGCTCCAATATGGATTCTACTCCCATGGTTATGGAGGTTTATTTGTCTAAATAAAAAGGTCAATGATGATCGAGAACTCATATCTCACTAAACCTTTTGTGAATGAGCTTTTGCGAGGTTGTCAAAAATATGGAAAATAGCAAGACCCACATACTGATGGCCTTGAATGAAATTCTTTAAAGAAGACTGGCCTTAGCAGGCAGTATTACCAAAATAGCCAATGAGTTTAGGAGACAAAGATTTTGGATGCAAAATTAATACTATTGCTCTTATCCTAAAGATTGATTCTCCTAATACCTTCTCGGTTCTAGGACCTATTTCTCTCTCTAATGTTATATATAAGATTATTTCAGGGCTATTGCCTTAAGACCTAAGACCATTTTAGACATCATTATTAGTAGTTCTCAATCAGCCTATCTTAAGAAGACATGTTTATTTTAGACAAATGTAGTAAACGACTATTTTTATGGGGCTCCAATGGGCAAAAGATTCTAACAAGATGTGGCTCTTCTAAAACTTGACATCACCAAGGCATTTGATACAGTAAGTTGGAATTTTTTATTTAGATGTTGCGGGGCTCTTGGTTTGCTGACAATGAAAGCATTCAAATATTTAAAGCCATTTTTGCACAACTCAAGATCGTGATTCTCATCAATGGTGATGCGATTAAATTCTTCACAATCCAAAGAGGAGTAAAACAAGGTTGCCTTCTGCGTATTCCTTTTCACGATTATTATGGAAGCCCTCCATTTGGCAAGTTTGGAGATAGCAAAGAATACTAACCTTATTAAAGATGCAGAGGCTACGAAAATCCCGAGCGGATCAAATTCTAAATGGGCATTTTGCAAATGATACCTTTATTTTAATATCAATGGATGAAACTCCATTCACAAATTGTGGTGTGTACAAGGTGTAAAATTAACCTACCTTAAAATCAGCAATCCAAGCAAGAGATCAAGAAAGGGAGGTGATGGCTTTTAACCATGTGGGATGTAAGTATAGCTCCCCAACACTAGCTCAAAAATCCTTGGTATCCCATTTGCAATTAGGCAGTATCCTTGGACCTATGGAAATATTGAAAAGTTCTCAAAAGGTTGATACTAGAACTCAAAATATCTTTCTAAAAATGGTAGGGCAATTGTGCTAATTTTATGATTTCTTCTTCTCATGTGTATCAATCATGAGTTATTCTTGCTCCAAAGATTTCCCCAACAAGTGCGAGGGGTATTGGTAGATTCATTGCTTGTGGGCAAAAGCAGGAGATCTCGGCACCGGTCTCAATGAAAGAGTGTTGCAAATCCAAGAGTAATGGAGGATTGGAATTATTAATATTGAGAAGCAAGGGATGGCCTTAGCTGCAAATACCTATCTGGGAGCTGCTATAACTCCATCAAGCACCCTATCTCCATCGATAAGGCATTATATTGGAAAAATGCCATCCTTATGGGTGGAGGTCTCTGAAAATGGAGCTTCCCCACTACGATCTTCTTCCCATTCTTGTCCCAAACTCCACTCGAGGTATTATCAAAGAAATGGATCCAAGGCTTGGGATCAAATTAAGGGGATGTACACATGGAAAAGAAGGATTGTCCATGGATCAAACTATTTTTGGAATCATTTGTCCTTCTCAATAACCCCCTGTCTTTGCTGGCTTGCCACTCGTCGAGGCAGGGCTATGGAAAATGAGGGAATCGTCTTTATCGGTCTTTTGATACTAATGGCATTGTTGCTGACAAAATCAACTTTGGCGAGGAAGGGATCTGGGAACCAAAACCCTTTATGATAACATTCTTCTGCCATCATTCATAACCATTGGACCTAATGAAGAAAATTCGGCTAAATGATGGACAAAGAGGTTATGCCGATTCGGGGAAAGCCTATAAATTATCTCATGAAGGGAGAAAAAGTCACTATCCATACAAAATGGGAGATTCAATGGATATAGATGCATCGAGATACGAGATTTATGTGAAAAGTCCCATTAATCCGAAGATCAAATCATTTAGCATGTGTATTCGGCATAAAGCTTTGGCTACTAACTTCGAAAGATACTGGTTATCTATGGCCAATTCGGATATGCAGCAGAAAAGATGCCTTGGACAAGGATGAAAATCATCTTTTAGAGGGTGCCTTTGATGCAGGTGGACCTTAGAGCTTGCCTCGGGAACTACGGGCTATGATCTAATTTCATCTCGATTGAAAGACTTTTCATGCCGAGAGAACCCCAATGATTGGAGAATCTTGTCCTCCTACGGAGGGATCTGGAAGAGCGAGAACTCCTTCATTTTTAATTGTGAAATTATTCCACGAAGGAATAATTAAAAGCGGTTTCAATTTGATGTTAAGTGGATTCAAAAGATTAATGGGTGATTTCATGATTGCGGAGTACTCTATTTACAGCTGATGTCATATGTGACTTAAATTGGAGAAGATGAATCTAAACACAAACAATGAATGGATAAAAATATTCAGGCGTGTTGGAGCATGGAGACAATATGCCGGTGTGGATGCTTCATTGTGACCAAATTTGTATGAGAAGAGTTAATCACGAGGCAAAGGCAATGACCGAGGTTCCAATATGGCTAGAGCAAAAAATCATGCATGTGCATCTATTACTTTTCATGAGAAGACAAAGGGAAAGGCAAAAGGAAAACCAAGAACCTCCACACACGAAATCCTACCGAGTGCTCTATTTGCGCCAGGGGATCTGGAACTTCTTTAGCAAGCTATTTATAAGTTTTATCAGTTTCTTCTGTATGAGCAAGTAAAATTCGATCTGATATAAAATCGGGTTATTTTTGGATCACCTCTCTATTTTAGGGTTCCTTCTCCCTTAGAAAAAGGAGTTTTTGTAAAATCTCTTATTTTATATATATATATAAGAAGCCTTCAATAAAAAAAAAAATAAAATCCCTGATTAATGACAACCGGCTTTGACCCCAATTCTTAGCAAAGGACTTCCGCGGCTGACTAGAGGCATCAACAATCCAGCCATTCCTTTCTTTCTCACAAATCACGGAGGACGGGCTTGCGCATCCATCTTTAAACTCCTCATCCTTCAAAGTATAAAGTGTTTAACTTGAGGCAGTCTTGGTCACCGCCTCGCCCCATCACGAGAACAAAGGAAATCACGTAGTTGGCCGATGCGAAATAAATTTGTCAAGCATGTTTTGGCGAGAAAAATTATGCAAATATGTAGGCGCCAATGCATTATAATAGCCCTGTCATGGCGTGCATATGCTCTACCAGCCCCAAGCCAGCCATTGCGCAAAGTGAAGGTTCCATCGCCATCCACCTCTACCAAGTACAGTCATATATCAAGCGCCATTGTTCCCGCACGTTCGAAGCGCCCCGGATGACTTACGATCCTCGCATACCGATCAGCACCAGCTCCACCGCGAGTCACCCACCCAGCAACCATGCGAAAAGCATGGGCTGATTAGAACTGGTTTGGATCTGGCGACCGAGTGCACCTCTGCGGTGAGATCATTATTGTGCATGCACATTCCACTAGTCCCCACTCTTATCCCTTATCAAACCCACTTGATAATGATCCGTGACCAAATCTATCGGCATGGTGAATGTGGTACGCTATATCATGTGTACTCCATATCTTTGTAAAGGTCACAGGCTTTTGCCCGGTCTGCTGCTGACCACCAGGCGTTATTATTTCCTACGAATCCTGACCGCTTTTGCTCTTGTAGACAATAGAAATCTGAATTCATTCTAGCAAGAGCCATGCTCTGCTCCTTTTAGTTGGGAGGAAGCAACACCCAGAACATTCAGAAACCAGCTTCATGATGCCTTTGGTGAATGATGTTCCAAATCCCATGAGTCATGATAGCGGATGATACTTCCACACGATCTGACCCAGTGGAGTCCAGGAGGATCGCGAGGAAGGGTTGTAACAATGAGTAGCCACTACTTTGGTTCATTTGGAGTAGCACACTCCTTGAGGAAGAGATTGTGGTGCAATAGTGTTTCTCGTGAACGCTCTTCATATGAGGATGGACCATCTTCAACCATATAGTTCTTCAACAATGTTACATATGGTTTGAAGAGACTTCTCCACTCTCAAGAACCTTTATCCGAAAATGAAAATATGCTAATTTCTTTCAAGCACAACTAAACAAGGTCTTCCCCCTTCCATTTTGCTCACAGTACTTGTACAAATTTGGCAATACATTTGTAATCATCATATTTCTTTGCCTGGGCCATGCCTCGATCTTATGATAATACAAATTTGGTAGCTAAATCGATTACATATGTCGAGATGTCTCTCCTTCACATAATCTCGCAGAATTAGCATTGTAAGCAAACTGATAGCATAAAAATTTGGAGTGCCTAATATATTAATAACAAATGATACTTTGAGTACAGATAAATTCAAACACCATGCAAATTGAGACTATTGGCTAAATAATATCTTAGAAAAAACCACATTTCTTTCAAAACTACAGCCACAACCTTTATAGAACATTCTAGAAAATGGCGTGAAAAGTGTTGTCTATTTGTGGATAGGCCAAGTTAGAAGATGGAGCGTCTCAAAAGTAAAATTATGCAATACAGCTCAATCAACTTCCCCTCAATGCTAGATCATAACAATAGCTCTATACTTCCTTCCTTCCTTGTAAGACCAGTCTAAAAGCATTTGAGAGTACCACTGATAGGGTCATGAGTAAAGGAGCGCATTCCCTTTAGTAGAATTTCTCAATGCGCTCTTCTACGCGGAATCTGAGAGACCATGATTAAGATATATTTGAAAACACTAAAATATAAGTCTTCCCTATTTTTATTAGCATCATAGCAATATTCCGCAGTAAATCCTTTAAATAACAAAGTTATGTCCATTTGCAATGAACACATATTTTAAGTGAGTAATATAAATTGAGGACAATAAATAAGTTAGAAGGGCAATATTGTGGGAATACAACGATGATTTAGAGTAATATAATGTTTCAAACAACCAACTTTGCTCCCACATTACATATAAAGAAGCAACTTCATATTGCAACACAAATTTTTGTAGTACGCTAAAAATCATCAATGCCTCACTATAATATCATTTCATTAAAAAGTATCCTTATGACAAAGGCAACATCAAATCCAAGTTCATGATTTCTTGCCTGATGATTTTTTATCTTTATCAATGAATCTTAAGGCATTCCTCTATATTACCCTTACCCCTCAAGCCACATTGTTTTATTTTCTTGAGGCGATAAAACTAAGCGTTGTAAGATTAGAATAAACGAGAATGTATTTTATCCGTCCTAGGCAATTAACAAGGTTTTTAATCACGGATAGTAAAAGTTTGTTGTACTCTTTGTTTTGGTCCCATAGACCTATTGGCCTTTGTGGAGGTCTAAAGACCCATTCAATTCTATTTCACATTCATACTAAGGTTTACTATTTAACTAATCACATGTGAGTTTCTTCTAGCTTCATTAGATATAGCAAAACTTTGCTTAAGATTAGAATAAAGCAGTGTTTTTATCGTCCATAGAGACCAATTGGCCTATAGGACCCGAGAAAAGAAAACGACAAATAGATTCGCACATAGAGTTAAATCCTCCCCCAAAAAAAGAGGGCCTTGAGGGAAAATCCTTGGCGATGGCAAGCTTGTTGGCAAATTGTACAATGATATTTTGGGGTACAATTCAATGCAGATGCGGAGCATAAACCTTTTTATCCCGTGCATTACCGGATCGAGATATTGAGCGGGCCATGAGAGTTCAATACTAATGTTATCCAATACTAATGCCTTAGATATATTATCAATACCCCGACATAAATATGTCATCGACACTAGCGTCCCCTAGCCAAAATGTCAAGGTTAGCAGGCGTAGAACTAGAAAATGTGACCTTTATTTCAATGGCAAATCCATACCAAAAATATCATGCCATCCATATCTCAATGCATGCATGTTACTTCTACAAAATGGTTTACAGATTTAGGTATCTGTTTTGAAATGTCAACTTCAGGTTCATATATTTGACAAAAGTCCATGAACATCTAGCATATTCTTTATTTAGAGTTTATATCGGACTTTTGCTTGATCCATCATATCTGCCTTACGATTTCTAGATACATTTGCTCACATAGTTTGCCATTGGCAAGGAGATTAAGTGCTTTTTTCTGCATAATGTGGAAAAGTTTGATCAATGGAAAGAAAGCGGAAATTAAAAGATTATTGTTTATCAATTGTTCATTTAAGTAGCAATGCTACCAAAGAACTGCTTTTTTAACAAATCAATGGGCGAACATTTTGAAATTCCATAAAGCAGATAATCTTGCTTCTATTCATAGTTACATTAGCTCTAAGCTTTGGGAGCATTCCATAAAGTTACGATGCGTGACTAAGGGAGATCAAATGCAGATCAAACAGCTTGGTACCACTTACCTCGAGAGTCCCTTTATTGCTTTCGAATTAAATCACACCAAATATGCATGAAACAAGACTTATCAAAATAATGCAATTCATAAATTTATGGCTTATCAAAATTGAAGGTTTTATCATCACAATCATGTTGATTGGCGTCATAACCTCACGAACAAATAAACAACATAATAAAACCAAAAAATAAGGAAGATGGTGCCACTATCACCTTGACACCCTCTACAATATAATTCTCAATGCAATATTTGCCCTCTTGGCGTCACCAAAATCCCAAAACATCACAAATTAAAAGCACAAACAAGGGAGCACCAAAGTGGTGGCCATTCATACATTCCTCCACGGCGTTCATATATTAGATTTGGCCCTAAACCTGCTCAAAGCCACCTTGATTGTAGCGGCTGGTGGACAATCCTATATTAGGGTGATCCACCAATAGTGATCCAAATCAGAATTAATACTCTAACACCTTGCTATGACACAAAGCGACTAGTATATAATCCATTTACATTTCCAAAAAATCACCAGCATTGAAATACTAATATTATGCTCACTAGTGATTTGAAAGATAAGTTTGGATTCATGTTCAAAAGGATGAACATGCTTTCCGAAAAGGGAGCCAAAGGTGAAGGAGAAAGCAGTAGAAGACCTATCAATCTCCTCACTCTAAACACCTCACGATGAGAAACACTAAGAGATGCATAGTCTGCGAGGGTGTGCTAGATAAGAACCTCTGCATCAATATAGAATTCAACAACAAGACAATGCAACAACAAATTATAAACTAGACAAGTGCATAGACATCATGCATAACAACCACAAGCCAACTCCAAGAGCAGAAGAAAAGCAAAAATCAAGAGCAAAAGCTCCAAGTTAAAGGTAAAAAGCAAAAAAAAAAAAAAAAGCAAAGCCAAGGCCATATAAAGCTGAGTCAGACCCGAGGAAGGAGTCGAGGTGAGCAAGGGCCAAAGATTGCACAAAGGCTGACACAAGGAACACAAATGGGATTGATGTAGATGGATAACACTTTCAGTTTCATAAAGCCATGTGCTTTCTCTTCCATGAAAACTCAGAGGCTCCACAAGAGTCAATTCATTTCAATCACGGGCACTCAGACTTTTAGCTACAACCTAAACATAATTCTTCATGCGTCGATACCTATTAGCCCAAAGAAACCTAGGTCCATATACCGCCAGCTAGTTCATTACATTGTAGTGGTTTTAACAAAATTTTGGTTGAGAAAAAGTTTTTTTATTCCAAAATAGGAGTTTTATTGGGGCATGGGACCATTGTCAAAACAAAAAAAGCCACATATTTGGCACCATCATATTTCGAACTATATTTAGGAAATGAATGGGGCATGGATTATTTGCTATCCATGTCCTTAGTGCTCACAGGACTTGAGCCAAAGTTGGCCTCGTTGCCACAATAATCTGCACAAGGCTTTTAGATTTGAAATCTGCCAGTCGTTAGAACTACCCATGCCACAACTTTTTGGAGTCGATTTGGGGCCGAGGAATAAGTAGGGCACCGGGAGAGTGCTTATGCGGACAACTACGTATGAGTCATTTGCTTCGTGCAAATCATTGGTCTTCATGACTACATGAATTCAATTAGCGAAGTCCCTTGCCAGGCGTGCCAAAGCCCGACTCAAGCTCTTCATCAGCCATTAATAAGTTTGGTTGAGTTCCTTTGAAATATCTTTTTGGGGCCTCAGAAAGTAAGTGTTCATCTTTCTCTTCTTTGTCATACAGATTTTACATAAATAAGAAGAAACAAATAGATTATACAAGACAAAGTGCCACGAAGCCACTATTGGGATGACAAGAATAAAAAGGAAGATGAAGGTTGTGCCTTAAAAAAGCAAAATAGCAGCATTTGCAAATCTAAAAGCATATGGGCTTTCATCTACCAAGAAGCATATGTGTTTGTTAGCCATTCGAAAGAAACAATCTTACAAAGAGGCATTATTACTTAACAATTTGTGCTATAATTTTCTTGTTTATTATTTGTATTGTTTGGCTCCTGACTATTTTTGTAGAAATCAATACTCGGTCTATCATCTGCTTGTTGCCGGGCTTATTAAGCATTATATTATTATTATTATTATTCATGCTTGCTCTCTCTTGGGGCCTTGAAGAGGCCATGGAGCTGATATGCAAAGCATTTCTGAGTTTCAGAGAAAAAAGAATAGTCCACCCGCCTTTATGTATAATCCTATGTCTAGGTATGATGAATGCGGTGCCATAAATAAGGAACAAAAAATCATGTGCCAGAATGTTGAACTTTTCAGAACATCCACATATCACGGGGCATGCATTATCGTCGTTCTCGTCTTCTACCATTCATATCACCGAATACGCAAATTCTCTGGTGGTATCTTATACCCATCGCCGATCCTCAAAGCTTAGTGTGAGCTGGGTCTATATCTTGCCATTACTTCTTCAAAGTACCTAGGGATATTCGCGTTGAGGTACCCTGGCTCTTATGATCCAGGCTTCTTTGGATTGGCGTGTTGCACATAATGTTGCATCTTCTTGAAATTTAAAGGTCAATTGCTAATTGTTCCAAAGAGGGCGAGCATCCTCTTTGTTATCGGCCAATTTTCCATCGTCAATCCCATTTTCTTGCCCAATTCCAGCACATCCTGTCCTGACCTTCTTGGCACAGTGTAATGGCGCCAGATGTATTAGCACGTCTTGTGGGCGCTCCATGACTCTGTTTACAAAGTGCGGTCACGGTATAAGGCCTCCGGCTCAGCGAGCGAGGGCTGGTCTCGGCCGGTATGATAGCATATGAGTCGATATTTGATGCAATTCATGGCGGATGAACACTTTTTTGAACTTAACCGATTTGGTTCAAAGCCGAGATCGTTTGGATTGCTCACGAATGCTATCTGAGACTCTTGTCGCACCAAAGACTTAAATAAAATTCTCTTAAAGGCTCCAATCTCATGTAAAGTTTGTTTTGGAACACACGGAAAGCATGATGTACAAGGCAGCTTTTAAAAGCGGGATTGCTCTGTTGATGCATTCCTTCGATATATTTGGAAGAAAAACAAGGCCAAATTATTTAATTTCTCTGTTTCTAGCTCTTGCCCACGGCATGTAAATGTGATCATCTCTAGCTCCAAAATCATAATCTTCGACTTAGAATTTATTCAACATCATGTGCTTAGTCTCACAAGAAGGATCCCGGTTGTCCAAGTGGTATTGGAGTACATCCATTTTTACTTGCCCGATAGAACTACATCATCAGCATATAAAAGTAAGCGAACTATGTATGTACTTGATTTTGTGCACGACAATGAAGCGTGATTTGAGCCATTCATCTAGTTAGATCTACAAAAATACCAAATAACATGAAGTGATGGGGGCGCCTTGGCTTATGCGTCAATGGTGCTTAGGCCGTGTCATTTTACTTCCCGGATAAAATTAATGAGGACCTGCTGGTATAGGCTGGCTTCCGCGCCGATTCTGCGGGGACACCAAGATTCTCCATTCTTTCTCCCAATCCCTTCCCTCCGAACGGTCTTAGAATGCAGGAGAAATCTGAAAGCGACATATAAAGCGGTTAGGAGCCTTGGCCTTTTCTATGAGCACCGGGCGTAGAGCATGATCTAAGTGTTATGGTCTCTTGAGAAATCACGCTTGAGAGTGTGAGCATTTACCGTTGCTCTCGACCCATGTGCTAAGCTTGTTCTCAACGCCCAAGATTTTGAAAAAAGTACTCCCCAATAAGATGGTCCTATAGTTACAAACATCCTTAGATCACCATTTTATAGATGGGATGAACTTCGGTTCATCTTCCAACTGTTTGGCAACCCTTTACGTACACAATTATTCAGCAAACTTGTTATAGCGATCAAAGTCTTGGAGTCGCCCCATTTGAACAACTCCGCGCATATGCCATCAGATCACATGCCCTTACCATTCGCATTTCCTGCTATAGGTTTCACAATACCTCGACTTGGTGAAAAGGTGCACATCTGTGAAAGGTTATTTGCATGTTCTCTCACGCATCTTCCTTTTCATAAATATAGCGAACAAAGTTTTAGACAAGGCCTCTATATTTGGCTCATGGTGTGAGCCTTATTTTGAAACATGCCCCAAAAGTCTTTGGAGCTTTTATATACTTCTCGAACGGTTCAATTTCAACAGCGCACATGTCTGACTTCTTTGACCTCGATGAAGTGCTTGTACCATCACGGGATTTCACAATGCGGCTCTTTGGTGGCATGATCTTGCTTCCTTACATTCAGATCCCTACGGCGCCATTGGGGCCTGCCTTTTGTATGTTTTTTTGGTGTATCCAAAAATGTTTCTGCAATCCAATATCATGTTAGCAAAAGCGTTGCATCACGATATCATGTATGCGACCAAATGGCATTCTGACATTGTTTCTATATATGTTTTTGATATGATTTGTCAGGTTTATAATCAATCTTCAACAGGGGCAGAATAGGGCTGCTGGAAGTCAAATTTCATGCAAGTTCCCTAAGCTACAAACATGAGCAGTGATCGATTGGTGGTTGTCATATCTCTGAGTCTTGAACCAGCTCCAAATTATTTTGCAAAGCATGTAATGCGTGGAGTGCTAAGCCCTGGCGTGTTATCTGGGACATGTTTCGATGCAGGAATTTACTAAGCCCATTCAAAAGTCTCGGGTGGCTTCATTTCGCTGAAAGAAAAGAGCTCACCCATGATTGGTATCTCTTGTCATCAGAACATCATAAACGATGGATCATCTCTTTCTACATTAAATTTGCATGTCGATAAGTCCTCCAATACCTAGGTTGTTTTGCAACACATTCTTGAGTTCAAATCCCTAAAACTAAGTACCTCCCTTTAGCGATTGGTAGTCGGGGCCGTCTGACACGCAAGTTAGAAAGGATCACCAACATCTAACTCCGACTTCAATATAGATGGATGCATTAGGTGGTATAAAATAGCAAGCGCTAGGATTAAGTCTCTTCTACACAGAACCAACATATCGAGATGTCTTTGTTTGAGTGGCATCATATTTTAGTATGCACTTTTACGCCCTTCATAGCACTATGGAGTGCAATTCGTAAATCCTCGCCAACACCTATTTTCTTCTTATTCCAAATATGTGACAAAATCAAAACACAATTGGAATTTGGATTTGGCAGGCGGATCGCGAGTTGGAATTGTCCGATGAGAGCTCAAAATAAGAATAGAATAGAATAGAGGCTTTTATAATTCCGAGGGAGACGCCAATATGCCTCACGGGACCCCAAGGAATTGAGAACTATGCTGGGGTTAAAAACCCTTCCCAAAAGGTTTTGAAGGAATCATTGGCAACAATAAAGATACTATAAACTATACAAGTATCCAAATGAAATAAAGGCGATTTCAAGTCATCAGGGTGTCAGGGACACCCAGTTGTTGAGAGATCCACGACTATACGACCCTGTCCAGTATCACAGGTTGAAGCAGCTTCGAGTATCCGCATTATATAGGTTTTAGAACTGATCAACTCGGCCTTAGGGTGCCACTGTTGATTATACCTTTAGGACATCTACATAAAGATATGGCCTTCATCTTCTTGCTCCCCATCGATAGCATATATGGGCACAATCACCGCCATGGTTCCCCAATCCATCTCAAGGGGATTCACTCATGTAAGGGGATATTCCATGTCTGAGTGCATGGGGTGGCAAAAAAAACCCCCAGCTATCACAGTTTTTAAAAGCAAATTTTGACCCCTTTCAAATAAAATTACTAGGATAGTGCAAAATGCGAAAAAGGATCCCTGCCAGAAGCTGTATGTAATGCGAAAATGGGTCAAAAACCCCTTCCGTGCATGCGGATGGGTTATCTTAAAGCTGTGAACCTGTCATCTCCCTATCTCAATGCTGGAGGCAGTGTGCATCATGTGGATTGAGGCAGTATGTGCCTTTTCTTAGGCCGGATGGATGCCAGCGGTAAGAATTTGGAGAGCGCATCGATGATCTCCTACTTTATTAATTGTGCATAGACCATGTTGCATAAATGTTGGCCGGAGACCATATTTGCATAAGTAACAAGTCCAACTGGACCACTAAAAGTAAATCTTTGCGGTGGTTTTGTAGCTATAGTGAATATGGTACGTAATGATTTCATCATGCCCAGGTAGCCCTTTGCAACATAGAAGCATCTAAATGCTATCCAGAAACCAACAGCAAATGATCCAAGCTCAAGATCTATTTTACGTGGTCATAAGGAATGTCGGCCGACTATGGTTTTGGCTACCATCAAAGTAATTATATTTAGAATCTTGAAATTTGATTAGAAATTTGAACATGGAACCATACACCGGGTTGGGCATGGAACCACAAATACGGGTTGGGCAGAGAATGATACACAACATTTAGATAAGAAATTTATTACGCTTTGCATTGCGTTGATTTGCCATTTTGTGACGGTGCCCAATTAGGATGGCCACATGTTTATATCTGCCAGATCTTGAAGCTTGAAGGAAAATGACCAAGCCATATGAATTTTCTTGACATGAGGTGGAGGTTTTTATTTCTGGTTTCCTTTTTAGTCAAAGTCTTCTCCTTAGTCCTACCACGTGAAATTACGTCTTGTGGGACTGGTATATTAATCAGGTTTTGCCTTAATCATGGCCCTTTTGCACTATGATTAAGATAGCATGTAATATAGCTATGGCGATGGCATTTACCTAGAAAACTAAGCTATGGCTATGGTAGTAAAAACAAAAGCTCATAACACAGTCATCAAGGGAATTTGATAAGTGTCATAGAAAAACAAGGTGCCCGGACACTAAGATTGCCCCAATGTCATGTATGGTAAAGGAGAAATGAAAAATCAACAATGGGATAGCATATCTGGCCCATGCTTGATCTTCCTGACCAATGCACAATTAGAGAAGCTTTGTCGTGATCATTTGGGTACTACGGTTTTATAGCTACTTCAATAATAGCATACCCATAGATATATTTATGTGCCGAGCATAAAATATATCATCAGCACTAAAGCGTCCCCTCAAATTCGAAGAAATACCAGGTGCATCTTAGCCTTAGAACTAGGAAAATCGTGCTTCATTTCAATAGCCGTCCATGTCAGGAAATATTACATTACCCCATATCTCAAACATACATGTTTAACTTCTACAAAATGATGCGCAAATTTGGTAACATCTTGTTTTGAATGTCATTTTGAATTCATATGTTTGACAAAAAGTTCATGCTAATATACAATATATTCTTTATTTAAAATTTATTGGACTTCTACTTGAGATCCATCATAATTTTTGCGTTCTGTTCGAGATGCATTTGCTCTTTTCTATGGTCTCACTTTTTTTTTTTTGAAGGGGCAGCCAAAAAGTTTGTGTCAGAGAAAAATACAAAATTACATATGCGATCCTAAACTGTAAGCACAAAGGACCATAGGAGTAGAGCACGGAGCACAATGTACTTACTCCAAAATAGAGACTAACGATAGAATCAATTGAGAATCTTGAATCAGGTCGTTCATCATTTTGATTCAAAGGAAGAACAATCCGGCTTAAGTACGTCAATATCTTTTTACGGAGCCCACTGTAATAACGTATGCAGATGAAGTAATGCCACTGAAACGTATTAGGTAATACTTGCAAATGCTCCGTACTCGACTATAAGACCATGGGAACCAAGGAATGGAATGCCCTTTGTTTTAGGCTGGGAGGCCATGCATTGGGATAGGACACCAAGAGATGCATGGCGGAGTCCAGTATGCTGATAAACAAATCTTGTAGCGAGTTCCCTTGTTGAACCTCGGGGCAATCAAAGAGACAATGCTCAAAGAGATCTAGCGATCCAGAAAGAGAAGGCGGCATCTGCGGAATATCACGAGGACCATATAGCGATGTCGAAAAGACATTAACCCTTGAGCACTGTGGATAACTTGCCCTGCAGAGTAGAGACTTTTGGGGTGAACAACCTATCAAGCCTTCGCCATATGCAGCATAAAATTAAAATTTGCGTGGAGCTTCGCAGATTTTCACCATCACGGCAATAGCGTTTGTCGTTATAAAGAAGGCGATATCTGATCACGACCACAAAGTGCTTGCGCTTTGGCGGATATTTCGCAACAGGTCCATGGCACCGCTGGCAACACCAACTTGCACTATAAAGAGACCAATTACCATTTCTCCATAGAATGCATCCCAACGAGAAGGCAGAATTTTACTGGCTCCAGTAAGGCGATGGCGTCACTTTCTACCATCACTTGAATAGAGACAACACTGCAGAACTACATCATCTCTATGTAAAGGGGATGAATTGATGGTACCAATGGAGGTGGTGGCAGAGTGCAGGCGTGTGTTGCCCACCACCATAAAGTCTACAATAGGGTGTGGATAGGGCATGGCCGAGAAAAAGACAACAAACCCGCCTCCCCATCGTCAACAAACCGCATAAAATGGAGAAACGCAGGAAAGGCGCCTCGGTACCGCTTAAATAAAGAGTTCCGAACTTCTGCCGTGAGCTTCGCAGCACTTTGATCGTGGGGCTAACGATGGGGATGCCATATAAACGTAGGTACTACTAAGGGCCGACTTGTGGCCAACTATGTCGACACCGAGAACAACTTAACGGTGGACCGCGGAACCGAGTCTTCTCAGGCCCCTAATGATCTGCCTCAAATAAAACTCCCGCAGTAATATGGATGCTGATGGCTTAAATCCATCGCCGATAATTTCATGGATAATCGCGAACCCACATCTTTAGGCGGGATTATCAATGTCCTGAAGGCATACACTTCACCGCCACCCCACAAAGAACCCACTGAAGCCGATTGAAAAAGTGTTTAAGAGCATTTTAGCGGCGGCAAATTCTCATCATTAAGCGACTAGGAAGAGGAGCGTAATGCGCATATTGATTACAACCCTCTTGTGTGGGTCACTCCATTTGAACCATGGAGAAGTCCTGTGTTTACGTGGTGAATACTTCGACAAAGCCTGCAGCAATTAATGAAAACAATGTTGCTAAGGACATCTGCGAATACCACGGCCAGAGTGAAAAGGCTGTCCCGGCGGCTTCTCATAAGGTGCAACGATCGCTCGAAGCGATGCTTGCAGCTCACATAACTCTCGATGTGGTGTTTAATCCCGGTCTTAGCATACATCGGTTACATGAATTCCCGGTACGACATCGCTAAGCCTTTGCAAAATCCAGCTTAAGGTATACAATTGGAAGGTTTGCTTACGTTATGGAATTCCCTCGTAACAGCGACAACATTGTTCAAAATGCCGTTTGGAAACCTGGTAGGTTATTGAGATGGACTCTGCCGATGTCGCTTCCATCTGCAAAAAGCCTTGGCGAAGATCTTATATCGGATATTGATTAGGCGGTTGTGGATCTTTCAGGGGATTTAGCAGCCTGCAGCCTCTCTGATTCCTCGACTCAGGTACAAGCTATTTCAAAGCTTTCTGGTGTTTCCGGGATTAGTAGAGCGGAAGTTTGCCATTTGGCGGGACTTCTTGGGTGTTGTAGATGGTGATGGTCGGTTTGTACAGCAGTAGAGTTGCAGTTTTTCTGTGAGTTTGTTGTGGAGTGTCGAGGTATCGCTGTCTCTTTGGGGCAGTTCTCCTTCCTCCTCACTTTCTTTGTAACATTACTATTCTTTTAATATATTGATGACACAGTTCTTCTTAAAAAAAAATTAAGGTGATGGGCCGCCAATCTGAAATAGTCTGAGGATCCTTGACCTTGGGGACGAGTGAGATGGCACCTGTGTTCAGAATTCTATCCAAAGTTATTATAGCATGAAAACAACACCATCCCGATAGATAGGCTTTTCATTCATCTCAACAGTTTGACTACAATGATATAGAGTGGGTAGCTGCACATCGCAAGCTACCCAAAAATAAAAAACATAGAGAATATCCAGTTATAACACATGGACCCAAAAAATAAAACGTTTGCTACATATGTTGGCTAGTGTACCTGCCGAGAGCTTATCGTTGAGATTAAAAAACCTCGCCCTTTCAGGTTTTCAAGGAAAAACCCTAGCGATAAGCCCTCGGCAAGGGGCTTGGACAAACGTAGGCTGCTAAACGTTCCCATAAAAACCCACGTTTCGAGGCAAGAATTGGAGCTGCACATCATCCCTGCACCTGCACATCAATAAACACTAAAAACACAAGAGTGAAAAATAAAAATCCTCGAAAAGCGAGGGGCTGTTCACGCATGTCATGTGACAATTATAACAAATATGAACATATAAATAACAATTTTAAGGGGGGGAGGGTGGGAGCCACGGATACTGCTGAGAGATGAGAAAGCGCCAATGAAAAGTCGATGAAGAACTCTGCAATAAATAACGATCCCCCAACCTGATGAGCGACCTAAAAATGTGTGCAATGCATGCATGCTCGTCTTCCGCAAGAATCTCGATCTGCTACACGGATCGAGACATTCTTGCTCTGCGACTCGCATGAAAATAACAACATCCCGATACCAGAGAACTTCAAATACTAGATCCGAGGAGAAAAGTTGAAGAATTGTTCTATGCCGGACAAAAAGGCAAAGATAGAAGAGGTTAGAAAGGATAGGAATGGTCAAGAAAGAGTAGCTCATGCAAGAAGAAGCCCCTCCTCCGCATGAGATCAAAGAATAGAAGCCATGGATACTGCTGAGAGATGAGAAAGCGCCGATGAAAAGTCGATGAAGAACTCTGCAATAAATAGCGATCCCCCAACCTGATGAACGACCTAAAAATGCATGCAATGCATGCATGCGACGCATGCAATGCATGCATGCTCGTCTTCCTCAAGAATCTCGATCCGTTACGCGGATCGATAACATTATAGAAAGTACATATGACGAAAACCCTAGAAGTGCTTTATGCTTTATGGTTAGATCTTCGTTGTTCGATGAGGGCATATCTTAATATGTACCCAAAACAGTAGCATCTTGCCCACCAGCTTGGGAAACCTAAAAATACCAAACATATAAATGTACTATGAACACCTGAATTAATGGGTCAAATACACTATGGTCTTTTTCCACTGGCGTATATATATGGTTGTCTACAAGAAATGCACTCAATCATTGCACGTTGTTCATTTCTTAACAATGTTGGAAGGGGAATGAAGGTTGTTAATTTGTTATACACATGGTTGCCTATTGTGGAGATTGAAATTCCTTTTCTCATGATGTGGAAAAGTTTGATCAATGAAATAGAGGTAAAAGATTATGATATGGGGGCATGCTAGGGGGAGTGGTCCAGAGAAGAAATGAACTAAGGCAATGGGGTATTTGGAAAACAATGGTTAAGGCAATGGGGTAAATGGTTATAAATATGGGGGCATGCTAGGGGGTGGTCCAGAGAAGAAATGAACTAAGGCAATGGGGTATTTGGAAAACAATGGTTAAGGCAATGGGGTAAATGGTTATAAGATATCATGAGCATGGGAGCAAGATATTTTGTATGACCATTGAAGCAAGAGAATAGGGAAAATATTCTATTGCTAAGGATAAGGAAGATATTGTTAAGAAAAGGAAATATCTTATGGTGAAGCAAGGGAAACGTCAATAATAGGTCTTGAGCAACTATTTTGTTTACTGTAAAAGGCATGGAGCGGGAGGATGATTAAAATAGCATGGCAACGACCTTTTCCTCCAACAAAAAAGGCTGAACTGGGGCTATAACAGGGGAGTTCCACGGCCGATTAAAAAAAAGCAATGAGTTCTGAGACCTGGTTTTCCTGGCCGCCAATGGTCGGACTCTCTCGATATACACGGTTCGAATCCGGCAGCAGTAACTTGGACGTTGGCTGCCTCTGCTCAATTCCGATCTGTTATTCCCTGATTGATCCGAAGATCTTACAGCAGAGCTTCTGGGTCTGCTTTCGCTCGATCTGCGCGGTGGTTCGCGGCTTTCCGATAAGCCTCGAGATTGAATCGAGCTCTAATCCTTGGTGGCTGGATTGAGCCTAACTTAACCCATTGTGTTTGTAAGATTGGATTGTTCACAAGCGAAGGGGAAATAAAAGGCATGATCAATTCCTTTCATCCCTTGGAAATTGCCTTAGTTCTTGTCTTGGATCCGGCTGGGTGGTGAACTGGATGCCCAAATCCATTGGTTGTGGAAACCAAGATGAATTGGTTGTGGATACCTAGTTGATTGTTCTTATCAAAGACTGTCTTCTTCTTATCTTGTCTGTACAATTGTGGTTTAAAGAAGTTACGCCTTTAAGCTTTTCCCTTAAAGCGTATCAAGTGGTATCAGAGCCGAAGTTACGATTCTTTTGGAATCTATGGGCTATGGGAACATCAAGGCTGCAAAAGCACCAAGAATCTTGCAAGCCTATGCTGCAAGTATAGATGGGTTTAACTGTGTCAAAGATGGGTTTAACTGTGTTAAAGAAGTGCTGGGGGTGAAGTACATAGCTAAACAGGCGAATCTTGGAGCGTGGCGCCCAAGGTGGAAATTCTAGAGCCCCAAGAATTTATGTAATTCTGGGACAAGGATTTTGTGCCTGATGAATAAGCCTATTAATCTGATACATTGGATTTGGTGATTACTGCTATAAATGAGGCTGGAGCATTGGTAGCAGTAGAAGAGAAAAAGCTCGGTGCTTTCGTGGAGAATGCTCGAAGCGTATAGGGACCGACTTGTTGGGAACGAGTTTGGGTTATTGGGGAAATTCCTATGAACATTTGGGGGATTATGAAATAAATAAACAAAGCATCTTGTTTGGGATTGTGGAGTCAGATCAAGGAGATCTGAGAGACTGACTGGCCGTGGGGGTTATTCATATAAATATTTGACTTTGGAAGTCATATTAACACTCGACCTTATTTGCAGGTCTGCTTAGTGATAAGTGCTGGGAAGGGAACTTTACGGACAAAGCTGTCAGTCAAGAGTATGGATGCTAAAATTTGGATGCGGAATCTCAAATTGCTTCCTGTGGGACAGACTTATGGGTAAAAGTTCGTAAGTTGATTTGATTTGGTTTGTAATATTTGATTTTTTATGTGGAATAAAAAAATTATTATGAAAGCATGGTGCATTGGATGTAATTTTTGAGAGGGGGTAATTGTGGTTATTGCACAATAGGCCTAACAAAATTACATTAGTACCGTGGAGGTACAAAATTAAATAGTACCGCGGAGGTACGAAAAAATACTAACGTATTGTGGAGATACTATCAATAAGTACCGTGGAGGTACGAACGATAGCGAAGTCTGCCGTGGAGGTACAAGGATATATCGTACTATGGGAGTACGCGCATATCCGTAATTGTTTCTTGAATTTGCAGGACCTTCAGACGTATGGGGCAATCGCCTTGAGAAGGGATGGGGCCACTGCAGCGTCTTTGGAAGATCGCGGACGATCTTCTTTAAGAAGGGATGGATTGATATGGGGGCATGCTAGGGGGAGTGGTCCAGAGAAGAAATGAACTAAGGCAATGGGGTATTTGGAAAACAATGGTTAAGGCAATGGGGTAAATGGTTATAAGATATCATGAGCATGGGAGCAAGATATTTTGTATGACCATTAAAGCAAGAGAATAGGGAAAATATTCTATTGCTAAGGATAAGGAAGATATTTTTAAGAAAAGGAAATATCTTATGGTGAAGCAAGGGAAACGTCAATAATAGGCCTTGAGCAACTATTTTGTTTACTGTAAAAGGCATGGAGCGGGAGGATGATTAAAATAGCATGGCACGACCTTTTCCTCGAACAAAAAGGCCCGAACTGGGCTATAACAGGGAGTTGACGGCCAGTTAAGAAAAACAAATGAGTTACTGATTTTGGTTTTCCGGCCAACGATCGGACTCTCGATATACACGGTTACGGAATCCGTGGCGGTGACTTGGGCGTTGGTCGCCTCTGCTCAATTCGATCTGTTATTCCTCGATTGATCCGAAGATCTTACAATGAGCTTACTGGTTCCGCCTTTCTGCTTCGATCTGCTGCGGTGGTTGCAGGCTTTCCTGATAAGCCTGAGATTGAATCGAGCTCTAATCCTTGGTGGCTGGATTGAGCCTAACTTAACCCATTGTGTTTGTAAGATTGGATTGTTCACAAGCCGAAGGGGAAATAAGCTGTGATCAATTCCTTTCATCCCTTGGAAATTGCCTTAGTTCTTGTCTTGGATCCGGCTGGGTGGTGAACTGGATGCCCAAATCCATTGGTTGTGGAAACCAAGATGAATTGGTTGTGGATACCTAGTTGATTGTTCTTATCAAAGACTGTCTTCTTCTTATCTTGTCTGTACAATTGTGGTTTAAAGAAGTTACGCCTTTAAGCTTTTCCCTTAACACTAGAGTTGTTACTGGAACTATTCTGGGTTCATCAACCAGAATTGGTCCAGCATACCCTCTGCCACTTAAACCCAGGTATCTAACAAGAGAAATTTCCATTTCACAAGATACCACCACTTTTGGAATCTTCACTCGATTCTTTATGGCCATGGAGAATTTCATGACCAATAGATTTACTGATATGTTGTGGTGATTGCCCAAACCTCTTTGAATTCAGCAGTTTTTACGCCAGGCCAGAACTGCATTCTTCAAACTTTCTAGCATAAAGGGGTCCAAACGTTTCTAAAATTGAAAGTAATTGACGTTTTATGATAAAACATGTTGATTTGCATGTTTTCATGTTTCGTTGCTATTAGATGGCTTTATATGAAGTCGTCAAACCATTTTAGCTTTAAAAAAGCTGTTTGAGGTTATGAATTGTTTCTCCTTTACTATAACAAATTTTGACGTAAGACTTGCGGCCATAAGTTGTCAACTCTAAGAGCTATAGTCCAATAATTTTTTGAAATGTTTATAAGTCATGTTGATCTCAATTTTCACTAAAGAAGATTCGATACAGAATCCAGGACAAAAATAGAACTAACGTGGTTTAACTAAACTCATATATAAGCTTTCTAAGGGCAATAAATGATGCACTCCATTCATTCCACTCATACATTCATAATAAAGAATTTTATGAACTTAAATATGGTGAATAACCATGTATTCTTTACATTTAGAAGTGGTTGCCACTACACAAAATTAGAGTTTAGCTAAGGTAATAATACAAAAAACTCATCTTTTATGGTAGGCAATATTTTTTATGAATGTCACCCTTCCTTGGCAACATAGATCTTGAATTTCATGTTAAAGTAACATATTATGTACAAGATTTGATTTAAAATAGACATGGACCATTTCTGGTTTGTACTTAGGCTTGCCATATTTTAAAGCAAGATAGCATTCTTTTTCAACTCATGATTGACGAAACATGTGATAGAAGTTTAAAATATAGTTTGTATCGTCTTAGTGCAAAACACACGATGAAATCTTCTTATTTTTTACTATCATAAACTTAGTACACGTGTTTGCTGCTTAAGAGTTCCTACTTTAGGTACAATAATAGTAACTTTAGCTTGTCTTTCATGATAGACTATAATTTTTATGGGTTCAAGCTTCATTGGCAACATAGATCTGTTAAAAATAACATACTACTATATGTAAGATTTGAATATAAATGGGCATGGACCATTATGGTCCACAATTAACGAATTGGGTATAGAATTAAATCTCTCTAATTATGATTACCAATTTTATTTATTGTTCATTTGTCATTTATACAATGATATGGCGATTTTCTACCTTCTCTAACATAATTTTTGGAAGGGTGAGTGGAGATTCATATAGGTTCAGTTTGCTTGTGCTTCAACTTTACCATTAAATAATGCAATTCTAGCAACCAACTAATTAAGATGAGGATGTTTTGGCTTCTTGAATGATCATAAGCCATGTGGACCAGCAATGGAAGGAAGGAAGGAAGGAAGGAAGAAAATTTTAATGTCCACGGAACCCAATCGGGTTATGGGAAACAGACATAGCAGTCTATCTTTATTTTTCATAGTTCTAGCTTTTTATATTTGTTTTTCATTCTTTTGCATTGCTTCCACAACTTGAGAAGATAAAAAATACAAGTTTTGAGTTCACCATTCAATACATAGGTTTATGAAATCCATGGAACGCGTACTCTAACAGATAACTTGGAATGAACACTAGAAAGTTTATCCTAAACCTCAAGATCAGGAGCATTGATTATTTTCAATGAATAGAGTAGCTCATGAGGTGCTTATATCCCGCAATTGAAACTGAAATTGATTAACATGAGGGAGTTCTTAATTTTAAAAAGAAGGTGGACCGGTAATGGTCTCAGGTAATACGAACCTTTCTTGATTTCTTGAAAACAAACGCTATGCGTTTTTGACGTGTTTGTTTTTGGGGTGATTCCATATCGTGGTAACCTTTCATAATGTGATTTTTTTGCGGATGACTTTGAATCATTTTACTCCTATATAGACATAAGTTATCATTCACTTGTAATTGAAAAAATAAAGAAAATCAAAACCTCATCATCAAGGCTAATGGACATTTTTCTTAGATAAAGCAAGTTGTCTAATACTTATATTCAAAATTTTGGGTCAAAATTCATTTTCCTACAAAAGTTAGAGATTTGATTTGGGGAGCGACTTTTAACCAAACCGATGGTTCAGTTCCTGAGAAGACAAGCAGCAGTTTTGACCCTGTCATGTTCAAACAACCCTATCTCCCTTCTCAGACCTCGGATTGAGGTGCAGTTTTTTGTGTCTTACTCTCTAACTCGTGTAGAAAAATACAAAAATAATGAAAAAAATCATAAAAATTGTCTTACCGAGACAGTTTTACTTTATCTAAACATGTAGCGAAACAGACTTGACCCCCTTGGGTTTACCTAAGTGTAACTCTCATGAATGGGGACCAATAGATTTTTAGGTATTTTTCCCATGCAACATGACTGCCATATATTAACATATAAGAAGGGTTTGACTGATTATTGAACCCCTGATTTTATGTGAATTTTAACGCGAACAGTGCAAATGCACCTTTTCTGGTTCATCATGTGACGACTCTAGTGTTAAAGCGTATCAGATTATTGTTTATCAACTTGTTCATTTCCTAGTAATGCACAAAGAACTTTGCATTTTTAACAAATCAATGAACCCAAATGTTTTCAAATTCCATAAAACAAAGATAACCTTGCTTCTATTCAAAGTTACATTAGCTATGTCCTTCGGGACATAAAGTTACATCAGCTCACCCTCCCGGAATCAAACCTGGATCAAACCACTTGGTACCACTTATGTCACGGTCCACGCTATCACGCATTCTTCTTGGTGTGTTAAGGGTTGTTTCCACTTGTTTTTTGCCCCCTTCTTTTTTCAAATGCAAAAACACAACATCTCCCATAACACACCAAGAACATAACAAAATAATACATAACAAAACATTGGAACTTTGGGGTATGATCAAAACTTTTCCACATTATGAAAAGCTCAAAAAGTCCTTATGTGTACTTGCCACATCATATGTCATGTCCAATTTTTTGTCAAGTCATTTTACTTCCTAAATACCTCCATCCCAAAAAACAAATAAAAAAGCAAGTGGAAGAAATAGGTAGTGAAATGGGCCACCCTAGAGTTGCCATTGACACACCACACTTCTCCCCTCTTCATACACCAGAGGTTTCATCCAATAGGATAGATAGTTAGATACATTTTTAATGTCCGCGGGAAGCTAATGGAGCTTATGGGACACAAAACACCACTGTATATGGCTGAAGTGGCCACTTTCACAATGAAGCGTTACAATGATCATGGCCACTTTCACAATGAAGCATTGAATTTGTGACCCACCCTGGGCATGGCATAAAAAGGAGGAGAATAGTATTAAAATTTTGTTGAAACCTGGGCATGGCATAAAAACGAGGAAAATAGTATTAAAAGTTTGTTGAAACAAAATCTCGACAGTTTTTGTTAAAATAATGTACAAATGATGGGCAATTTCCTCATTGAATCTACTTGTTCTGGTTGGATTGAAGCATGTTCTTAAAGCCGATCATTTTCGACAGCCCAATTCACTTTTTAAAAGCAGCTGAAATGATGAAATTGCTATATTATATTAAATAGCACACGATGTAATATTTCTTCAGAAGAATTTTCTTATTGAGCAATCAATGGTCCTATTATTAGGGCTTGGGAGCTTACTTCCAGAAACACACTAGTTCAACCTGTCAAGCTCGAACCATTTTTCCTTCGACGTCTCATTGCAAAATTGCTAGATGTACCAATCACAGCCATTCTACCTTCAAGACATGGTTTATTGCTAGAGGTACTCAATGTCCTTGACCCTTCACTCTGAATGCACCCTATGCTCATGATAAGCGGACTTTCAAAATCAAAGCCATACCTTATTGTACATCCAGACATTCAAGACTCTTTACGACCTACCGTCCAATTACATAAGCGTTCTTCGAGGAGAAACATATGGCACTAGAATAGACTTGATGCAGGCGGATAGGAGAACTTGATGGAAGGTGGAAGATTTGTGATAAAATGGGAGAAGATGGCGGGTGTACTCGATGAAGGAGCTCAGTATATTTTAGCTCAATTCCATGAACTTCGGACAATACCAAGGCTAGGACCAAGTGTAGCGACCACTTCATGGAAACCTTATTTTGTGAATCAAATTCATACCTTTTATTCGTGCCATAATGTGCTTCCACAACCTCTCAGAGCCCCGTCTGTGCATGACTTGGCATTATACATACTTGAGGTTCTGGATGAACGTCTTCGATTACTGAGCCCTCAATAGTCATCGTCTACTTATAGTTTCTTCTTGCTTGTCTAGTATCATCAGTACTGCAAGGGGATTTCCCTTGAAAACTTTTCGAGGCAGGGGTTTTTTAATCCTAGTAACAATGGTTGTACTAGGCCATTGTATGTGTCCTATGGTCTCTTGGTCTTCGTGGACATTAAAAAATCTATTTTATTCTTCTATGTTCAAGAATAAATGTGACAACACAACGAGTACTCCGAAAACACAATAGGGAATGTTTTTTGATGGCTAATTTAATGGCTAAATATTTAGTAAATTAACTAAGTAGCATTTCATTTGTGAGAGAGAGAGAGAGAGAGAGAGAGAGAGAGAGAGAGAGAGAGAGAGAGAGAGAGAGAGAGAGAGAGAGAGAGAGAGAGAGAGAGAGAGAGAGAGAGAGAGAGAGAGAGAGAGAGAGAGAGAGAGAGAAGAGTGGTCCAGTGGTCCACGGGGTTATAGGGCATGGCAAAAATATGGCAAAGTTGTGGAACTATGGCAAGGTTGTCCACAGGCTCGCCTATTAACCGTTCTTCTCCCCCAGTCACATATACCAATATAAACAACACAGGGGTCCGTGCCTCTCTTTCCCAAATTCAAAATGAAGCAAGACATTGCACGGGTGCAAGTCCATGTGTAAATGGTGCTCTTTATGAAGCTTAAGCAAGCCGCTTAAAACGACATAGTTAGATCACCCACTCTTTGAGCAACATATAACTCTTGCTTTCTTCGTTGCTCAAGCTTATGGACGTCGACCTCGGCGGTGAGGCTTACACCCTAATCTCTTAAATGCATGCACGGCAAACTCATTATCTCCATGATGCACAAAAGAGATGCACAAGAACCCCCATTTCGGTAGGAAATATCAACCATGTTCTTTCCAACCCGGTTATGCGGCCAATGCGGTATGATAGACCCATGTCTAACCTTTTGCATTTGTGATTCCCTCATGTTTTCATCATGGCCTTTACTATCACATCAGTGCGGGCGTACCTAATCGCACATCATCATTAAAATTTAACACAATAGGGTTCGTCTTTAAGAAAACTAGAACCCAAGATATTGCATTTGAATACCGTTCCATATGTTCCCTGAACCAATTAAGTCCTGTTGATTATTTGAGAGGAATCCACCATTGCACACCATATAGTCTTGGCATCGCCCTTTTTCTTGCTTCCCACTCTTTATCCGGTTTCACCGGGGCTTGGCTCTAATAATGCTGTGCCAACACTTTCTTAACTAGGTGGGGGTTGATGGGTTTCCTTTCTAAGCTTTCGATTAGTCCAAGGCGTGTTCCATTCCACAGCCTTATCTTTCAAAGACTCTCTCAAGCGCGGACTAGTTAGATTTGCCACCGCATGAATCATATTTCCAGTTGTACGGGATACATTGCCATCTATCCAAGCATACCTTTCAAAATCAATCTTTTTCGGGTTCTAGGTCTATAATTGAGGCCCAAAAGCTCTCAAAGATCTCTCATGAGACTTGAGTGGAAGTCTAGCCATCCTTAAATGCATTTGTAGTAATCAACTCTAACTTTCGGATGGGGTGGCGGCACATATTCGCTCACAAAGCTTATTCATTAAAGCGGGTCTTAAGGAGGACCATGGCTGTTGGGGTCTTGATCTTTTCCTTTGCATCTTAGTAGAGGACTCGGCCTCTGGGTTCATGTGAGGCTCTGCTTCTACCCTAGGTCCTTCTTTAGGGCTCATGTGAGGCTCTGGCGCTTCTAGTCTAAGCCCGTCTAACTCTTGTGGATTCATAGCGACTTTAGCGGCGTGTATAGATAGCGATATGCCAAGCTGTAGCAAAAGCGACAACAATACCTAAAAGTGCGGGAAAAAAAAAACCCCACTTTAGTGAGTGTCAATAAGCCGTGAAATGGTTCATTAAGATTCTAGTAAACTACTAAGTTTCAAGCTTGACGGCGGTTATAGGCACCCTCTTGAGTTTCAAGTTGGCGGTTATAGGCACTCTATGGTTAATCTACGAGTTTGGCGATTCACGATTATATGAAATGCATTTCTTTCATTCTCTTCAACAAGTTTAACTTATGATCGACCCAACCACTTGACTCCATTAGAAAACTCCCTCATAGAGGTTGGGTGAACATATTGCATAAGACCACCTAGCAAAGTCCGCGAATATTTAATGAAATATACGCCACTCCCTATATTAGTGTTGGACTTTCATCAACAACACCGTCAGAAAATAGGGTATATCTCATTAAATATTCTCCTAACCTTCCATAAGAGTAGAACACCCACCTTTTAGCACCGGCGTGACCAAGCCAACAAGCGGCAGGAGAGGGCTATAGAGGTTGACCCTAGCAATCCTCGACATCAGCAATGACACCCACCCTCGGCATGGCACAATTCAATGTGGCACGCTGGGCGCAGGGGTCCTTTGCCTCGACTAAGGATCACTCCGAACTTCTAAAACCTAGTCTCTCTTAATGAACTCCCTACCCTAACTGCTACTGTTGTCGATGAAAGGGTAGGCAACCAAATTTCTCTTTCTTATTTTTTTATTTTTATTTTTATTTCATTATTTTTTTTTTTCCTTTTTTATTGTTTTACGTTCTATTGTTTTTTTTTTTTTTTTCATTATTTTTTTTTTCAAAAAATCGGTCGGATTCGACCATAGAGCAGAGGCGGCTCACCATCGTCACGCCCCTCAATGGAGGGGGGCAATAGGCGAGGGCCTCACTATGGAGGAACCCTAGACCTACAATAAAAGAAACAACAAAAAACTAACTAGGTTTGCCTAAAAACTAAGAAAAATGAAAAAAAAGGGAAAAGGGGCACAGGTTGTGGAGGAGGGCGCAGGTGGTTTACCTTCTTCTGCGCAAAAATAAAGAAAAAGCGCCTTGTTATATATAAAGAAAAGTTCGGCGTGGCGAAAAATCTTGTTTTGCTTTACGCGAAACACCCTTCAGCGTAGTTTAAACTTATAAAACGACTTCGCTGGCGAAAAAAAAATTCGGCGTGGCGAATATATCTGTTTAAACTTTTACGCGAAGAAGTTTCAGCGTGTTTAAACTTAAGATTTCGCTTTACGAAGTCGGGAGGAGATTCGCGCATAAAGCGAAGTTCACGTAAAGCGTTAAACTTACCGCAATTTTTTTCCGGTACGCGGGTATTAAATACGAAAAATACGTATTTTTCCCAAAAATACGTATTTTTGGACTTTATACGTCTGAAAAAATAATTTCATACGTACAGAACCTATCCCTGCACGCACGCACGCACACTAGATCTGATAGACTTGTTGGTCCCCATGGATGTTAAAGTTAAATTCAGTTCAATTCAATTTTGGGATCTTCATAATGCCTTTGCATTCTAGTTTTCTATAAGCATGAGGGGTAGAGAGACAATAGATGAGATATTGCATTTTTACACATGGCATGTAATGCCAACATATATGAATACTTTATGGGGTGTCATATGGATGGAAACAGTGCAATTGATTGTATAATGATGTTTACAAAATTGGCTATAAAGAACCTTAAAATACCACATCCCTTTAGAGAACCATGTTTAGAAAAAACCTCCTTAAAAACTACACTTACTTATAAACCGCACCTCCTTAGAAACATCACCACATGAAAAGAAAAAACCACAGTTCCTTTAACAAAAAACATACCTCCTTAAAAAACCACACGTCCTAAAAAACAAAGACCACAGCTCCTTAAAAAAACTACACTTACTTATAAACCACATCTCCAAAAACTACACCTCCTTAAAAACACCCCTACCTCAAAAGAAAAAACCACAGTTCTTTTAACAAAAAACATACCTCCTTAAAAAACCACACGTCCTAAAAAACAAAAACCACAGCTCCTTAAAAAAATAACAATGGACGTTCCTTGTCCACTTAAAAAACAACACCGTTAGTTAGTAAAACCACACCTCCACAGATCTACATGTAGGTTTTTTTGAAATCTCTGATTAAAGAACATGTGGACCTAAGAAAACTATACTTTTCAACAGTGGACCAAAATGGGGGGTGAGTGTGTTAGTTGGAACACCATGCATGTACCGAGCAGAACCACAATGAGCAAGCCTGATAATATGATTCAGTTACCTGATATTCGCAGGTCATAAAGACCCAAGAATCGATACATATGCAGAACTCTATCAATCAGTAAACTTGAAATCAGCTCAATTTACATCTTGCAATAGCCTAGAAGATATCACATTCAAACCCAAAAAGCTGACATCTTGGACGGCGAAATTACCCACATCTAGAATGGTACTTACCATCAGGTTGAAAATTCCACATCCGACGCATTGTTTTAGAGTAAGAGAAAGACTAGAAAAAAAGGCCTGGAAGAAAAACATCGTATTCTATGCTGCGCCCTGGTTTTCAGTCCAGGTCCATTGCTCCAATTCGACACTGGCTTCCTTTCAACAGTCGAGGATTTATTCGACCACTAATGCATGCGGTCGAGATTTATTCGAGCATTATTTATCACATTATTTTATTCGAGCGTTATTTATCAAATGATTTATTCGTGATTTCGCTTACCGACGGACGAAGAACGCTTTTTAGGTGCCGGAAAATCGCCGCTAGTTTGGTCGCAAAGTCTGTTTTATTGGGTTCGCTTAACTATGGCCGTTGAAGAGGACAAGTAGAGGAGTTTAGGAAATAAAGATAGAAAAGATGCTTAAGAGGCTAGTCTAGATTTGCATAAGGCTTGAGTGTTTTTCCCTAATTATTCTAGACTTGTTGTCAGGTAACCTAACCTGACTCCTTTTGTATCTTGGATCAATTGACTGAATTGCTCTACATGTACTCTTCAACGCCCAAATTTAGCGGAGTTGATTGGCTATCCTCACTAGAAGAATTGGTTTGCAAGGTATGTCATCTTCTATGAACTTCTTGTAATGATCTTGCTACTTTATAATTGTATAGACTCCCTTGCAATCTGTATGTAGGGAAGAAGAATAGCAGTGTTTAAAGCATCTTTGGAGTAATTCAAATATGAAGCGTGGGCTTACATTACCTTGTTTTTATTTACATTTGATGCTTATTGGATTCATTTACATTGCATATTAGAGGGTGCTTGAGAAGGGTTTAGGGTAGGGGATATGGTAAGATAAGATATGGTAAGAAGGGAGAGGAAGATAGACTTTTGTCAATCTTATCTTGAAAATATATAGCAAAATGATAGGAGTTTCAAGAGGGAATTTGATTTGCGCCATATTGTTGGATATTGTTGTCTTGTCACGATTGGCTGTCTCCGCCAGTGTGTTAAGTGCATCCATACTTGGGATCCTGGCCTCCAACTGCATATTCATCTGGGCTAAGAAATCCTTGAGATGTTGTTGGCTTACCATTGCTTTTGTCGCCTCCCCTTTCTTCTGTTGGCTGGAACTAGATTGGTCTGCCATTGGACTTTTGGCTATGCTCCCGGCAGTGGGTTCCTTAGGCGATCTGGGAAACCTCTCTTCGGGGCTATTCTTGTGTCTTTCCTTATACGGTATATGTGCTCTCCAACGGTACGTCATTTGAAAACCGAGGTCTGAATTTGATCATAATTGTTTTACCCACTTCCCTGCGTGATTTAATTGTTGCTTTCGTTTATACGTGTATTTTGTCCGTTAATGTTTTATAGCGGATTCACGGTTCCGTGGGGAGAGATGCTCGGACGGTAGGTTTTACCTTGCCGATCCGATTGATTGGACGTGGTTGGCCTTCTCTGTATTAATCTAGACCGAGTTTGAAGGTTGACTACCACGTTGAATATACCACAATTTTGGTGATCCGGGTACCAGTTGGAGAGTCGAGCCCTCGCTATCACGGTATCTGGCGTGGAGTTGTACCCCTCGATGCATGTAGCGTGGCAGTTCTCTTTTTTCATGGCGTATTATTTGTAGTGTATCATACTTCCAGACTTATGATTTAGATGTCTCATAATTAGCTATAGAATTTCTAGTGGTCCGGGTACCAGACGGTGGGCCGAGCCCTCGCTATCCTGGTGTACGGCGGAGGCTGGACCTCTCAGTCCCGTATCTTATCCGTCCATCTTTTATTCTCCGGCTTCTAGTGAGCTGCATCATATTGTACATATGCTCAGTGTTTTCCTTATTCCTGGGGTGATGTGTGTATAGATTAGATTTTGGTTACCATCCATTACGACCGGAGCGGTCCTTGAACTCATGTAGCACTCGCGAGCCATCCAGTAAGAGGGGCTGCTAGCAGGGTTTGCTGCCCTATGTAGCCATCATGTGGACTTCTATCATTCGTTATTATTTGCCGATATCCTACTTTTAAGTTGACTTCGTGGCCACGTCGAATATGTTTTATTATAGGGCTTTTAGCCGACGATTAGGGCCTTTTCCTTCTAAGATATTCCAGGGCTGGAGGGTCGTATTTTTAGCCCGGCGTTTAGTACGAAATTGTGTACTCTGAGATACCCTCTCTTATTCTCTATACATTCGTCGTTTCTATATATGTCGTATTTAACACCTTGAATTCATCATTTAGGTTCAGGTCATAGGCTAATTAGACAGATTCCTAATCATCAAACATCTATATTATCCCTGAAGCTAAACAAAACAGGATCTATAAATTCGTAATTATATTCTCATCGAGATATGGTTACATTATACACAAGAGGTTGTTAAGATGTTGGCAAGGTAGGATGATGCCACGCATCAATTTGTTTTACCAAGATGATGATAGTGTATTTAGCTATAGGACATTGGCTTTTCAATGACGTTATTGTACAATCCTATAGAAAAAATCCTCCTCCTCCTCTATGAAGCGCATGGACTTATTGGATAATAGTACATGTGTGCAATCCTATACCTTGATATTCTCATTAACTTCTAAAGTCATGATGTCAATAGTTGGAATGAGGCATTTGTCATGGTTGTTACATAGATGAAATGGAAAGAAAGCATAGGTCCAAAGAAATAGAATGGAATAGACAAATGGTATAAAAAGTTGTATGTGGAATATAATAGAATGTGCATAGGATTAGGATTCATTGCCTATGACCTATGGTTTGTTGTCTATTATGTAACCTTGGCTTCCTGAAAGTGCATTGATATAACAAAATTGCACACGTTAAGGCCGCGCATTAGGGCATGCGTTTATATCGGCGTTTAAAGTAACACACTTCCGGTTACCATGTTGTACTATAATTAAAATCAAGGCCTAGGAAATATCTATAGGCTAGCTCTAATTTTCAATCTACTTAATTCCCTTCAAACCTTGGCTTCTATTAATTCCCTTAACTCTTCCTGAGCCGAAGGATCCATTTTCCAGAAGAATCAATAACAGTTTTTGGTATCTCAAAGCTAACACGGTTTTTTCTGATCTGTCCTGGAAAATCAGCTCCTGCTGAATCTTGGAGTCCTAGTCCAGAGATCACAATATTGGGAGAGTGTTGTTCTGAATCGTCGGGCTCAGTGATCACAAGTCTCATGCGGATGTACTGACCACAGCCGTTCTTCCTTCGACAAGTCTGATTGTAGGATTGCCAGATGTACCACTCACAGCCATTCTACCTTCAAGAGAGGGTTCATTCCTAGAGGTACTCAATGTCCGTGACCTTTCACCCTGAATAAACTCTCTAATGCTCATGATAAGCTGGTTTTCAAAGTCATAATCATCTTTGTGGACATCCTTATAGCCATATCTTACTATACACCTGTACATTCGGTACTCTCTAGGATCTATGCATCCAATTAGATAGCGTTCTTCCAGCGGAACATATGGCACTGGAACAGACTTATGCAGACAAAGACGAGAACTTGATGGGAGGCTGGAATATTTGTGACAAAATGAGAGAAGATGGCGGGTATTCCATGCTTGAGCTCTATATATTAGCTCAATTCCAGGAACTTCGGACAATGCCAAGCCTAGGACCAAGTGTAAGCCGCCACTTCATGGAAACCTTATTGTGTAAATCATGGTGCCATGTATACATGACAACCATGAAAATAGCGGCCAGAACTAATGGAATCAACCACCTTCACTAAATTTGATCATTGGCGAGCACGCGTTACAAAATAATTCAATTGATCCAAAAATATAGAGGAAATGATCGAAATGAACATGTTTTCCTTTTCTTCCAGACAATCACCATCATAAACGACATCAGAAATGTAGTTACCAACATCGGTGTGATTATAGCAAAGCCTGCCATAGAGGTCAAGTTACTATCATCAAGCACTAGAAGAAGGAACTACAAGCAGAAGCATAAATTAAGCACTATACCACATACCGATTAGAATGGTTTCCACGGAAACCCAATGTGAGAACCAGCCAAAATTAAAAGCATCCACTTTACTTGAAACAACCCAAGAACGGGCATTGCTTCCAAGAGCGGGCATTGCTTGAAAAGAAAAAATTGCTGTTATCATAGCATGTTACCAACAACAGAAGCAAGGGTGGCAATAACAGAAACTGACCAGCAGACATGCTCTGCAACATCCCACATAAGTCATCAATGATTTTTTTCAGCCTAAAATCTAAAATCACTTTTGCACCCAGCAATATTACCTGGAATGGATTTGAAAGCCCGTTGAATGTCAGCGTGATTTTTAGACAAATATGCTGCCTGCCCCATGTATGCCAAAGCAAGACATGGATAGACAACGAATCTTGCGAATGTAAGCTGCACCAAACATGCACATTGAGATCCAAAGTATCAAGTGGCTAAAATTATAGAGGCGGGCATGTCTCGATCAGAATCTTACCTTGATTGTGCCGGAGGTGAAAATTGATCCAAATCAGCAAACATGCCTTTAGTTCCTGCATAGCCAACAAAGTTACGCGGTTAAGTAGAGGTGCTAATACAACATATAGAACAACAAATGGGTTCAAATGCTAACCTGCAATACACAGGACAACGCCACCGAATGAAATCCAGCCTTCAGCCCCAGTTTTCTTCAAAAGAGTGTACATATAGTAAGGTGATAGAGCTCTTAAAATTCCAGGGTTCCAATAGGCAATGTTGTATATGCCAATGGCAGAAATACAAAACAACCAAGCAATCACAATAGGCGCAAACATAGAGGCCACTTTGTGACCAAAATGCTGCAGTCCAAATAAACCCACTAGTATAATGCATGCAATCACGTTCACTATATCTGTGTATGGCAGAGATATTAATATCAGTAAGCATCTAAGGTATAGCAACTAAAACGTGATAAATGCATTCATGTTCTCAACTTAGCACCCTAAGCTCTAATACATGTGAGATACATGTCATGGGCTTGTACATGGAGAAATGAAACGTGATAAATGCATTCATGTTCTCAACTTAGCACCCTAAGCTCTAATACATGTGAGATACATGTCATGGGCTTGTACATGGAGAAATGAAAGCCCCTTATGAACCGCTGTCACAGACAGTGAAACATATTCTCTTGACTTAATCCATAAGCATGGTTTTGGGATAAAATGCATATGTATAGACAAGGTTTAGTATGGTTCCATGATAGCATATATCATCTACCTAGAATTGGTTGAAAAGCTTACATTCATGGTGGTCAGTATCTAGTATCTGAAGAGCTAATTCCTGAAACAGCTGGGGGAACTGCAAAGGCAAAAATAGGAATAAGTGCACAATACCAAATATTTTAATATAAACAAGCTGCTAATTAAGTCTCAAATCATCTTATTGTTTCTTTGCCACTTCCCATTCTATTTAAATGCCCAAGATTAGCTTTAACTTTCCTATTCACTTTGCATGGTAATAACATTAACCATCAAGATCTTAGTTGGAATAGATAACTAGAGTATACCTGATATTGCAGGTGTAAATACCCTATTGCTGATCACCATGCACGTACTAAGCAGAACCACCATGAGCAAGCCTATCCTAAAAGCCTATGCTTCTCAAAAAAATGGCTTGAAAAGATTTCCTTGCTTCCCTTCTTGGGATTGTTGTGGGTTTGATAAGAGACGCGATTTTGCATTATGGCATGAAAGTGGGCGAAATCTTCCACCTGGTATTATAAATCAAACACAAGATATGAATAAATTATTTCCTATGGAAACATATGTAACCTAAAGAATATGTGCCTTCACCTTTGTCATCCGCATTCAGTATGATCAACACATATTTGACGAATGAAAGTATGGTTATAGTGTATATTACAAGTGCAAAAAGTCCAAAAATTTCTTCGTCAAGTTTTTGAACTTCTTGCACTTATAATATACACTATAACCATACTTTCATTCGTCAAATATGTGTTGATCATACTGAATACAGATGACAAAGGTGAAGGTATATATTCTTTAGGTTACATATGTTTCTATATATAGGAAATAATTTATTCATAATGACTAAGAAATTTTTGGACTTCTTGCACTTGTAATATTTACTATAACCATCTCCTTCGAAATACATATAATGGTGAAACGTTAAGGTCCTTATATAGAACTCCAAACCTTTCATATGCCAAGAAAAGCACAGCCTTAAAGAGATGTCTCTGATTAATCTGCATGTTAACCATCATATAAAATATTATTCTCCTTTGTCCCGCATAAAATTTAATAGAATAGCTTGAAATAAAACTTAAAAATTAAGATGCTTTTCCCACATAAATCAACATCCCTCTGTTCTTTCAGAAATAGGGCAACCCAGCACTCTAATACAAGAAAAATGAAGGTATGCGCAAGGGCAGAAAGTGATATGTGATACCGTGTTAGATGATAGCTGAGTGGCGAACATCTAGAGTGGTACCATCGGATAGAAAATTCCATATCCGACGCATTGCTTTAAAGTAGCAGAAAGACTAGAAAAAGGACCTGGAAGAAAAAACAATGTACCCTAGGCTGCAGCAAAACAGATGGGGAAGTCGAATGCCCTAAATCCGTGTCCATTGCTCATGGAAATCCGTCTAAGGGCGCACAAGAGAATTCAGCTATGTGCATTTTATGAAGTAAGAATTGTTAGCCCTAAGATATACTTACCGAAAGCTGTGCCACTGCCTTCCATTCTATTGATGCCTGTTTTGTTACGCCTTAAATCCGCCATATCTATTTTCTCCAAAGCCTCGAACTCACCGTTGTCTGATGCATCGACATCACCGTTGCCCTCGAGCCAGGTCGCGGCCTTCTGGATTTCCCCCCCTCAAATTAAATCAAGGGCTTATTACAACGTAGGCTCTAGAATCTCAGATTCGACAAAGGTTTAAAATATAAAAGAAAAAGGAAATTAGAACTTCCTTATTAAATCATTGAACCAAATGTGGGGCGCTCGCTCCTCTTGGAAATTGCAGCAGTGCTGACAATCACCTAGCTAGCATAAATTTGCTCTACGATATATTGTATTTGAATATTTGCTCTAAGGACCTTGGCATTTACATGCAATTAGTTTCCCTTATGGTGGGGATGTCTATTGTGCTGAAAGATGCCAAACACAATTCTCTAATGAAACATGCTTATAAAACAAGTGTGTTCAGTTTGTTTAGATGCAATTCCTATAAAATTAGCAGTCAAATTAGTAGTGGACCATAAGTTCACTCAATGTAAACAAAATCTTGCAATTGAAGTCATTGAACTTGTGGAGAGAAAAAAATGCTACAATTTTTTTAGGAACTTTTGTGTTCTCTTTGCAATCATATGACTCGCCTCATATGACTACATTGAGAAAAAAAATCTATAATAATGTCATCCATGATCTCCCAAGAATACAATAAGTAGAAATGTGATTTTTGTTCTAATGCGAACTCAAATCCAAAAATGAAAAAATATAAAGTTGTATTAGATAGATTGACACTAAGATGCATATATGTTGAATGCAATCTCTAAATATCCCCAAGGACTCCATTTCTTTGAATATAATGCGATGGACCCGGATCTCTTGATCTATAATGGCACCAACAGATTTCTCAACCGCGTTGAATAAATCTTAGAGATCTGAGCATGGTGGATTATGCAATTACAAGTGCGGATTTTGCAAAAGAGGTTAAAAGCTTCTATATAGGAGAGGTATGCACTGAATCAGACCATGTCCCTTTGATTATGGAAATTTATGTTAATGGAATGCCACTGCACACTAGTTTTGTACCTAACCATCGCATTCACATGCGTCAAGATAGAAAGGAAAAGTTTCAAAAATTTGTGAAGAACTTGTGAGTAAAACTCATTGGCCATCTGGGGCAAAAGACATAAGTGACTTGCTTTCGTCAGTACTGCTGCACAATCTTTTCAGTCTAAAAGAAGGCAATTGGGGCTCCCTTGCAATTCTTGGTCTGATGTAGAGTGTAAAGACAAGAGACAATAATATACGCAAGCCGTAGGCAGCTGTAAGCAAGACCTTAAAAAAGAATACATGAAATTGATTAAAGATAAGAAAAGGGAACACTTGCTTAAGAAACGAGAAGATATGGTCAAAGAGTTGATTGTTGAACCAAACAGATTCTGGAATAGACTGAGATTCAAAGGAAGGAATGAGATTAAGCTGGATTTAAACTTGCTGATGCAACAAATATGTAAGCTATACTATGTCCCAGGGTTGGAGGAGACGCAGCTTGTGGAAAGAGGTGATGAGGTTTTATAGTTTTCGGTGGATGATATTCTGGGTAGGCTACAGGAACTCTCCAATGGGAAAGCAGTAGATATTCAAGGGCTAGTTTCAGAAATGGTTAAATGGGCCGGAATTTCTACAGCGAAGATCCTCACTCTAATGTATAATGCAGTTTTACATGAAGGTTTCCCAGCATCTTGGCAGGTGATGCGATGGATCCAAACAACTATCACATGATAATGGTTAGTAGTCTTTTTTCCAAGCTGTATGCTACTATTCTTGAGAGTAAAATAAATAATTGGGCAAAAGAACATGAGGTCAGAGCACATGGGCAAGCAGGCTTCAGGAAAAAAAGGTCCACAATTGATCACCTGCTAGAGGCTTGATAGATTCTGTAAAAGGCACCAAAAAACCTATGTTCGCCACTTTTGTAGACTTCACAAAAGCGTTTGACATGGTACAGCTGGACTGTCTGTGGCATAGATTGGAGGCACTTGGGGTACCCTCTATTTTTGCGTGGGGCGTGAAGACTCTCTATATGAAGGTAATGGTTCAACTTTCATTTCCATTATCTCATAAATGTCACGATCTAGTGAAGAGTAAAATTGGGGTTAAACAAGGCTGCCCTCTTTCCCCCACATTATTCAGTCTATTTAGGATTGGATGGCTCAATTTGGTGGAGATGGCATTGCATTAGAAGGGTATGTTATTATGCTGCTATTATATGCTGATGATATTGTATTGTTGTCACGAAGTGTGCAAGGGATGCAATAACGTTCAAATGCTTTGGCTTCCTTTTGTGATACCAAAGGCATGAACGTGAATATGGATAAGACGAAAGTGATAGTGTTTGGTGCCAACAAGGTGGATAAATATGCCTTCTTTTATAAAGGGGATAAGCTGGACATTGTGGATATCTATAAATATCTAGGTCTAATAGTGGACAAAAGTCCCAGCTGGAATCAAGCAGTAGAGCGAAGGGGTAATGGAGGCTTGAAAGTTTTATATGCCATGCGGCGTAAGTGTCATCAAGCAAAAATATGGGATTGCAGCTTGAGGAAGATGCTCTTTATTTCTTTGGTACAAACAGTTGTATTCTATGGCTGTGAAGTTTGGGGTCACCAGGGTTGTCCATACAAAGCTGGAAAAGGATTGAGAAGGTACAAAAGAAATTCTTTCATGCAGAACTGGGCACTAAAATGCAAACACCTTACGATATGATGTTAGTGGAGCGTGGGATGCTATCCACGGAACTAGAAGCCCTAATCCCGGACTCTTAGTATATTTGCAAAAGATCTGATCCACACCTGAGAACACAGCTTGCTTACCTCACACGGCTCTTGAGAGCGATCAAAGGGTGAGGGTGGTATGCTGACATTGTGCTTTGGCTTAAAAAATGGGGGATGAATATTGTGGACTTAGAATCCAACAAGGATAACATCAAATGTTGGGTTAGAAGGCATGCTGTCCTTAAAATGTGGAGTGTACCTGAAGTAAAAAAGAGCATTACTGGATCTTCATGAACCCTGGGTTACGAGAAGCTGAGTATTTAAAAATTATCGGTAAAGCTTAGATATATGATAAGCAGGATGAGGCTCAGCTTGCACCACTTGGGGGTGAAAATTGGACGTTGGGCAAGAATACCACAGACACTGAGATTTTGTAAAGTGTGTGGATCATCTGAAGTGGAGGACGAGGTATATGTAATTTTCAGATGCTCGGCATACCAATACATACGCACGAAGTTTGGTATACATGTAACAGACTTGTGAGCTTCTTTGATTTTTCTCCAGCTACAATCGGAAGATTTCTGGTAGAAGTTATACAAACTAGAGATAGCAATATTCAAAACATAAAATCTGGGAGCTAGTGAGTTCGAGTATGAGGAGGAGAGCACTAATATGTTCTTACCCGAAGACATATTAGATGATATTATGTATGTTGTTGAATATGTAAAATGAGCGTCTTCTAGACCTGATGGTCTCATAAACGCAAAAATAAAGATTTGATTTCATTTCATGTCTCTCCCTCTCCCTCTCCCTCTCCCTCTCCCTCTCTTGTCACTTTTCGGGCCATGATAGATGCCATCAAAGGAACACGAAAGCCTTTGTTTGCTGCGTTTGTAGATTGCACTAAGGCTTTTGATCACGATTATCTGAGGGCAAACTTTGGACTAGCTTGGAGCATCAATGTGCATGAACAATACAGAGATGCTGTAAAATTGCTATATGAAAAAGTGCTGGTCAAACTATCTACTCCGTTTGTTGATGAATGTGATGAGGTGGTGGTCAGTAATATTGGGGTTAAACAGGGATGTCCTATGTCGCCGACCCTCTTTGGCATATTTATTGATGAATTGGAGGAGTGGGTACAGAATCATGGGGGAGGGAACTCCCTTGGTTTGGTGCGTTATTCTCTTGCTTCTATATCACGAGATGACATTGTATTGATTGCTTTCGAAGCGGGGAAGGTATCTGCGAAGCATTTGAATGCTCGGCTTCTTTTGTGATGCTAAGCGCTTGCGGGTGAACTGAGAGTAAAACTAATGTAGTGATTTTTGGGACAACATTTGGATAAAAATTATGAGTTCTTTTACAAGGACAATACAAATGGAGATCTCTACATCTTATAAGTACTTGGGGGTCATAGTAGATAAAATTTCAGGTGGAATCGGACAATAGAAGCGAGAGAATAAATGGAGGGCTTAAAGCTTTTTTGCAATCTGAGAAAAAATGTGTTAAAAGGCGGACATATGGAAATTCAGTTTGAAAAGAATGCTATTCAAGACAACTTGGTGCAAGCGGTGGTGCTATATGGATGTGAGGTGTGGGGGCGGGGTTGTCATTGGAGTTATGGCAAAAAATTGAAAAAAGTGCAAAAGAAATTCTTACATGCTGAACTTGGGGTTAAAACCCAAACTCCTTATGAAATAATGCTAGCGGAATGTGGTATGATGCCACTAGAATGTGAGGCTTTATGCCAATTTCTAACCTACATGAGCAAAATGGGTGGTCTTGAGGAGGATAGTCTCCCTCGCTTGGCTTTGAAGGGGTCTTTTGATCGAGGTTGGTATGCAGAGGGTATGGTGTGGTTAAGAAAATGGGGGCTGTGCATTGAGGGTCTTGAACAGAATAAGTGTCGGATCAGGGAATGGGTTGAGGAGGCGATCATGAGGCGGATATGATCTAGACCAGGCACAAAGATGATGCATTACAGGGAGCGGATGAACCCTATGCTGCGTGAGATGAATTATCTAAATGACGATCTATCTATCTATCTATGAAAAAAGGACATGTTATATCCAGAATGAGGCTGAGTGCGCACCACCTAAATGTTGAGGTAGGAAGATGGTGGGGATATATACGTGAGCCTGAGACTTAAATCGAGCATGTGGAGCAAATGAGGTCGAGGATGAAGAACCGTGATTTTAAAGTGTCCGGGCTTACCAAGCTCTCGAGGAGCAGATTTGAGATTGGGGTTCTGAGATCTTATCTCTTTTTTCAACCTACCAGCAACCCGTGTTGCAAGCTTCTTAATGGATATGCTACAATTGAGGGAGACGGCTATTAAAATATCTAGAGATTTTCTTGGGGATGGAAAGGAGAATGAGCTTGATGATGAGCCTCTTTGTGAAGGCTTGTCACAAGAAGTTGTTTTTTACTTTGAAAATGTTTTTCTAAACGTCTCATAGACCTGATGGTCTCAAAAGACGGAATAATACATTTCACTTCACTTCACCTCTCTCTCTCTCTCTCTCTCTCTCTCTCTCTCTCTCTCTCTCTCTCTCTCTCTCTCTCTCTCTCTCTCTCTCTCTCTCTCTCTCTCTCTCTCTCTCTCTCTCTCTCTCTCTCTCTCTCTCTATCATGATGATATCATGATGATAGCATCGAGGCCCCACTAAAAGTGAGGTCTGATATGATTTTACAAAGAAGAAGTGGTGGCCCGGCATTGATAGTCTTGCAAATGGCAAAACAAAGGATCAAAAGCAGGATATGTGCCGAGCATCTTAAATGGGCGGGGGCATCCATACCATAATAGCACGCATGTTTACCTTAGCAATGCAACAAGGATTCCCACGAGGGTGGCGGCTCAACCGAATTGTTCCGGTGCATAAGAGTGGTTCCATGCTAGGCGGAAAACAATTCTGAGAACTCTCATGGTAAGTAATTTGTTCTCTAAATTATTTGCAAATATTGTAGAAAAAAAATTAGTCTTTGGGCTGAGCATAATGGAAAAAGAGCCAAAACCCAGCGGGTTTTAGGGCCAAAATGTCCACATTGGACCATTTGCTTGCATTAAAATGCATTTTTGATTAGGTCAAGGGGACGAGGAAACCTCTATATGTCACATTTGTAGACTTTACAAAGGCATTTGACAAAGTTCGAGGAATAGATTATGGGAAAGAATGGAGCAATTATGTGTCCCTAAGCACTTGCGGGATGCGGTTCAAATACTCTATGAGAAAGTTTTGAAATACGATTATCGATGCCATTCAAAAGTGAGATACGGATCTGAGTTAAAGTAACATTGGAGTTAAACAAGGATGTCCCTTGTCTCCTACTATATTTGGTCTCTTTATTCCGCGACTGGAAGAATGGTTACATAATAAGCGTGATGGAGGCACTGAGATTCAAGGACATGTGATCCAATTGCTCTTATATCTTGATGATGTGGTGCTATTTGCACGATCTCCGGTACACATGCGACAATTACTTGATCAATTGGCTGCTTTTACGTAACAAAATGGGGATGCAAGTAAATCTAGAAAGACTAAAACCATGACGGGTAGGTGCGCTCAAAAGCGAGGAACATGGGTTTCTCTATTTGGGTGAAAAAGTTGAGATATCGCGAGACATATAAATATCCAGGACTTACTATTAGCGGGAATCATAAATGGCATCAATGCATACAACAAAAGAATTGAAAGCGGGCAGAAGGCAATCGTATTCTATGCAAAGCATGTGCGGGGAAAACCCACATATGGGCATGGCCACTAAAGAAAAAGCTGTATGAATCTCTAGTCAAAGCATAGTATTATATGGGGCTGAAATTTGGGGACCAGGGGCTGCCACAAGGCTCTTGGGATGATATTGAACAGTACACAAGAAGTTTCTCGGGCTAGAATTGGGTGTAAAGGCGCAAAACCCCATATCCGATGATGCTAGCCGAATCGCGGCACTATGCCACTTGAAGGGGAAGCTTTACTCAAATGCATTAGGTACCTTGCTAAAATAAAAAGATGGATGCCACACGCATTCCTTATTATGCTTGCTGAACAACTGAACATAAAGGATGGTTTGGTTTGATGTCAAGACATGGCTTGAAAGATGGGATATCATGTGGGAAGAGGCAATTTCCATTGACAACCTGAGAACATGGGTCTATGAAAAGGTTAGAAGAAAAATGTGGATGAGCCCAAAGACTAAGATGATATTGTACAAGATGCATATGAATCCTACATTGGATGAGGCAATACATCTAAAGGAGAACTTATCGATAAAGAAGAGGCACAATATCAGCAGAATCCGGCTCAGCTCTCACCATCTAGGTGTGGAGGTTGGGAGATGGGGTACTACTCCGAGAACCATGAGATCTTTTGCAAAGTATCGCGGCAAAGAGGAGATAGAAGGGCGAAGACCATGTCATACTTAAGTGTCCGACCTATAGTATAATCTGAGAGCAGGATATGGCATCAACGTGCCTGATTTACATACCTTTTTTGGATTGGAAGGAAATAGAATTGGATCCTTTTTAATTGAGACTCTACAGCATAGAGAGAGTTGTACTAAAAATGTAAATACCCTAATAGAAGAAGAGGATGCATTGAGTGAGAGTGAGGAATTGGATGAGGAATTGGAAACTCATCTAATTTTTTATGACTATGATGTATAATAATGTCGCCTTATAGGCTGGGGGGCCTCCCAAAAGGCATGTAATACACTTCACTTCTCTCTCTCTCTCTCTCTCTCTCTCTCTCTCTCTCTCTCTCTCTCTCTCTCTCTCTCTCTCTCTCTCTCTCTCTCTCTCTCTCTAGCAACTAGGTCAAAAACACGTGAAGAATACATCGAGCCCCTTTTCTAATCCGGTGGATAATATTATATATGATGATGATGTGACCTGTCTAACCCGAAGAAGTGCATCGAAGGGAAAAAAAACGATTGACCATGCGAATAAAACAAAGAGATCTGGGTCTATACAGGCGGCTGCATCCAATAGTCCAGTGGATAACTCTGCATTTCCGGATAGTGTACAGGCTGCATGTGCTTTGAATACAAACTGAAAAAGGTAGGCATATCATTGTGAAGCTCCGCTCTCGTAATGATAAGTTGAATCGGTTGAAGAGACGCACAGAGTTGAAGGGCAAACCTGTATGGATAAATGAGGATTTTACTAAATCCCAAATGGGACCATAAAATGCAATTCAGCGTAAAAATGAAGGAAGCAAGAAAAGATGGGAAAAAGGCATATTGGCGCAATGGTTCTGTGATTGTAGAGGAGAATGAAGTACCTTCATAGGGATTCGAGACCGCCAGAATTATGTGCTGGAATATCAACACGATCAGTCAATTTAAGATTGATGTTGTAAGTTTTCTATTAGAATCTTGTTGATGTTATTTTCTTTCTGGAAACATGTGAAAATGAGGAAAAGGGATTACCAAATATTGATGGTTTTAGTCTGGTCCATTCTGTATGGCATCATAAGGGATGGAGATTGAAAGGTCATGGCGGGATAGCATGTTATGTTAGACAGGAAATGCAACAAATGGTTAAGCTAGTGCCAAACTACGGATCTATGCAGCATGTCTGGGTGGAGATACAAGGTTTGAAGGGAAAAATATTTGTTGCTGGCTGCTATTTTCCCCCACGTGATTCTCCAGTATATAATTCAGAGGTTCTTGACAGAGATGATCCTTTCTTTAAATTGGAGCAAGATGCACTGTCTTTGATGCAGCAAGGGGAAATATTGTTAATGGGTGATTTTAACGGGAGAATTGCCGATAAGCAAGCAGCTATTGTGAGCATAGATGGTGAACCTATATGGATGGAGATGCTAAGTGACAATTAAGTAAATAACTGCGGTTGGAAAAGAAATACTCAGGATAAAATAAGATGGCCGACACCTCAAGGCAATCATGTGCTCAATATGTGTAGCGGCTTGGATTTAGTAGTGTATAATGGCATCTGTAAGTTCCCAGACTCTGGTATATTTACTTGCAGGAATGCTAGCGTGGTGGATCTGGTGTTAGCAAAAACACATTTCTTAGAACAAATGGTTGACTTGCACATTGGGGAATCATTATCAAAGATAACAGACCATGCGCCAGTAACAGTTACTATATGCATTGAACAGTGTACGCTAAAAAAGGTTACACACCACAAAAGGCTAAAAATCTGTATGCGATACAATAAAGCTGATATGTATGGAAAATTATGTGAAGAGAAGACAGCTGGGAAGATTTGGCCCCTTGACACTGATAAGCTTACGGAAGAAATTGCTAAGCTTGTTCTTGACGCTGCTCATGAGACTTTTGTCTCACACAGGAAACTAAAAGGGCTTCCTTGTAATGGCTGGTTTGATGCTGATTGTAAAATTAAGAGGGATGCATTTAAGAATGCCAGAGGCCATGAAAGGGAACGGCTTAAAAGAGAATATGTGAATCTTACCAAGGCTAAAAAGAAAAGATATATATATCAGAGACAGCATGCCATGGTAGAGGAGTTGCTTATAAACCCAAAACAATTTTGGAACAGACTTAAACCTAGTATGTCACAAGATTGCTCTTTGGATGCAGCGGCATTATTATGCCAAGTACGCAAACTGTATTTTGTGCCAAATGTTATTGGCACGACAGATGTTGAGTACCTACCTGCAGATAAACTTATGTTCATAGAAGAAGATCTTGAGCATGGTCTTAGCAAACTAGCAAATGGGAAGGCTACAGACATATTAGGCTTGGTAGCAGAGATGTTTAAATGGGCGGGTGAATCAGTACATCATGCTCTATTGCAGCTATTTAATACGGCAGTACATGAGGGATTCCCCCGAGCATGGCAAATGAACAGGGTTATCCCCCTCTATAAAGCAGGAGATGTTAACGATCTAGGTAATTATAGGATGATTATGGTTAGTAGCCTCTTTGCTAAATTGTTTGCCACCATGTTAAACAATAAGCTTAGTATGTGGGCAGAAGAACATAATGCTAGAGCCATAGGGCAAGCTGGATTTAGACCCAAAAGATCTACAATAGATCACCTGGTTACTTTGCGTGCCATGGTAGATTCAGTTACAGGTAAAAGAAAACCATTATATGCGCTTTTTGTGGATTTTGCTAAAGCCTTTGATACAGTCAATAGAAATAATCTGTGGTACAGAATGGATATGATTGGAGTACCAGAAGAAATTAGACACACTGTTAAGATACTATATGAGAAGGTTCTGATACAATTGTCTTTCCCATACTTGGAGACTTGTAAAGAAGTCGTGGAAAGCAACTTGGGAGTCAAGCAAGGGTGCCCGTTGTCACCTACATTATTCGGATTGTTTATTGACCAGTTAGAGGATTGGATAGAAAATCATGGTGGGGATGGAACTTCCTTGTATGGGCATGTGATAATGTTACTATTATATGCAGATGATGTGGTTATCCTGTCGCGTTCAATTATAGGAATGCAGCGTCATTTGAAAGCCTTATCACAATTTTGTACTAAGAAGGGGATGCAGGTGAATTTAACCAAAACCAAGATAATTGTTTTTGGTGCTAATAAAGTGGACCATCTCAATTTTTATTATGAAGAGAAACAAATAGAAATTGTGAATACATATAAGTATCTGGGAGTGGAGGTTGATAAGAGCCCCAGCTGGAATGAAGCGGCAGAGCATAGGGTGAATGCGGCATTGAAAGCCTTGTATAGCATGCAACGCTTGTAATAATAAGGCGAGATATGGAAATTTGAGTAATAAGGTGGAGATATGGAAATTTGACATAAAGAGAATGCTCTATAAAGTGCTTGTTCAAACGGTACTATTGTATGGATGTGAAGTATGGGGCCCAGGGCTAGCAGGTGACACATGGAAGAAAATAGAAAAAGTTCAAAAAAAGTTTCTAAGATTTGAATTGGGGGTTAAAGCACAAACGCCGTATGACATGATGCTCGTGGAATGTGGATTGATGCCTTTAGAGCTTTAGCTTTATGCAGAGTGCTTACGTATCTTTATAAGGTACGGTTTGAAATGGCTAATGATAGCTTTCCGCGGTTAGCTCTAGAAGAAACAAAAGATAAAGGCTGGTATGCTGACATTGAAGCATGGATGGGAAAATGGGGGATAAACATACAAGATCTAAGTGAGAATCATTCTGACATTAGAGCATGGGTATATGAGCATGTTATTAGTAAGCAGTGGAGGGTCCCAGAAGTAAAAAAAGCATTTTATATGCAATATATTAACCCTAGCATGCAAGAGGGTAAGTACCTGTCAGAAGGGGTATCGCTCAAGCTTAGATATGGAATTAGCAGAATGCGGCTTAGCTCCCATCGGCTTGGGGTGGAGATTGGTCGATGGAATGATATCCCTCATGAACTTAGACACTGTAAAATATGTGATTTGCAGGTGGTTGAAGATGAACATCATGTGCTTATAGGTTGCCCATCTTATAGACATATACGAGGTAAGTATGGCATTAATGTATCCACTTTAGTAGATTTTTTTGATCTACCTGGGCATGATACAGGCAAATTTATAAGGGAGGTTCTGGATAGGAGAGAACATGTTTTAAATGTTTTAAATAAAATTAACACTATGAGTGAAGAAGAGGATGGAGAGTCCACTGCATTCATGTTTGAGGATGCATTGGATGAATTTTTCTATAATTTTGAATGTAGCCATTGAACGTCTCATAGACCTGGTGGTCTGCAGACGTGACTAATAAACATTTCATTTCATTTCATTTCCCTCCCTCCCTCCCTCCCTCCCTCCCTCCCTCCCTCCCTCCCTCCCTCCCTCCCTCCCTCCCTCTCTCTCTCTCTCTCTCTCTCTCTCTCTCTCTAAAGAACAAATGGGGCCTTACATCCCTATATGCGATGCAAAGAAATTGTGGGAAAGCATATATATTGAATATGAGCATAAAAAAAATGCTATATAAAGTCTTGGTGCAGTCAGTAGTTCCATATGGATGCAAGGCATGGGGGCTAAGTTTACCTGCATGTCTATGGAGCCAGATGCAGAAAATTCAAAATAAATTCTTGTCCACTGAACTGGGGGTGAAAACCCAAACCCCCTATGAGATGATGTTGGCAGAGTGTGGAATGATTCCCCTAGAAGAAGAGGCCCTTGTTCAAACATTGATATATGTGAATAAGGTGAGGTCAATGGAAGACAATAGATTGCCCCATCTCGCAATGAAAAAAAGTGAGTCAAATGGATGATACAGGAATATAAAAGAGTGATTACTGAAATGGAACATGAACATAGAGGATTTTCCACACAAAGAGATCCGCGAGTGGGTGGTTACAAATATATATGCAGCCCTGTGGAAGAATCCAAAAACGAAAATGGAGGCATATCGCAGGAATATGAACCCCTTGTTACGAGAAGCAGACTACTTGAAGAGTGACATACCCATAGTGAAGCATAAGGAAATATCGCGCATGCGCTTAAGCTTCCACCACCTGGGAAAATGGAAGGTGAAGTGCATGCCCTTTTACTATGCTCAGCATACGACGGTTTGAGAAGAAGGTATGGGATACAAGGTACACTAGCAGATCTATTCTGTTTACCTCCCTCTACTATTGGGAACTTCATCATAGATATGATAAACATTAGAAAAGCTTGTATTTCTAGTTTAGACATGATTTTGCAAAATAATGAACATGAGACCGAGGAGTTAGAGACCGAGGAGTTAGAGATGACGGACGATGCTTCTGATTGTTGAAACACATTTGATGATTGGTTTGATGTAGAAAACAATTTGAACGTCTGATAGACCTGATGGTCTTAGTAGACGTGATAATAAAACATTTCATTTCATTTTCATATCTCTCTCTCTCTCTCTCTCTCTCTCTCTCTCTCTCTCTCTCTCTCTCTCTCTCTCTCTCTCTCTCTCTCTCTCTCTCTCTCTCTCTCTCTCTCTCTCTCTCTCTCTCTCTCTCTCTCTCTCTCTCTCTCTCTCTCTCTCTCTCTCTCTCTCTCTCTCTCTCTCTTGGTAATACCGAGAATCCTTGGTTTTGTATTGCTTTAAGACCACTAAGTTTTTTTAAACCAGAATTGGTACTATCTACAAGTGCTATTGTCAATTATTTTAACATCTAACAAACACAATTGTCATTGTCTAGCAAAACGCGGCAGATTATACTTACGATTAGGGCAGCTCTACTCTTGCTATTTTTGGATTCTTGGCCTGATTTGGATGGGCAAATGGAGGAGCCTGATCCATGACCCAAATCGATTCTGACAGATGGAGATGCCGGAAGCCTAAATTCAGATCTGATCCACCTCTTCCAAGTGGTCTATTTGCCATCGGTTTTGCTATGGAAGCTGCAACTGACACATCATAAACTGCATGAACAGGTATTGCATGCTGATTTCGAATTTAAGAGTGTGATTAAACATGGGCTACACTATCCAAAGCCCAAAACATGCTCGGATATTGTCACAGGCTTTGTTTCATTATCCTCTAACTCCACAGGCAGCTTTAAAGCACTAATTTCCTTCGTGGGCTCCAAACCGGTCACACAATCCAATTATGGCTTCCACTTCTTCACATCTTGATGATGATGGCTCTTCAAATCAGGTCCTATTTCAATTGATTGCTCTTATCTCTTGTGTTTGAAGATCCAGGATATTTTTCTGAATGCTCTAAACTGTCTATTAAACCGCTTTTTGAACTATTTGCATAATCACTTCGCATATGCTATGCAAAATTTTCTTTACTGTTTTGCACATCTTATGTGATTAGTTATTGACTAGATACATCTGAACTTTTCTACTTTTACCTTATTGTTCTTCCATACTCATGTATTTGCTTTTGCGGGCTGATGTCCACCAATATGAATTGTTCTTCTATACTCATGTATTTGTTTTTGCGTGCTGATGTATATCAATATGTAGCTGAAATTATATGCTTATATACTCTTTTATGTGCTTGTACAATCATGGGGCTGATCACATCTATATGCTGTTAAAATTATATGCATATAAACTAATCTAATAGCCAGCATCTACTCTTACACCTAGTTAAAGATACTCCTGATAAAATATTATTGCTTATGGGAGGATGCCTTTTTTATAGTATTTCCCTTTCCTATTTATTTTCAACAGTCTAAGTCTATCTGGACAAGTCTGTCTTTTTACAATCTTCAGGAATGTGGCTCCTATTTGGTTAACAAAGTTTAGCTTCACTGTTCATTCCTGCTACTATTCTATCAGAATTTATGATTTGTGTGAGACCGTTTTTTACATTCATAATACTTAGAAGGTTTGACATCGATAACAAGTGGTTCTTTGCTACGACACCTGTAATACGGCTTGCAACTAACTTCGTTTGTTTGCTTGCTATGGATGCAGGTAACAGCAAAGGCCTTGACCTTTGACGTATTTAAACAACAGAAGATGCCTTCGTAGAAGGGAGTAATTATTTCTGTTTGTTTGAATGCATTTTAATCTACTCTTGAAGAGATATGATACGGTCATATTATACTATTCTACATTGAGTTAGTTAAAATATGGTTTTGCTTGGTTTAGCTTTTGCTAAGGTGTTCTCTCTCTCTCTCTCTCTCTCTCTCTCTCTCTCTCTCTCTCTCTCTCTCTCTCTCTCTCTCTCTCTCTCTCTCTCTCTCTCTCTCTCTCTCTCTCTCTCTCTCTCTCTCTCTCTCTCTCTCTCTCAAAATAGACTGGCTAATCATAAAGCAGCGGATGCAAGGGGTTTTGTGGCAGAGATGTTGAAATGGGCAGGGGGGGAGTTGGTGGAACCTATTATGCGGATGTTTAACATGGTAATAGTTGAAGGGTTTCCAAAAACTTGGCAGATTAATCAGGTAGTACCTATCTTCAAGGGAGGTGATAAATCCGACATCAATAATTACAGGACCATTCTGAAATCTAGCATTTTCTCTAAACTCTTTGCATCCATACTAGAGGCCAAGATCACTAAGTGGGCTGAGGAGCATAACTTGAGAGCCAAGGGGCAAGCGGATTTTAGACATAAACACTCCACTATTGATCACTTGGTGACAATGCAGGTAGTAATGGAGGCAGTGAAAGGTAAGAAAAAACCTTTGTATTTGGCATTTATTGATTTTAGTAAAGCTTTCGATATGGTTCCGAGGGAATGCTTGTGGGAGAGGATGAATAAATTAAATATTCCAAAGGAATATAGAGATGCAACTAAGCTGTTGTATGAACAGGTGTTAGTAGAGCTATCTTTGCCTTTTAAAACTACATGTGGTGACGTGGTAGTCAGTAATGTTGGGGTTAAGCAGGGCTGCCCTTTGTCTCCCACATTGTTTGGATTGTTCATAGATGGTTTGGAAGAATGGATTATAGAGCGTGGTGGGTATGGCACTCCTATCGCCGGTTATGTCCTTGCTCTTTTGCTATATGCAGATGATGTGGTGCTTATGTCTAGACAGAAAGCAGGGCTCCAGAAACACCTTGATACCTTGGCTGATTTTTCGGATGTAATGGGAATGCGGGTGAACTTGATGAAGTCTAAGACAATGATAGTAGTATCCAGGAAGAACTGTGACTTTTATTATAAAGGGGAAAAGCTAGAATCTGTTAACACATATAAATATTTGGGACTGGTGCTGGATAAGAATTTCAGGTGGAATAAGTGCATTGAACAGAGAATAAATGGTGGTCTTAAGTCTCTCTACGCTATGCAAAGGAGTTGCGGGAAGGCACATGTTCTGAATTTAGGCTTGAAAAAGATGTTATATATAGTTTTAGTGCAGTCAGTAGTCCTTTATGGATGCGAAGTATGGGGGCCAGGATTGCCAGCGTGCTTATGGACGCAGGTGGAAAAAACCCAAAAGCGATTTCTATGCACTGAATTAGGAGTGAAAACTCAAACCACATATGAAATGATGTTAGCGGAGTGGGGTATCATTCCCCTGGAAGGAGAGGCCCTTATTCAGACACTGATGTATGTGAATAAGGTAAAGGGAATGGATGATACTAGATTGCCCTATCTTGCTATGAAGGAGAGTGATACAAATGGATGGTATAAAAAGGTTAAGTGCTGGTTGCAAAAATGGAAGTCGAACATAGATGATTGTCCCACTACGATATTCGGAATGGGTGATTAGAGGCATATATGCAGATATATGGGATAATCCAAAAACAAAAATGAAGGCGATCGTACTAACATGAATCCCGTTTATTTGAAAAGTGATATGTCGATGATGAAACGTAAAGAGATATCTCGCATACGCTTGAGTTCTCGCCATCTGAGTATTGAAGAGGGTCGATGGCATCGTATCCCTAGAGACAGACGGCTGTGCAAAGTTTGCGGTCAAGATGAGATCGAAGACGAAGTACATGCTCTTATGTTGTGCCCAAAGATATGAGGTATTATTGACATGAGATATGGAGTACACGGCACATTAGAAGATTTGTTTTGTTTGCCTCCCACTAATATTGGGAATTTCATTATAGATGTACTAAAGGTTAGAAAAGCATGTATTTCTACTCTAGATGTGCTTTTGCAAAATGATGAACATGAGATAGAGGAGTTAGAGCTGACAGATGATGCTTCTGACTTCGGAGGCTCATCAGATGATTGGTTTGATGTAGAAGATAACTTGAACGTCTTATAGACCTGATGGTCTCAGTAGGCGTAATAATAAAAACATCATTTCTCACACACACACACACAGGCGATGGCGACTCTCTCTCTCTCTGGCGATGGCGATGGCGATGGCGATGGTGCATTCACATAAAGCAACTAGGGCAAATAAAAAAATCCTTGAAAAAAATCGTGCTAAGGAAGGCACGCCTGCTGTGTCTTTCGACACTCTCCTCGCCGACAAATTCTAGAAGTAGCAAAAAGGGGCAAAATGCTGATTTGGATTTAGCACAGGACCAAAATATTATCCAGGATCTGACAAAAAATACAGTTTCGATTTAGCACAGGCCGATTTGGGGCTGGAATCAAACCAGGGAGATTCGTCTCCAATCAATTTAGGTTATGAAGAAGAAATAGGTATGCTTCATAATCGATTGGGACACAAGGACATGAATTGGTTCCAATTTTACTAACCCTTGTGAATGAAATGGCAACAACTAGACAGATGATGATGCATGAAATGGTAGAATCCGTGAAGGTGATGATCAAGATGATGGAACAATTGGAGCATTGAAGAGCAAGAGAGGTCGCAAACCGTTAATCTTTTTACAAGGTATGGCTGATACACTTCATTCTCATCAATACATCTTTATCTACTCTTCAAGCCGAGAACCGAGAGATTAGAGCAGAGATAGGAAGTTTGAATACAGAAACGACAGTCCCGATATTAGACAATGGAATTCTTGAAAGCACTTTGAAACAACTCAATGACCGTATGGATAACTTGATGGATCAGCAAGAAAGGCAACACAACCCTTAATATGAGAATTATAGGCCCATTAGAAGAAGAAGCCGAGAGAACACTCTTGAAACAAAGGAGACAATTCTTTTGCTTTCGAACTTACAAATAGACCAAAAAATAGCCCAGGATGATTGTGTTGGAAAAAGAGATAATGGGACCAGAAATATTGTGGTTAAAGCACTAAGTAAAGAGGAAGGAATTAAATTTAAGGAAGATGTGGATTATGAGGAGAAGGGGACTTTTGAAAGGTAAACATATCTGGATCAATGAAGACAACTAAAATGCAGTTTCAATAGAGGAAGGAAGAGGTACAAAAAATGAAAGATGCAAGGCAGGAAGGGAAGAAGGCATTTTGGAGAGGCAATCGAGTAGTTGTGGAGGCAAATGAATAGGGAAGCCAGACCATCAAGGCCCATTCTTGGAATATAAATGGGTTGGATGCATTAAAGGTTGGTGCAATTGTAGCAGAAGTCAAGAATTGGGATGTTTTTTTTTTTGGAAATACATGAGCACAAGGAAAGTTGTATACCGGAGATCCCAGAGCTTATAGTCGTTTGCAAAACTTGAGAAGTAGAAGGATGGAGGCATAAAGGCTTCGGGGGAATTGCATGATATGTTCGGAAGGAATTTGAGCATTGTATTAAAGTTGTAGACAAATGTAAATCGCAACAAACAGTTTGGATTGAAATTATAGGTACAGATTGTAGAATATTCATTGGGGGATGTTATTTTCCACCTCATAGTTCCCCAGTATATAACCAAGGAGGCCTGGACGTAGAAGATCCTTTTCATTACCTGGGGCAACAAACACAAGAGCTAATGGCTTTGGGGGAAGTTGTATTGGCAGGAGGTTTTAATGGAAGGGTTGGTCCTCGGCAAGTAAGTATTTTTTGTGAATCCAAGGATCCCATTTAGTTAGACACTTTAAACAATGATGAGATGCAGATGGCAGGTTGGACAAGAAAAACAGAGGATGACTATGAATATGTTACTCACGCAAGGCGCTTCATTTATTAAAGTTATATGACGGACTAGGTTTTGTGATATATAATGGTGTATCTAAATATCCATTATCGAGGAGTCACATCTAGAGGGGCTCAAAACAGGGGGATCCAAAGTGGCGTGATTATTGTAGGTTATCTTCTTGCATCAGAGCATAGGACAGGAAGAATAGTAGATTTTAATGTGCAAGATTGCCCAGAATCCCACCACTTACCATTGATTTTTCATCTCAAAATAAACATGTCATCACAAGAGGAGCGTAAAGAGGAAATGTCAACCCATATTCTTTTTTCGACTACAATAAAGCTAGTCAATATGCCATAATTGAAGAATGATAATGATTTCTAATGTCACAAGATCTTACATTCAACAATCATAGACTAACTAGACTATAATGGAGACTTCAAGAGTAATCATTCAAAGAACTAAATAATCATATAATAATATGATTATTGTATGCAAGTGAATTGAATGGTATGAACCATTAACATATAGATTATGATATTCAAACCTTCGAGAGCCCAAGCCTCATTTACAAATGAGCTTTGCCGATCACAAAGATACATCTCAAACTTCTTCTTCACATTTTATATGGCCAAATCCAACTTTGCTCGGTATGGATTCGCCGTTTAGCGCTTAAGCTTTCGGCCGCTTCGGTTAAGCTCGGCCGCTTCATCGCTCACCGAAGTTTGCTGCCATATTCAAACTCGAACTTGGCTCCAAAATAAACCTTGTTTCGATACTTCCTCGTCCATAAATATTTCATTCAAATAATATTGTCAATGGTTATCCCTAAAATAAACACACCATTAACCTTAACCATTAACCTTAGCTTTTTTTTTTTATGCAAGGTTTCTTCTTGACATGTACTCATCATCTCCTTCTTTAGCATGATCTAATTCATCATTCCCCTTTCATGCTAAAGTTCATGGCTGTTATTGGATAATAGGCTTGGGCGTATCATTGCATATAACAACTACGTCAAAATTTTCTCAATTGATTTCTTGTTGTTGTTAGCATATTTAACAATCCACATATCATTGATACCTTTCTCCAGCATATCATTGATCATTGAAAGAGTCTGCCAAACTGTTACAACAACTTGCTTGCCCAACATAATCTACTTTAGATCCAAATCGTATGAGGTTCAACAATTCAAAATCCCGTGCAAAATCCTGAAGATAAAACATGGCTTCTTTGTATCCAGGAAACTGCCTAGAATCCATGTCTTCACCTTCTTCTAGCAAGAAAGGGCAATCCTCAAATTAATGCATTGATAACTCGATAGTACACACCACAACATGCTCAAACTTACCATCCCATATCAAAATAAATTAGAATGCCTTATGCATGGCAGTATTGGTTTAACTATTCTACAATTTCCAGTAACTCTCCTGCACAAAAGCACAATCTTTCTTTAGTGTCCAAATAAACATCAATGCGCCTGCAAATATGCTTAGAAGCCTTTGTGCTGATCTGCCCGATGGAAACAAGGAAATAGCCATCCACCAAATATATTCTAAAAAAATTCAAGGCTATAATTCCTAGAATGCAACAACTTACATTCAACAAACAGACTGTAAATCGCTGGAAGCTTACCTTCTTCTTGGTGTATATACATGAGATCTTCCTTGAAGAACAAGGACTGGATTCCTGTTATACCTAATGCTCTAAGAAACTTATTATCTGAACTTCACTACCCAAAATTCTCTCGCCATTATGCACTAGATCTCATTGTTTTCTTTGGCATTTTAGGATGAAAGATACCACAAATATTTCAAGGAAAAACTTGTCGTAAAACCTGATGACAAAGAGTACTAGTAATGGCAAATCCAGAGCTCTTACTCCTCAAATCTCACACTTTCTCAAACTAATACATGACACAAGCCTGTTAGCAAGTGAAGGAGATACATAATCTATTCAAAAAAAAATTTCTATAGACATATTCAATCCACCCCATAGAATTGCATGTATTCATCTAAAATGTCAAAAGTACATTTTGAATCTCGTAAATCCTTTGCATCATTCTGGCATCGTGTGAGTCAAACGCTAGAACCCAACCCAACAAACTTTGAATGAAACAAATGTTCACATAGGCCACTTGCAATTAATTGAAGGGGATATATACATAATGTGCCAACTTCACACAAATTTTCAAACTGTAAGTCAGTCAATAAGAGAAATGTTGTCGCGATAAATTTGTTCTAGGACTTAATTATATGTTATTATTGTTGTCTAGATTTGTTGATTAATGGCACGACCAAATCTCCATGAGAATATATTATGAGTTTCAGACCCATGTGGTAGTTTTAGGACTGTTTTAGGGCTTTCTTTCATGTAATTAGCCAAGGTCATCATCAATAGTAGCTCTTAAGTTAGAACGAAAGGTCATCTTTACCTACTAACGTCTGCCAAAAATGAGCTTTGTTCTCCAAACAAAGACAAAGCTCGTTTTGACTCGTTTTATGCTTGTGAAGAGTTGGGTTTTTTTAGGTACATAAGGTTTAGCACCTTGTCCTGATGCCATAATAGTACGGTCTAGGATTGTTGAAAATGGATGGGACTTTAGGTGTCGTGCATGGCAGAACCTGGATTTTGCACATTGACTTATACAAATAGGCCTCTTGCCCCTGGAAGAGAAATTTAGGTTTGTTGCATAACATTCCTTGGCAATTGACCTAATTTAGTGGATTTAGCTTCACCGTGGATATGCATGCAGGTACTATAACTTAGAATTGGGTCGTGGAGATAGCTCACCTGACCATACATAGCAATAGCAGGATAGTGACCTTGGGCACCACGTGGCGTTGACATAGATTAATATCTCACAATATGTTACACATGTTGGCACTGTTGCCTAGGCTTGCGTAACGAGTCATAGTAAGGCAAATTATACAATATGTTACACATGTTGGCACTGTTGCATAGGCTTGCATAACAAGTCATAGTAAGGCAAATTAACTTGTGCTAGTTTGCCTAGAAGTGACATTTTAGCTTGTGCGTAACAGATCCTAAAAGTGCATTTGGCTAGTTCTGGCTTGATAGAGTACCTGTCCAAATTGCATAGAAATTGCATAGAAATACAGATGGCATAGAAATACTGCCTATAGCACATGTAAAGGAAGAGACTACATGAAATGTATACATTTGAAACGTGTTAACCTGCAGTATAGGATGGTATCAGTATCATTCTATTAGAATTTGTGCAAGGTCACCTCAACTAACCTGCAGTATAGGATGGTATCAGTATCATTCTATTAGAATTTGTGCAAGGTCACCTCAACTGATTTGGCTTAAGCTTTAGACACCACATGGGCCAAAGATGAGCCTTGTTCTCTATCCAGCACTAATCAAGGGGTATTGTTTTGACTCCGAAGCTCACCTTCTAGTTTGTGACTATATGGAAAATGGAAGTCTTGAGAAGGTGCTATTTAGAGGCCCTAGTCTTTCTATTGCAAGAATTTATTCATTCCTTGGGAAATGTCATTGTGACCACAAAGAGATATTAAAATTGATTACCTGATGACTGATATTGTTTATCTTGTTTCCTCAGGCTTTGTGGGACGTTGTACTAGCTTTAATTTTATGTTAATGTGTATGAATGGGACTATAGATTTCCATTTTCTAGATTGAGGCCACTGATTGTATTGATTGTATTGATGGCAGCACGAGGAATCATAATTTTAGTGAAGAAGTGATAGCACTTGGTGCCAATTGGGTCGAAGGTGTTGGTGGGAAGGATCAGAATTCAATCTGGAAGCTGACTAAGAAGTACAACCTTAGAACGTTTGTTACTGAATATGAAAATGCGTCCAACAATATTTATGATGAAAGGTAAGTGTCTGCAAACTATTTTAGATGGGAAAATGCACGCATCATATGGTCTAGAAAGAAAATAGCATGACTAGGCACGCCATGATAGATTGGTCTATGGTATCTTTCCACAAGAGAAGCTCAGGGCAAGAGAATTGATTAACAGACTAGATAGGCTATGCCGCATCTAGCTAATCCAGCTAATACTCTGTACTTATTTGTCCATGTATTGAAATTGATGGAAGTGTTGCATCAGTTGATTGGATTTATTTCCCATTTGTAAACTCCTTTGAATATCCTGCATCTGCATTGCAGAGTTCGTAGACTCTATGGTGTAATGCTCCTTTTTTTCCTGCACCATTTGTTTGCTAATAATTTTAACTTAATGACCATTAATGATAATGAGTCACATGTTGAGTGCTGAATGGCACATGTATGTTTTTCGTCTACAAAGGCAGGTTATAGTTGGCAACTTGTTCCATAATTGCCTCACATCTATAGTAAGATCAGCTTATTCCATAATTATGCCAAACAACACAAAGTGGCTCCTTGTCGAGCCGCGTATCTATCTTCAATTTGATAATGTTTTCAAATAAGTTCTTCTAGAGCACCAAGAATATCCTGTCTCCAGATATTTCTTTCTTTTTGAGCTTCTCTCCAGGCATCTCACTTTCTTCTTTTTGGCAGATATAAGATTTTTTGCCGCTCCCAATAGAATGAATACCTGGTACAGCTTACGCCTGGGTTCACATAAAGGTCAATTGACTGAAGCATTAGGAGTCACTAATACAGTATTATTTAGATCGTATCATAATTTGCCTAGAGGTGACATTTTAGCTTGTGCATAATTGATCCTAGAGTGCATAACACCCAGTTAGAGAGTTTTGTTGCGTGCATTGTTTTTAAGAGCTGAGATGTAAATTGCCTTGTGACTGGACAGAGGTGGCTTGAATTTCTTAAGAAGCTCTCCTATCAAGTTTTCGTCCCAGGGATTCAGTCTTCTCTGCTTGTTAGAACAGTCTCTCTGTCCATCTTGATGTCCAGTTAAATAAATCATTTTATACTTCTGAGGAATAAACCTGTGATTAGAATTGCTTGATGTTTCCATATAGGATTCTCCTTTATCATTAGCTTGGTTAGAGAGCAAAACAGATTTACAACGACCACTTAAGGTTAAAAAAAGTATATCCATGTCCTTCCTTCATCCTATATATCTTGCTTTTACTTAGATTTGCTTCATTTTCTTGCTTTGTCAACTTGCTGGAAACATGTCTACTCTTGTGGTCTCCAATTACATCTTCTAGATATACTTAGAGATGTCTGTAATTGTTTTGGTCAGCAAATAAATAATTGTGAACATGAAAATGAACCAACAATAATAGAAGAAAGGTAAGTACGATATATAGCTCATAAAAGAAAAAATACGATATATAGCTCATTCTATTTCTAATTTAACAACATTCTCTCGTAAGCAAGTACAAAGAAAGAAATTACCAATCTCTAGCGGAGTGAAGAAGACGACAAAAAAGGCCAAAGCGAAGTTTAAAGGTCCAATAGTTGCTCAGGTTGTTCAAATGAGGTGATTTGAGGTCGTTCGTGTTTGAGGATTTGGAAAAATTGTAGATTCATTTACATATCTAGTTCGTTTACAACACTATATGTAACCATGCTCGGATGAGGTGACTTGTGGTTGGTTAGTTATCGAATCTGAAGACTATACATTCATTTACATCTCTCGGTTCATTTACAAGACTATATGTTCATGGTTTAACATCTTGAATACAACTAAATTCTGCACATTTTGTTTAGAATGTTTGATATTTTTTCAATGGTTAGATCAAGCAAGCAACAATCACGATTTGTTCTTTCAAATCATTGAGGAACAATTAGGGAACAATTAGGAATAGTTAAGGAACAAGTAGGGAACAATCAGGGAACAGTCGAGGAAGAGGTAGAGAACAATCAGAGCACAATTAAGGAAGGGGAAACTTGCAGGAGTAGAGAGTTTTTGGGAGAATCGCCCTCGAGGCAAGTTTGCCTCCGTGAGCCTAAGGGCCCGAAATTTCCTGATCTTGAACCGTAATGCTATGCTGATCTAATCTATTTTGTTGTTTCTAATCTATTCTCGACCGAGTGGAAGATCGGCCATGGTAGATGAAGTATACCATGGCAGATGGAAGATCGGCCAGGAGATGAAACATACCTTGCCATTGAAGAAAATGGAAGAATGCTTTGTCGGAACAGAGCTTGTAGGGCTTCTGGAACAAGGCTTTCGACCATGCGATAGGACATAAAATGTCGGCCTATAGAGCTTACAAAGCTTTCAACGGTTACAGAGCTTACATAGCTTAGGTTACGAGAGCTTACACAGCCCCGCCTTGAACAACGGTTAACACAACTTTTTCACGGCTATGGTGTCCATCGTGAAGCGAGGGGCCCAATCTTGGTCTCTAAGAAAAACCTTGGTGGCCACACCGAGGCCCTTAAAAACCTTAAATCAAAAGATGCTGAAATCTTAGGAAATTTCAAGGCCCCTTAGGTTATGGAACAAGTTGGGAACAATACGAGCACAATTAGGGAACAATCATGTGCTAGGGAACCGCCTGGTACGAGGGGTTTCCGGCAGGAAACCGGCAGCGGCGGCCGAAAGCCAGGTGGCTCCCTCACATAAACCCACCAGGGGGCCAAAATTCCGGCCACCTGGTGGAATGTTAATTTTTTTTTTCTGGGACCTTTTTTTTTTAACCGCTCGGCGATGGCGGAGCTCCAGAGCTTCGGCGATGGCGCTACATCGATCCGTCGAGGCGCTTGACGATCTGACCAGTTTTTGGAGCTGCTTGCATCTGGCGCTTCCCTTAGGTCGACTTTTTTCCCGGTGCCGAGCTCTTTTTGAAGATCAGATCTATTTTTGTTTCTTACAGGCAAGTTTTCGACTAGGAATCGCCTGCTTCATGTTATTGCTTTGCTATTTGGTTGTTACTAACAAATATTTATGTTTCTTGTAGGAGATCGTGAAGTATTACCTTGAGTCTGGAGTTTCTTGAGTCTGGACTCGGGGGTTATATTCCTCTGCAAATGATGTGGCATTGAAAGACTCTGAAATTAGGGCTAAAGGTGATTCCTTACATTTGAGTGCAGGGAATGAGGAATCGGTTTCACAGTGGACGAGCTAAGGGCATAACACTGAAAAATGGTGTCGGTGTTGGCTTTTATGTACCAATCAGGGTAACAGATGCCACAGAAGAACTACAAGATAGTGTTGGATTAGATCTTGCATCTTTCAAGCTCCTTGAAGACGAAATTTTGACGAGCGGCTTTACAAATCTGGTTCTAGCAAGGAGTATATAGCTCATCGCCGACTTAGCGAGAAGTTTCTTTGTGTGACAAGCTGCCGTGGTTTAATCTGTTGTTTAATTTGAGGCATTCAATTTTGACACAAAATTTTAATCTACTTATGGCGGTGCTGTAAGCGGCGCCGCCAGAAACCTACAACCCCGGCAAAATCCAGGAGCGGCGCCGCCAGAAACCTACAACCCCGGCAAAATCCAGGAATTTTGGCTCCCTGGTGGTCCAGGAATTTTGGCTCCCTGGTGGTTTAGTAATAATTAGGACTGTGTTTGGGATAGGGTTTGTTGGAAAGTGAGACATTTTCCCTCGTTCTTCCCAATCAAATTTCCCAACCTTTCAAATTTCCCAACCTGGGGTGAGTGAAATCAGTAAGACTTGCCTTAACGTTTCTTAATGTTTCCCTAACAATTCCCAAGGAAGTTCCAAGGTTGGATATGATGATTTTAGTGTGAGTTGATTTATCTCAAACCCAAGTCAAGCCTTATCTGTAATCTAAAACCTTCAACTGCATTGCAATTTTTAATTGCGAAAGGCTATTATGCACAGCTTCTTGTGTGAATCGATCACCATCTCCAAGTCCTCAAGCTTCATTGATAAGCTCCATACATCGATTCATCTGCGGTTATATCAGATTAGAAATGGAAATAGATATGACTTTTTATGACAAATCCAGGGAATATTGAGGCTGAGAAGCCGAAACACAAAACGACCTCAACTGTTAACAGCCTCGAGCTATCAGAGGTAACTGAGAAGCTGAAGAACTTCATACAATTTGGTACATTCGATATGGCGCAATTCATGGCATGGATGCTGCAGAACCAGGGCATTCCGGAATGGGATAATGTAACCTGTGAAGAAGAGCCGATTATCCCAAGAACGACCAATGAAATTTTTACAAATGCGGAATGGATGAATCTGTTGCAAGAGCAAAAGATCCTCCACGAGCCTGATGAAGACCTCACCAAAGGTATCAAGTTGGATTTTGGCTCTGTAAGAAAGAAGTTTCAAAGCTTAAATGAAAATGCAGTCATTAGATGAGTAGAGAAGGAAGAAATTAAGCTAGATGAAGTCGCCAAACAAATCTCTAGCGCTGGAAAAAATCTCCATATCCTCTCTGCCCACTGGCTCAAATATCCCTATTTTATGATGGAAACTCGTTGGACACAATATCACAATCGGGTCGTTTTTTCTCACAGTGGTGCATTTTCGTGATGCCATGTGGCATAGGCGAACAATCCAGAATAACAATCGGGTCGATTTATGCCGGATTACCTGCTGCACAGGTAACATTTGCTCAGATCCTGCCCTCCCACAAAATAGGCTGGAATCCGGCAGAAAAGGCTTGAATCTTTGTAAAAGTAGGCTTGAATCAGGCAAAATAGGCATGAATCTTTAGAGAAGGCTTGGATCTGTGCAAAATAGGCTTGAAACTGGCAAAATAGGCATGAATCCGGCATCATAGGGTTGAATCAGAGGATCTTGGATCCGACAAAATAGCCTTCAATCGGGCAAAATAGGCTTGTTTCTGCCAACATAAGCTTGAATCAGATGATCTTGAATCAGATTTCAGAAAAAAAACTCCCCGATTGTGATATTGTAAGAGTAAGCGAACCGGTCCAGTTTTCCCGGTTAGCAACGGGGAAAACTGTCCCGATTAGCTTACTCTTATACAAAACTCCTCACAATAACTCCTCAACCATTTTTCGCTGCTTCCAATAGATATAGTTTTTCTTTTTTAATTTAGTCACTGGGAAGTGAAGTGAAGTGAAATGTATGATTCCGTCTTTGGAGACCATCAGCTCTATGAGACGTCAAGAAAAACACTTTCAAAATAAAAAACATTTTCATGTGATGAGCCCTTAAAAATGAGAGGTTCCTCATCAAGCTCACTCTCTTCTCCATCACTAAGTATACCATTAGATATTTTTATTTTTATAGTCATTTCTCTCAATTGTAACACATCCATCAGAAAACTTGCAAATACGGGTTGCTGGAAGGTGGAAGAAGGATATAAGACCATTGACTCGGATGTCAAATCTGCCCCTCAGAACTTGGTACGCAGGAAACCTTAGAATTACGTGCTTTTCATCCTCAATCTCAATGGCTCCACATATGCCCGACATACTCTATATTCATGCGGTATTTTCATCCATCTCGCTACCTCCACATTTAAGTGATGCGCGCTCAACCTCATCCTACAAATGACGTACCTTTTCTTAGACGAGATGTTAGCACTCAGATAACTCATCTCATGCAGGGTAGAATTCATCTGTGCCCTGTAATATAGCATTTTTGTGCCTGGTCTGACCATATACGGAGCATAACTGTCTCCACCACCCATTTCTTGATCTTACCCTTATTCTGACCTAGCCCCTCAATGCTTAATTCCCATTTTCTTAGCCAAGTCATGTCATCTGCGTACCACCCCTTATCAAACGACTCCTTTAGAGCCAAACAAGGATAGCTACTATCAACTAGACTACCTACCTTGTACAAATATATTAAGAATTGCCATATGGCCTCACTTCCAGCGGTAGCATATCGCATTCTGCTGGCATCATTTGTGTGGGTTTGCATTTTAACCCCAAGCTTAGCATGTAGAAATTTCTTTTGCATTTTTTCAATTTTCTGCCATAGTTTCAAAGATAGCCCTGGCCCCCATACTTCACAACCATATAGCACAACTGCCTGCACCAGAGTTTTGAATAGCATTTTCTTCAAACTAAATTTCCAAGCATCTGCTTTCACACATTGCCTTTGCATCACAAAAAAAAAGCCTTAAGCCCCCCATTCACTCTCTGTTCTATTGTTTGGTTCCAATTGAAGTTCTTATCCACCATAATTCGTAGGTACTTGTAAGACGTGGATATCTTAACAAAGTTGCCTTTATAAAAGAAAGCATAATTTTTGTCCAGCGTTGTCCCAAAATCACCACCTTATTTTGCTCAAATTCACCCTCAGCCCCTTAGCATCACAAAAAGCAGCCAGAGCGTCTAAGTGTTTCTGCATCCCTTCCTTGTTCCTAGCTATCAATACAATGTCATCGGCATACAAAAGCAAGCGAATAATATATCTTGCCAATAGGGTTCCTTCCCCCCCAATATCCCGAACCCATTCTTCCAGTTCGTCAATAAAAATGCCAAAGAGGGTCGGAGACATATGACATCCTTGCTTGACTCCAATGTTACTGACCACTACATCCCCACACTCCTCATTGAATGGCTTATAGAGTTTAACAAGAACTTTCTCATAAAGCAATCTTATCGCATCTTTGTATTCTTCAGGCACACTTATACACTCCATGTTAATCCAAGATTGCCCCTGCATACTGTATCAAAGGTCTTGGTGCAATCAACAAACGCAGAAAAGAGTGGTTTTCTTGTTCCTTTGACAGCATCTAGCATAGCCCAAAAAGTGATAAGGTGATCAATTGTGGATTTCTGAGGCCTAAACCCTGCTTGCCCCTTGGCTCTGACCTTGTACATCTCTGCCCAACTGCAAATTTTGTGCTCTATAATTGTAGCATACAAATTTGCATACAAGTTACTCACCATAATCATTCTGTAGTTGCCAGGGTCAGTCCTATCTCCTGTCTTACGTATTGGAACCACCCTGTTGACCTGCCAGGATGAAAGAAAGCCTTCCCTCACTGCTGCATTAAACATTAGTGTAAGTGCCCCTACCATTTTAGGCTCTGCCCACTTAAAAAGCTCAGCCACTAGACCCGTGGCATCTGCCGCCTTCCTGTTGGCAAGCTTATCAAGCCCCTATTGGACGTCATCTTTTGAAACAGAATAGGCGCACTTTCTATTTTGCCATTCATCCTGCTACCCTTCCACATGATACAATTTCCTTACCATGTCTATCAGATCATCCGCATGCAAATGGGATTCTCCATGCCTGGCTTGTTTGAGTTTCTTCCAAAATGTAAAAGGTTCCACTATCAAGTCTCTCAGCATATCCTCTTGTTTACATCGCAGAAATGCCCATTTCCTTACTTTAATAGAGTTTTAAATTCTTTAATCAATTGTACCCTAGCTGTCCCTGTTGCTTGTCATATGTCCTCATGGACGCTGCCAATGTGGCATGACGGAAAAATACTATCCATCTATCCATCCATCTTTGTATTGCCTCCTTTTTTCTCGACATTCATTGTCAAACCAACCATTGCAAGGTAGGCCCTTTCTCATAGCCCGGAAGTAAAACATGTGTGAGCAGTGGTAGTAATTATAGAAGTTAAAAGAGCACTTATCCCATCTACCCCTTCTAGCCATATCACCTGCTTGTAATTTTCTTCAAACATGGTAAGACATGCTTCATTTTCTATTACATATATCTGATCCGAGCTGCTAAGCTCTATGTGTGCCTCTGGTTGTCGGCATTTTGCCATGATGGACGCAATGACAGGTACATGGTTAGATTCAGATTCACTTCTCTCATTCAAAATTCGCAAGGAGACAACCTGTTGCACGCGCACACACACACACACACACACACACACACACACACACACACACACACACACAAAGAGAGAGAGAGAGAGAGAGAGAGAGAGAGAGAGAGAGAGAGAGAGAGAGAGAGAAGGGAGGGAGGGAGAGATGAAATGAAATGAAATGTTTATTAATCACGTCTGCCAGACCACCGGTCTATGAGACGTTCAACACATATAATCAACATTATAGAAAATATCATCTAATGCATCTTCAGACAGTAATGCATTAGCCTCTCCTCCCAACTCCTCTCTTATAAAATTATGACCAAGCTGTTCCCTCAGACTCAAGACATCTCTTATGAATTTCCCTATGCATTTGCCTTCTAAGTAAAAAAACTCCAATAAGGTTGATGCTGAAATATTATACCTTTTGAATTTCCGATCATACGCTAGGGCACCTCAAGAGCACATGTTGTTCATCCTCCACTTCCTGTAGATTACATGCTTTGCAATGCCTCATTTCATGCGGGATTCCACTCCATCTGCCAATTTCTACTCCAAATCTATGTGAGCTGAGTCTCATTCTGTGACTAAATGTCTAAGCTTCAGAGACATACTTTCTCGAAGGTACTTAGCCTCTTGGAGTTTTGGATTAATACATCGTATGTAGAAATCCTTCTTAATCTCTGGGACTCTCCAGTTTTTCATAATAACCCCCTCTTTTACCCATGTTCGAATATCCTTGCGGTGCACATATAGATCGTGGGTGTTTAACCCCTATTTCCACATCCACTCCTCAACGTCTACATACCAACCCTTCAGTTTTGTCTCCTCCATAGCCAAACGCGGAAAGTTATCGTCATCCCCTCCAAATCGTAGCTTACAAAGATAAGTACGCAATTTACACAAGGCTTCTGCCTCAACAGGCATCATATCACATTCAGCAAGCACCATGTCATATGGTGTTTGTACCTTTGTGCCTAGCCCTGTTCTATGGATTTTTTTTTTTTTTTTTGAGGGTAAGATTTTTATATTAATAGTAAATGTATTATTTGAGGCTCCACAATAGGCCTGATAGGAAGATTTAAGCACAAGATAGCATAAGATGATGTCTTCGTACTATGGTCAGAGCAATCTTGACCTCTTCCTCTTCACAAACAGAAGGATATGGGCGTCCGCCTTTAACTCAACCAGTACTAGAGGGCATGGCCCTCTTCCCATCCGCTGCAACTACTACAGGAATTCAGCTACAGTCATGGAGCCCTACTAGACAAAATTCATCCATATCTTAAAGGTCCAGCCGAAATATGTACTTGGAAGAACAAGGTCTTTCAGCACGGATACTTCCGTAAAGTACCTGTCACCCCATTCTAGTAACTGTCTCACCCTCTTCATTACATCAGAAGTACTATGGATCATACCTTTTTTCCTGGAAGAGTAAAAGCAAGCGATTTCTATTTCCTGAAGTGAAGAGTACTACAGAAGAAAGCTTGTTGCATTTCCGAAGAAAATCACCATATACTTACTCCACTAACCTCAAAAAAAACCTGGCCCTAAGATAATCAATTTAAAGCTTGCTTCTGTAGATTGCCACGGATAACAATACTATACAAAGGACTCCACTCTGCTACTACACCCAGAGCTAAAATTCCCATGAAGTTCCTCCCCCCGAAAGTTGCAGTTGTTCAAGTGATGACTGATAGAAGACTACCTAGTTACCACCATAAACATCTGTATTGGAATTAAGAGCCAAGTGTAGTCCATCTGCATCTAACTCCAGCAGGCTTGTCCCCTACTGGTGCCAAGCATACGTACAGTAGAAGCCTCCCGTCTCCTAAAGACATTTAGCCCTACACATACCACTGTTTACAGTGCCATCTGTACAAAAGCATCTTCTAGCTGGGATAGAAGATCAGGGGCCTAATTGAAACCCATCTTAAGAACGCTACTAGCTTCATAATAAGCACATGAAAAGTGGACATATTTAGGTAACCCACTCAAGACCTCGCATAGACACCAGTTTCATAACTACATCTTCCATATAGATAGCAATTACCCGCAGACAAAGACTCATTAGTCACCAGATAATTAGAGCTTCATGTGCACCCAAAGCCCTTCAGATCTTTAGCTAACATACCTTTGCAGAGAGGAACAAAACTGGCTACATAGAGGTGCAAGAACAAACCTGATACTATGCAAAACCTCATATGGATCAAATAAAAAGCCCCAAACACATGCCACGATAGCATGATAACACGAGTGGCGAGTTCCAAAAGTTGCCTGAATAAATCTCTCACACTCGACACATAAGCCTCCATTTCGTCCCCATTGAGGAAGCACCACTAACATCTCAATGGGTTCAGTAGCAAGCACCCAGATCTGAATGACAACCTGCCAATTTAATCATTTCAGGAGCTTGCTCCAACTGCGCGAGGATGGAGCTCTCTACTCTAAATAAATCTTAAGGCCGTCAGTATAGATCTGAAAACATTACCAAGAGCCACATTGAGTGCAGCTCTGGAGCAAAAATGAGATCCTTGTGACTATATGGCTAGCTATAAAGTCCTATCAGTTATATTTGAACTCAAACAGCATAGAGAGCGCTACAGCTGCAAGACCTTGCAATGAGTGCAAAATCAACCACACTGATGTGGCTTCCAGTAATCTGATGTCTATTTGTAGAATGTTGCAGAATCCAAATATTCTAACTAAAACCTTATCTATCACCAAGAGACTAAAAGATGGGTTTAGGAGAACTTACCAGGCTTAAACACGAATAGAATAGATTGATAAGGAGGCAGGGTCTGCCAGAACCATGGCTCTTTCTCATTCAGATGGTTTCCAAGGATTTAAAGCCCTCTGAACTTAGGGACATGAAACTGGCTCCACACACCACACTGAAGCCCTGCTAAATTCGTGCAGCTCTGCTTAGAGCTCTTCCAACATAGAAAAAAAGGAATCGATCTTCAAAACTCTTTTTAGGCCATGGCCGCAACCCCTTTAGTCACAGTCAACGCCTGCTATTTTGGTCGTTGGCTCATTTCGAGACTTCGCCTAATAACACTCAATTCTAAGGAATTTTTTGGACCTTCTACCCTTTTCCATGTATTCGCTGCCAAGCTTGGCCCCCAAACCTCACACCCGTATAACAGTACTGTCTGAACAAGTACTCTATATAACATCCATTTCATGTCAAAATTCCAAATTTTAGCTTTGGCACTTCTCCATTGCATGCTCATACAAGGCTCTGAGACCCGCATTCACTCTATGCTCTACGGCCATATTCAACTTCGGACTTTTATCCACTTCCACTCCCAAATATTTATACGAGTTTACCAGCTCAACTGGCGTGCCTTTGTAGAAGAATAATAGATGGTCTGTTTTATTTGCCCCAAAGACAACCATTTTTGTTTTAGCAAGGTTACCTCGCATTCCCTTACTATCACAAAAATATGCCAGCGCATCCAAGTGCTTTTGCATCCCTGCCACTGAGCATGATAGGATGACTATATCATCCGCATATAGCAAAAGCTTCACTACATAACCATTTACCAGTGTACCATCGCCCCCATGTTCAACCAACCAACTCTCCAACTCGTCAATGAATAGTCCAAACAATGTTGGAGATAAAGGACATCCTTGCTTGACCCCAATATTACTGACCACAACACTATCACACTCCTTTACATAAGGTAATGACAACTGAACTAAGACTTTTTCATATAGTACCTTAACCACCTGTCTTAGTTCCACTGGGACTCCAAGTAACTCCATTCTTTGCCAAAGATTATCCCTATTCACTGTGTCAAAGGCTTTAGCATAATCTACAAAAAGGGCATATAAAGGCTTTTTCTTGCCAGTAACCGAATCTATCATGGCACGTAAAGTGATCAAATGATCTATGGTAGACCGTTTAGGTCTAAATCCTGCTTGGCCCATAGCCCTGACTCCATTTTTTTTCAGCCCACATATTAATCTTAGTGTTCAACATGGTAGCAAACAATTTTGCAAAGAAGCTGCAAACCATAATCATCCTATAATTACCTGGGTCTTTATCGTCTCCCGCTTTGTATAATGGAATAACTCTGTTAACTTGCCATGTGCGAGGAAAACCATCTCTTACAGTCGCATTTAACAATTTTAATAGCATCGCATGAACGGACCCCCCCGCCCATTTGAACATTTCTGCCACTAGTCCCTGTGCGTCTGCTGCCTTCCCATTTGCCAGTTTACTTAAACCTTCTTCAAGATCTTCCGGAGTGAACTTGCATTCATCAGCAATGGGATATGCGATCTCTTCCACATCAGGAATACCAGGCACATGATATAGCTTGCGTACTTGTCCTAACAACGCATCAATGTCCAAGACAGCTTCTTGTTTTACATTAGGTTTCAACCTGTTCCAAAATTGCTTAGGTCTAACCAATAACTCCTCTATCATATGTTGCTGCTTTTTATAGATGTACTGTTTCTTTCTTGATTTGGTCAACTTCACATACTCTTTCTTTAATTTTTGCCTTTCTATACCCTTTGCTTTCCTAAACTCTGCTCTCTTTGCCTTGCAGTCCCTATTAAACCATGCATTGCAAGGGATGCCTTTCAATTTTCTTTGTTATATAAAGCATTTAGCAGCAATTTCCAAAACCATTTGGGCAAGGATCTCACTAATGGCATCTGCATCTTCTGGCCATTCTATTTCCAATCTCTTTTGTTCACACAATTTCCCATATTCCTCCGCTTTATTATATTGCATATAAATCCTATGTCCATATGGCACAGGATCACTTACTTTTTGATGCACATTTCTAACCCGCAGCTCAACTAATAAAGGTGCGTGATCCGTTATCTGACGCATTGCTTCCCCTATATGAAAATCCAACATCTGCTTTGCAAGACATGTCCTAGCCAAAACCAAGTCTACAACACTAGCATCCCTGCATGTTAGTTTACCAGAGTGCGGAAATTTGCTTATACCATTATATATAAGCAAGTCCAAGCCACTGCACATATTAAGCACATGATTACCTTGTGGTGTGGGCCATCTTATTTTATCATGAGATTCACGATGCCCTTCAATTCGTCTAGCATTTCCAACCACAACAGATCCCCTTCCGAGCTCACAATTGCTGCTTGTTTATTGGCAACTCTCCCATTAAAATCTCCTATCAGCATAACATCTCCTTCTTGCAGAAGTGACATCGCATCTTGCTCTAGCTGGAAAAAAGGATCGTCCCTGTCCAAACTCCCAGTGTTATACACTGGTGAACCACGTGGGGGAAAGTAACAACCTGCAATGAATATTTTTCCAAACTGCCCAGGAATTTCAATCCAAATCTGTTGCATAGAACCACGCTGTAGTACTAGTTTTACCATATGTCTGACATTTTTCCTAACATAACACGCAATTCCTCCATGATTTTTTATACCATACAGAATGGAGCAGAATAAAATCATTTATTTTCGGTAAACCTTTCTCTTCATGTTCACAAGTTTCTAGAAAAAAAATAACATCAACATTCTCAAGCATAAAGCTAATTACATCTACTTTAAACTGACTAATAGAGTCAATATTCCAGCACATGACCCTGATCCTGGTGGTCTCGACTACCTATGTCTCAACGGTATCTACCATTATCTTACCTCATCACCAGCGCACCTTTTGCCCATTCTGTTTTGCTTCTTCAGTATTTGTATCTGCACTTTATTTTCTTCCAACTGCGCTTTAGTTAGATCCTCATTGATGAACACTTAAGTACTTTCAGGCTTGCAAGTTTCCTAAGCACTTGCAATTTGCTTTCACGGTTACTGAATTTTACAATAATATGCTTGCCATTGTTATTCTCTTTTCCAATCTTGAAAGGCTTCCATGATTCCTGCATTCTCAATATGCAATTTCTCTTCAAGAAAATTTTCAACCACCTGCTTGTGAGAGAGAGAGAGAGAGAGAGAGAGAGAGAGAGAGAGAGAGAGAGAGAGAGAGAGAGAGAGAGAGAGAGAGAGAGAGAGAGAGAGAGAGAGAGAGAGAGAGAAGATTAAATTTTTGATTATTGATTATTACGTCTGTGAGACCGCTAAGTAGACGTTCAACTTGTACATTCAACATTATAAAACAAATCATCCAATGCATCCTCTGATAATAATGCATTAGTCTCTCCTATCTCTAACTCATCTAGTTTTAAGGTTCTTAAACCATCGTCCCTACGCTCTAAAATATCAATGATACATCTCTCAATACGTGATCCTGAAAAATCAAAGAAAGCCATCAACGTATCGGCACATGCATCATACTTCTCTCGAATATCTCTGTAAGTATGGTAATGTAAAAGTACATGTTCCTCATCTTCAAGTATCCCTGCCTCACATATCTTACACAATCTAAGCTCGTGAAGAATGTCATTCCACCTGCCTACTTCAACACCAAGCCTATGTGAGCTCAGCCTCATCCTGCAGATGGCATGCCTATGCTTAATTGGAAATTCCGTCTGCCAAATACTTTGCTTCCTGCAATATAGGATTAATATGGGTCCTATAAAACTCCCTTTTTATTGCTCCATCTCTCCATGTCCTATGAAGAACATTCATTTTAACCCATGTGCGGATATCATCTTTATACAAAGCTAAATCATAAATATTCATCCCCCATCGTGCCATCCACTGAGTGGCATCAGCAAACCAGCCCTTAGCCCATGTCTCCTCCAAAGCCAAGCGTGGTAAACTTTCTTCAGGCATAATATACAATACCTTATAGACGTAATTAAGGAGTCTGCAAAGCGCCTCTGCTTCCAGTGTAAGCATCCCACATTTTGCTAACATCATATCATAGGAAGTTTGTATTTTTGTTCCAAGTTTAGACCGAAGGAATTTCTTTTGAACTTTCTCAACCTTTTTCCAAGTCTCCAATGCCAATCCAGGACCCCATACTTCACATTCATACAAAACTATGGATTGGACCAGTGTTATATAAAGCATTCTTTTCAAGCTAAAGTTCCATATCTCTGCTTTGGCACATCTGCGCTGCATTGCATACAATGCTGAGGCCACCATTTGCTTTTTGCTCCACTGCTTGGTTTCAATTTCGACTCTTATCCGCTAATATCCCAAGGTACTTGTAGCTATTGGTAATTTCTATAAGTTCACCTTGATAATAGAACTTTAAATGATCAGTCTTGTTTGCTACAAACACAATCACTTTGGTCTTACCCATATTAACAAGCATGCCTTTTGCATCACAAAATAATGAAAGCACATCCAAATGCCGTTGCAACCCCTGTATGCTCCTAGATAGCAATACCACATCATCAGCATATAAAAGTAATATAAGAACATACCCATTTATAGGTGTTCCATCTCCACCATGGTCCTGCATCCAGCATTCAAGTTGGTCTATAAAAAGACCAAATAATGTAGGCGATAGAGGACACCCCTGTTTTACTCCCACATTGCTCTCCACTAAATCATTACAAGAATGTACATATGGAAAGGACAATTGAACTAGTACCTTTTCATATAGCTTTCCAACTGTTTGTCTGTATTCAACCGGAATGCTTAAATCATCCATTCTTTCCCATAGATTTTTTCTATTCACCATATCAAAAGCCTTGGAGAAGTCAACGAATGTAGCATATCAGGGTTTCTTTTTTCCAACAACAGAATCTATCATTGCACGCATAGTGACCAAATGGTCAATAGTAGACTTTCTGGGTCTAAACCCAGCTTGTCCCACTGCTCTAGCATTAGTATCCTTAGCCCACATGCTAATTTTTTAATCCAGAATGACTGCAAAAAGTTTAGCATATAAACTACTAACCATGATCATTCGATAATTAGCTGGATTCAATTCATCGCCTGCTTTGTGGAGTGGAACTACTCTGTTTACTTGCCATGCTTGTGGAAAGCCCTCTCGTAGCACTGCATTAAACAATTTTAACAAGATAGCAGCAACTCCATCACCCGCCCACTTGAACATTTCAGCTACTAGGCCGTCCGCATCAGCAGCTTTATTATTAGATAACTTTTGTAAACCACAATGTATATCATCCAAAGTGAATAAAAGATACTCTCCATCATACCTGCCGTCCACGCAAGATTCATTTTGATTTGGAATGTGGTACAATCTTTGTATTTGCTCAAGAAGAGCTGCAACATTCAATGTAGCCCCACATTTTGTTATGGATTTAACCTGTCCCGAAACCTTTTTGGATGCCTAAGAAGGTTCATTACCATTTCCTGATGCTTTTTATGCAGATGTGCCCTTTTTTTCTCTTAACTAATTTGACATATTCTTTCCTTTCTTTGATTTTTTCATCCCCTTTTGCCCTCTTAAACCTCAGCCTTTGCTCTCTACATTCTTGGTCAAACCACCCATTGCATGGTAATCCCTTCATTTGCCTATGCGAGCTAAAGCACATGGCTGCTGTATCAATTACCAAGCATGTCAAAGTGTCACTAATCTCAGATGCTGCTTGTGGCCACAATACAGATGAAACCTTTTCCTCATAGGATTCTTTAAAACGAAATGTTCTTATCATAACTCATCTTGATTTTTTTGGAGCTCGGATAGATGGAGGAGCATCTTGTAGATGTGCCTAAAACACGTTATGGCAAAAAAAATTTTGGCTGCATCAAAAGCTGCTTATAGAATAAGGTATTTTCAAAGAGGGAGAGCTTGTACTCAAATGGAACAAATCAAGGGAAGACGCAGCTGGAAAGTTTGAAAATCTTTAGGAGGGAACTTATAAGGTATTGGAATCAACAGGTTCAAACTCATACTTGCTGAAAGAGAACACCACAGGTGTACCATTGCCAAATCCTATCAATACCCTACACTTGAAGAGGTACTAGGACCATCATGTTTGCTTGTTCCTTTTTATGTAGCAAAAGTTTAATAAGCTTTGTTAAATATAGATTAGGTAGTTTAGTTTTCAATTGAGACTTGCTCATAAGCAAGTTTCTTCAATAAGTTGGCTTTATGTTTGTAGCAAGCAAGACTGATGGGAAGAACAGTAACAAACAACCTCAGGACAGAAAATGATTACTAATTTTTTTACCAAGTGTCATATGCAGGTTCATTAGCAAATGTACCCACTTACTAGAGAACTTGGCCACCATTTATCTCGTGCTCCTCATTTGCCAATATGCAGGACCTTGTCAGCCCTTACATTCCACAAAAGGGCTGCTAAGATGGTTTTCTAATGAGTTTCTACGTTTCCATGGCGGTCCACCCTTGATCCATCTCAGATTCCATTGTTTAAGTGGTCCTACAGCCATCATAAGCATCCTTCATTTGCACTTATACTCTAAAGGCACTCTACTCTTCAAATTTTACCATAATAGCATAGCTGCATTTCCAAATGATCAAGCTAAAGGCATATATTCTTTTGTTTTGGCGAGTTTTCTATACTAATACACCCACCTCACTTCATTGCACATTTACATCCCAGACTTTCCATCTCATACACGCATACACCTCGTTTACATCCACGTTTTCCATCTCATACACACTTTGCACAGCAATCTCACATCTATTTTACCATTCACACCACTCACGTCACAACTCCATCATACTCACACTCGCTCCACCACACATGCACTTCCATCACTATTTCCTTTCTGGAACCCAACAAAATTATAATTAAAACCTAAGATTCAGGAACCGTTTGAACTAATTATATATACAGGGGATTCTGCTTCAACACTTTTTGAAGGCCTAGTTGTGCTCAAATTTGATATTGGTACATGCTGAGCATGTCTGAAGAATTCTTAAAGCTCCTGTGTCCTTCAATTGGTTTTGCAAAAGATTTGACTGAAAAACACTCTTCTTATATTATTTTATGTACCTTGAATGATCTTCTGATATGTGGAGGGTTGATTACCTATGACTTGTATTACCTTCTCATCAATGAAAATTGGCCACCAAATTTCAAAACCATCTCTATTATGATTTATAGTGTTTTTCCACTTCAACTAATCAGACAATAGAATATCCTTTGTTCTAAATCCCTTTTTGACAGGTTACCATCTATCCTTGCATCTGCAAATTAGTGTATAGAAATACTCTTTGTGATCCAAATTGCATTTTGACCTCTTGGCCCCATATCACAACTGCTTTTTAAAACTGTTTGCTTCAGAATTTCTCAAAAAGACATATGGCAACTAAGAAACCATTTTCTTGATCACTGTTCTGCATATTGACTGCTATTGACCAATTTTTCACCCAAATTTGAGCCTAAATATCTCCTAGCTACAACTCTGACTTGGTCAAGAATTTCACCATACTCTTTGATGTCGATGACACTGTTAGTAGCTTTCATAAGGCATATGCTCCTCCTCCTTCTGACAAACCCTATGTTGGTCTTAAGAAAGATATGCCAAAGTATATAGCAGGAAGCTTATGAATCTTCTACTGACTTGGTGTGCCGTGAATTTTTAGAGGCCTATCCAGTGTGGTTGGTATACACCATCTTAAACATTTGCAAAGAAGAAGATGTGTGGGAATGGTGGTGTCTAGTGCACCAACAGACTAATGTGTCAAATAAAGATATTTAGATTGTTGGACAAAGAAGTAGAGGAGAAATCCCAATTATCCTGATCATTGGCTAGACTTTGAAAGTGTTTTATACTTATGGACTCCAAAAAACTATTCCAGGTAGAAATGTGAGAGTTACAATACCTCTAAATATAAGGAAGAAGGCTATGATATCATTGGGGTAGCTAGAGGAAACGTGAATAACCATGTAAATTTTCTTCATCATATTTATATGATATAGTGCTATATTATGAAATATTGTCTATTTTCCAAATAATACGATATTACATTTTCATACTTTCGAGATGAAATATGTGAATTTGGATATGCTACAAATTACATGCAATATAAAATTTGTCACAAAACTAAGACATAATTCCAATTTACTTGAATGATAGTTATATAGTTATCTTGTATTGTTAATTTATTATTTGTATATATGGCATGCATATGTATAGCCTCGTGAGAGGCAAGACTTATCTATATACTCGATGGTTTGATGTGAATATAAATCGAATTTTGGTATTAAAATTTCGGTTCATAATGTAATCTTGCTCTCCTGCTCGCCAAAAATAAAGTATAATGTCGAATTGATAGATGGAGGAAGCTCTAGCATTATTTTGGAAAATGCCCGATCGATATAACATTTCATGCAATACCACGATTGCAGCTCATATCCTAGCAAGGATAGCTCGATCTAGCTTTTCGAACAAATGCCTAACAAAGATGTCGTGGAATACCATGTGATCTGGCTATAATTATAAGGATAGGTACGTAAGGCTCATCAATTGTTTCATTTCATAGATCACCATGCTATCAACATACATACAAAATGGTCCAGTGGAAGAGGTCCTTAGTTTGCTCTACAAAATACTTGAGCGTGATACAATCTCTTGGACTTTTTAATTTGCTTTGCAAATAACATGATTTGCTTGATGATGCCCTTTAACTCTCTAATGAGATGTCTCAACCTCATATCATCTCATTTACTTCCACCATTTGCTCTTATTGTCGACATAGAAACTTGACGAGGTTTTGAAGTTATTCCAAGTAATGCCTCAACCACATATAGTTCTATATGTTTTCATCTTGTGTGCGACAAGGGCTAGTTGACAAAGCACATGAGTTATTTTAGAAAATGCCTCAACATGATATTATCTCAAGATATGCAATAATTGGGACATATACACACCAAGAAATGCTTAAAAAAAACTTTATAAACTTCTCTTACAAATATCCTTGAGAAGTTCAAAGCCAAATAAGATTACATTTGTCACTATTCCAGATGCATGTGTCATTGAGGCATCACTCTTTGATGGGAAATACCGACATAGTTTAACTTGATAATAGGTTTGAATCATATGTTATTGTAGGTATGGCACTTGTTACTATGTATGGAAAATGCGGAAGCTTGGAACAGATCTGCAGTGTTTGATTAAATGGACTCATAATAGCATATGCCCAAAATGGCCAAATTGCGCTTGCTCACAATTTATTTAAGGAAATCACTATGAGGCACGGGGGTTCACTGTGGATGCCATACAATGTGCCGGGACTCGGGTGTTTTATCGACCCATTTTCACACGTATACTTAGGAGTTAAGGGGGTTTTTGGCTACTGCTTGGGTAAATTTTATATAGAAGGGGTTGAACTTACCTTTCAAAAAATCGTATGTAGGGGTGTTTTTCATCACCTTTTGCACGCACACGACGTATCCCCATTTCTATAATTGCATCTCACGGGCTCTGAGGGGGATGATGCCGATAGACGTCATATTCCTCAACATTTTTTCTGGTTGTAATCATACTGGTTTCATATGAGACTTATCATTGCCTTGGTTCTATTGGTCAAGAACACGGCATGCTGCCCAAAATTGAGCATTTTAGCTGCACGATTGATCTTATAGGAAGAACTGGTTGGATGAATATTGCAGAGACATTAGTTAAGAATATTCCTTTTCAACCTGAGGCTACAACCTCAATTTGCAATTTGCATGAGAATGTCAAACGTCCAAAGTAAGTGCACTACCAATAAGGACTTAATGGTACCTTGAAACTTTGCAGACGAGAAACTTAAGAGGCAACAAAATTGGATAAAATTTGGGTAATTTGCCATCCAAAAAAATATGCCCAAAGAAATTTGGGCAATTTGCCACGCATGAAAAAAATATGCCACGTATAGGGCAGAGATGAAGGCAGCGATGCGGGCATAAAACTGAAAATGTATCATAAATAGGTCAAAAATTTGCTCACTGGAAAAGCATTTTTCGCCGACAAAAAATCGCATTTCATCTGTCCGTAAACATTTCTTACGTCGCCCGTTATCAACAAAATATCCCCTCCGTACGTAGAATATCCCTACGATGTCGGAACACATCCCGACCGCATCTGACGGCTCCAATAAATCTCCAACCGAAAGAAACAGTGTAGTCTGATCTCGTGAAAATAGAATTGATTTCCACGAGCTTCCATTTGTAAATAGCGATTTCGGATTCGAGCAATGGACTCGGAATCAGGAAATTTGACTTCTTCATGTGTTTGTTTGCAATCTAGGGTAATGTTGTTTTTCTTCCGTGTCCTTTTTCTAGTCTTTCTGTTACTCAAGGAACAATGCGTCCGATGTGGAATTTTCAATCTGATGGTACCACTCTAGATGCTGGTAGTTTCGCCTTCCAAGATGTGGGCTTCTGTGTTTATCTTTCTGCCCTTGTGCAGATCTTCATGTGTCTTATATTAGAGTGCTGCCTCTCGTGGAAAAAAAAGCATCCTAAGTAACTTTTAATCGTTGATTGTTTCAAGCATATTTTATTAAATTTCATGTGGAGAAGAGGGGAATTTTATATGATGGTTAATATGCGCATTAATCAACAAACGTCTCTTAACACTAGAGTGGTCCTGGACCATTCCCGTCCATGGATCGGAATTGGTCCATTGACCCACTTGCCACTTAAACCAATATATCTCGAGAATAGAAGTTTTAATTTCGCGATATATAAGCCACCATATCAATCTTTACTTGATTCTTAATGACCTTCAAGAATTTCAAGGCCAATGAACTCACCTATATGTTGTATTGATTGTTCAAATATTAGAGAATTTGAGAGTTTCTGCAACAGTCCAGAACTGCATTCTTGGCTTTTTCTGGCATAAACAGGCCTAAACCTTGCTAAAATTGGATGTATTTGTCTATTTATGATAGAACACATTGATTTGTATGTTTTCAGCTTTGGTTGCTATCATCTAACGTCCATGGAAGCCGGCAAACCCTATTTTGTTCAAAAATGCTGCGTGCGGTTTAGGAATTATTTATCTCTTATTATTACAAGTTTTCGGTTAATTCTTGTGGACATGGATTCTTAACTATATGAAGTACAATCTTATGTTTTTTTGGAGTGTTCATAAGTTATATCAACTTCAAAATCTAATAGAGAATTTCTTATACAGAATTTAGGACAAAATTATATGTTAAAATGCTCCAAAATCACCACCTGTAAGTATTACGAGGGTAATGAATGATGCATTCTTCTTATATCTACATAGAAAATTACTCTATCAACTTGTGCATAGTGTAATTAGGGTTTAACCATGCAATTAACTAGATTTAAAGATGATGTACAACCATAGGATTAACACATTAGAGGTTAAAAATTTGAGTTAATTCCAAAATTATAGGCTGAAAATTCATCATTTACTAGCTAGTGATGTTTATTGATGAATGAAAGTGAAGATCGTGAAGTTTAAGTATAAGAATAAAAAATTAAACCATATGACCTTTGATGCGTCTTTCTTAGCTTTGTAGAGAACACACTACATTTCTCCAAGTAAACCTTTCAAATGGTTCAAAATATGACAAGCGACATATATATAGGTCCCTTATATAGGTTGTGTGGCTTTCTTGCAAAAAAAATACGGAGAAACATGGTTATTTTTTACTAGTATAAAACTGGTATATCCATTGCTGTTACAAAGCATTAGAGTTTTAGTTTCACACCTAGCAATATTACTTGGAATAGAAATATAGAAGCTCCATTGAATATCCTCGTGATTTTTTGACAAATATACAGCGTGCCCCATGTACGCCAATACTAGACATGTGTAGACAATACATGCGACTGCAATCTGTACCAAGCATGCACGTCGAGATCCAATTTATTCAGTGGCTATTATAGAGACCGCACATGTCTTGATCAGAATCTTACCTTCATGGGAAGAGGTGAAAGATGACCCAAGTCTGCAAACATGACCTTAGTTCCTGCATAGCCAACAAAGCTACGCAGTTAAACAGAGGGTATACAACATTATAGAACAGATGGGTTCAGATTCTAACCTGTAATGCACAAGACAATGCTGCTGAAGGAAATCCAACCTTCAGCCCCAGTTCTCCTCAAAGGGTTATACATATAGTACGGTGACAGAGCTCTAAAACTGCCCAGTTCCAATAGGAAATGTTGTATACGCCAATGGCAGAAATACAGAATAACCATGCGATCACAATAGGGGCAAACATAACGGCCACTTTGTGTGTACCAAAATGCTGCAAGACGAATAAACTAACTACTATGATGCATGTACTCACGTTCACTATATCTGTGTATGGCAAAGATATTAATATCATTAGGCATAGCAACTAAAACGTGAAAAATACATTCATGTTCTTAACTTAGCACCCCAAGCTCTACATGTGAAATACATGTCATGGGCTTGTACCTATGAACCAATTGTCAGAGAGCTGTCACTGACCGTGAAGTAGATTCTCTTGACTCAATCCATAAGCATGAGATTTGGAATGAAACGCATATGTATAGATTAAAGTTTAATATGGTTCCATGCTGAGAAGCTTACGTTCATGGTGGTCAATAGGAGAGCTAATTCTTGAAACAGCTGAGGGAACTGCAAAATAAAAATTAGGAATAAGCACACAATTCCAATATTGACCACTTCCCATTCTATTTAGATGTCCAAGACTAGCTTTAACTTTCCTATTCACTTTGCATGGTAATAACATTAACCATCAAGACCTTAGTTGGAATATATAACTTTATGTATACCTGATATTGCAGGTATAAGTACCCAATAGCCGATCATTAAGCAAGTACCAAGCAGAACAATAATGAGCAAGCTTATCCTAACATGCCTAGCCTTGTCAAAGAATGTCTTCAGGAAGCTTTATTTCCTTCCCTTTCCTGAAAGCTCTTTATCAGAAATATTTCTAAAAAGCTCTTCATCAGACGGTTGTTGATTTGATAAGAGACTCGAATTTTCATTCTGGCATAACAATGAATAAAATATTCCACCTGGTATAATGGATCAATCACAAGATATGAGTAATCATTTCCTTAGAAACATCACTAGAGTTGTCTCAGGGACCTGTTTGGGTTCATCAACCCGTATGGGTCCCTCAATCCCTTCTCCATATTAGGGACTCATTCTTCATGATACTTATGATATTTTAAATATGAACACCTGAATTGTAAGATTAACTCGAAGTTGTACCACCATATTCAATGGCAAAATAAAATTCTTCACAAGTTTGGCACAATCGCACCTTGAAATACACTCAATTCAATGGTTTCAATAATATGATATAAACCCATGACACTCAACATGGAATACAAATTTCAAAATAACATTAATTTTCTATGAATGTAGCCTACAAATGCTACTCATTTTTCAAATTTCATGTGATTTCATAAAAATTTGATGTATCAATGAGCAAATCATAATTTCAATCCTTGAAAGACCCAGTCAGGTCTCTAAGAAATTTCTAAAACACAGACATCCAGGAGCCATTTCATATCCATGATATTTGAAATAGAATAAGCATATGAAGGTACTATTATTTTTCAATAGAAATAGATACTAACTACTACACATCTTGCTAAATGGATTTCATTTTTTAAAAAAGTGGAGTAATACTATGAATTTTCAAAATTTTGACCCTCGGGGGACCTAACTGGGTCTATAAAGAACATCTGAACTTCAAACTTTAAGGAATTATTTCTCGAAAATTCTACTATAGATTTTTCTAATTCTTCTTGTGATAGATTTCTCATATCATGATTTACAAGATGGAAGAATTAGAATTCCTAGGAAAAATCATATTTGCAAAATAATGTGAGAAATGTTAAAGACTTTGAGAATAAACTTGACCCTTTTGCATTCGGCTCCACATTATGTTTGGCAATAGAAACTTTCTATATTTTTCATAAATTTTTCCTTATATGTACACTCACGGAGGACAACATATTGTGAGTATGTAGACAAATTCTTTATCTCGAAGCTATAATAGAATTTCAAAAAAAGTGTATGCATGAACACATTTGGGTTCATCAAGGGACAACTCTAGTGTAATCTAAAGGATACGCACCTTCACCATTTTCAGCGTCATTCAATGCAACTAAAATGTATTTGATCATTGGAATTAAAACTGCAGTGTAAACAATGAGCGATAAAAGTCCAAGGACTTCTTCATCATTTACGTGAAGACGTAACTTTCTTGAAGTGTTTTGGTAAACATATAAGGGGGAAATGCAAAGGTCCCCATACACACTACCAAAGCTGTGGTATGCCAGAAGTAGTACAGCCTTAACATTTGAGTGGTCAGGTGATGGACCAGAAATGGTCCATTTGCAGTGTTCACTTTAAAATTCATATAAAATCAATGGTACAAAATCTATTCGAAAACCCTTCCTAGGAGTTCATATATGGCAGTCATGGTCCACTAGAAAAATACCTAAAAATATAAACACCTCTATTCTTGTAAGTTATGCTCTAGCAAACTCAGGCTACTTTAAATCTATTTAAAATTAGATTTTCATCTAAGATAAACTCTATATGATTAAAATGTTATTTTGTTTTAAATGTTTAAAGAAAGTTTAGATGAAATAAATCAAATAATTACGTTTATATTTAATTGATTTTTAATATGCATTTATTTCATCAATAATAAACTATTCAATATTTGTCATTAAAACATGAACTTTATCTTTTGATTAGTTTTAATCTAACACTTTTTTAAAGTATTTTTAAAGTGCTAAGAGTTTGTAAATTGTGAAATTCTCATATAATTTTAAGTCAATCACTTATCAAACAATCATATTTCATTTACAAATTATCCTGATTGCCAAATTTAAATTTAATAAGAAATCACTAATAATTAAAATTTTATATTTTTGAAATGTCTAATTTTAAATAGATTCACGTGAAAGTTTAGAAAGGAATTATATGTTTCTATAACAATTATACTTTAAATTTAAAGATAAAGTTATATAATTAAAACTTGTAAAAATTATAAGAATCAAGAAGAATTAAACATGACATATAATCTTAAAATGATATCCCTGTCTATTATATCTGAATAAGTCCGGGTTTTGTTGAATATGCCATTGCCGTTAAATAGACTTTACATTAGCTGCACCCCACGAGAATTTAAGCATGGCCTATCTGAAACCATCTCAGGATGCACATGCTTATCCCATACTCAGGGTGTGCCGATGCTTATCAAGAGGCTCAAGCTCTGAAATTGTGAAAAGGGACAAGTGTACCATATGATTTTATAAGGTGTAATATAGGTACTCGTACGCATTGGAGTAGAATAATGATAGTGGAAATAGGGTTTCATAGCATCAAAGGTTTTTGTCCTTATCTCTAATACCCTTCCATACCATACAACCTCATGGCCGCTTCTGTAGCCCCTTGCCCAGACCCCCATTTGGAGGGAGACATTCCCCAACCCCAACCCCAGCCCCAGCCCACGCCTACTTGGGAGAACCAGGAGGAGGGACCGCCGCGAAAACGACCTCGATCGGATACCAAGGACAAGGGAGAAACCTCTTCCATGAGGAGGGAGGCCCGGGCGAAGGCCCAATCTATGAGATTGGCCCGGGAGATGGATGAAGGCTGCTCCAACCCGACACAGGTGCAGACGAGGGCCATGAAACAAATGGAGGAACAGATTGAGAGCAACAGAACCCGGATTGTAGGACTCGCAGCAGAGATACAATCCTCAGCGTCCCACGTACTCAACAGACAGTTGGCAACAGATAGGGAAAGGCAACGAATTGCAGAGAAGGGGACCCGCATGCAGCAGTTAGAAGATGGGCTTCGCTTGGCACACTTTTAGCCGCAACAGGATAAGCAGGGCTTTGCTGACTTGCGAGCTCGCGTGGATTCCCTACTATGGCACGTGACAAGCAGGGTGTTGAGAAGGATACAATGGCAACTATCTCCCGCCTCAAGTCAGAAGCTGAGGGGTCTGCCACCATAATATAGAACGTCGGAGCCGCCTTCGAAGCCAGCCAGACAGAGCCAAGAACCCTACAAAGTAGGGCTGAGACACAAGCACAGGAGCTCCGAGCAACCATTACCCAGCAAGGCAGGGGCCTCCATGTTGAGGTCCATGAACACTTACGGCAGTGCATGAATGAGTTGGCCAAGCAGCAGAGATTTCAACAGGAGCTAGGCTCCCGCCTCCAGGCAGCAGAGGCTGCAACACGGGGCCAGACAAGCACACATGTTCCACAGCCCATCAATCGCCAAACAGACAGACAGACACCACCTGCTCTATCTCACACACCACACCGCCCTTGCTGTGAACAGCCCACATGCCCCAGGCAACATGCATCACCTGCTGGGACAGCTAATGTTGCCCCCCAACTCAGTGAGCAGCAGGAGCACGGCCGCCGGCGTCATAATGTGGTGGTACGTGGACTCTCGGAGGAGGCAGGAGAGGATCTCACCAAGCGCATCCAGGATCAGATCCTATCTCGCATGGCATTTCAAAATGCAGTGCACATTGTTCGAGCAAGCTGCCTTGGGGCTCAACGCACAGATCGCCCGCGCGTTGTCGCCTTCACGGTGGTAGACATGCGAGTGCATGAGGCAATTCTGCGTCAAAGTGGACAATTGAAGGGGACTACTCTGTATGTCGACCAGGATCTTACTCTGATGCAACAGGAGTCCCGCCGGCAGCAGCTGGCTCAAGTCAGGGATGTCTGTCGCCGAGGGGGTGCTGCAGGCCTGGTCCGAGGCAAGCTTCGCATTTTTAGGCCGGCGCCTGCTGAGGTCACCGATGCAATGCGTCAAGCTGCTGCCACTCCTGCTACTGCCACTAGTACCCTTACTGCACCTCCTGCTCCCGCTGCTCCAACTGCTCCTGAAACTGCTGCTCAGGCGATGCACACTGTTCCCCCTGCAACCAGAACAGATCATTGAGCGTCTACATTAAATGCCAACAAATAGGAACTGTGCCTCCGGATGGTATCTTGGAACTGTCGGGGCTTCCCTTGGCAGAAAGGGGAGAGTCTCGACTCTATTGCACCAGATATGGATCTCATTTTCCTCATGGAAACATGGGAACATGCAGGGCACAGGCTGCCGAACCTCCCAGACTATCTGCATTTCTCGGTGTTCAATGAGTGCACAGGCAAGCGAGGACATGGCGGGGTTGCCTGCTACTATCGTGCAACCTTGGGGCATTCAGTCTCGCTGCACAAAACAGACAGGTACAATCGATACTTGTGGGTGCGCGTGCAGCATGACCGTGGCAGCGTTCTCTTCATAGCAGCATGCTACTTTCCACATGCTGAGAGCAACTTTTATAACACTCATTCGGATGTGGATAGATTGGAGCCCTATGTCGATCTATATGATGACATACAGCAGCACAAACAGTTGGGCAAGGTTATGTTGATTCCGTGATGGGGAAGGATGAGACATGTGGAATGACAACTAGGACGCCATCTTAGCAGAGCAGCAAGCCAGTGGCCTATATAAGAACAGGTGGACTCGAAGGACAAGCATCAGCAGAAGAGCACCATGGATTATGTGACCATTATGCCCAACAATTCCCTCGGATGGACTATCTGCCGCATGAACCATCTGGACATATCGAAGCTGAAAAACCATGAGATTCCCATGGATGGCTGGCTGACAGGCATGGCAGAGATGCCCAACCCTGATTCTGAGCATCTAAATGTGATGATCCATTTGCAGTGGCACTACAGGCTAGGGTATCACATCTTGCGGGTCTACTCTGTGGCTAATCCTGAATAAGAATGGTCCTGATTGTAGGTAGTGCGGTAATATAGAGGAGAAATCCTCAATTTTAGATGTAACCTACTGCTTTTTGAATATAACTATGTTGTCTCCAGTTCTGTGTCTGTGTCTATGGATACAATATGATTGTCTATCTTGTAAAAAGGTTTGGGAGGAACTGGAAGAGGAGTGCCATCCAACTCGGCAAGTTGAAATACTCCTAGATGAACTGTTTGTTTAATCTCATAAGCCCTGATCGATGAAGTTTGAGTTTGCCAGGATGATTTTTGTACCATGAATCATAAAGTAGCCTTCCTTGAACTCTTTTGTTTTGATTTTTTGATCATGCCATGATTTCCTGAGTTGATGTCTAGCTAGGACACGAAGATAAGCATCTCGGCGAATTTCATCCAGCTCTTGAAGTTGATAAACGCGTTCTTTAAGAGTTGCGGAAGGATTGCGTGCGGTAGATAACTGGAATTTGAGTGTTGGGAGGATATATTCGAAAGGCATCAAGGCCTCTTGACCATAGACGAGTTTGCAAGGAGTTTGCCCTGTAGCAATCTTGTATGTAGTGTTGTATGCCCATGCCATTGGTAATTTTTCGTGCCAATCTTTTCGAAAGGCGTCGCAGATTTTCTCTAAGATAGAGATGAGAGTTTTATTGGTGCTTTCCGCTAGACTATTCCCCTGTGGATAGTATGGTGTACTATTCCGATTATGGATATGAAGGTAATCGGTGAGTTCTTTCATGGTGTGATTTACAAAATGAACACCACTGTCGCTGACTAATTCCATAAGACATCCGAAACGAGTGATGATGTGCGTGTAAAGAATTCTGGCCGTGCTGGCTGCTGTGTTGTCAAGAAATGTGCAGGCTTTTGCCCATTTAGTGGCATAATCTGTGAAGACGAGAATGTAGCATGCCCGATTGTATGTAGTTGGAGGATTCATGGGATCAACAAAATCCATTCCCCATTTCGTGATGGGAAGAGGTGTGGCGATCGGGGTGAGTGGTAGGGCGTCATGGGCCGTGGGTCTTCCGAGGCGTTGACAGACATCACAAGTGTACGCATGAGCATGGGCATCCTTGAAGAGTATGGACCAAAAATAGCCTGTTAGGAGGATTTTTTTTGCCGTATTGTCGTCACTGAAATGTCCACTCCCCAAACCCTCATGAGCTTGTTGGACAATACATGGAATTTCATGGGAAAGGACACATCGTCGGAGGTTCATATCTTTACCTTGTTTGTACAAGTGGACTGCAACTATAGTATAATCGCAGGCATTTGAGTCTCGTGGTCTCGTCTTCCTGGTTGGCATGGCTTTAGCTACTGACCCTTTGACCCTTTTCTGTACTTTAGGAATAGTCCTATGCTTTGGGTCACAAGACTAATATCAAGCAAGGGTGAAGCACTAAAAAGGTTGGCACCTCTCAAAATATTAAAGCAAGATAAAAGTTTTATTGGCATGACTAGTTTTCTTAGGATATATATTCCTAACTTTGTTCATATCATTAGTCATTAGTCCTATCTCTAAGCTAACCAGAGTAGGTAAGTTTTTCAAGTCTAAGAGCAAATTCATTCCTGTTTTATGGACATCAGAGTGCCAGGAAGACTTCGACCTGCTGATCACATCCATATGTGAAGCTACTCTACTCAAGACTCCAAATTTGGATAAGCCATTTGAGGTCTACATCACTATTACTAAGAAAGCTATAGGCTTGTCTATTTTGCAGGAGAAGCACACTATAGTTTTTGCAATCAAGCAATGGTCCTCATCCGAAGAGAGATATACTCGAATGAAGAAAAGTGTTGATGCATTAATGTTCTTAATCAATAGATAGGGACACCTGCAGTTGAAGAGCCAAGTACAAGTCGTTATGAAACAAAACCCAATGGATGGGACTACTCTTTGGTAAAGCAACTAGCAAGCCAAAGATTCAAAGGTATGCTTGTAAATTGCAAACTTTTGATATTTCTGTCAAAGAATTACGTCAGATCAAGAATCCTAGTCTTTATTTGCCTTATATTTTCTTTTACCATGAAGAAACAATAAAAGTTGTTGACGTTATAGATGCCATTATAGATTATTTGGAGTCAACTAATGAAAAACAGGTTCAGAAGATTGGCAACAACCCATTAGAGACTTTCTGTTATACAAGGAAATGCCATCGGAACTAACTTCAAACCAGCATAGAAGGCAAGGAAAACTATAGGCAATTTAGAATGATTGATGATGTTTTGTGTAAAGTTAACAGGGATAGAGTTTTGTTAAGATGTGTTGATGAGGAAGAAGCTGCCATGGTCATCAAGGAAATACACAGGGGCATTTGTGGAGATCATTCTGGAGATACCACAACAAAAAAGATTCTCAAGTCTGGTTACTACTGGCCTACAGTTTTCAGAGATTGTTGTCATATTATAAAGACCTACCATAAATGCCAAATCTTTGGTAAAAAATCCTTCTTCCAGCTACATTGAATCCTATTATTTCTTCAGGACCTTTTCAAATATGGGGGCTTGATTATATATGCCCCATGAACCCCTCTTTCGTGGGTTAGCATCAATATATTATTGTGGCCACTGATTACTTGACCAAATGGGTAGAAGCAATACCTTTGAGACAAGCAAATGCCATTACAACAACAAGATTTTTATATGAGCATATGTGTAACAGGTTTGGTATTCCATTTAAGCTACATTCTGATAGGGGTACACCAGTGAGTGAGGTTAATACTAATCTACTGAACATTCTTAGTGTCAAGCACACAAAGAGTTCTTCATAGTACCCCCAAGGGAATGGACAAGCTGAGGCCAATAATAAGGCTTTGAAAGGTATTTTGCAGAAAATAGTCGAAGCTGACAAAAGGGATCTTATGGATGCACTTTGGGCTTACAGAGTTATTGTTGGGGTGGTACAGGAGACCGTATAGCATATATGGAGTGATATACGCACATGCACGCATGGAGGAGATATGCATATATGCATTGTGGTGTGTGCTATCATCACGGTGCTATTAGAGCAGAGAGATAGACAGAGACGGTATATTGGAGAGGGATTATCTTCTTGATAGCTATAGAGATGGTTTTTTTCTAGGATTGTGCATTCGTAAATCTGGTAGTTTGAGGCTTGACCATTGGGTTTTTATCTTTCTTGTAAGGTTTAAAGCTAGACTCTAACAATCTGGCGACCAGGGTGCTTGACAGACCATTGTTTGGCAAGAATTTCCACTGGAAAAAGCATTTGTCTTAGTGTCATTGATAAAGAACGACACCATTGAGCAAGGAGCAATTTCTTTGTGTGAAGGGGATTTTGCCGTAACTAATTTATGGGGTCCAATTAAACAAGGAGAGCATAGTTTATACCCAAGAGAAGTAAGAAGAATATACCGCCAAACTCCATCGTAACAAGAAGGGGTCCAGAATTTTGGCTCAGTATTTTGGCTCAAAATTGCATCAAGATTCAATTTTGTTTTCAGATTTGGGGTCTAATTCTTAGATCCAGGAGGTTTTGATTCCATTTACCGATCTAGAAGGTATTCCAATTTCGTTTTTTAAATTGAAGGGAGATTCTATTTCATTTTTTCAATTTCAAAAACCTCAAGAAGAGGCAGAGATGGCTGTATTACCACCGATGGTGTGGGATTTTTAGACAATGTGGATTCCAAAGTTTAATAATCTGGTGGATCGGGATCATTTGAAGCATATTGTGAAGTTTGAGAGGTATTGCCTGTAATGTAAAATTATCGGCTGCTAATTATTTGCTTTGGTTTCAAAGTTCTTTGCAAGATTCAGTGGAGGATTGGGCACAAACTCAGTCAGGTACTATTACGTATCAAGAATTGAAGGATGCACTCATTACTAATTATCGAGAAGTCTATGGTAAGGATAAGACTATGGAAAAGTGGACCAATTTCACACAACGGGAGGATGAATTAATAAGGAAATATAATCAGCGGTATATTGCAGTTTTCAAAGACGTAGTTCATTCAAAGATTGCAAGAGATGGATATCCAATGGTATATAAAAGGGATGAAATGAGCTATCCTATATTATAATGTTATCCGGTGTTGAATCACGCCCTAAATCGGGCGGCTAAGATTGACTTACCAGATCCGATGGTCCAACACTCTAAAAACCTTTTTCAGTCATCGAAGGGTAAAGCTGCGATGCCATGGTGAACAGATCAACCACGGCTTTCTTGGTCTTTGATCCATATTACGGCTGGCACCGCCTTGGAGGAATGGAACATATATATATTCGACTAAACCTCTGTCTGCTTCAACCGGAAACATCGTCCTTTCATGAAGTAAGCTCCGCTTTCTTATTTTTTTTTCCTTCCTTTATTTTCTATTCCATCCAATACCTTCTTATGCAGGAAAACTTTTGAGTTGTTCCTTGCATCCACGAAGCTCAAGTTTACAGAAGATGAGCAGTCTGCAAAAGAACTGACATCTACTGAAGATCATGCTTTGGCTGAAGATCATGCTCTGATTATCAAAAAGCAGAATAGAAGATATTTAGGGGAGACTTACTGGTGATTTTGGACCTTTAGCAAAAATATGATGGTCTGGTAGTCATGGGCCGATACTACAGATAGGGCGCTTGCTCAACATGGACAAAACAGACAGATATGACCTGATAGTTTGGATCTAAAGGCTATGGATCTAAAAGCAAATCTGGATGCTAGAGTGTCAATTTTCTGAAGCCATGATTTGGCTAGGCTACATGCGTTAATTCAGTGTGGAACTATTGCAGAAGTTGATGTTATGTATTATGAGAAGTTCTCAACTTTGCATAAAGTATTATTTCAGATGCCCTGGCAAGAATTGCAAATGGCAAGAATGGTGGAGGTTTTCTACCAGATAAAATGTTTGAAAGAAGCAGCTCCAACAGAAGGCCAGATTTTAGTGGTGCAATGCAGTCAAAGAGAAAAGTGCGTGGTGCTCCTAATTAGATAAGATTTAATTTCATATTTTTGTCCATGAATAGTATCTGTTTGGTATTTGTTTTTTGCACATCCACAGATGTGGTGCTGTGCCAAAATATAATAGTTGGACTGCTATGTCTAATTGAAGCTGGTTGGGTTTGCTTCTGGATCTGCCATGTCGCCGGCATTTGGGGCTTTGCAGAGTGCACAGCAAACAGCGGAAGTCTGCAATGCATTCTATTTTTTCAATCAAGAAGAAAAAGGGTATTCAAGCTTGCAATAATCTTCCTTTTAGGTCATCAATAGTATGCTTGCTTCTTAGCCGTAGGCTGATTCAATTCTCCAGTGCTTGGATTTCAACAAGAATGCACTTTATATCTAAGGATTTCTATGGAAAGTAAGGACGCTAATATAGCGACATCTTGCTTCATTATGGGCAACTGAAAATAGTGAGCAACAACAATTGAACCATCAAGTGAGTTTTTTCACTGATACCTGTATGAAACAGTGAGAAGTTCAGGAGAAACAAGAGTGTCATTGGCAGTAACTAATTGTTCTTAACGTGGATAAAATCTCTACATGAGTTTGATAATATCAAATGTATTTGGTCGTTTATGATGTTGTCATAGATTGAAATTTCAAGTGTATGCATTCAGACTTGGACTGCAAAGTGTCACATCTCAGGTTCTAAAGCAGGAGATACCTTGTGTAAGCTATCATTTTGCATCTTTACTATCCTCTCCAGTTTTTACAAAAACAGTTTGATTTCTTTTGTCTCTGGTTTTATGTCTGGTTTATCAAAATACAAGGTGGTTCACATCAGCAGGCATGTTGGCAATACCACAATGGCACTCACCCACAATGATACTCATATCTGTTTCATGTGCTTTTATGTTATGACTTGAATTTTCAACTCCAATAACAACATGTGTGCTATGCAGGACCATAATAATATTGTGCATGGAAGAAAAAGGAGGGAAGCAAAGTCCATCCTTGCTTTCCTTTTATGACTTGAATAAGGTGAAGGCTAAACAACCTACAACATTATTGGAAGCACAAAAGTTTTCTCTCAAGGCAGAAGACAAGCTGGGATACATTCATGAAGCTGCTGCTCCAGAGCATAAAAAAGCAGAAGATATTGTAGCAAAAGTTTCTAAGCTTACAATAGTAGAGAAATGAAGGGAAGTTCAATTTATTACTTGTGAGTATTATGGATCTATTGGACATTCTGAAAGCATGTGCAGATTGCTAAGATTTTGTTCAAGATGTCAAATCAAAGGCATCAAGAATGTAGGGAGAAGCGATTCTTTAAGAGCGCTAATCTAGTATTTTCTGTTATGCAACAAGCACCATTTGTTTCTATTCAACCAATGTAAGCATCAATTCTCATACCACAAGTTCTAATAATGCCACAAGCTCCAATAATCCAACAACCTTCAATGGGTTCCACACAAATGGTGCAGCCAAAACAGGAATGGTTTCCAAGTAAGGCTCATTTATATTGCAAGTTATGTGATAAGTTTAAGCATGATGAGAGTACTTGTTGGAAAAAGGAAACTAGAATGGGCAACCAATAAGTATCCATCAAGGCAGTCAATGATGCCCCCATTCAAGATGCAAAGCATATTGAAAATCCTCAAGTAAAGGCTCTTATTGTGGAGCTAAAGAAACAAGAAAAGGCAAAATTGGTAGTGAATTGTGAATTTGTTGAGGTAGAGGATGGTATATTTCAGCAAGAAGAAGAGATTGAGAAGTAAATGCAGTTACAAGATCAAAATAGGAGGTTCAAGAACAAAGAGTTGTGCCGATAGCGGAGAAGACTAAGAGCTCTTTGCCAAAGGTTTTGACGAGATCAGCCTTAAAGGTGTCAGCACCTAAGAAGGTGCAATTCAATGTGTTATCCACAGAGTACTTTTAGTCTAGAGAAGAAATGTTGACGCCTCCTATGGTGGAGGATATTCACAATGAAGATGATATGATCAGCCAAGTTTTAGCTATTAAGATCACAGTTAGTCTTGAGTACTTGGTGCGTTATTCTCGTAATTTGTTGCAAGAGTTAGGAGGAAGAAGAAAATCAGAAATTTTAGTCCAATAAATTCTATCGAATGATAGAAACAAGAGTATAACAAAGCCACTAGCCCGGCAGTCCAAGGATTCATGGCTATTGCTTTGTGATGTGAGTATCAATTGGGTATCTATTGTTTAAATTTGGTTTTTCCGTCGTTCCGGAAACTTTTTGGATTTTTTTCCCAGGTTGTTTTGCCTAAGGTTCTGGGATTTTTTAACGCCGGAGATATTTTCTGATTATCCAAAAATCGAAGATTTTAGAAAGGTATGATTTTTGGAGGAGTGTTTCACTGCGAGGATCTGTTTTTGGAAATCTTTTGGTGAAGAGCGAGCATGGAAGACACCTGTTTCTAGCCTACAAGGGCATGAATCGTTGCCATATATGCTCGAACTTTGCCCTGATTGCTTTAAGGATGGAGGTGATGCGATAGACATGGAGGCAAAGGTACCAGGAGCAATTGCTTGCTTGCAGACGATGCGTGGAAGACCTCTTTCAAATCTATTCTGGCACTATAATGTATGAAATCCACCTCCTCTTCTCTTCCGATTATGTCGATAGTCCTTATTGCATGGCGTTCTCTGCTTTCTGATGTTCCACATGGTCTATTGTTATAGTCATTGCTTTCCTTCTGCAGATATATTGGAGCATTTGGATTCAGAAATCTAGCTGTGATTTGTGATTTGGCTCTATATAGGCTTCGATTTGGCCACCAGATGGCCATGACTTAGATTATATCTATCAAAAAAGTAATCTTCGTGAAGATTCCTTTGGTTTGCATGGAAGTTTGTTCGTGGTTGGGGTTTTGATTAGGTAAATCTCATATGTATCCTTTTTCATTTTTGTTGTTACAAAGTACACCTGCTATATATAAGCTCCTTTTGTCATAGTTGAATTTGATAGTGGCCTAGCTAAGTACTTGCATGGACCATTTTGGTGCAGTGCCTGTTTATAGATAATTGGTAAAGGAGATTTGATGAGCAAGCTAAGAAATTGTGAGGTCTTTAGCAATTATTTCAAGGAATCTACAGGTTCGTTGCATCAATCAGCTTGAATTCTCCCGCATGCTTTTCCAGGTTCCCAACTACGTATCTTTTGGTGGGATGTTGTAGCGATGCATCGACTCATAAGTATAAGGAGAAAACTGTAATGAATGAAGCAGAATGATATGAATCCCTTCGTCATTGCAGGTACATGCTATAAGAGCTTTACATTGTTGTGAAATTGCTCAGTTGCTATTCGTGTAGTAAAAAGGTTCTGCTAGACGTCCTATGTACTTCATCTTACTGTATGTCATGTTTTTGGACTAAATAGGTGGGTCGATGAAGTAGTGCCTGATGCGGGGATGTTGGTCTCATCTACTTCTAACACATTCATATTTTTGTTAAAAACTCCCCTGATATTCTATGTGTTCTGTGCAGGAGGGTACATCAGTGTTTGAAACTGTGAAGATCTCATATGATGCAGTTTATACTCTAGCAACCTGGCCAGATGGGAGATTCAATGGCTACTATCAGAGCATCTACAGGCCATCACACCCAGAGATGGAGATGAGGTCTAAGCATAAAGAAGACAACATGGATATTCCTTCTTTAGCATACTAGGTCCCAACAAAGATACATTTCCATAAGGTTAGCTTTACCCATTTTCCTGCTAACAGAGACAGCCCATCAACATAGCTTCATGATATCATGGTGCTTGGATTGCAGGTAATCACAGTTTCTTCAGTTCTAGAAGCAGGGTGAAGTCAAGACAAATCATCTTGCATATGCAGGAATGTGGCATGGTATGGACCTACTTACTCTCTATTTCATCTCACTGTCGTGGAAGTCTGGGTTAACTTTCAGAGCCCAATCTAATAGATCCCTCCTCCGTTGACGCTCAGAATTAGCCAAGCCCATCATACATGCTTTAGACCTGAAGCTTCTTACCATCTAATTGTGGCATTTAAAGATGGATCTCATCCTCTCCTGGTATGAATTTCCTTTGGGAGAGTGTTGTTCCTCATCTGTTTGTATTATTCCAACATGTAATATGCAGATTGCCACCGATGTTGCATCAAGAGGGCTTGACATTCCTGATGTAGAATATGTTATCAACTTATCTTTCCCACTTACCACTGAAGATTGTGTTCACCGTGTCGGAAGAACAGGCAGAGCTGGCAAGAAAGGGATTGTTGCTCATACATTATTTACTCTTGCCACTATCAACCAATCAACCAATCAATGGAGGTATTGGATCTGTCAAGACTGGTGCTGGGTCTAAGCTTTGGAATATGAGGGCACATTCACACGCAGGCTCCAGTTGGAGGTCAGGCCCAAGCTCGAGAAGCAGCGAACTGTCTACATTTGTTCTTTTTGCATACATTTGTTCTTTTTGCATGGATTATTTTCCATCTTGGATATCCACCCAGGTCTTCAAGGCTTAGATCTAGAAGCAGCCAGCAGCCAACAGTCTGCAGCTGCACATCTTCTTGCATGGATGGCTGCTGCACATCTTCTTGCATGGATGATTTTTCATCTTGGAAGCTCACCAAGTCTTCCAGATTTTCCTGATAAACATTCATGTAGAATATAGCAGCACATATATGTATTCTAGATTTGGCTCTTCTGCAAAATCAATGAACATAACGTGAAGATTACAATCCTGCAGCCACTTTGAGGATGTGGATTGTTGTATCCGCTTTCTTTTAATGAACATGTACTTTGAGTATATGATGTGATCATGATTATATATACTACCAGTTCATGACTTCATGATTATGGGAACATAATTAAAGGAACATACATCCTTTGTGAACTGTTTTGTTTGCTTTGGTATGTCCATAATAAATTTACCATGTTGCAAATCCATTTAGAGGTTTGTGCATTTACTATGTTGCAAATACATTTAGAGATTTGCGAGTGTTAAACAATGAATGTGGATGACTTATGCTCATAATTTGAAAGATTAAATGGGATAAGTTGTTGCTAAGAACCTGGTAGTATAGGAGAGATTTCTTTTTCAGGGCAGACGTTGGAGCAAAATAAATAGTATTGATCATAACAACTCAATAATATTATTATTGTACAAGTGTATCTGTATTTGGTGGATTGCGCATAAGCCTTGCATTGGGCTTGCCCCAAATTACTTAAGGTTAGAAGAACATTACTTAAGGTTAGAAGAACATTTCTGTATGATGATACTCACCCTAAATTACTTAACGTTAGAACATTTTTGTATGATGAAGTGAACCACTCTTGCTTCCAATGTCAATACAAATAAAAAATTAGTGAAATGTGAAGAAACTCTATATGTGAAGAAACTCCCCCACCATGGATCATGCAAAGGTGGAAACTTTTCAATTTACAAGTAGTTTAGAAGTGAGTAGTTTTGTCATTCTTTTACATTGCATAATATGGATTTGCATCCAAATGTAAGTTACTACATCACCTCATAGCTCATAGTGATTTCTTTAACCCAAAGAAGTCATCCTTTTTTTTATTTAGATTATGCATGTCAAATGACTTTATGAATGTTCAAGGTATCTATGAATGTTTTAGGAACCGAATGCTAAGTGTTGAATGGACTTGATCCCAAACATCACTATGGGCCATTACCTTATGCTTGGACAACCCCATGCAAAACTTAATAAATAGACCTTAGGCACAACCTTGAGACCATATCCCTACTATGATCTCCCACTAACCATATTTAAAACATGCATGCACCACTCCATAATTGCTTAAGCAAAGAAATGTCCAATTAGTCAAGCCATTCAATTTTTAAAGCCAGCCATATATACCATACCTAATCAACCATGGCAAGTAACTATAATACCAATATGCCTAGCAAAGTAGCTATGTCTTTTTATTTATCCCCTTCCCATTTTGCTTCCTTGAATATTGAACTAGAAATGATACATTCATATGTCTAAAGACTTCAACAAGAAACAAAAGTAAAAATGAATTAAAACCTTCTTCCATTGATCTCATTTGCAATTCCCCCGTGCTCTAAGATCACCAAGAATGGCTAAAGCCCATATTTGCAAATAAGTTTTCTATTTTAGTTTTCGTTCTATCTTAAAAGATCAATGTATGATAGGTTGTAATACATTTTCTGATAATTATGATGATGAAGACTATATATTTCTATTGCATTACACCTACTTTAAGTTGACACTTTGTTTAGTAAATGCCTTCTTCAAGACCACTTTGCCTAAGGTTGTGGTAATGTTCTATACAACTTTCAAAAGTTGCAACATCTCTATTCACCATCTTTCAAACTTTGCAAAGTATTATAGAATGTATGTATGCCCGGCAACGCCGGGCACCCGTTACTAGTTTAGTCAAAGAAGCAAACATAGATACGGGCAGCAGATCGAATGTAATGCCTTACCATATAATGCTTCGAGTTGTATTGAAAATGATGGAACCGATAACTATGATGCTCAAAGCATTCAATCAAATGAAGGTGCAGCCTATAGGAGATATAAAAAACATCTTGTGCAATGTATATAAGGTGGAAGCAATTTTGAATTTCATAATTTTGAAATTTCCAGAGAGTGTGCGTGCTGAAACTTATACTTTGTTTCTGAGCCGCGCATGGTTAGATGCCATACAAGATGAGACTTCATGGAAGAAGCGTGAAGTGAACATCTTTCAAGGGGAATACAAGGTTACTATAGATCATCCTCTGGAATCAGCAAATGGTAGCCTTCTTTGCAATCCTTCTTGGAGCAGCCCGCAATTAGAAATCAACAAAGAGGATGCTATGGTGTCAAGGCAGCAAGGCCTTAGTTATTTTCATGTCTTGGAGGTGGGTGAGAAGGAAGATAAGACTTTGAACAAGTGGTTAAAAGGTGCCCAAATTTCAAAAACATATCATTTGCAGCAGGGAATGGCAGTCAAGTATCTCCAAAGACTTGTAACATATTGATGAAAGTGAATTACAAGAGACTCTTGTGAACATGCGAGAGGAGTTCATATAAAAACACATTTATGAGAGTTTATTTCAGTAAAGTATTGACCATGATCCAGTAGAGATGCTGATTTTGACATCAAGCATGGACGGGACAAATAGAAATCAGCCCACTATAGAAGGACAAATGTATTTTGATGGTGCATTCTCTAATCTCAAGACTTATGGAGGTGTCGACATATTTTTAATATACGGGCACAAGAAGAAGATTGTTACATTGAGTATGCCATGCGATGCAAGCGTTAATAAGGAGGATGAATATCATGCATTTATTCAAGGGATAACTTTGGCAAAGAAGAGACGTATTGATTGTTTGACTATTTCTGGAGACTCTTTATTGGTGTATCAACAACTTATGGATCAATTTCAGGTTTGAAGTGCTAATTTGAGAGGCTTACATCAAGCCATGGATTTGAAGTCCTATTTTCAGCAGTGCGTTGTGGTACATGTTCCAAGAGAACAAAACAATGTGGCGGATACTTTAGCATAATCAGCAATGGTGCAAGCAGCTTGGTGGCATGTGCGAATTCCGGAGGATGGGGTAAATCAGATCCGTCCATGTTCACCACATTCACCACAGTCATCATATTCAATACATTCATCATATTCACCACAGTCGTCACCTTCACTACATTCATTACAATCACCACCTCAGTCAAGAACATTAATATTTCTCAAGGAGATCAAGAAGAATTGGTTACTATTGGATGAGATCTTACTTGTGATGTTCTAGCATAAAATATGGTATAAATACATATATTATACTGCCACATCACTAGTACATGTCGACTACGACGACATGTACATGACGACTGTAAAGAGTTGTACCATGGGGTACAACCATTAGAACCCATTATATTGCTTATGCAACATGTGAATATATTCTTTATTGCCACATGGGAATACCCCATATGAACCATATGGCCCATTAGACACTAACCCTAAAACATGGGCAAAAAGAGGCAAAAACCCTATAAGTCATCCTTTTCGGATTCTAGCCTCAGAAGCGTGCATTGCTCAAGCGCCCGACTCATTCCGGCCTCCTAGCAGCAGTGAAGCTCGCATTTTGAAATAGATCCTCGAAACTCAAGCATCTAAGTGGATTCCAGCAGCATGGACGCCTTCAAAAGGCCAGCCAAGGACCGGATGAGTGGCCAATCTATTAGTCAACGCATGCTTCCTGATGGGCATTAGGTCGGAATTGCATCAGTTCTTAGCTGTAGATGACCTCTAGAGCCTAAGAACCTTAGCCACTAACGAATGAACCTAACCATGCATGATTGGAGTAGATAGATTAGATCTTTTACTCTGTTATTTCAGTTCATTGGATGATATTGTATTGTTCTGTGTGCATCTCTTGTGTATTGGGAAGGGGGGTAGAGATCTAGAGCCTTTAGTTGATAATTCTAGATTAGCCCATTAATTCCCAATTAATGTGGCCTGTACATAAGAGCCCGCCTGGGTGTGAGTGGCGGGGTTAGACTGGCTGACAATTGTCTGACTACAGTTGATCTCTCTGGTGCGTAGCGAACCAGGGAACATTGTGGGCTAGGCCTAATAGCTTGCCACTAAGTGGAGGCAAGCTATGGGCTCGACACCTCCTGGATGATGCATCGCCTCGGTGGGGTTCAAGTCGTGTACGAGCAGTGGCACTCTAGGTCGCGTGTAGTTGGCATGGACCTTCTGGAGAGGAGTGATCCCCTACTGCCTCATTAAGATTGGGGAGATGCAACCCCGGAGTAGCTCCTCTGACTATGCACTTGGAAGGCCACGGTCACATCCCCAATACTTATAAGCCTATCTGCAAATGTATAGGAGAGTTGGATGGAGTGGACTACCCAACGATCATGTTCTATGCCAGCAAAATCCATTTGTTTGAATTCTGTCTGCATTGACTTCTAGAGACCCCAAGCCTTCAGTCAATCCCCATGAGTTTGAGCCTTGGGTAGGAATTCCCCCTCTTTGTTGATGCTACTGATGTTGTTGTTTTAGATATGTTACGGTGAGCCTCCCTTCGAGGTGGATATGTATTCCATGTGATGGCATGTGCTTATATTTTATGCGCTTCTGCAGCTAGGTAGATCTTGAGAGAAACAAGATGAATGACATGTCTATTCTTTCCCGTTGGGTTCTTGCTCATCATCAAGAGCTCGATGATAGGTAGGGGGGCTCATGTTAGCAAGTTTGTGCTGACAGAAGGGATGAACTCCAGTTCTATACATGCGGGGCATTGTATACGATCAGGGAACGTCATATTGCTCAAGAGAAAGAGTGTGATTTGATATCTTTGTTAAAAGAATTCAGAGATGTTTTAGCAAGAAATTACAAATTGAAAGCCATTCCACCAGAGGTTGTAGTTTATACCATTGATTTGAAACAAGGATCAAAAGCAGTTCAACAAGCTCAAAGGAGAATGAGTCCAGCTATAGAGAAACAAATAAAGGGCGAAGTCATGAAGCTTTTGGAGGCGAGACTTATTGTACCAGTTCCAAATTTTGATTGGATCAGTTCTATTGTACCAGTGAGGAAGTCAAATACTCAATCCGATTATGCGTTGATTACAGGGATCTCAACAACGCTACAAAAAGAGATTCATAAATAGTTTGTTGGATATTGTTGCAGGAAATCAGGCCTATTCTTTCTTGGATGGTTACTCAGGATATAATCAGATCCAAATCTATCCATTACACCAAGCAATGATGGCTTTTCGAACACTATTTGGCATCTATGCTTATAAGGTATTACCTTTTGGCCTCGCAAATTCTCCAGCCACATTTCAACGAGCTATGACATATGCTTTTCATGATATTTTAGACTTTTTGAAAGTTTTTATAGATGACTTAACAGTATTTTTCTAATCCAAGAAAGGATTATTTGGATCATCTCAGAAAAGTTCTTGAGAGGTGCAGATCGTCTGTCATAAGTCTAAATCCTGCAAAGTGTATTTTCTTCACTAGAGGAGGGAAACTATTGGGCAATTATGTTTCAGAAAATGGTCTATAAGTGGATCATGGTAAGATTGCAGCCTTAGAGAAGGTGAAACCACCTACAAATGTATCACAAGTGAGAAGCTTATATAGTCAACTCAGTTTTAGTAGATGATATTTGTACAATTTTGCTAAGGTGACAAAGCCACTCGTGGATTGTATGAAGCAAGGCCAGCATTTTAGATGGATGGAGGAACCTCAAGAAGTATTTGAATGGTATTTTGGATAATTAAGAAAGAGGACTTTGCTGATTCCTCAAGAATGAGTGAGTCATTTCATTTATTCTTTACAGTTTGAGAGCAAGCTTTAACTGTCACACTATATCAAACAAATCAACAAAAGTATTATGATGTGAATTACTATGCTAGCAAGTTGTTAACTCCATAAGAGCAGAACTGGACTCATGTGGAGCATCTTGGGTTGGCATTGAAGTGGGCCTTGAATAGATATTATCTCCTTTCTTCACAATTGAATTCAACAAATGTACAGTATGTTTACATTCATATGGATGTGAACCCCTTGCCATGCATTTACGATAAGACGGTCCAATATCTTTAATTTTCAAGATGGGCTCTTATCATACAAGAGTTTGAATTGAAGTATATTAAGATGGTTCAAGGAGCTCGTAATTCAAGTGCTTTGAGTAGTGGTGCTGAAATATAAGAGGAAACAGACCCGCAAGTAGCATTTCATGATAATATATTATTACAAGAGTTCATTCAGAATGTGGATCTTTGATATGCTAATATAAACATGTATTTACAAAATCAGATTTATCCTTCATCATTTTCAAAGCAACAAAAGCATGCTCTTAATGTAGAAGCAACTGGTTACGTGGTGCATGAAGATATCTCTTTATAAGAAGACTATAGAAGGTCTCTTATTGAGGTGTATTGCTGGTCAGCAGACTCGCGATTTGTTGCAGCAAGCACATGATTGTCAGGGGCATTTTGCAGCTAGAACAACAGCTAGGAAGATCCTTCATTGGGGATATTATTGGTCAACTCTTTACAAAGATACTAGAGACTTTGTGACCAAATGTGAAAAGTGTCAGAGGCAGAAGTAGTTAACATGCCATAATAACATGCCATTCCATCCTATTTTGAGTGTTGGTCCATTTCATATGTGGGAATTGGATTACATTGGGCCTATCAATCCTCCATCTTCCAACATAAGTATATATTGTAGCCACATGCATATTTACGAAGTGGGTAAAAGCAATTCTAGCAAAGCGTGCTATAGAAAGTACCACATTAAGCTTTTTCTATCACAATTTGATTTCTCGATTTGGTGATTTCCAACCATTATTTTGTCTGATGGGGAAACTCATTTCATAGTGAAAGTAGTAGCTCAGTTAATAGAAAAAATTGGTGTTCAACATGTGCAAGCTTCTGCTTATTATCCATGGGGAAATGGACAAGCTGAAAGCCATCTTGTCTAAAACAGTGAAGGATAATCAAAGAAATTGGCATAAAGCCTTGCAGATGCCTTATGGAGTTTTAGGTGTACTTGCAAGTTGGCTACATGATTTATACTATTTGAATTGATTTATGGAGTGCAAGTTGTGTTGCCTATTCATTTGGACACTCCTCTATGTTCATTTATTGAGTTTTATTATGAGAATTTAGAAGAAGTTCCAACTCCAAAGCAGGTGCATAACAGGATGGATGATTTTCTCCAATTGCAAGAGATGAGACAAGAAGCAGCAGACTTTAATATGGGGCAAAAAAAAAAAGTAAAGCTTATCAAAGATAAGTTATAGGTTGTCAATCCATTTGAGGAAGGGCAATTAGTTTTATGAAGGACCACGGAGAAGCATCTATCCAAATGTCAAAGCCCATGAGAAGGCCCATTTCTGGTTGATAAAAGAGGTACCAGGTAGGGCTTTCTACTTGATGATTTCAGAAGAGGAATTGTTGCCTAATCCCAAAAGAGAAGTGCTATTCTAAGGCATTCAGCTTTCGCATAGCTCCAATTACAGGGAAAGGTCCTAGACACAAGATATATCAGCCGAAGTGAAGTGGTGTTCTCATTGAGCTTTGTAAAATCATAGAGTACAAATTGATCCCCTTACTAAGGGTAGAAAACTTTGAAAACTTGAAAACTAAATGCTCCGAAACTAGACAATCATCGAGAGCACGAAGAAACTAAAGAGTCCGTTGTCTGGTCTATGCAAAGGTGAGAGACAACTCGAAAACATTGCGCCAAGCAAGTATGACCCCGCGTACTCTGGCAGCCACAAGATCTTTAAAAAATAACCTGCAAAATTGAGGCTGAAAGAAAATAACCCATCAGGGAGTTAGATGCTACAAGAAAGAACGTGCACTAATGCGCAATATAAAAATTAGCGTAAAACTCGGAGGCTCCAGGGCCACGCCGAGAAGGAAACAACAGCCGACCAATTGAGAACCATCCGCGGAATGACCATCACGGGAAAAAACATTCGATTAGTTCTGCCTCGGAGGCTACATTGCCACGCCGAGAAAGAATGATAAATATGCCTCGGAGGCTACCATGCCACGCCGAGAAAAAAATGAAGAATGCACATCAAGAATATAGAAACAAACGGGAAAATAGACACGATCAAGTGCAAACAATTCATCAAGGAAGAAAGGACAAGGGAAACTGGTGGAATAGAGAAGCAGGAGAAAACTAAAATAGATATTGCCCAGAAGGCTACAACACCATGCCGAGAATAAACTCAGAGAAATGTATAAAAATTGGAGACCACTAGACCACACCATAGAATGAACCATGTCAGGGTGGGAGGGATAAGGGAAGCTAGAAGGAACAGAATAAAGTAGAGAACTAGCTCAAGAGAACGCCGATAAAGGAAAAACTGAAAAGGAAGAGTATATATAGAAGAAGGCAGTCCTGGAATAGCAACGTCCCTTGCCAAAGAATGGCGGTTCTATTGCGAATACTTCGCAATAGAACCGTGACATTCTATGGCAAGGTCCTAGACACAAGATATATCAGCCGACAGAAGAGGAAGCTAACTCAAATCCATCACTGATACTAAAAAATACACGGAATACAAAATACAAAAAATAGACAAAGATGCTGAAGGGACTAAAGGACGAAACGGTACATGAACAGAGGAACTGGTGGAATATGAAGAGCAAAAAAGGTAGAAACGAAACAAATGGGGCCAATAAAGTAAACAAAGTTAGGATAGAAAGGTTAAAGCATTGGAGTATGGACTGAACTAATATGGCATGGATAATGCAAAAGTGAACTCAAATAAAACAAAGCATAAGCGCAGGAAAATGTAACAGTAGGGACAAAGCACCGAATGGAGAACAAAGAAAATGAAGGTAAAAAGAACAAAACTGGCAACATGACAAAACCTGGAAATGGATGCAACATGAATTGCCACCATGTAAATGACTAGCTTCAATGAAGTGCCAAAAAGAGATCCAAGTATGTGTATTCGTCTTGATGAGGCAAAGTCGAAGGATAGCAACTCGCGAAACATCCAAGGCAACTCCGATGCCAAATTAAGATCAAGGGGGCAAAAGAACGAGACTAAAGTGGACAAAAGAGTAGGCCAATGGGATATAGGAACTGCTGAAAGAGTAGAACAACTGGCAAGGAGTAGATAAAAACAAATTGGAAACGTGGGATTAATGGAGCAAATGATAATGATGAGGCTAGATGACTAAATGGAGTGAATAGAGGAGCAAAGCAAAGGGACTTGGTGGTAGAAAAAGAAGAATGGACGGAGCATAAGGTGGAATGCGACACCAAGAGTAGCAAAAGTAAACAACGAAAAACAAAAGGAACAAACCAACCAAAATGAACTCCTAACAATGAACAAGCGAGAACAAAACACCTGAAAACAATCAGTAACAAAGTGAGACGTGACAAATAGCAAAAGAATGAGAGTGCGGCCAAATGAACAAATAAAATTGAACTTCTAAATGAGAAAAATTAATGCATGAAATACAACAATCGAGGCAATAGGGCCCATATCGCATAATGAATGTTCAGCAAAGAAAAAGATCTCTAGATGGACACGAATAATGTATAATGAGGTTAATAGTGCTATAGAAAATATGGAGTACATGGAGCAACAGGAAGAATGCAACACAGAGGACGAGAGCAAAGCAGATCGAGCTAAAGAATTTAACATAGAAGGGAACAACTGCAAAAGATGGTATGGAACCATGAAGCACAACAAACTTAAAATAAAGTAGCATGAAAGAAGGAAACAAATGAAATAATAGGATAAAAGGGAACTAGGAAACAATTGCAAGGACAAATAGAATGAGCAAAAACCTATACTGAACAATGAAACAAAAAAGGATTGAAGGAAATGAAGGTAGTACCAAGATCTTAGCCCAAATAAAGATAACGCTGATACATGTGGTACCTTGACCATGGCAATACTAAGACAAAGCATAAACAAAACAAGATATATACTAATGGAGAGCAAATAAAATCTAACCATAAATGAATATAAGTAAAGGGGCAAGCATGTATCTATGGTGATGGTAAAAACAACAAAGAAATAAGAGTGCACCTAGTATGAAACTCCAAACACATAACGTCGAGCTAAAAATCACCCAGCATGGAGCAAAACGAGACCAAAATCATTTCAAGGATAATAGAAAAAATAAGTGAACGATCCGAGAGTCACAAGCTCGATACCTATAGGCCATAAATACAACAATGTCCACAGTCAAATAAATCAATCAACCCATAAAGAAGGTCAAAACCAACTGCCATAAAGGATACGGAGTGTGACTAATCAACCAACAACCAGAGACTATTGCACCACTAATGACCAACGCAAGCATTCAACCAAACTATAGTAATAGTAACTATAAAGAGATAAAAAATACCAATAACTAAAGAAATGCGCTAATTGATACTGATCCACAAAGCCATGAAACATATATCTCTCTCATAACTAAACCTTTGCTAACAAGGGGCGAGCAAAGAGGATTGGGACAAAGACAACAAAATGTCGCAAATGTTCTATTTAACCAAGTACAAAGTAATAAAGGTGATGCATGTAAATGAATGGACCATTGAAGATAAAACTAAACTAAGGTATGTGTAATGAAGCATCAAAGCAAAGTCAAGGAGTGACAACAACTAGCAAATAGCCCATGAACAAAAATGGAACCAATGGGGTAAAGGAGCAAAAATGCTAACTAACAACAAATTGGGACTGATGAAGCAGAAAGATGGATGGGAAGGATGAAAATTAATAAGAATATAGTGGCATCAATGGAACTATGTAACAATCTAAAGAAAAAAGGACAACAGGCAAAAAATGACTAACTATCACAATGTGATACAAAAGACTAAACTGGCAAAACCACAAGGCAAAGCTAAGGATGAACATAGAGCACATCAACAAACATCATGAATAAACTAATGTGAAGCAAAAGACTAAATTGGACAATGCCACAAATGAGACTAAAAGAACAAAAGAAGCTAATACTAAGGTTTCAACCAACTGAGATCCTAGTGCAAAACAAAATAAGGGTCGGCATAAGTACGTGACCTGGCCATGTCAATAGGAAAACAAGATATATTAGCAAGGGCGGCAAAAGAAAATAGTGCAAAAATGCATACATGTTTTCGGATATGGTAAGAAGAATGGAAATAAGAGCACCTTGTGAAAAAACTATAAGAAAAAATAGATCAATGAGCTAAGACTTACCTAGCATGGTGTAATAATGTAATGACGAAACCCATGTCACCTCATAAGATAAGATAAGATAGATAGATAGATAGATAAGGCCTAAGACATGGCATAAAAGAACAAGAAAGATAAATGTTGATCCTCAACATAGTCATTGGCCGCAAGAAACAAGTTAGAAACCTTGGCAAATACTGGTTAAACCTAAACCACTTTCACACATATCAAAAGCACTCTACAACTTCGACAAGAACGAACAAGAAGTTAGAAACCTTGGCAAATACTGGTTAATCCTAAACCACTTCCAGACATATAAAAAGCACTCTACAACTTCGACATGAACGTCTAGTAACAACAAAAAATGAACCAAGCATGGCCATACAATACTCCAATAAATGGGCAAACATAAAAAATTAATGCTTTGGGCTACTAAACGTAAAAATCATTTTATATGAATGGACCCAACATCATGTGTACAGATCAACCCATGGAAAAAATGACATAAATATCAACCTAAAAAGAAATCTCAATGACAGGCAAGACCAAATATGCAAGGCCAAAGTTCCAACGCCAACAAGCATTGTAAAATGGCAAACTCTGTCTAAAAGACCAAATGCAAACAACACGACTCGAACTAATGTAAATACCATGACAAGAAATTATAGATAAAAGGACTCCAGAAAAAAGAGTAGGCTTAGAGAGCATGAACAACGTAGAACAAATTGAGATGCCCTTGGGAGTTCCATTGAGAAAAAATGTATAATTCCAACCCATCTCAAACTCTAAACAAGGAGGACCATGACTTGGAAATCATCAAAGCTATATGTTTTGGCATGGAAAACCACCAAACATCAACATTTTTGGCATGTAAGCCACAAGGATGCTCATATGTCAAGGTGGGGTTAATGTTGCAAACCAAACATATATATGCAAGGATCAAACTTATGATAGGGACAATTAACTACAAATCCAAGCTCTAGACAATCTGCCTATGTATGATAATTCAATGTAATGCAAATTGCACAAAATCTACAAACATTCATCTCTTTTATTACGAGAGGACAAAACATGAAACTAAAGGGCATACAGAGTCTATAACATGTAAATTTCAAGAGAATAAGAAAGGTATAGCGCGTATAATAACGGTTAATGCAAAAATGATAAAAACAAGATTTACCAATACTAAAATTCAATAGCATCCTCACAAGAGAGAATAAACATGCACAAGAAGTAACGTAAGGGATACTCAGATCCTTATGAGGTGAGAGGACAAAAAATGCATGTAAATTCCATGAGGCAAAAACTTGTACAAAATTCACAAACATACAACTCTTTCACTATAAGAGGACGAAAAGTGAAACTAAGAGGCATAAGAGCCAAAGGAATGTAGAATTCAAGAGAATAAGAAATGTATAGCATATACGGTTAATGCAATAACGACAAATAAAAGTTTTACAAAAAATAAAACTCAATTGCAAATCCTTGTGAGGCTGGAAAATAAACATGCATGTAAATCCCAAAATTGCATGAAAGGGATTCAAAGTTGTACCTATAAGAAGAAAACCATGCATCCCCATCAACAAGCCAACAACACTAATAGCATGTAAATCCTATGAGGCGAGACAGAAAAATTGCAAGTAAGGGAAAACCATACCTAGGGGAAAAAACCATGCGTACCCATCAAGAAGTTAACAGCACTGATATGAATTAAGACTGAAAAGATCTTACTTGAAAGGAATAAATTCAGAAACAAACTTATTAGCCGTTTGTAGGAGTCGGTCTTCACGGCCAGCATTCGCCCTTGATAGGACCATAACCAAATCAGCAAATGTATGCACTAGATATACCCAGGAGCTAGATGTACCCGGGAGATGCACCTGCTGCTGCAGCCACAGAAAAAAGTAGAAGCCAGAAGAAAGGAGAGCCATATCCAATAAAGAAAGTAACACTGCACATCTATGTAGTAGTTACCACCGCTGGGATTGTGGACAACAAGCACTGAACTACAGAGGATTGGTAGAAAAAGGATACAACAGAACATACAGAATACATAGATTGCCAAACATAGATTGGCTGGTTGATCTATTAATACTTCCAAAGGCAAAGATTCGGATAGAGCTGCTTGAACGATTTTGGCTGAGTGTAATGATGAAATAGTTAGCATTACATCAAACATACTCCTTGGATAAGAATTTATAACTATTATATGCTGGAGCCTGCTGCAACAAGCCCATCACTACGGTTAACATCGGAAATAAAAGCCGTTATAGATTCTTGCTTGATAAGGTAAACATGGGCTGATTGTGATATCAAAGGCAACTGTTGAAATGGAAATGGAAAAACATAACAAGAAACTCACAGCAAAAGAATATGGGAACCTTTATCCATCTGAGCAACAAAATTCTGATGTAGATATAATGTTCAACCAAGAACCATTATATGAAGACCTGTCAAAGATATGCTTGATAGGGCAAACAAGACTGAATACATACGAATAAATCATCCCTGCAGAATCAACTGAAGCTATAAAATCTAGTTTGTAAGATAGACAAAGTAGCATGATACCTTTGGCTAGATTCGAGCTCCATACCAAGCAGCACAAAACATCTTTGGTCAGGCTAAGTCTAAGTAATCTACGATGGACACACAACAAAATGAACAGGCAAAATCCAACAAGTTACCTCTGGCTGAGATATTGCAGATCATAACCTTAAGCTCTGGGACTCTATTTATGCCAAATCCGCCTCGTCTAATCATAGTCCGGCCTTTTTTGAGTACCCAACTGCTTACTTCCATGGCCTCAACTTCATATCTGAGCCATTTCCAGAAACGGCAGCCAGACCAGAGGAGGAATGCTGTTCTCGAAATCTTGCTGCCAAATAGCTCCATAGAGCAAATCCGAAACAGAGGACCCAGCCAAAAATGATCAAACCCTTGCCGTTTGCCTAAACCCTTGTCGTTGCCTAGACCTATGCCGTTTGCCTTCACATACGAGAATGCTAGAGCCAGGCAAGATCTGTCAAAGGCATCATCGCACCGCCAACAACACATCGATAGAAGGGTGCATCCCAAAAACGATCCAAGAAAAGAATCGGCAAGGCAAAACATAGCCCAACATGCCCAAAAGTACCACACAGGCATCGGAGTACCAAGGATCTAGGATTTCGAAGGATCAAACAACCCTGGAAACAAGCCTAGAAACGGATTTCGCAAAAACCCAAACTCAGCAATAATGAATCGATCCCATCCAATCTAAACAGTTCAACAAACCATAGAACAACCAGAAGAACTGCATGCAACAAGAAAAGCAAAGCGGCCTTGAGGCATCCGCTCGAATATTAATCTCGCCCTGAAATAATCTAGGAGTAATAGATGAAAGTAGCTAAGGTAAGGAGAACTCCAAGAAGCTAGAAGGAACAGAATAAAGTAGAGAACTAGCTCAAGAGAACACCGATAAAGGAAAAACTGAAAAGGAAGAGTATATATAGAAGAAGGCAGTCCTGGAATAGCAACGTCCCTTGCCAAAGAATGGCGGTTCTATTGCGAATACTTCGCAATAGAACCGTGACATTACAGGGAATTGGTGAAGAATTTTTAGGTTGCAACAGGTCATTCTTTTGTAAAAGCAGAGGGCGACAATTCAATAATACAAAATCTATCCATATTACAACTTGTGTTTCAGCAATGCGAATCCAAAGAGCTATGGTCAGGTCAAACAAAGCTCTGGAACTCATACAGAGGTTTCTATTTGGTCACAGTCAGGTTGTGCCAGTTTGGTTTATACCAGTTATTTGGGTCTTTAGGGGCGAAAGTTTCTGTTATAAACATCCATATAAATATGTCATTTGGGCACATGTCCCGAGGACCATACTAGTATATTTTATTGTGGGTTCTCCGCCACGGAGGCACATTTTTCCACTGTGGTCGCCACTATTGGGGTGGTATTGGAGAACATATACCGTATATGGAGTGATATATGCACATGCATGCGTGGAGGAGATATGCATGTACGCATTGTGGTGTGTGCTATCTTCAAAGTGCTATCAGAGCAGAGAGATAGACAGAGACAGTGTACTGGAGAGGGATCATCTTCTTGATCTAGCTATGGAGATGGTTTTTTCTAGGATTGTGCATTGTGTAGATCTGGTAGTTTGAGGCTTGGCCATTGGGTTTTTATCTTTCTTGTAAGGTTTGGAGCTAAGCTCTAACAATTACCATTAAAGCAGCCACAAATCATACTCCCTTCAACTTTATGGCATTGAAGTTGTATTACCAATTGAACTCGAGCTGCCATCTTTAAAGTTAGCTCATAAACTATGCTTACCATTTGAACATGCTTTGCAGGAAAGGTTGCATGCTTTGTTAGATTAATATAGAGTAGAGGCTGAGAAATGCCATTTTTTTTTAAAAGTCAAGGATTTGGCTGCATCAAAAGCTGCTCATAGAATAAGGTATCTTCAAAGAGGGAGAGCTTGTACTCAAATGGAACAAATCAAGGGAAGACGCAGCTGGAAAGTTTGAAAATCTTTAGGAGGGAACTTATAAGGTATTGGAATCAACAGGTTCAAACTCATACTTGCTGAAAGAGAATACCACAGGTGTACCATTGCCAAATCCTATCAATACCCTACACTTGAAGAGGTACTAGGACTATCATGTTTGCTTGTTCCTTTTTATGTAGCAAAAGTTTAATAAGCTTTGTTAAATATAGATTAGGTAGTTTAGTTTTTAATTGAGACTTGTTCATAAGCAATTTTCTTCAATAAGTTGGCTTTATGTTTGTAGCAAGCAAGACTGAAGGGAAGAACAGTAACAAACAAGCTCAGGACAGACTTGACCACCATTTATCTCCTGCTCCTCATTTGCCAATATGCAGGACCTTGTCAGCCCTTACATTCCACAAAAGGGCTGCTAAGATGGTTTTCTAATGAGTTTCTACGTTTCCATGGCAGGTCCACCCTTGATCCATCCTATTCCATGTTTTACGTGGTCCTACAGGCCATCATAAGCATCCTTCATTTGCACTTATACCCTAAAAGCACTTTGCTCTTCAGCTTTACCATAATAGCATAGCTGCATTTCCAAATGATCAAGCTAAAGGCATATATTCTTTTGTTTTGGCGAGTTTTCTATACTGATACACCCATCTCACTTCATTGCACATTTACATCCCAGACTTTCCATCTCATACACGCATACACCTCATTTACATCCACATTTTCCATCTCATACACACTATGCACAGCAATCTCACATCTATTTTACCATTCACACCACCCACATCACAACTCCATCATACTCACACTCGCTCCACCACACATGCACTTCCATCACTATTTCCTTTCTGGAACCCAATAAAATTATAATTACAAGAAATTTATCGCGGCGGCCAAGGCCGCCGCGAACATTTCTTTGGTTCCTAAGCCTACAATGTTGAACCCACTATGGTCTGGAACATGCAGGGTTTGAACCTGCATTTCTGCCTAGGGGTGTTCCTAACCACCTTGGAATTCTTATTGCCAATATTTCCTCTTTTAAAATGGAGAGCATCCCATAAATGGGTGCCCATTAACGAATTTATTGCCCATTCAAAGAATCAATTATACACGATTAACCAAATGGCAAGCACTGTGTAAACACGTGCTCACAACCCCTAAAAAGGACTTACCTTGGCAAAATTGTGGACGCAAAAAACCATCGTTCTAATGATGCATAAGGTTTGGTGCACTCAATATTGAACCTTTTTTCTAATATTGCCTTATGGAGGTTAAATCTAAAGGCAAGAGATTTATAGAGTTTAAAATTTGTAGTGAAAAAAATAAGAGTTGGTGAAAGAGTATAGTTTAAATCACACAAATGTTATTCTTATCATGTTGAGCATCCATCTATTGAGCATATCCAGCAATCACTATAATCCAAGTGAACATGTTCTCTTCAAATGGATGGAATTAATGTCTAGCATCCAACAATCAATATAGTCCAAGTGACCATGTTCTCTTCAAGCATGGACTGGAATTAATGTCTAGCATTGTAAAAGGTCCCACGATTATAGTATATATAGTCTGAATCAAAGGTAACGAATTTGTTACATTTCAATGACAGTGTTCCAGGTTATCAAAGAAATGAAAAACATCTGCAGATCTTAACAATCCGCCCTCCAATTCAATCACCACATCTTGATCATCCCTTGGCTTCTCAGCATTTTCAATCTTATCATACTCAAGAATCTCGCCGATGCAGCATAATTTCTCCCAAATTGATACCAGCTTCAGCATATGCATGGTTTCTTCTTTCGTCTTTTGCAGGATATTTGCCCAGCGCCAGAGCTTGAATACCCCAAATCCGAGATACCCAGTGTCAGAAGGCGATCACAGGTTCCAGTGGCAGATGCGCTGCTTGCCTCTGCAATAATCTTCTTTAAAAAAATAGAGGCCCTAGCCCTTTACCTGCGCTGGATGCGCCATAGAAGCAGAAGTCGGACTCCCTCGAAAAAGACACAAGCCACATTATGATCATCAACGGCGCCCAAGCACAGCTCCAGAACTGTGAGAAAACGTCGGATAATGGCAGCGAGGTCAGGAGGTTGTTTGCAGAGCAAAGAATGCTTGAAGAGCAAGAAAGGAAAAAATTTGGGACTTTTTATTTTTTATTATTTTTTCATGTATACGTGTCATGCCCAGGTTTTTTTCTGGGGCAGAAATATTACCTTCAAACAAAATGAACCTGCTTTATATATGTATTGAAAACCTAAGATTCAGGAACCGTTTGAACTAATTATATATACAGGGGATTCTGCTTCAACACTTTTTGAAGGCCTAGTTGTGCTCAAATTTGATATTGGTACATGCTGAGCATGTCTGAAGAATTCTTGAAGGTCCTGCGTTCTTCAATTGGTTTTGCAAAAGAGTTGACTGAAAAACAATCTTCTTATATTATTTTATGTACCTTGAATGATCTTCTGATATGTGGAGAGTTGATTACCTTCTACACAATCATATTATGACTTGTATTACCTTCTCATCAATGAAAATTTCCCACCAAATTTCAAAACCATCTCTATTATGTTTTATAGTGTTTTTCCACTTCAAACAATAGAATATCCTTTGTTCTAAATCCCTTTTTGACAGGTTACCATCTATCCTTGCATCTGCAAATTAGTGTATAGAAATACTCTTTGTGATCCAAATTGCATTTTGACCTCTTGGCCCCATATCACAACTACTTTTTAAAACTGTTTGCTTTAGAATTTCTCAAAAAGACATTTGGCAACTAAGAAACCATTTTCCTGATCACTGTTCTGCATATTGACTACTATTGACCAATTTTTCACCCAAATTTGAGCCTAAATATCTCCTAGCTGTTAGGATCTTAAAAAATGTCTAGCTATCAAATAATTTAAATTGCAATACAATATTCAAAGGTCTTCAAACACCATTGGAACCTTAGATAATCACTATCAACTCTTTTAATTTGGGATTTTCCGGTTTGACTAAAAAGGTTTTTGGAATTTTTTCTTAGTCACATTTCCTAAGATTTTGAAGGGTTTAGTTGCCGGAAAGAAATTCCGATTATCTTTATTAGTTTTAGAGTTTCATTCCTTTTCGATTTAAGTTATTATGTCCACCCCAATCAATTTTTTGATTTAGGTTAGGTTTTCGATTTTGGTTGGGCTCTAATTGTTCAACGTGGAGGCCCGGAACACAAATCAAGCCACGAACACAGAGCTGAACATGTCAGCTGCAGCTCTTGCTAGCTCTTGCTAGCTCAATACGGCACAGCAACACCTTTGTAGCACTGGCCAAATCGGGATCCTCTGCAAATTGATTAGCAGCATCCTACCTCCTCCTCTTGCGGCACAGCAGCACCTTCGCCTGCCGTGGCCAAATCGGGATCTTCTGCAAATTGAGCACTTCCAGTATTCATGAGCCAGGTAAGGAAACGATTTTGTTTTCTTAATTCTGATTCTATTCCTTAGGGTATTCATATTTTTTCTGGCCTGGCAAATTAGGCAGGATATGTTTTGAAGGAGCCCTTTTTCTTTGTAAGTATAGTTTACTATTTGCATAGAGGTCGGATGCTCTTTCTTACAATTTATAAGCGGTTGATGTGCCTTTTGCCACATGCTTTTGTACATTTTCTTGCAATTTATTTTCGTTCTTGCTCTTTTGTGCTCTATGGATTGCTAACCAGGGCTTGCATGCTATTTCTTTGTAGGAATTGATGCTTACAAGAATTTCTAAATGCTAGGCTCGAAATCCTTGGGGAGCAGACATGTCTGCCTAATGCATCCATGGCAGTGAAGGGATCGTGAAGATTTCCAAGATGAGTCCAATATATGTAGAATGGAAGATTAGGTTCTATTGGAGGTGCTTAACCTGGTAAATGATGAAAACGTCCAGTTCTTTATGATGATTTGCAGCTAAGATTTTTTTTTGTTGCTAATAAGTGGTAGATGTTTCTGCAAAAACGACCTAACAGGCTTATTAGCTGAGTCATTGTGAACCTTACATATTACATTTGGTTTTTCTGGCCTGGTGGCAAAGCTTTTTGGTTCGATTAATAGAGAACGCTACGATGGGTTTGTCCCATGACTAGATTTTCCAGAAGAATCATGTCTCAACGTAATTCTGAGAAGGTGATATTTTGTTTTTCTATTACTAAACTCTATAATTACCAACATTCATTCCTTGCGTCTGTAGTTATCTTCACATACTATTGATCTTGGTCCTGCTTTCAGAGGCATAACTTATATTTAATTCCCTATATTTCCTACATCCAAATTTTGAATGCCTTCTGAAATGATAATGCTAGCACAGCAGGATGATCTGCAAAGTCCATTATCTATAACGGAGCAAAAGCAAGCCACCTACAATAGAACTCTAACGTGAAATTTCTCTGCAGATGTACACGCTCTGTTATACTTTACACAAGGCATAGAACACAACGCTGGGTTCATAGCTTCATATTACAGAGCAAAAGAGCAAAAGAAACTGAATAGGTAAAGATATGCCCTTTGTATTTGTATTGGCATGCTATTATTCTAAAAATGATTCTTTTGATCTCTATCATAAGTAATCAAACTGCACTAAACACTATAATCTGCGGTACTATAGATGAGGCACTTTTCATGTGGTTAAAACTGTCCATACTGATTGACAATGTTCTATTAAATAGTCATCATAGCTCTCTCTTTGACAATGCCTATGCTGGTTCACGCGTTCCAGTAATTACTTATCACAGTCCTCTCTTTCATAGGACGAACGTCATGTTGGGGAGAAAGACCGAAATGGTTATAGCAATCGTGCCTACAGCTAGCCAAATATTTTTCATGCAGTAACGGCTTTCAATTTCTAAAGGTTCTTTTTATATTCCTCTTTTAAGCTTTCTTGGTAGATTAAGAAGCATGCCGTAGGTAGTTGAGAGGCATGGAGGAGAAAGGAACCTTGATTAAGATCATTTGTAGCGTGTAAGAGAGTCGCTCAATAAACTTTACATCAGAATGTTGCATTTGCAGAATAGTAGCTACCTGTGGATTTAAAAAGTAATAGCAAAATCTTCTATCGAATTTTATTTGGCGTTTCAACCTTAGATACAAGCAGCACTTAGTTGTTTTTTTCCTTTAGTTCAAATGGTGCATCTGTCGGCGTCAGCCATGTGCATTTAGTCGACTGGCAGTGAAGATATGGCTTTATGCCCCTCCATGGGCTTGGATGTCGTTCTAGCTGTCATGATTCATGCCTTCGACACCATCTCTTTCTTTTGGATATGTTGCTTCTTAGAGATACTGCATCAGAAACTGTGAGTTTCAAGTTTTAGAAATTTTGTAATTGTTGAGTTGGACCTCATTATTCAAAGGAGTTTCAATAGCTTAACTCTTTATATAGATATTCTCATTTCCATTCTGAGATGCCTTGAAAAACAATGAGATGTCATTTCAAGTCGGCAATGCATAAATTCTCATTGCACCTTCTAAATTGAATACTAAACCTTCAACATCTGGGTTGCTCTTAAAGCCACAAAAATACATTTATGGTTTTGTGGCAGTTTCAATATATATGTTTCCATAGTTGGCTAGCAGGAGTTTCAGTAATTAAGTATATGTGAGGATGCTACAAATCTACTTATCATTGACTGATTCAAGGTATGACTCCATGGATCTATGTTAAGATAAATTGTTTCGATTGCTCAGAATCATGGCTGTTTGGTAATTATGGACATTCATGCAATCTTCTAATGTCTCTTGCTTGGCTGATTTGTTGCAGACATATATTTCAGTAATGTCTGCAGTATATTCTTGGGGAAGAGCATATGGTCACATCTAATCGATAAGGTCGTTTTATTTTACATTTAGAAAATCGTCTGACATCTCTCCTCCATCATTGGAATGATCATTATGTCTTATTGGTTCGTCAGGGGCTTCTCGAGGTTTTGAAAAGGATTGCTGAAATGCTTGAGGATTATGGCAAGTCAGAGTGTGATACATGATTGCATACATGATTGCATGTTAAAGGTTCCGCCATTACTAATGTCACACGTGATTTATGTGCATGGTCAAATCCATTTTGGAGTCTATGATGGCTAAGGTGCAACAAACAAAACCTTCAACATCAGAAGGTATTTACATCAACTATTGTCATCTGTAGTCCAAAACATTGCTAGAACACTATTAGAAGCTGTTCAGGCATGTTTCAAAAACATGGTTTGATTTGTATTCAATAGCCGTAAAAGTATGAAACAGCAATTACCACTTAATTTATTGGTCTCCGCAGACGATAAAAACAATTCTATTCTTCATCTCTGACATTTGAAAGATATTATTTGGTTTGAGATTACGCAAGTGTTATGGGTTTTAACTGGGTGAGCAGGTCAGTATCTTCACTGTAGGTCTTCATTTATTAGTAAACTTAGTTTATGAAAGCTGTCTTACAAGTCCACACAACTGACTTCGTCGTCTTAAAACCTTCATCATATTCTAGACATTGATCTGACTGTGCATTCATGACTATATTTCAAAACATAATAAATTCCATTTATTCAACGCGACCCAAGTTCCTTTGCTTAGGCTCTTCAATACTAGGTTTTCTAGACGAGTTTAGTGATTTTGGGATTGGAATCCAAGCTCCACATTTAGTTCTACATGTTAAAGTATGTTAAAAGTTGGAAGAAACGGTTTGTAAAAGCTATTACAAGCCCATAGCACTTAGTTTGTTGTGTTTCTTTTGTCTACAATCTGTTATATTTATTTTGATCTCATTGTGCAATCATGGCTGTTCCAGGGCGTAACAAGTCTCTTATAAAGGACAACTTTTCAAGCAATTTCCATTGTCGAACATCATATTTCCAACATTTTGATGATTATTGAATATCATGCCACTTCACACTTTGTTCAAGTGAGCAAGTAACTTCGTTTTAATTTCCTTTTTGTTCTCTATCCATGTTATTGTTATAGATGGCCTATTATTTAGATGCTAATGAACTTGCGGGAGTTATATATTATTGCAAGTAGTCAGTGCTTATTCATTCATTGCATTGTATCTTCAAATTGTGATCAGATATCTTATTCTCTATATTATACCTTCTAGCAAGCACTTACCAATTGTATTAATAAATGTTATTCTATCTATAACAAGTATTCTATCTATAACAAAAATGGTCAACATTGATCTTTGTCAAGGAGTGCAAGGCCTAGAGTTATTTTTTGCTCTCCCTATGACACTTCCCTATGTGGAATGGCGATAAACTTGAATGTGCAAGCATCCCTATGTGCAATGGCGATCGACTTTGAATGTGCAAAGTCTTCAAGTCGAGGCGATGGTCAATGCATCTTTAATGACCAAAAGAAACATAATAGTTTTTAGTGCATCCTCTCAATGTTAGTGCGACTGATTTAGCGAGCTTTGCTAAGGTTTATAGACTGCTTTATCTGCAGCAAAACTCAAAAGGAACCAAGGGTTCCATTGATTTTGCTCTCATATGCCTCTTAATTGCTCATGTAGTAGATGTTAAAAATCTCTGGTTTTGTAAATACATTGATCTCCAGTATCTTAACTTTCAGTTAAATCATAAAGATAAGTACTAATGACATTCTAGGAGCTGCAAAAGAGTCTTGCAATTAATTGGATTCTCCTATTTGCTAACATGGTTTTCTAGAGATGAGCTGGAAACAGAGGTATTCATTCTTCTAGAGCTCAAGTATATGAATTAGAAGCCATAGTACTTCATGACAAAAGAGTTCAAGTATATGAATTAGAACCCATAATAGTCTTCATGACAAAGGGCAAATGTAGTTTAAGGTTTTTCACATAAGAAATTTAAGTCCTTTTAAAGACTAGAAAGTGCTTAATAAGTCAGCATACTACACATAGGCCAACGTTCTCTCTCGATATTAAATATTAGCTTATATCATGCTATGGTAAATTCTAACTGTCAAAGGAGGCATCAGATAACAGTATCCAACCAAATGGCACATGTTAGCTCTATAAGGTATTTAGCTCCTTCTCCTCAACATTCGCTAATATCACATTCTCGCATCCTTGCTCAACTTTAACAATTGGTCTATCTACAATCTATTTCCATTCACTTACAGTTGACGCGTAAATGGCACATATTAGCTCTACAAGGTATTTAGCTCCTTCTCCTCAACATTACCTAATATCACATTGTCACATCCTTGCTCAACTTTAATAGTTGATGGTCTATCTATAATCTATTTCCATTCACTTACAGTAGAGGCATAGAAATATATTTCTACGCCACTAGATTTAAGTTCAAAAAACCATAATCTCAAGACAACCTCCATCCCTAAAGAAAAAGAACAATCGACATCCAATTTACTGAAGCCCGCCTACGCCGGGCAATGTTACTATACTCTTTTGAATCCACTTTTAGGCTGTGCAACAAAGATGTTTTCATTCACATACTGCTTAAGCCAAGCACAAAGCTAAACAAAACTGCATGTGAACAAAGAAAGAGCCCATAGAATTTTTGAAAGCAAACCTATTCCCCATATAACAATTTTTAAATGGTGAGGTCGCTTTATATATCGACATCTTTTCAAATTGTTACTAAGCCCGGCAACGCCGGGCACCATAACTAGTTGAATATAATCTCAAACAATAGCTCTTAGTATTGCACTAAAGTAACCCCGAGACCTCGGGCATTCACCTCTATTGATGAATCCGGCAAAAATACAATGCACACAAGGCTTCTGATTATCCATCTTATTTTATAAGATTCGGCACCAATCCTTTCGGAATCGGCACCGAAAGAGCTCGACCGCTTCGCTCCATGCTAAGTTTGAAAGTTTGAGCTTGTCAATCTGTTATTCGACTGAGATGTCCCTTGTTTCTCAACCATTGGACCTATGGTTTATAATACTTAATGGTCCAACCATTAAAACTTAAATATTCAAGCAATAGAGTTAACCTTTGATTTTTCTGCTTAGGTTAACTTATGAACTAGAGCAATACCCTAATGCCCTCTGTACAGGTTCTGATGACTGCACAGGTTACACGATGAATTATCTTTGGTGTATAGACCATCTGCTCTGATAAGCTCTCTGGTTTCACTCCATGATATAGGTTCTTAGATCATGTAAACATATTATAATATGAACTGAACTCCAACATTCTCCCTTCGTATTATAATGTCTGCAACCTATTATAATATGAACTGAACTTCAACATTACGCAACATTTTTTTTTCTCTGATATGCTTCCTGATTTCACTGTATGATAGCTGTTCTTAAATCATGAACACATATTATAGCATGAACTCAACTTCAACAATTTATAATGCTTGCAGCCTGTCAACTTTGTCAAGTAACTGGATTTGAACCTAGCTAACATGAACTCAATCTTCTCCCTTCTCATTATAATCTCTGCAACTTATTAACCTTCTCAAATGACTAAACTTGGAATCTGCCAATGGTTTTATGAGAATGTCTGCCAGCTGCTTATCTGTATGAACATACTGAACATGTATGATATTTTTGTTTACTAGCTCTCTTATAAAGTGTGCCTCCAATTCGATATGCTTGGTTCTCTCATGAAATATTGGATTTTTGGTCATGGCAATGCAACTTTGGCTATCAGAATACAACTTCAATGGATCTTTTTGACACATTCCCAATTCATTAAGTATTCTTCTGCTCCAGACTATCTCCTTTGCTGCAAGAGTGGTTGCTGAATATTCAGCCTCAGCAGATGATAGAGCTATGGCATTTTGCTTCTTGCATTTCCAAGAAATAGGTCCACCTCCCAACATTAAAATAAACCCTGATGTAGATTTCCTTTCATCAAGGTCACCTCCCCAGTCAGAATCAGAATATGATTCTAGGTTAAGGTTTTGAGAATTATACATAATGCCATGATTGATAGTTCCCTTCAAATACCTAACAACTCTTTTTGCTGCCTTCCAGTGCATCATTCCAAAATTATTATTGTACCTACTCAGCATATTAACAGCATAAGATATCTCAGGTCTGGTACAATTTGCCAGATAAAGCAAACAACCAACCAATTCCCTGTATGGCAATTCTTGGACTTCTATTCTTTCTTTGTCATTTTGAGGGCAGTATTCCTTGACAGTTTGTTACCTGGTACGTAGGAGTTTTCACTGCTTTACAATCTTCCATATTGAACCTTTTCAGTATCCCCATAATATTTTGACCTTGAGACAATGCCATAATTCTGTTTTCTCTGTCCCTATGACTTCAATGCCCAAGAACCTTTTAAGTTCCTCTAAATCAGTCATTTTGAACTTATTCTTCAATATATCTTTGCATTTTTGCAGTATGTTCATATTGCTGCTTATCATAACATTGTCATCAACATACAATGCTATGTAGCAGAATTCTGATTCTTCTCTAAACAAATATACATTCCCATCATCCTTGAGTTTAACAAAACCCTGTTCTCTTAAGTATGTATCCATACACAAATAACACTGTCTTGGAGATTGTTTCAACCCGTACACTGCTCTTTTTAATTTCCAAACCTTGTTTTTCCCTTGTTCAAACCCAGGGGGCTGTTTCATATAAATATCCTCCTCCAATTTAGCATTAAGAAACGCTGTGGTTACATCCATATGATGTGCCTCCAAATTTTTAGCATTTGCCATTGCTAACAACATTCTAATGCTTGTCAATTTAACAATAGGAGAAAAAGTATCTTCATAATCAATCCCTGGCTTTTGTGAGAATCCTTGTGCCACAAGTCTGGCCTTATGCTTAATTAGATTTCCTTCATTTCCTTGTTTTACTTCAAAAATCCATTTGCAGCCAACTGCATTTCTCCCTTTAGGTAGGTCAGCTAGCTCAAAGGTTTCTGTTCTCTTAAATGCATTCAACTCCTCCTCCATTGCATTCATCCATTCTTTTGCAGCTAAGCTATTTAATGCGTCCTCAAAGGTCTTTGGTACCTCAAAGTCAATCATTGCCAGTATTTCTACAAGGTTTATTTCATTTGTATTGTGCCTTAGTCTCCTACTTCTCCCTGCTGAGTCTCTACCAAATAATTCATTACTAACCTCATTTGCTTCATCTTGTACAATTTGAGCATTGGTTCTCCTTGTGGTCTGAGTTTTGCTTTTGATTGTTTGCTCCTCATTTTCAGTGATCTCCTCATCTGCTTGTACTTGATTTTCCTGCAAATTATCAATGTTATTTTCCTGCAATAACTTTGAGTCAGTCTCAGAATCATCATCATAAATATTTGATAATTTTTCTAGTTGCTCCAAATTTTGAGCTGGTTGGTTTTTCTCTGTTTGTACAGCAGGTAATTTCGTGTCTTTATAATGTTGTCCTTCATCAAAAATGACATCTCTACTGATTACTACTTTCCTTTTTGCATGGTCAAACAATCTATAAGCCTTAGACTGCTCATCATATCCCACAAGGTATGCAATTCTGGCTCTATCATCAAGTTTTTGCCGTTGTTCCTTAGGAACATGCACAAAACTTAAACACCCATAGCTTTTAAGCTTTTCAAGATTAGGTTTCTTGCCTGACCAAAGCATTTCAGGTAAAGATCCATTTATACTTGCTGATGGAATCATATTTTGTACTTCTACTGCAGTTCTAACTGCTTCTTCCCATAGATAATTTGGTAGCCCCGTGTGTTTGAGCATTGCTCTCACAGCATTCAATATTGTTCTGTTTTTCCTCTCTGCTACACCAATCTGTTGAGGAGAATGTGAACAAGTTAGTTGTCTCTTTATTCCTTTTATCCTACAAAATGCTTTAAATCTTCCAGATAGATATTCCCCACCTCTGTCTGAACGTATGCATTTAACTTTATTTCCAGACTGTGACGTTCCACATATTTATACGCCTTTATAAGTATAAATACATGACACGTCACTATGAATAATTAATGGCACATTAATCATTCATAAGCTAAGGTTAGCTATGTTAATAATTAAATTATAAAGGTGGAAACCTAACCTTAAACCCTAATTCGAATTTAGGGCTTAACCTAATATTAAAAAGGGCTAAAATACCAAATTAGTTAATATTAGCCAACCCGGAGCTGCCAGCTGGCCCAAATCGATTGGGCACTAACTTGGGACCCAAATTGGGGTTTTGCACCCCCATTTGCCCCAATTCGAATTGGGGGAGGTGGGTGGAGGAGGAGCTGCTGTTCCACCATGTTCCAGCCGGAAGGATGGAGCACCCGAGCGATAGTTGACCTAGCTATGATCCCGGTTAGTACGTAGATAGCTTGGATTCCTAGATAGTCAGAGGACTGACCCTTGTATGCTCAGAAGGTAGCTAGGGTTAACCCTTGTATGAATAGATGTATGGTTAATCTCTATTTCATGTTCTATTCGAAGCTATGGAAGGATGGATGCATAGGGATAGCTTTCTTTCTGTTCCTCCTATGTTGTATGGGTAAAAAGGGGGTGGAGACCTAAAGGCCCCTCTAAAAGTAGAGATGTTCCTAGATAGAACCCTTTGCGGCATGTGCACAAGAGCCAACCTGGCTGTGGATGCTATGATGTGGTTCAGCACCAAACAACGGGTATGAAGGTGAATCGGGGGTGGGGTCCTGCCTACCGCGGCTACAGGACTCCTACAGTGTGCTAGACTTATAGCCAGTCACTGTGCGTGGGCTGGGTATGGGTCTGACAATCCCTGGGCCGGAGGGAGGTGCCTATATGGACCCCCTGGGCTCGAACGGGTTGGTGAGCTGACCTTTAGATTTAGGGGAGTAAGTCGGGTACGGATGCGGGGGTCGCTGATGCGGCACGTGTTCTCTAGCACACCCAGGGATCCGTCATACTCGGGGAGGAGACGCCTCTCTGACCTGCCTCATCGGACCGGGGAGATGTAACCCGGAGTAGTCCCAAAGGGTGATTCCTTGGGATTGCATCTCCGGAGGGCTACAAGCACGTCATAGCATGATTCAGCCTTTCTGCAAAGTGTGCACAGGAGGGGCAGATGGAGTGGACTACCCTAGCCATTGTCTTATGCCAGCCAACGCCATGTTATACCTCTGTCTGCTATTATCTTGAGGCCCTGACCGTCAGTCACCCCCATGGAGTTTGAGCCCGGGGTAGAGCCCTTAGTTATGGTGTATTTCCTTTGTTATGTTGGTATTCTGTTGCTAGTTATAGTGATGATGATGGGCCACCATTCGTGGTGGTATATTATTTATTAGTATTGTTGCTAGGTGCTAACATGTATGTACGCTTCCGCTATATAGAATTCCCATAGAAGGCGTGGGACGAATGACACCTCCGTGTCCTTCACCCGGACACTTGGCCATCACAAGTGGTCCGAGTCAGACGGAGGGCCTTTCTGTGGTGATGGATTCGCCATGGGAAGGGAATTTCCCGTATACGATGGGAGCATCGTATGGATTCGGGGAGCGTCACAGTGGTATCGGAGCATGGTTTTGGTGGACCAAAATTGTTGCCCTGGCCATAATCTAACTCGTTAGATGACGGAACTTTTTCCTAGGTTAGAACGTCCCAACTCTGCAATTGATGATCTAGTTAGTTTAGTTGTGGGAGCAATGACTTAACTGTGGAAGGAAGTGTCTCCCGTGGAGGGGCTAAGGCCGGAAAGGGGAGTTAGAAATTCGAGTTTTGTTTTCGCCACAACTCTCTCCACGTAGCTCGGATCGACGGGATTCTTGCTCCAATGGGTTCGGCGTACTCGAAATACCCTAAAGGGGTCGTTAACTGGCAGCAAACCCAACGGCGGCGCTGACAGGGTTTGGACGTCCCAGAATCCGGAGAGGGTCAGCACCGCTCCATATAAAATGCGTATTTCCGCCATATAAAAATTTTTGTATTTTTTTTTATATATACCTAATTTTTTGGCACCTCAACCCAGATTTGAACCCATGACCTCTCAACTCCAAGCCTAGGTGCTTACCACCACACCAAGCTCTCTTGAATGTAATATATATGTTTCACATATTTCTTATACTTATCTTCTTATCGTGATACGAAGATAAATTCAATTCTCAAAACCAGCAAGCAAAGGAGAAAAACTAAAAGAAAAGCCCCATCTGGGTGTCTCCACTAAAACAACACAAATACAATATGCTCTAAAAGCCCCATCTGGGTGTCTCCACTAAAACAACACAAATACAATATGCTGATCACAATATACAATATGCTCCCATCTGGGTGTCTCCACTAAAACAACACAATATACAATATGATATGATGTGTCTTTGAAAGTGTAACCATTATAGTTGGGATTAAAAAACCTCGCCCTTTCGGGTTTTCGAGGAAAAACCCTAAACATAATAGAAACACTAAACAAAGATCGTTAACTGAACACAATTGAGCATGACAACGCTTAAATGAGTCGATAATCATGTTTGAAAAAGCTGATAGTTATGATTCTCTGATCCTTGAATACATCGATACTTGATTCTCCTACACCAGGTTGAGAGAGCAGGAACAAGACTTGATCCTCCTACAACACAACTGATAGAGCAAGACTGCAACCACAAATCACGAAGCCATACCAGAAGCTTACGAACTATAAACCTACACAAGAAATGAGACTATTACAATAACCACATAGCCTAGCACGGAGCTCACAATCCGCAACCCTCCACTGACCCGAGAGCTACAATCTCACAACCAACTAAACTAGGCACGAGGGCCTTTCACAACTAATAACCTAGGCACGAGGGCCAACCACTGGCATGAGGGCCACAAACACACAAACCTCCACTGGCACAAGGGCCACCATACACACGCAAAAAGGTCACAAAATCATAACCAATACTTGGCACAAGAGACATGAAGGCCTTACATAATTAAGCATATAAATGTGGGCGATAGGTGGGAAGATCAAGGTTTGGGGCAAACAGATAAACAGGAAGACACAGATGTGCTGATGAAGCAGAAGAATGGAAAAAGGTTATATGGAGGGAGGAAACCTAACTAACTAGAAATCATGAAGAAACACCATAAGCTCATGAATCGTCAATATACATATGTACTACAAGAATGGGGATATTATAACAATCAGATTGTAAAAAAGGCCACAACCACACAATCAAATGCTTGGCACGACGCCCATGAACTCTCTGTCTCAAGGGCCATAATCTCACAACCACCATACTAGCAGGCGGACCACAATCTAACACACCAATCACTGGCACGAGGACCACCATACAAACCATCCATATGCAAGAGGGCCACAAAATCACAACCAAAACCCAAAAAGGATGTATTAGTATGAAAGCTATAAAACATGAGGATCTTATGTCAATGTTTAGAAGTGGCACAAGAGCCTCTCTAATAAAGCTAAGAACTTACAAAATCTGACATAACGAGAAGGTAAAGTGAGGGGCGGGTGGGTGGGAAGGTAGCTTGAAGAAAGAACCGACAAGTGGAGAAACACAGAGATGAGCTGATGAAGATGAAAAAGAAGAAATGGAATATATATGCGAGAAAAACCTAACTACCAAGGGAGTCTAACTAACTAAAGGTAGCAATGGTTTCGAGAATTACATATATATAGTACTCTATTTCTCTACATAGAAACTTTTATATAAAAGTGTATTATGCAGACTTGAACCCTTGACCTCCCAGCACCCAGCCAAACACTTTACCAACAAGGTAAGCCTCCTTTTAGTGGATATAATACTCTCGTATTATACTTAACCAATAGTATCACTGTTTCTCTAGAAAGACTCCAGTCTACCATCACTCTTCCCTAAACCCACGTTGCGGTAGTAACAACTCCGCCGGACTTGTGCAACCATGGTGGGGTAGGAATGCCCTAAGGGTCTTACCATTAATGCAGAATGTCTTCCGCAACCATATCGACGAACGTTCACGTTGAGCGATGGAAGGGAATTCCTCGGAGTAAGATAGAAACTTCCAAGTTGGATTCTAATCCACTATTCCTTCCATATTCTTTAGGCGACGATAATAACGTCCAGTTATCGACGTTCGCAGACCGATAGCTTTAAATATTTTCCTTCCTTTGGTAGATGCCTTGATAACAAAAGTTCTTCAGGCCTTGCCATAATTCGATCTATACTACATTCATATGCTTTAAATTAGACCTTATTCGACGTTATATATTAATGGTTGAGTAGTACCTTATAGACATAATTATAATTAACATTGTCTCTTCCTAGTGTCTAAACCTTGACGACTCCTCATTTCCCTGAGAAAGGATCTCTTTGTCGTCCAACCGACTAGGGACTGCCATGCAGCACCCCTCTAGACCATCGGTTTGGATTTCTTTGATCCTACCACACTTCAATATTCCTTCTCATTGGCCGTGTTCCTTTTATGGATCACTTCCCCCAGATCATGACACATGCTCTGTAATACGTAGTGAGTCCTTGTGTTAGAACCCCCACAACAATGTCATCACTTTATTAATCCCGGGTACCAACCTTGGTATCATTTTGTGCCAAACGTCACCGCCTATATGGCTATGAGTAGTTATCTGCGCCACACGCCTGTCAAATTGACAGCAGTCTACCCTCTTTTGGACTTGTTCTCCCGTACATTCCAATGGCCTCCAACCATTGTTGACTAGTCACCCCCCTTCTAGGCTATCTAGATCGCGTTGGGGCGACGTCTTTCCAACTATTATTTTAATGCCTAGACGTCTTTAAGTCCGCAAATGAACCTACATATTCCAGGGGATTATGTGAATATCCCAAAGGACAGTACCACCCAAAGACCTCTCACGATAGGACTCCTCTATCCAGAGATCTTGTGTTCAAGTCTCTGGGGGTCCGTCATATGTCCTCATGGACGCTGCCAATGTGGCATGACATATAAGTGCTATCTACCTATCTATCTATTTATTAAAAAAAAAAAAAAAAAAAAAAAAAAAAAAAAAAACGTCCTTGGTGAACTCAATTCACCATATTGTCCTAGGACATGGAAGTCTTCTTCCCTAAGCCATACACCAAATCTTTAAAGAGTTTTTCAGCTCTTGCTGCCTTTCAAGCCGCACGTATATCTTTGCATGTTAGCAAAGACTACCCTTCATTAGGAAATAACCTTCCTATCCAGATTGCTAAATATCATTCATCAGGGTCCTTTATTCCTTCTCTTCTTCAATATGTTTTCTAAGTCTATGATCGATTTTCAGTATTTTGACCCTTACGCCTGCCACAACGTACACATTTCACCCTTTGGCTGTGACCTTTATTCAGTAGAGTCACCAATCCATTTACTCCTTTACGTATTCATTAACCGTTTTGTGACTTCTAAGCCGCTATTATATGTTCCCTATATTGTTAACCCACCTATCATTGGGGGTTATGATTCAACGTTGTCCTACATCCTAGAAACGTTAGTCATGATATTTCTCTGTCATGATGTTATGACGCTATTGTGGCATTCCAAATGACTTTGCATCCTCATTTAAGCCATAGTCATGGCCTAAGAGTGGTGAGCCTTCGTCTAAATCGTAAATTACCTGGAGTCATCCAGGTACCTGCCTGGTATTTTGTGAGTCTTCCTACAATATCGACATTTGCTATAACCTGGACTTGTATCCATGTTCGAGTCCTGTATAATCTAACTTACACCTCCATGTAACCCATGTTGTTCACCTCTGTCTGATCCAGGTATGGATCATGTGGCAAAACTAATCGTAGGTGTCTATGCAAGACACATTCGAACTTCTAGCAGGTACCTGCTATTCACTATCTATCCTAGAATTGTACTATAGTACTGTTCAACCCCATCATCTTGAGCTTTATTCTATTGGCCATTGACATTTATTTCAAGTGCCAACTACCACATCATACCCTACCATGCAACGGATTGACGGTCCCTTGCACATTTTGAATATATCTCCAGACCCTTCGTCGGTAACTTTGGGGTACACTCGTCTTTCTCTCCCTGTGTCGCCACTTACATTAACTCTCCAAGATGTTTATCGTATCTGTACATCGTATGTACCTAATACGCATATATCCACATCCCACAATGCTAGAGCTCTGCTCTAACTTAGCTAAAGTGTAGCCTTGGTAGTTCTTTCGAACAAAACCCATTGCCTATGTACCTTTATGATGTGGCTGTGCCACCTACTTCCCAAATGGACAGGGGCCAACTCTATGTTGGACTTGTATATGCTGCCTATATTTTGATAGGGTCTCTAGCTATTTCAACCATTCCTTCAGTGCCTTATGGTACTTTAACCTCGTACATAAACTATGATTCCCCCACGGGATTATGCCATAATTCCAAAGGTTTCTACCACAGTTGAAGGCCTTCTCTAAAGGTTCCTTCAGTTAAATATCCTTTGTGCTCCACCATGCTTTGTCATTAACCTATTTTCTTAAGTTATCATGTCAACTTCAACTTTTCACCGCTTCAAATGTTGTCGCCTTTGGCTCCCTCATAATGAAGCGGAGGCACTAAAACCTCCTGGTCTCTTCATAGGAAACCCAATGTTTCAATCTTCGTTAGTAACCGCCATATGGTTATCCGATTCCTTACTGTCTTAAGCCTTTCAAAGTCATAATCTTTAAGGGGTCTATGCCTCAAGGCAACGTATCCTGCAGCTTCTACTTCAGTATCTACAATTGTTTCCCGCGAGTAGGGTAATTCTTACAATATATGGACTGACTACTGGTCTATATAATCTCACCCCTTCTGATCTGTACACCTCGTCTTGATTCTTATCAGGACTTGAAATTGCTCTATATTGCCCTCTTCTCGGTTATCCCTAAAGGTATAGTCGCCCAAGTTGTCGTACTCCTTCTTTTCTTCCATCAGGGGGATGCGATATTTTACACATCTTCTTATTCCCAAAACCGAATAGATGCTCTCAGCTTATAACGCTGAAGGAATTCATTGGTATCTACAACCTTTGAGTAGTTAAGCTCTCATTATCAGTTATTCCAACACCGTTCCAACCATCCTCGGGATGTTTTTGAATGTAACATCACCATATATGCTAGACTTACTCTGGCTATTTTCACTGATTTAAATTCTTTCCATATTCCTTAGTACAATGAACCTAAGATAGGCAACTCCAACCATTGGAGTGACTTGAATGCTTATCTCTCCTGGATCATACCTAACCCAATATCTTCGTATATAAGCATATCATTATGCTTATTCTTTAAGCCTTCCTAAGTAATATTTCACTCGCCTTATACGAATATTCTACTATCTTCCAATATGATATACATCTAAATATCACAATCAATATCTTCGATAGCCGTATGACCCCATCAAGGCTTTTGAGATCGTTAACATTTTTCGCGATCACGCTTTCGAATATTTACAGCATACGCTCCGTCGCACTTGGAATTATTGGGATTGTACTAAGCAGGAAGCCTTTGCTGATGCGAACGATCACCTCTTGCAGATATTCTATGCACTTCGAGACCTTTTTAATTTGTTCATCATCAGCCCTATTTTGAGCTATCAGTAGGTTGTACTTCAGGCTTGGACTAGGTACCCGTGTGAGCCAACTCTAAGTCTACATTCATAGTGATTATTTGACATAGCTACCTAGCTATGTTCATACTTGCCACCAATTTTTTTTCCTCGACTCGGTTCTCTGCTACCATGGACATGTTGTGGTTTCGACACTACACCTTCTAGACTCCAGCCTTACTTTGTCGTGATCCTCAAGCTCTAGTCACAAATTCCACAGGGGCAAATGCCACCCTAAGTCCTAGTGGACATGTTTAACGACTAGTATAGGAACTCTTATCTTCATTACTTCTGTATTCATATGGAATGTGAACTAAAAGTTCTATTATACACTCTTTCTTTTTCTTGTTATGTTTTACCATTAAATCGTCCTAGTACGCATATACCAATGCGGAGCTACTCCTCGGGATACACACGCGATACCGAGTCCAGAGCACATTCTCCTTGGTGAGATGTTCATTGGGCACCTACCTTATTCATACTCCCGACTTTGGTCTATTCAAAGTATCCCTCCAAATTTTCTATATTTGAGACGTTGTTTACAACAACTTTCAAGTACCTCTTGTCAAACACTGGCCTTGTGGGTGCATTACTTGCCTCGCTAGTGTATCATTCGTTGAAGGTCAACTTTCCTTCATACTTATGCTTCGCCAGAGCTCCAACATACTTTGTAGCTTTCAGACGGTTGCACCTTCTGCTGCCAATTCCATCTTCCATTCCACCAGTCTTACAGAATGCTTATTCCTACCTTCGTTCAGTTGGACCTCGACTCTCTTGACATTGTATGGAACCTATGTTCTACACTATTGTCCAGTCTTTTATTTGGCATCCCGATGCTCCCAACAGACATAAGATATGTCCATTTCCTTTACTTTATACCATGCATAATGGTAGAGGACTGACCCTTGTATGCTCAGAAGGTAGCTAGGGTTAACCCTTGTAAGAATAGATGTATGGTTAATCTCTATTTCATGTTCTATTCGAAGCTATGGAAGGATGGATGCATAGGGATAGCTTTCTTTCTGTTCCTCCTGTGTTGTATGGGTAAAAGGGGGGTAGAGACCTAAAGGCCCCTCTAGAAGTAGAGATGTTCATAAAACCCAGTAAATGCGGCCTGTGCACAAGAGCCAACCTGGCTGTGGATGCTATGATGTGGTTCAGCACCAAACAACGGGTATGAAGGTGAATCGGAGGTGGGGTCCTGCCTAGCGCGGCTACGGGACTCCTACAGTGTGCTAGACTTATAGCCAGTCACTATGCGTGGGCTGGATATGGGTCTGACACTCCCTGGGCCGGAGGGAGGTGCCTATATGGACCCCCTGGGCTCGAACGGGTTGGTGAGCTGACCTTTAGATTTAGGGGAGTAAGTCGGGTACGGATGCAGGGGTCGCTGATGCGGCACGTGTTCTCTAGCACACCCAGGGATCCGTCATACTCGGGGAGGAGATGCCTCTCTGACCTGCCTCATCGGACCGGGGAGATGTAACCCGGAGTAGTCCCGAAGGGTGATTCCTTGGGATTGCGTCTCCGGAGGGCTACAAGCACGTCATAGCATGATTCAACCTTTCTGCAAAGTGTGCACAGGAGGGGCGGATGGAGTGGACTACCCTAGCCATTGTCTTATGCCAGCCAACGCCATGTTATACCTCTGTCTGCTGTTATCTTGAGGCCCTGACCGTCAGTCACCCCCATGGAGTTTGAGCCCGGGGTAGAGCCCTTAGTTATGGTGTTATGTTGGTATTCTGTTGCTAGTTATAGTGATGATGATGGGCCACCATTCGTGGTGGTATATTATTTATTAGTATTGTTGCTAGGTGCGAACATATATGTACGCTTCTGCTATATAGGATTCCCATAGAAGGCGTGGGACGAATGACACCTCCGTGTCCTTCACCCGGACACTTGGCCATCACAAGTGGTCCGAGTCAGACGGAGGGCCTTTCCGTGGTGATGGATTCGCCATGGGAGGGGAATTTCCCGTATTTATACGATGGGAGCATCGTATGGATTCGGGGAGCGTCACACAGACTCAAGTTCAACTTCTGCTATATATTCTTTGAGTGCTTCAAAAGCCTCATCCTTGGTTCTCAAACATTTTACCTTTGTCCTTCGACTGAAGTCGTCTATAAAGGTAATAAAATACTTTTTCCCTGTGATTCCTCTTACATTAAGAGGCCCACATAGATCAGTATGCACAACTTTCAATATTTCTTTTGCCCTCTTGTTTGATTTTCTGAATGGCAGTTTGGCAAGTTTTCCAACCATGCAACCTTAACACAATTTGTGTTCACTATCCAGTTTAGAATCTTCAATTAGTCCCTGTTTTACCATGGCCTGAATATTTTTATTGCTGACATGGCATAATCTTTGATGCCACACATTAATATCTGAAGCTATGATTGCATTAATACTTGGCAAATGATTAGTTTCAAAGCCAAAGAGGTTGCCAACTCTTTTCCCCAAAAATTTGATTTCATTATCCAAAGAAACAGTACATTTCAATCTGTCAAAGTTGACAGAATAACCCATGTCTACAAGTTGACTTATAGATATTAAATTTCTCACTAGAGAAGGTACACACAAAACATCTTTCAAAACTACTGCCTTGCCCTGTAGGTCAAACAACTCGAGTGTTCCAGAATATTGGACCCTTTGCAAATCTCCATTCCCTAATTTGATGTAACATCCTTTCTTAGTTTTTCCATCTCTGAGTAACTTGGCTGAGCCAGTTACTGTCTTTTCTGCTCCACTATCTAGGATCAGCAGATTATTTGCATCATTAGATTCCTTATTGGAAATATTCAAAATATCATTACATACCTCAGCATCTTCATCATCCTCACTGCTTTCTTCTTCAGTCTCTTGAGTCAAGTTAACTGTTGTTTCTTGTCTGCCAGCACCTCTCCCTTGCCCTTGCTTTCCTCTTCCTCTGCTAGGTTTTCCCCTTTTTCCCCTGCTGCTAGAACATCTATTTGCAAAGTGTCCTTTGCCACCACAGTTGAAACACTCCACATTCTTAAGTTTGGGACAGTCTGCTTTCAAGTGACCATGAGCCCTGCAATGATAACAGGGACCCTTTTGTTTTGAACTGCTGCCTTTATACTTGGATCGACCTTCATATAAAACTTCAACATTCTCATCATAATCATCAGTCAATATTTTATTTTATTCAAACTTCGTCCTTATCATTTCTTCTGCCATTTCCCTTGTTCTAGCTACATTTCTTATAAGTGTAGCTAACTGCTTATTTTCTCCCACTGCCCTTGCTACATGCAGCAGCTTTTGCTGGTCTGTCATCATGACTCCAGCTCCCTCGAGATCTGCTACAATGTTATCAAATCTAGAGAAGAAGTTAGCTAGGTCATCCTCTTCTCTAAGTCTAAGTTTCCTCAATTCTTTATCCAAAATGTCGATTTGTGATGAGCTTTTCTCCTCAAAATGCTTAAGAAGATATTTCCAGATTTCTTTAGGAGTTTTACCTCTTATTTTCAGAAGAATTGAGGCCCCCACTTTACTAGTCAAAATTGCATAAGCCTCCTTTGATTTTGCCTTATTAATTTTGCTAGACACACCACTGTCCCCACTTGTTGCAGTAGCATCCAACTCTCCTGCTGCAGATGCTTCTCCAGAAGGGCTATTCTCCCTTCTTCCTGCAATCATGCTACTGGAACCATTAGTACTGCCATAAATTTCATCTTCAAACAATTCCCACAAGTTTTCATTTTCAAGAACATTTTTCATTTGTTCCTTCCAAATTTGAAAACCTGGACCTCCCTCATAGATCTTACTTCCACTGAGGAGAGCAGCTCCAAATCTGCTAGACATTATGATCAACCTGTGCTCTGATACCAATGTTAGGATCTTAAAAAATGTCTGGCTATCAAATAATTTAAATTGCAATACAATATTCAAAGGTCTTCAAACACCATTGGAACCTTAGATAATCACTATTGAATATAATCTCAAACAATAGCTCTTAGTATTGCACTAAAGTAACCCCGAGACCTCGGGCATTCACCTCTATTGATGAATCCGGCAAAAATACAATGCACACAAGGCTTCTGATTATCCATCTTATTTTATAAGATTCGGCACCAATCCTTTCGCAATCGGCACCGAAAGAGCTCGACCGCTTCGCTCCATGCTAAGTTTGAAAGTTTGAGCTTGTCAATCTGTTATTCGACCGAGATGTCCCTTGTTTCTCAACCATTGGACCTATGGTTTATAATACTTAATGGTCCAACCATTAAAACTTAAATATTCAAGCAATAGAGTTAACCTTTGATTTTTCTGCTTAGGTTAACTTATGAACTAGAGCAATACCCTAGTGCCCTCTATACAGGTTCTGTTGACTGCACAGGTTACACGATGAATTATCTTTGGTGTATAGACCATCTGCTCTGATAAGCTCTCTGGTTTCACTCCATGATATAGGTTCTTAGATCATGTAAACATATTATAATATGAACTAAACTCCAACACTAGCTACAACTCTGACTTGGTCAAGAATTTCACCATACTCTTTGATGTCGATGACACTGTTAGTAGCTTTCATAAGGCATATGCTCCTCCTCCTTCTGACAAACACTATGTTGGTCTTAAGAAAGATATGCCAAAGTATATAGCAGGAAGCTTATGAATCTTCTACTGACTTGGAGTGCCGTGAATTTACGGTAGTAAAACTAACAAATTTAGAGGCCTATCCAGTGTGGTTGGTATACACCATCTTGGACATTTGCAACGAAGAAAGTAGAATGAACTTCATGAAGATGTGTGGGAATGGTGGTGTCTAGTGCACCAATTGACTAATGTGTCAAATAAGGAAAGATATTTAGATTGTTGGACAAAGAAGTAGAGGAGAAATCCCAATTATCCTGATCATTGGCTAGACTTTGAAAGTGTTTTGTACCCATGGACTCCAAAAAACTATTCCAGGTAGAAATGTGAGAGTTACAATACCTCTAAATATAAGGAAGAAGGCTATGATATCATTGGGGTAGCTAGAGGAAACGTGAATAACCATGTAAATTTTCTTCATCATATTTATATGATATAGTGCTATATTATGAAATATTGTCTATTTTCCAAATAATACGATATTACATTTTCATACTTTCGAGGTGAAATATGTGAATTTGGATATGCTACAAATTACATGCAATATAAAATTTGTCACAAAACTAAGACATAATTCCAATTTAATTGAATGATAGTTATATAGTTATCTTGTATTGTTAATTTATTATTTGTATACGTGGCGTGCATATGTATAGTCTCGTGAGAGGCAGTACTTATCTGTATACTCTGATGGTTTGACGTGAATATAAATCAAAATTTTGGTACTAAAATTTCAGTTCATCATAACAGAACCGCTCTCCTTGCCAGCATAAAGCCGTAATAATATCAGAATTGGACAGATGGAGGAAGCTCTAGCATTATTTTGGAAAATGCCTGATCGATATAACATTTCATGCAATACCACGATTGCAGCTTATGTCCTAGCAAGGATAGCTCGATCTAGCTTTTCGACAAATGCCTAACAAAGATGTCGTGGAATACCATGCTATCTGGCTACAATTATAAGGATAGGTACTTAAGGCTCATCAATTGTTTCATTTCATAGATCACCATGCTATCAACATACATACAAAATGGTCCAGTGGAAAAGGTACTTAGTTTTCTCTACAAAATACTTGAGCGTGATACAATCTCTTGGAGTTTTTTGATTTGCGCCTGCACTCAACATGATTTGCTTGATGATGCCCTTTAACTCTCTGATGAGATGTCTCAACCTCATATCATCTCATGTGCTTCCACCATTTGCTCTTATTGTCGACATAGAAACTTGACGAGGTTTTGAAGTTATTCCAAGTAATGCCTCAACCACATATAGTTCTATATGTTTTCATCTTGTGTGCGACAAGGGCTAGTTGACGAAGCATCTGAGTTATTTTAGAAAATGCCTCAACATGATATTGTCTCAAGATATGCAATGATTGGGACATATACACACCAAGAAATGCTTAAAAAAAAACTTTATAACACACTAGATCTAGCAACTATAGGTCTCGAGTTCGAGACTGCCCAGAATCGCACTCTGAACTGTTGGGTGTCAAAACCCACAGACGCAATGTAAAGTGGTTGGGGGCAGGGCCCAACCAAACAATGTAGTGTGGTGTGTGGTCATATGTCCAGTTGGATGCTGCCTAGTGGCGTGACGTTAAAATACTATCTATCTATCTATCTATCTATCTATCTATCTATCTATTTATCTTGCAAATATCCTTGAGAAGTTCAAAGCCAAATAAGATTACATTTGTCACTATTCCAGATGCATGTGTCATTGAGGCATCCCTCTTTGATGGGATAATAGGTTTGAATCATATATTATTGTAGGTATGGCACTTGTTCTTATGTATGGAAACTGCGGAAGCTTGGAACAGATCTGCAGTGTTTGATTAAATGGACTCATAATAGCGTATGCCCAAAATGGCCAAATTGTGCTTGCTCACAATTTATTTCAGGAAATGACTATGAGGCAAGGGGGTTCACTGTGGATGCCATACAATGTGCCGGGACTTGGCTGTTTTATCGACCCATTTTCACACGTATACTTAGGAGTTAAGGGGGTTTTTGGCTACTACTTGGGTAAATTTTATATAGAAGGGGTTGAACTTACCTTTCAAAAAATCGTATGTAGGGGTGTTTTTCATCACCTTTTGCACGCACACGACGTATCCTCATTTGTATAATTGCATCTCACGGGCTCTGAGGGGGATGATGCCGATAGATGTCATATTCCTCAACATTCTTTCTGGTTGTAATCATACTGGTTTCATATGAGACTTATCATTGCCTTGGTTCTATTGGTCAAGAACATGGCATGCTGCCCAAAATTGAGCATTTTAGCTGCACGATTAATCTTATAGGAAGAACTGGTTGGATGAATATTGCAGAGACATTAGTTAAGAATATTCCTTTTCAACCTGAGGCTACAACCTCAATTTGCAATTTGCATGAGAATGTCAAACGTCCAAAGTAAGTGCACTACCAATAAAGACTTAATGGTACCTTGAAACTTTGTAGACGAGAAACTTAAGAGGCAACAAAATTGGATGAAATTTGGGTAATTTGCCATCCAAAAAAATATGCCCAAAGAAATTTGGACAATATGCCACGCATGAAAAAAATATGCCACGTATAGGGCAGAGATGAAGGCAGCGACGCGGGCATAAAACGAAAATGTATCATATTAATGTTCTAATTATTTCGTTTGGTATTTGGGATAGTATTTCAGGCATGGTTTTGCCTAGATATTGGGGGTGTATTGTATGCAAAACCGTAGTCAGAGTGTATTTTTTGAGTGGTTTGAGCTGCTTGTTGGCCAGTCAAAATAGCAATCCGAAATCGGCTCTGAGATGTGATTATTTTGTTGATTTGCATGGTTTGAGGATAGAAGGATAAGAACACACGCTCCTTTCTTTTTTCAGCAGGGGCGTGAATGGATTTCAGCGGGCAGGCAGGAGTTTCGGCATGGGTTGTGGCAGATGAAGGGCACGTTCTTCTGATTCACAGTGCTTCTGAATCATAGTGCTTGTGAGTGATAGCGCACATTCTTCTTGTGGTGAGCCCTGGTGTGGAGAAAGAGGATTGACTAGGCATTCCGGTCCGGGATGGCTCGAAGTCCAGGATGATTCCGGCTCAGGGTAGGTTAGGGGCTATGGTCGATTGGGCGCTCCTCATTTTAATCAAAAATCACTGCCTAAGGGCGCTGCATGGCAAATGATCTTAAGAGGCTTCACGCCCACGCACTTTGGAGGTTTTTTGCTTCTTGTTTTGGCAGAGGCGGGAAGAGATCCGAGTTGGGTTTTCGGTCGAAGCTCATTAGAGGGGCTTCTTGCTGTGTCTTATCCGGCCCAGAATCATGGATAAAGAGGGTCATCTGAGGCCTTTGATCAGGCCTTAAGATTTAACGGCCTGCCAGTCTCCTGTCTGCTCTTTTACATCCCTGCTTTTTTTCAATCTTTCCGTAATCTCTACTCATTCTGGTGCTCTGTCTTATGAGCTTCTACGCTGCCGTCAGAGACCTGTTTTGCTACCGACCTGGTGTTCTGCGCAGCCATCGGAGGTCTGCCTGGTGGAGGCTTCATAAACAGGCTTCGTTTATTTTTTCTTACAACCATATGTTTGCTTGAACCATTGGAAGTGGCAGGCAAATTCCTAATGGAAAATTCAGTGGCTTTTAAGGGCCGTTCACATGATACTATTTTTGCTCAGCCAAAGTCCGCCACGGAATCAGCTCTGAAAATTTGCATACCTGCTTATTCAGCCACGCGTGGGCTATCCCGCGTGGGCTGATGCCAAATTTTTCCCCCGGCTGATCCAAATTTGGATCAGCGCTGAATCAGCCGAAAAGGATTCACATGACCCAAATATGCCAAAATTTCCCTTCGATGAAAAGGGCCACGATTCTCCTCTCAAGAATACCTCACCTTGCCGGATTCAAGCATTCGATTCTTCTCCACATCATTCCGACCCACCTGTTTTCTGCCAAAATCGTCCATGATCTCTTGATCTGTTGCTGCCATAATCAGGTCTGATTGAATTGCCAAGGAGCCCGTTCAAAATCGTCCTTCATCTATTCAAATTTTTTCTGAATCCTTTGTTTTCTTCCTTCCTCTGTTCAAATTCATTCTTCTCATGGACCTGAACTCTTTTCCGGAAGATGGGTTTGCTGAATTTGATGAGGAGATTCCATCCACTCAGATTGCACCTGAGCATTCCAGCCCTGTTGTGAATCCAGCATCTACTTCTACCAAAGGGAAGGTTCTTTGGCCTAGTCATGTCATTGATCATCTCTTAATGGAGTTCGCAGATGTTAAGTTCAATGTGGTTAAGAAGGGGAATCTAGGATGCAAGCATCACGATTTGATCGCAACCCGCCTGAACAAGGAGTTTAATACGAAGTATGAGGGAAAGCAAGTGAAGAATCGCCTTGAGTTTATGATCAGACGGTATAAGAAGGAAAGAGATCAAGAGAATGGAACAGGGGGCACTCCAAGCACATGGCAGTACTTTGATCAGATAGATGCCATCCTGGGTAGCTCGGCCAAGTGCGGTGGATTGCCAGGAGGCACAACTGACATTGGGTTCAGATCCCAAACAAATTCTGACTCCAATGCAAGTGGCAGTAGGAAGCGTACTTCATGTGATCGGCAAGAAATACAGGAGGTTCTTGGGAAGAGGCACAAGGGATCATGCCAAATTGAGCAACCAGGCAGCCCCCCAGTAATCAATCTAGAGGCCCAAGACTCGCGAGTGACAGTGATTGATGATGAGAGCGAGGAAATTCCTGATGATTGTCAACACACACCCAAGAAGGATGGGAAGGAGAAGCAAATTGTTGCTAAGAAAGGGAGCTCCAGTCTTCGGGGAAAGAAGACTAAATCAAAACGCAATGACGAAGCAGTTCGAGGTGCAGCATCTATTCTGGCTGATGCTCTTACGAGCATCACTGTCATACAAAAAGACTTGAAGGTAATGGAGTTGCAACAAAAGAGAGAAGCAGCTGAGCGTGCTGAGCAATTGCAACTGCAAATTGCAGATAGGAAGGAGCAATTGCAACTGCGTCTTGCTGAGATGCAAATGAGACTTCAACTTGATATGCATTCACGCGCATCTGCTCCCCAAACTAGCAACATGGCAAGCCCATTTTATCCAACTAGTTTTGCTGGAGGCGAATTGCCAACTGAGGAGGAGCCATTCCATCCATCTGCATCTAGTTCACATAATTATTACCAGCCTTAAAGTATTGTTGTGGTTTGAAAAATTTCAGTAATTCAGGTATGTTAAACTTATTCTTGTTGTAATGGTTTAAACTTATTCTTCTTGTAATGGTTTTAATGCAAGTCACGTTTTAATGCATTATGGGATATGTATTTATGCAACAAGTAGAAATGGTTTAAGCAACTGCTGTGCAAGGTGGGCCAATGCAAAATTCAGATTTTCTGTTGTACAGGAAAGAGAGCACTTTAAACAACTAAGGTGAGCCAATGCAAGTCACGTATGAATTCATTTTGGGCTTATGTATTTATGCAACAAGTGTGGTTTTGTATGCAAGGTGGGCCAATGCAACATCGAGCTTTCCTGTTGTACAAAAAACAGAGGTCATTTTCAATGCAAGAGTAACAGACTATGTTAAATTACAGAATAGTTGACTTTGGAATTATACAATGTACATCATTACATAGCACAGGTGGGCCAATGTAAATGCTTTTGTTGCACAGCAAAGAAAAATTACAATGTACACTTTATTTTTATATTGAAGAGGTCACTGTCATCTTGCATTTACACTTTATTTTTATATTGAGGATGTCACTTTCATCTTGCATTACAGGATAGCCTGCACAACAGAGTAATGAATTTTCTGAATAGTATATAGCTTAACACATATGGTGGGCCAATGTAAAGTTGCTTTTCTTTTGCTGTACGTTCTTTTCTTTTGCTTAACACATATCAGGTGGGCCAATACAACAACAAACATATTAAATCACATTGCAACTAAAGAACACATGACAGAAACTAAAGAACACATGCTTTTTTGGATCTAATTTTGGATTAAAAAAAGCAAACTGAAAATGCTTCAAGAGCATTCATGCAATAAAATTAAAACACACAAACAAAAACTTTGGATTTCTAAGGTTTCAGAAGGCCCTTGTCCTGCATATATTTGAAAATGGTCCGACGCAAGCAATTACCTTCTCTTCGTCTCCTGCTCTCCCCTTGATTAATGGCACCACCACCATAGATTGTCACATTACCTTCTACACCTTCTTCCTCGCCATTCAATTGCAGAAAGTTGTGCAACACACAACATGCAATGACAACTCGTGGAGCAAATCGGCATACTTGATTGGCATGTCCATGCAAATCTTCCATCTTCCTTTCAATAGAGCAAATGAATTTTCAATGATCACTCTTATCTGTGACAATCTTCTTGAAAAAATAATATCCTCAAGCCAGTATCATTAGCTTTCCTCCTCCGAACAACTAACATAAAGGATGATGCAGGATAGCCAGAGTCACCAAGAATATATGGTTTCATTCTAATACCACGAATTCTTCTAATTGGTGAAGCAAGAATTTGTCTAGTTTGAAGCTTACCGTAAAGAGGAGAAGTGTGGAAGTGGCGAGTGTCATGTGATCCACACGTGCATCGCAAAGATCGCCCCGAATATCTTACCAAAGATCACACACTTTGCACAGTAGCAAAATAGAATGGAAGTGATGACGACACCAATAATCTGGCTGGAGTATACCTTCTTTGGCGGCTTGTGACGGAATGGAATGTGTGAGCCATCTATGACACCACCACATGTGGCACCCCATATGGACTCAAATTCTTCCATGATAGACCGCAACCCGGCACCGCCGAGGGAGGTCTAATGAACTCATTCCTCAAATTTGTGGCCGATATCTCCACTATAATTCTAGTATATTTATGCACTCGTTGAGACACCAAGGGCAAACAATTGGGAACAAACAAAAGTTTTTGAGTTATGAGCAAGACGGAAAATCACACCGTGCTAGAGCTTGCTCTTTGTAAAAAAAAGTTCCCTTACCCATTCTTGAGGATCATACGGAATATGTGGAGCCACTAATTTCAAAAAGCCTCAAAGTTCCGATCTTGAACATTCGATAGAAGCGCGCTGAAATTGTAATTGCCTGCAAGACCGGATTCATGCCACAAGGAAGAGCTCACCTCTTCCCGTAGGAAGGCGATCTGCCTTGGATAGACCCAATATTCCCCGGTTGTTTTGGAGAGCACGAGAATGTAATTATGATCCAACTCAACAAAATTTGAATCACAACAGCTACAAATTGGTCGAACTCATCATGATCGAAAGACTCATCCATCGGATCTAGATCATGGAATAGAGGTAGATGACCCTCTGCCATGAGGAATTCGGGCTGCTTCGGATGGCTCCGTGAAAAAGAAAGGCGGTGTGATGAATTGGATGGGTTTTCTCCGCCGATGGCCGATTTTATCTTCTTGAAGGATTTTTCGAAAGAAAACGGCACCGGCGAGACCCATTCATGTGAACACGTAGGCGACGTTTTTGAGTCGTGGCACGACCCAACTAGTTGTTTTAACCCTGATTCGATTTTGGGTCATGTGACCCCAACATTAATCTGGTATAAAACACGGAATATTTCGGAGATCAATGGTCAGAAACAAAAGATGGAAAAAAAAGCCATAAAGAGAGTCTTATGATACAAGTCCATTTTTGTTCATAAATAGGTCAAAAATTTGCTCACCAGAAAAGCATTTTTCACCGACAAAAAATTGCATTTCGTCCGTCCGTAAACATCTCCCCTCCCGCTTCTTACGTCGCCCGTTATCAACAGAATATCCCCTCCGTACTCAGAATATCCCTACAATGTTAGAAACACATCTCGACCGCACGACGCTCCAATAAATCTCCAACCGAAAGAAACAGTAGTGTGATCTCGTGAAAATAGAATCGATTTCCACGAGCTTCCATTTGTAAATTGTAAAATATGCTAGGGAGTTTAGTTGAATTTAGATAATTAATTATACAAATATAGTAGGGGGTTTGGAGGAATTTATAGAATAAAATATGTATGTATGGTAGGAGGCATATGTAGAGTTTCTAAAAAACTTCGTATAAGGGTGTTTTTCTGTAGTTTTTTTAACCTTATCAGATGAGCCGTTAAATAGACTTTATATTAGCTGCACCCCACGAGAATTTTAGCATGGCCTATCTGAAACCATTTCAAGATGCACATGTGCGTGCCGATGTTTACCAAGAGGCTCAAGCTCCGAAATTGTGAAAAGGGACAAGTGTACCATATGATTTTATAAGGTGTAGTATAGGTATTCGTATACATTGGAGTAGAATGATGACGGTGGAAATAGGGTTTCATAGCATCAAAGGTTTTTGTCCTTATCTTCTTATCTTATGCACTTTCTATACTTAGATTTTAGGGTTTGGCGGCATCGGGGGGACAGGAGGGGGCAAGCTAAGACATTCAATATGGTGGAGCAGAGAGGTCGCCAGATTTGCAGAGAGGAGAAGATAGGATTTGCGACACTGCCTGCTTCATAGACACGGCTCCACTAAGTGCTCGTCTTCATGATGTTTTGATTGCTAGTATGTGCTTTATTTGGGGTCGTTGGCCAGTTCCTTACACAATAAAGTTTCCTCTATATCAAGCTTTTCCACTTATACATAGGCACGCTGATCAATTTTGAAAGCTGTGAGTATCGCATTCAGGTCTTCAAGGTATTTCTTTGCAATTATTGTCCTACTGATGATGGGCTCAGAATCATATTCACACATGTTTCCTCCCAAAGGAAGTAGCAGCACAACCACAAGTAGCATCTGCACATGAGTAATATTTGCTGTGAATGGGCAGCACGCGAAAATCCATGGAAATGGGTAAGGAATTTGTGGCTATGAGTTCTCCTTCCTCCTCACTTGCTTTGTAACATTACCATTCTTTTAATATATTGATGATGACACAGTTCTTAAAAAAAAAAAAAGAATTTGTGGCTATGATGTCACATTTAAAATGTTTAAGTTGTTTGCTTGGGCATTTCCACAGGCACATGTATGGCTTGCTACCTCATGTTCAGCAGGTTTGCATGCAGAATAAGGTAAGATCACATGCACATAGTACTCCTGCCACCATGATTCTGCCCAAATTGCTTCTGTTGAAGGTTCCATTTGAAGCTTAAAGGGTTTCTTGCATCTTTGGAAATGTTGTGGTTCTGCATAGTCTTACAGATTTTGTTGTTTTATGTCCGTTCATTTTATTTTGTGCTGTATTCTCTGGCAATCGGGGTTCAAATCCCCTTAGGAATTGTTATGTGAGATGATTTTCTGTTGACTTGTATTTTGACTTATTGCAAAGGTTACAAAATCTTATGCTGAGGTGGAAATGGGGATTTGACCCCATCACGGACTTGGTGGATGGTCTGGAATGCACCAGAAAGAATATCCATGAGAATATTATGTAAATCAATGGCCCAAAACAAACGATAAGAGATAACAAACGATAATATAGGATAATATAGGATAATATAGGCTCTTAGATCTCAGCTTCTAGGAACTTATTCTATTACCTACTTGCAATCAAAATACAAGCAAGCCATCTCAGTATCATAGGAATTCACTTCCATATCCACATAAAGACCTCTCCTTGGCAACCTGCACAGTTGATGCACGATCCACTTTGTTCACAGATCCACCACTTCAATCATCTATCAATTATAGAAATTTGTAGCTATTATAAAATACCATACCTTCACTATTACCATGTCTCATTGTTCATGCTCCGCATTTTGAACAATTACCACAAGATATGGTTGAATCCATTGGTCATGAATTTTTTTTTAAATCATAAAGAATCAAATGAAGATTCAAAAGGTGGTGGTAGATTGCAAAATGGAGAAGTTCCTCTCTAGATATATGGGTTTAAGTTGCAGAGGTACGATGGACCAATTCTAGTCCATGGACCACAGATGGTCCAGTGGACAACTCTAGTGTTAAGGCCTATGAAAGCTCATTGCATTATATGTGTTCCACATGCTTTCGAATGTTTGCATGCCTTCATTTGTTAAAGTCTGCCCTCACGAGGTTCTTCTATTGATGAAATCGTTTCAGAAAATTGGCATGTCATAAATTCTTTCTCTTTTCTGCACATAAATGCAGCACTTGTCATGCCTTCATTACCTTGCTTTTAATTTTTTCTCTTCTACTTCAGTATTGTGGAGGTGTCTTCTACACATTTATCTTCCTAATGCTTGCACCCCCTAAGACTATGTTGAATTGACAAGATTGAATCAACGGAACTAGATAACTACTATTTTCTATTTGTATCTAATCATTGTGTTGTATGGAACGTTGGATTATGAGTTCCAATATTTAAGCAATGCATTATAATACTAATAGTTCCATGTTTAAAGAAATTTAACGTAAATATCTAACGTGACGTAAATATCCTGGATCGATTGATTGAACTATTGTATCTTGTGGTTTTCAATACCCAAACTTAGCAGAGGTGATTGGATATCCTCGAGTAGAAGAATCGGTTACTTACGATTGGTCATTGGTGATTTAACAAAGGTAATTGGTCATCTTCTATGAAGTTCTTGTAATGATCCTGCTGCTTTCTGATTGTATAGCCTCCCTGCCATCTGTATGTAGTTTAGTTTAGTTTTATGTAGTATTGCCTTGTAGTGTTGATGATTAATAGGAAAGAAGAATAGCAGTTTTTAAAGCATCCTGACTCTCATGGTGCATAGGGCGTTGGTGAAGACTATTCTAGTATATAACATATATTCATACAAGAACCACGCTCACGAATGAATGGATTTCTTAAGAATCAAGCTTAATCATAGCAATTAACCATACTTACAAGAACATTTTAAGTATATGATTCAATCCTCAAATGAAGGGACCAAATCAACTTACATAAAATTATACAATATAAATTGTGTGGGGCATACGATACGTATATGACTTTTCTAAGTATTCAACTGTTGACATTGTGTCGGAAGACATAAAACGTGTTCAAATCTTTTCTAGAATACTCAACTAGTCAACTATATACATAGGAGCACTTGTGGATGGGCTTGTAGATGGATGTAGGGTTGAATTTAGATAATTAATTATAAAAATATGGTAGGGGGTTTGGAGGAATTTATAGAATAAAGTGTATATATATGGTAGGGGGCATATGTAGAGTTTCTAAAAAACTTCGTATAAGGGTGTTTTTCTGTAGTTTTTTTAACCTTATAGGAGCCTTTAAATAGACTTTACATTAGCTGCACCCCACGAGAATTTAAGCATAGCCTATCTGAAACCATCTCAAGATGCACATGCTTATCCCATACTCAGGGTGTGCCGATGCTTACCTAGAGGCTTTTAGATCTCAGCTTCTAGGAACTTATTCTATTACCTACTTGCAATAAAAGTACAAGCAAGCCATCTCAGTATCATACGAATTCACTTCCATTTCCACATAAAGACCTCTTCTTGGCAACATGCACAGCTAATGCACGATCCACTTTGTTCACAGGTCCACCACTTCAATCATCTATCAATTATAGAAATTTGTAGCTATTATAAAAATAGCATGCCTTCACCATTACCATGTCTCATTATTCATGCTCCGCATGAAAATGTCCCTCTTAGCATCTCATCATATTCTGTGCAAGTTTCAACCAAGCTTAGCTCCTTGATGAACTGCATTACGTTAGCTTTCTACCTTGCATTATATAGAATAATAACCAAAACTAAGATACTATACCACCGACTTCACATATCTTCGTTGTTCCTCCACTGAGGCCATCACCTCAGCATTTTTCTAAGGAATACCATTAGCATCATACATCTCCACTTGAATCTATAACCCAAGTAACACTCACTGATCCAAACTTGCTTTGATACCAACCATAATGGGCCTGCCGAGTCAGCCCTCCAGGTAACCCGAGATCCCATTCAGACTTGCATGAACACTGACAAGTTGGTATGCATGAATTGAGTGATGCAATGCAAAAGCATTCTCAAGACGATACTGAAGGTAAAGGATTTAATCTTTAGTCTCAACCATCTTTTATATTATAAAATTATTCGATAAGTATGTATGTCAAGCATCAAATGTAATTGAGGGCTCAGATTGTGCCACGTGGCATGCCAAGTGTACTTTTAATGCCAAAAAGTGTATAGGCACTCCTTGAAAAGGTGTGTCGTCCATGGAGACCTAATTTGAACGACCCCGATTTGAGCAGGCCAACAATGAAGATGATGCCACTTCAGAAGGTTCTTTAGAATTTTTTTTTCCGATATGGTTGTTTTCTCTAGGCTTCGTGAGGGCGGCTATGGGCCCGGTTGCCTTTAAAGAGAAGAATTTCGGCATTTGGAGGGCTTTAGTTACATCAAATCTGGCTTTTGAGTAAGAGATTAGAAAAATCTCGCATTTCTTCTTTCAGATTTAATGGCGGGTAGCCCTGTGAACAGGAAGGAGCCAAATCAGCTAGAAAGTAGAAAAAGAATTGTGGACCTGATAGGAAATAATTTCATCCACCGAATCACCGATCCGCAACTGTGCGGTGCGAAAAAGATCTAAAATCTTGGCTTTCACCAAGGACTCTCTTAGGGATCATGTTGGCTTGCGACAAGGTCAACAAAGTCACAATGCAAGATGATGCAAATTCTGTACAAAGATTTACCATTACATCCACCATTTTTGGGTACAGAAAGAGCAAGGTAAACATGTGGATTCAAGAAGATGCTCGAGGAGCGCCTCTTCTGATGCTGGAGTTGGCTATGCTACCTATATCCTTGTAAGGAAAATGTCTTCTGGTTTTCTCAGAATTGCACTTGAATGTGAAAAAAGAAAAGGGGAGCTCTGTTTGCTGAGTTAGTATGGTTTATGTTTTGCAATGGCTGGAAGCTTGGATTGCTACAGTTTGTTTACGGGTCTATTTCATAGAGCATCTTTCCCATATTCTTTATCATTTAAATCCGTAATTGCCATTAGTGTTCTTGGCGGTCAGATGCTTTTGCATGTTAGTTTCCAATTTGGGTGATGATTATGAGATGTCCCAATATTGAAACGAATCCAGGGCTTTTATCTATTGTTGCAGACATCCATCCTTGATTCTGTAGGCTTGCAGTTTGGTCGAGGTTGTTTGAATGGTCTTGGAGTTTGATTTGTGCTTGAGGAGTTGAACATTCACCTATGTTTTTACTTCTCTATTACTTTTGAGAACTGTGGTGGATTCTACAAGGTGTTATGAGCTATCTAAATATGTTGTGGCCAATGTATCAGATATGCTGTCGAAGCTATGCCTCTATTCGGGTGAATGAAACCAAGGTAGAAAATGATTTTTGTCATAGAATGCAAATTTGTTTTAAAGCAAATGCCTGCACATGCTATCTCAAGTTGCAACTAAAATAGTTTAGATAGTGGGAAAGCACCATGCCAGGACATCCTGAAAATTTTGAGACACTTGGTGTTGAAGTCACAACAGGTAGGTAATTGATGCTCTCCTTTTTGGTTTTTCAAATGTGCAGTGTCTCATGTTCTCTCTTTGATTTTATTGCAGGTCCTCTTGGCCAAGGTATTGCAAATGCTGTTGGATTAGTAGCTGCAGAGGAACGTCTTGCAGCACAAAATAACAAGCCTAATGTGACTATGGTCGATCATTACACGTAAACCATTTTCTTACCTGGCCATATGCACTAATGATATTCAGTTGATATTCTCATTTTTCTTGAGTAACACCACTTAGTTGGTGTTGATTTTGAAAACATCACCAATATTTCTTAGTCGTGTGTTTGAAATGTGAGCAGATGTTAATTGCTATGTTGTGTAATCCTTTCTCTATCTACTTTGTTAATTTGGGATTATCCGGTATGGCAAAAAAGATTTTTGGATTTTTTTTAAGGTTGATTTCCTAAGGTTTTCAAAATTTTGGCCATCGGAAAAAAGTCCCGACACTCCAAAAATCAGGAAATATTTTGGGCTTTGGGTTTTTGCAGTGGATTTCATTCGGCTCCGCGATCATCCAATCGAGAGGTCATATGCGGCATGGAGGACACCAGGCTTCGCTTAACTAGGGTATAGTATGCGAAAGATGGATAAAAGTGCACCAGGTCCGCTCTCAATTCCGGAAGTACCAGAGGAAGACGACGCCTCCGATGGCACCTTTCTTCAGCTCTCTCTTCATAGGCCCCCTTTCGTTCATCAGCACAGAAGAAAGTGCCCGAGTTGCGTAAGACCTTCAGGTTAGTGGGTTCATCGCAATTATTACTCTCCTTCGCTTATCAATATCATCCAGGACAGTATATGAAAATAAAGGCACGATGGAGATAACTTAGCATGAGCATTTTCTTCTGGAAAAAACGCTTATTTTTTATGCTTTTCATTCCAAGAAGAACAAGTTAACTCCATCATACCTGCTTTATTCTCAGGTCTCTAACTGCCTTAACTGTTATGTTAAAGTACGTCTTCAGATTGATATGCGTGTATACAACTGGTGGCGAGTAAAAGCCACTCAGTAGTTCTTATTTTCTCCAAAACTTCCTGATAGTAGTGTTAGAAAAGCTGACATAGAAGATCAAATTAAGCTCTCTAAAGGGGGGCATAGAGAGCAAAAGATTCTTTTCTTTCTCATGGCACATCCATGATTAGTGCACTATTTTAAGTTTCGAGCATTGAAGTCTAATATTTTTCGGTGTCTCTGAGAAATTTTAGACTTAAGACTGAATAAGATCATACCTTGAAAGGCATGGGAAGATGCTCGAATAAATTGGTGTGGTGGAAGCGTGCAGGGAGATGAATTAGGCATAAGCATGCAAGGGTTACAGGAAGATCTGATTGTTGGAGGAGGGAATTTTACCAGCTTCATGTGCATCCATTTTCATATCAAATGTATAGATGCATTGGTCGAAATACCTTTAGGCATGAGAATGTCTGAAGCTTCTTTATTTCTCAGTTCCTCTAGACCAGCTGAACAGCTGTAACAAGTTGTATTTTAGCGAGAGTGCATCTATCTGCTTCTCTTTATAGGCATATACGAATATTGCATGGGAGATGCCGTAGGAGAACACAGAGTATTTGGTGACAAGTTATCACGGTTCTAGCGGTTGCATCCACATTTTATGTATCTGTCTATATTCCACATTATGAAGTTTTGCCTTTGCAGTACTGCCACATGGTGCGGTCGGAGAAACTTGATTGCATCCGCCACAGAGACGTGTGCCAATTGTTATGTGCTTGAATGGTAATTCAAGGATGCCGGATAATCTGGGTCGGCCATTACGGATTTGATTAGGGATCATATGAGCTTCGATTTATCTGCCCAAGCTGCTCTTATGATATAAAGATAATCATGTTCTGCGAGTTATGCATCCCATCTATCTTCCCGTAATCAGTAATCCTGGTTGAAGGAGCTCTTTCTATATTTGTAAGAGCTTAGGTGATTAGCTATTTGATTGTATTTCTTATGATTGATATCCTGAAGGCCTTTTGTTGCTGTAGATATCGGGGCATTGGCATCATGGGGAGCTGCCAAATTTGGACAGCTTGGTCAGAAGGACATCAATGAGTAAGTCCATTCTGATGAACTTTTTTTATAGAATGTAGTGTTGTGGGCAGTGACACTGCATTTAGGCAAGCAAAATGTTTTCACATTTTTATGTTTCCAAGCCAATTCCTAGGTTCCTCTAGCACCTTCTGGATAACAGATCGATGGAGAAAATATGGGAAAAAAGGACGTAAAGAATAGCCCTTTTCCTAGGTAAATTTTCTACCTTCATGCATGTTAAGCTTCATCTTTTATTTGATCAATCCAATCCCATATCCGAATAGCCTTTTGAAGAACAATTCTAAAGATAAAAGATCTAAAGTGTAAAGACCTTTTAGAAAACAAGATTGATTCTTATTTGGCTAACTGAATTAGTCGTACATGGTTTTTATTGAGTAGATAAATAAAAAATTCTATATACAGAGTTGTTGCCAGGTGTACTTTCATTGCAGCAAGAATCTTATATGCGAGCTACTTGATGTAACAGATATTCCTCCGTCAATAAAGTAATGTCTGTTATATACACTATTTATATAAATTGTTCAGATTTACATTCTCCAGTTTGCTTCAATTTCTTTCTTGGCTTTGACACAACCATGAATTGTAATATCTGAAAAGGTGCATGTTCTTTGCAGACAACGGCTTGCAAATGAGGCAGACCTGTATTTCCCTTCCACTTAACATTATAAGCCTTTTAGATAAGTAGGTGTTCTCCATCTTTGTGATGCAGTTGTACGTACTTATGTCTGCATCATGTTAATCACATGCACATCTGATCTAAATGATCTTGGTGTGGTTTTACACTGCGGTGCATTATGCAGGCCTGAAGGATCAGTGTTTTTTGCATTTACATTATATATTTACATGCATTCTTCCATTGGAAGTGTGCAGTGACTAAGCTATTAGAGTTGATGCCTTTATCTATTTTTTTCTTTGGTAAAATCTGATTGCTTTTTCTGAGATGTCTAATTTTCTTTGCAACACTAATTGTTTTCTCACTGTACCAAAGATGCATATTAAAATCTGAGAAAGGCATATATTGGGGTACTTCATCTGCCTTCTTCTGATGCTTATGATGCGACAACGGGGATCAAACAATCCCAATCCAAAACAATAGATATTTGAAGAATAAACTGGCTTAAAGGGGAGGTACATAACTATTTCAGATGGCACTTGCTGAGGCCCGTCACAATCTTTGCTATGATTTCTTTTTATTTTTATAGCGCAGTGCGCATGCTTGGACTCGGTAAAATCAACCAAGGTAAGTGTTTTTGTTTTGTATACAGTAGCTTCATTGTGTTTTATTTGCACCTCTAACATAAATTGCCAACACATTACAGGACGAGTACAATTTATTTGTGGCATATTGTAAGAAGAAACAATCATTTTTGCAGCAAAGCGGCATGCTGCAAATGGTGTAACCACATGAAGAAGATGTCCATATTTTTCCCTTTTGTCTTCTGTTGCTTCTCAGTTTTTTACCCTAATGTCTACACTATTTGGTATCAAACATGTTAACCTATATCTTCTTGCATATCCAATGTTCTTTCTACAAGTGTTAGGCATAGTTATATGTATAGTCAACACGAACAGGCCAAATGGGAGGTATATAACTGGCTCAATAAACATTTACTGAGGTATATGCAGTTATTTGCTTCCACCTTTACTTTGCAAGTTATTTTTCTTATTTGTTGCAGGATTCCTTATGGAAAACATGGACAACTATCAGAAGGAGAGCATGGATAACTGTTGTAAGAAGTTAGAACATGGATAACTGTCAGAATGCATGTTGTGAACGAAGCAAGGCTTACCACAAATGTAGATAACTGTCAGAAGGTATGCTGTGAATGAACCAAGGATGACCCACAAATGTATTTTTAAAGTCTTGAGTTGATGGTCATGCTATTCTTTTGGAAAGTTCGGTGAGTTTAGAGAGAGGCTGGCACATACCCTAAACGTAGTTCTAAATCTGCTTAGGTACTTATGGCGACACATAGAAGACTGAAATATACACTCCATTCATTGTGTATACTTAGGTTTCCATGGGGAGCATATGGAGAGCAAACAATACCCATTGCAGTGGTTCAAATTTAAACGATTGGAAGAAGTAACTCAATTAGTGTCATTTTAAATTGTTGTAACGTTTAGGGTAAGTCTATTGAATAAACTTAAATTGTTTGGGCAATAGATCCTTGCTTGATGGAACTTCACAATCGCAACACATTCACAAGATAACTTAGATTGTGTCGGCAAACTTAGACTGTGGCGATGATTTGTACTTGCTTCATGCAACTTCACAACCTCTTCAAGAAATGTTCACAGGATATATACACGACTTAAAAGAAAGATTTGTACTTGCTTCATGCAACTTCACAACCTCTTCAACAAATGTTTACAGGATATATACACGACTTAAAAGAAACAGTGTCAACAACAACATGAACAATCCACAATGTCAATAACAACATATATAATTTTAGGCCATTAATGAGAACTCATTTGTCAAAGCCTTTGTCCATGTTCCGTATAATGAGGCATGAGATTTCCTTAGGAGATGCAATTCAACATGTTATAACCCTTCTCAATTTTGCTTCCTTCCCAAATGTTAACGTAGAAATCAAGCAATATTTTACCAAGCTTAATTCCAGTTCTCACAAATTGCCAATTGCCACATGCTTCAACATGCATGTTTGCAAACAAATTCCAATTTAATTTGGAAACTTTTTGCATCATGCCATGGTTTAAATGCACAAGCATAACCATCAACATGTTTTACAACAAACTAGAAACGCATGTAAGGCTATCATTTCGTGGATGGACATTTAATGACACGAGTACTCAAATGTAAAAAAATTAATAAACGTGGAGTCTAGCGACAACTACAAAACAATATAGCAAGATGTACATTTTACATCCTTACGATGTTCATACTCTGGTTTCGATGGTTCCAGCGCTAAGGTTACTTCGTGTCCTTAATGTGTTAAAAGCATGGGGTTAGGGCACATAATGTCAAAATTGAAGATTAAAAAAGAACAATATTCGAACCTACATGTGTCTCTACGTATTATGAATAACGATTATTGGTTATCATTACAACCACTTTATGCAATCTATTTTCACTACAAAACATAGTCTATTTACATCGCCCCTCTCTCCTAATTAGAACATAGAAAGGCATACAAGCAGTACATGTATTTGAATACAAGAGGATACAAGGGCTTTGATATTTCACACCTATGAACTCTATATGCCCTAACATGACAAATGGTTGTTAAAGCCCGGCAACGCCGGGCACCATTACTAGTATTTACAATTGCCTTTTTTGCAGTTATTGTGCTCTTCGTGATGTAACATGGAAGGAATTTCAAACGAAGCTGAATCACTTGCTGGACATTAAGACCTATGAAAGCTCATTGCACTATATGCGTTCCACATGCTTTCTAATGTTTGCATGTCTTCATTTGTTAAAGTCTACCATCAAGAGATTCTTCTATTGATGAAATCGTTTCAGAAAATTTGCATGTCACTTTTCTGCACATAAATGCAGCACTTGTCATGCCTTCATTACCTTGCTTTTAATTTTTTTTCTCTTCTATTTCAGTATTGTGGAGGTGTCTTCTACACATTTCTCTTCCTAATGCTTGCACCTCCTAAGACTATGTTGAATTGACGAGATTGAATCAATGGAACTAGATAGCTACTAGTTACTATTTGTATCTGATCATTGTGTTGTATGGAACGGATTATGAGTTCCAATATTTAAGCAATGCATTACAATACTAATAGTTCCAACGTAAATATTTATAAATATCTTGGATCGATTGACTGAACTGTTGTATCTTGTGGTTTTCAACACCCAAACTTAGCAGAGGTGATTGGATATCCTCGAGTAGAAGAATTGGTTAATTACGATTGGTCATTGGTGATTTAACAAAGGTAATTGGTCATATTCTATGAAGTTCTTGTAATGATCCTGTTGCTTTCTGATTGTATAGCCTCCCTGCCATCTGTATGTAGTTTAGTTTAGTTTTATGTAGTATTGCCTTGTAGTATTGATGATTAATAGGAAAGAAGAATAGCAGTTTTTAAAGCATCCTGACTCTCATGGTGCATAGGGCGTTGGTGAAGACTAAATTCTAGTATATAACATATATTCATACAAGAACCACGCTCACGAATGAATGGATTTCTTAAGAATCAAGCTTAATCATAGCAATTAACCATACTTACAAGAACATTTTAAGTATATGATTCAATCCTCAAATGAAGGGACCAAATCAACTTACATAAAATTATACAATATAAATTGTGTGGGGCATACGATACGTATATGACTTTTCTAGTATTCAACTGTTGACATTGTGTCGGAAGACATAAAACGTGTTCAAATCTTTTCTAGAATACTCAATTAGTCAATTATATACATAGGAGCACTTGTGGATGGGCTTGTAGATGGATGTAGGGTTGAATTTAGATAATTAATTAAAAAAATATGGTAGGGGGTTTGGAGGAATTTATAGAATAAAGTGTATATATATGGTAGGGGGCATATGTAGAGTTTCTAAAAAACTTCGTATAAGGGTGTTTTTCTGTAGTTTTTTTAACCTTATAGGAGCCTTTAAATAGAGTTTACATTAGCTGCACCCCACGAGAATTTAAGCATGGCCTATCTGAAACCATCTCAAGATGCACATGCTTATCCCATACTCAGGGTGTGCCGATGTTTACCTAGAGGCTTTTAGATCTCAGCTTCTAGGAACTTATTATATTACCTACTTGCAATAAAAGTACAAGCAAGCCATCTCAGTATCATACGAATTCACTTCCATTCCCACATAAAGACCTCTCCTTGGCAACATGCACAGCTGATGCACGATCCACTTTGTTCACAGATCCACCACTTCAATCATCTAAAAATTATAGAAATTTGTAGCTATTATAAAAATACCATACCTTCACCATTACCATGTGTAGGACTTCATCCAGGCCATTCTACGATAGATCATATTTTCACATTGCGCATGCTTATTGAACATAGTCGAGGCTTGAAACAAGACCTCTATATATGCTTTGTGGATTTTACTTATGCCTTTGATACAGTACCTCGCGAGCTTCTTTGGCAGCGTTTGCAAGCACTTGGAGTTCTACAAGACCTTCAAAATGCAGTTTATCGTCTCTATGAAAGGGTCTTGATAAGTTTCCAGCATCGGGTACCCAAATCACTAGCAATATTGGAGTACGACAGGATTGCCCTCTATGTCCTACACTCTTTGGCTTGTAGATTGATCAATTGGAAGAATGGTTTGAATATCATGATGGCGGAGATCCATATTTAGCACACTATATCATCAGGCTACTGATGTATGCTGATGATGTTTCACTTATGGTACATACCATTGCTAGTATCCAACAACATTTACATGCTCTGTATAGTTTCTATGAGAACACAGGCCTACGTGTTAATCTCTAAAAGACCAAGCTCTTGGTAGTTTAATCTTCTCGGCATATTGTTTGAACTTTGCACTATGATAGCCAAGAAGTTAAAGTTGTAGATAGCTACAAGTATCTTGGTGTATCTGTAAGGACACACTTTGGAGGTGTATTACCAAGCGTGTGGCTGCTGTTTGAAGAGCACTCTATGCAATGCAAAACAATTATTTTCGAGCAGAGATTCATGATTGGTCATGGAAAGCCCTCTTGTTTCGGGCTTTGATAAAACCTCCACAAAAGTCAAATAAAAATCGTTATTTGACTTTAGCATTCCACTCCACGCTTCTGTAACTTCTCAAAGCCCCATTTGTGCATGACTTGGTACTATACATACTTGAGGTTCTGGATGAGCGTCTTCAATTATTGGGCCTTAAGTAGTCATTGCCTACTTATATTTTCTTCTTGCTTGCCTAGTATCATCATTACTGCAAAGATTGGGGTTTTTCCCTTGAAAACCTTTCGAGACAAAGGTTTTTTAATCCTAGTAGTAATGGTTGTACTAGGCCATTGTATAGACCGTGGATGTTAAAAAATCTATTTTATTCTATTATATTCAAGAATAAATGACAGCACAACGAGTACTCCGAAAACGCAATAGGGAATTTTTTTAATGGCTAATGATTCGTAAGTTAACTAAGTAGCATTTCATTTTCAAAAAAAGAGAAGGGCATAGGATCATTGCCACTTGGTTGGATTCGATTGGTTAGGCCAAAACTCAGAAGAAAAACTTCTTCAGTGCATAATGCCACACAACAATGGAAGCCGGATTTGGGCACGCTGAAAGTTCTGACAACAGGATGCATGGCCAATCCAGGTGGTATGAGGCTGATTTAATAATTTTACACTTAAGTTTAGTAATTTTTAAGTGATAGAAAGTTAGGCATGGGACTACTGAACCCAGGGCTCCACTTGGTTGGATCCGATTGGGTGTGCCAAAACTAAGGGAGGAAAACATCATGTTCATCGAAGGCAGTTGGATCTGGAAAACCTTCACGTCCAGGGTACAGGATGCATGGCCTATCCAAGTGGTATCAGGACGATTGTGGCCTCGAGGATCCCCTGATGAAGGATTCGGATAAACCGGAGCAGGATATATGGGGGCATTCTGAGGATAGCTGTTACAGCTATAGGTGCAGGTATTGTGAAAGGAGTGGGAGAAAAAAGGATTATCTTCATCTTTTTGTGCTTCACATTTGAAGATCTGCTTGTTTTTAAACAGAAGCTTTCAATTCGTATAGCATCTGCAATTTTGTGCCTCTATGTAATAGGTAAAATCTCAGCTGGGAATATTTCGTCCCAAAAGTGTTGGCGGCACATGGCGAGCTGGCAGTGGAGCGGACGAAAAGTTAACGACTGAGATTTCACCTTACATAAAACGGTCCTCAGATTTCGACACATGTCATATATATTTCTTTCTTTCATTATTCCCTTCTTTCCCTGTGCATCGACTATCACATTTAAGGGTCTGAACGGGACTTGAACCCACTACCTCTAGAGTGGTATCTGTGCATCCTAACCGAAAAGGCCACGATGATTTGGATAAAACCGAATCACACACTCCAGACCTGATGATTAATCATCACACTATCCTCCCCTCAAGGCCCCTTCTTCAAGTCCTGTTCAGACCCTTAAATGTGACAGTATGATTTGGATAACTCATGCCCTAGTGGTGTGGGCAACTCGTAATAGGGTTGGGGGTCTAGATAGTTGTCGTCACACTCCTTGGTTTCAGTCCCTTGCAGATCGATTTCGGTCTGTCCCAAAATTCCCCCGGTTGCAAGCTTTCAAGGAGGGGGGCCTTGAGGGGAGGATAGTGTGACGATTAACCATCAAGTCTGGAGCGTGTGATTCGGTTTCATCCAAATTATCGTGGCCTTTTCAATTAGGATGCACAGCTACCACTCCGGAGATAGTGGGTTCAAGTCCCATTCAGATCCTTAAATGTGACATTGACCGTGGAACTATGGCATCATTGAAGCCCTACTTCCTTGGCCATCTTATCTTCTCTTGGCTATGGCTATGGCACGTTCCATGAATAGGCAATGACCGCTTGTTTTTAAGCATTTTATCTCCGCTTTTTTTAAGCATTTTGTCTTCGTTTTTATTTTGTTGTTCAATCTTTCAGGCCTAATGTTTAGAGATGATGTTGTCTGCTTAGAGCTTGCTGGAGTCGGATTGAAAAGGGCTTGCAACTGCTTTTTGTTGTTGGAGGCATCCACGTCAAGAAGAATGTGCAATCAGAGAATGAAGCGGCACCGCCAGCAAAAAGAACCATCCATCAACTGGACTATTACGGGTTTTAAAATTGACTATAAGACAAAGAAATATGAGGTCCTTTTCCTTTATGTGAATAGAAGCAGAAGGCGTGAAAAAACATGTGGAAAAACATGTGTCAAGTGAAATGGAAACTAGATTGCGGTGGAAACAACGTGCCCCAACTGAAAACAAATTTAGATTGCGGCAGAGAAAAATAAGGTCACAGAAAAAAGAAAAAAAAAATAGAATGTGATTATATATGTTCAGACGGATAAATAAAGGGAAAACAACTTAGAATGAGATGTCAATAAAAATAAATCAGCTTTCCTTTAGAATGTATGACACATTATGTTTGTATTTCTCTATATCCAAACAAAAAAATATTTTTAAGTGACACTTATAATTCTGTTATAATTAATTGGCAATTTTTTTTCCAGGTTGAATCTTTCACCATGTGTTTAAACCATCAAACATGTAACATATTCAAACCCCGAATTGTGCATCATTAATGCTGCTTAAATCCTACAATATTCATCCCAACACCCAACAATGCTAGTGAACCTTTATGAAATTGTTTATAGTAATGAAACCATGTTCTGTAACCCCATATGAGGAATAAAATATTACAGCCATAAGACAAACATCAGCTTTGGAAGTCTATATGAGATATGAAGCTACTTTCCAACTTAAGCACATTGTTGTGTCAACTAGCCCAGTTTTGGAAGTCTATATGAGATATGAAGCTCTTTAACTTAAGCAATAATCTAAGCACATTGTTGTATCAACTAGCCCAATTTTGGAAGTCTATATGAGATATGAAGCTCTCTAACCTAAACACATTGTTGTGTCAGATAGCCCCTAAAGTTTAAACTCTCAATTTCCTTCCATAAGAAAGCAATACACGCCGGAACATTGTTATTTTGAATGTGTAGATTTTTAACAAGTTCTTTCACAAGTTTGGTGCTAGTTCTTTAATACGCTCACATGTAGATTAAATGCTAAAGGAGCCAAGCTTTTATGAGGTAGCTGCCACAGACATCACACAATTCGAGGAACATATACGATTTTAGGGATAGAACGTGCAAGTATATATTCTATACTATATGAAACAAATCAAAGGTAGGGATCTATGCATCTTAAATTTGCATCAATAAAGTCATCCTAATTTAAAAGAAAACAACTAGTCAAAAGCACGTTTTATTACTTTGCATAGCAAATTATAGGATATAGTGTGGGTGGTGCCTTTGAGCTGTTCCAGCAAGTGCCTTAGCATTTGGCTTCGTTGAACAAATGCCAGAATGTAGAATGTCCTCACAGAATACTATGGTGACAACATCCAATTGTGATAAATGCTGGAGGCAATGGAACTCTTTCCAAAGATATTCGCTTGGAATGTGTTTCCTTCAGACTGTGAAGACCTAGAGCGCATATTGTTACAGTTCTTTCACTTGATATGATTTAGATGCCATGCCACATCACAAGTCAAAGCTATTTATGCTTATATTCTATGTTACTAAATATGGATAGTACAAGTTGACAACTACCTGCTAATATTGTAGAGAACAGAAACCTCAGGTCAGACATGCCTCATGTTCAGGTCCATGGTGTGTGCTAGAACTATTGTAGAATGGAGCATTTTGTAATAAAATGAAATCTCTGGAACTATCTCTTGAATTTCCTATGCATTGCAAAATATAGCCAGGCTAATGTGGATGGTATTTTTGCAGAATATAGCCAGGCAACACCTTTCATAAAACGCTAGAGATAGAATCAATACAAAACATACATTATAAAATACATTTCCATCGAATCTTAGAAGGAATTTATTTTCAGTTAAACAATCTCAATTCTATGCCCCATAGCCACAACAAAAAACCATAACCCCCATCATGAGGTTCGCAGGAGCCACGCGCTTTTCACAGAAGGCACTCTGTGAAGATCTTGAAATCTATTCATGATTTTTCCTAGCCACAAGCTTTCTATAGTTCTTGCTCAACTTCTTCCGACATCAAAACTCAAACATAAAAGTGCTTTTACAATGAATTTGAGCACAATAGCAGCTTGCATGTCATTTTGCAATTGAGAGAATGTCCCGTACAAACCTTAACTGATGACTTGGGTCTCAATGGACATACAATCAGAAGCATATTCGCACATATTAGTTAATGCGTCCCATCGAATATAAAACTTTGTTGCTATTCCCGACAACATAGTGCCCTTCAAAATTGAAATTGAACCCACCCTACTCTTTTACACAAGGAGGAAGATAGTAGGATCTAGTCCACTTAGAGAACACAAAAGAATACTTTCAGCACTTTCACTAAAGTGACTAGCAAATCTTTAAATTCAAGTCTTTCTCTATGTCATTATACTTCAAGAGATTTCTAACTATATTTGTTCCAGATGCATACACATGCAGCCTGAAATAATTGATTTGAATTAAATTGATCAACGATCAAGCCTATGGAAGTGTGTTTTGATGTCCAAAATTTCAATGTTGTATCCTGAAGCATTCCAATAGCAGTAGTTACTATCAAATAAGTGCAAGTCAAAATTTCCCTAGCATTAAGCAACCTAATAACTGTTACCAAAGCCTCTACCTAATAACTGTTACCAAAGCCTCTATGGTAAATGCTTTGACGTACAACTAGCATTGGTTTATTAACATAAGCAATCTAATAAATGTAAATGTTAGCAGAACCTCTAATGCCAGCAATATACATAGCATATACATAGCGGCAAATGTTATATTTTGCTAATGCAAGCAATATGCATAACCTCCAATGCCAACAATGTACATAGCGACAAATGTTATATTTTTGCTATGCAAGCAATGTGCATAGGGTGAGCTTTAGTCTAATCTTTGTTTCAAGAGTGGCAATTTATAAACTTCTTTTTTCCCATTATTCTGAAGTTTGTTGTTAATATCCTGCCTCGATCAGTATGTTTCTATAGGATGAATCAATGACTAAACTTTTCTGCCCTGAAACTGATCTGAAAACCATTCATATCTTTTCTTGCAGACATAAGAACCATAAGTGGTGTTCCTGTTATCACCCATCACAAATAGAGATCATAAGTTGGGAGCCCAACTTCAAATTCCTCATCCTTCCAAACTCAGACGCTTCTTGAAAAATCTTATCTTTATTAGTACCAAATTTGTCTCAATAACATATCCCAAAGGATGAGGGCTTTTCTTAACCGGTCTCCCCTTACATGCTCTCTTTCAGAATGGAAAATAACACGTATATTTATCTGCTGTTCTTGAGGCACCTGCTGCAACATCAAATATTCATGACCTAGACTAGAATCAGATCTTGTGCTTGAAAAGCCACTTGTTGATAGGGATAGTGCTGTCTTCCTTCTAGTGCCATGCCAACATGAAGGAACTTGGAAGGAATTTCAGTCCTGAAACACGTTTCATATTTACATGCATATTGTTCTGCAACATGAGGTTGTATCCTTAGCAAAGGTTACATATAAAGTGCTCTACTTTCTTTAAATGAGGCAACATAAATTTGTTGAATAAACATGAAGGCGAGATTTTAAATAGAGAAATATTCCGGGAAATCACTTCCTCCTTCATTGGTAGTGACAAAAGTAACAAACAAAAGTCCCACCTGCCACATGCCAGTGAAGGTCAAACTCTCTCCATGGAAGTCTCTTTTGCCAGCTGGCCCTTAGCTCCACATGGGTTGATGTAAAGGATGCCTTACCTCTTGTCTAATTGTGCATCACCTCTAGCTGTGAGTAGCCATCCGATTTAAACAGACACCTAGATGCTGAATTTTGACCGCAACAGAACCAGAGACTTAGTCATGTCTTTCTCATAGACGGCTAATTCTCAGCAGATGGTAAATCTATGCTAATAGTATGTTTGTATAATAGGTAAACCGAAATATGAAGGTGTCAAAGATTCAAAGGCAACAGGCTCAGGACATGTTTTAGCCAAGAGACCCATTCGTATCTGCAGAAAGTCTTGCACATATATTGATTCTTGTATTAAATCACTCTCTCCAATCCATCTATACTGGTATAAGATGGTCTGTCCTGTGCAAGGTTCACCACATTAAAGAACAGATTATCTCCAAGTCATACAAGTATTGATACAGAGTTGGGATCTTGTGCCTTTCTCATAGGCCTGGTAGAACCTATGCACATACCCTTATGTCTTGCTTTAGAACAATCCAGGATATCGCAAACCTAGTAGGTCTTAAATTTAATAGATCAATGTATCAGTATCGGTCTATTTAATTCTACTCTTATAGTAGATCACAAGAAAGAAAATCTACGTTATGCAACGAATCATGTGCTCGAAATGTTGAATATACACAACCCATCCAACCCACGAGGTCGTTTTCGCTTCCTGCATGCAAACTTGTCAACAAGCCTAAGATGTATATCATATAGTATCCATACATTATGTTTAGCCTGGCTTCTATATGAAATGCAGGAATCTATATTGCTTCGTCCCGGAAAGCAGCATACTGTGCAATTGAAATCTTTTCAAACTTCACAAGTTGAAATTTTGAGGCTTAATTCCTCTAAAGCCTCATAACATAACTCTATATCTTTTGATGTCCCCCGGGATGTCCACATGGAGAATCTTGATTTGAGATCTTTAAACAATATTAAAACGTCCAAGTTTAAGTTAGATGACCAAATCACTCCATTAACTAGGCTTTTCTGCCCTCTGATTATTTTGGTCATAATTCCTGAACTCATAATTGTCAAGAAAATCAAATATATTGGCGGCATGCAATTGCCAGGTACAATCTAAATATTGCATGTCACTTTTCCTGGTGTCTCTGTAATGTTCTTTCCTATGCGCAGGTTCCCTTAGGCTCCCTTAATCTGGCATGTGGATTTGACTGATCAGAACTTGAACCTGATTGGGAAATATAAAAATTGTCAGGCTCATCAACTTTCTTGATTAGACCAACCCTTGCACGGTGCACACATGAATCCTTGTTACAAGAGCCAATAAACTGGATAAACATTCTCCCCACATCATGATCAATCAACATTGGGCTGCCCTCAAGAGCTGCCAGGATCAGTAAATCAAACATTCTCCAATCATTTTGCTACGCATTGATATCAAGATGGAAATTGCCCATGTCATCATTTGTAAAACTGGGACTTTGGTGGCCATTATGTCTTGAACAGAGGCACATCGCATCTGTTAACCAAATTTTCAAAACAAGCTTTGTTTCCCCCGAATTAAAAGGAGACACTAGTTGATGTAGTTGACATTCCATAGAATTATTATCACATAAAATGTCAGCATTGTGGCTTTTCTTGGCACATGCACGTGCTGACATGACTTCTGATTTGGCTGCAATAACTTAAATCTGTGATGCCAGACAAACTTCCAATGTCCAATGATTGCCGTGCACAGCACCACTTAGAGGCAATTTTCAGAAGCATCCTTTTTACATTTGTTCTAGCAGACTTATCAAGAGGACAGACATACCAAGCTGCATAGCTGCTGCCAGAAAAGAATGAGCATTGGGCAGGTCTACCCATTTGGTTTCCTCCATTTTAAAGAGCGTACTCAAAGCAAAACAGAACCATTGAGGGAAGTCTGAAACCAATGCCCTGTCAGCATAAGTGTGCAGAGCATAGAATTAGTATATACTAAAGAAAAGCAAGAGCAAAAAATAACTCGCATAAATAGTTTTCAGACTCACCAAATCCCCAAGACATTAACAAGCTTCCCTGTTGGCCTTCCATACTGCTCAACTTTCAATGCCTTGCAAGGTCTCATGAGGGTATCATGATCAATCAACATTGGGTTGCCCTCGAGAGCTGCCAGGATCAGTAAATCAAACATTCTCCAATCATTTTGCTGCGCATTGATATGAAGATGGAAATTGCCCATGTCATCATTTACAAAACTGGGACTTTGGTGGCCATTATGCCTTGAACAGAGGCACATCACATCTGCTAACCAATTTTTCAAAACAAGCTTTGTTTCCCCCCAATTAAAAGGAGACCCTAGTTGATGTAGTTGACATTAATTATTATCACATAAAATGTCCGCATTGTGGCTTTTCTTGGCACATGCACATGCTGACATGACTTCTGATTTGGCTGCAATAACTTAAATCTGTAATGCCAGACAAACTTCCAATGTCCAATGAGGGCCTCATGAGGGCCTTCTTCAAAAATTCCCATGCTATTAAGTACATCGACAATTTCAGCAAATGCATCTGTTGTTGCAATGCTCAAACTCGCCTATTGTTTAACTGGCTAGGTGGCATTAGGAATAAACCTCCACCCATAGCTGGCACCTTGTGGATAGGTGCTGAGGTGAGAAAGCTGGATAAACTGAAAACTGTAACAAGCCGTGCTTAGGCGAACTCCGTCCTGAAATTTATCCGGCAAGCTCATAGTCACAATGGGTATTTGGACCCAATTCTTGTAAGGTTTTTCGGAACCGAAAAGTTGCAGCTTCTGTTTTGCCGATCCCAAGAAATCCCACAACCACAAGGCTTTCTTAAAATAGCAAATTGGAACTAGTACCTCCACACTACGGAAGAACAGACCAATTCGAATTTCACCTGCTTAACAATACAAATGCTCAAGGGAAGAGGAAAATGCTCACAGTAGGTCCGGTAGAGAAGGAACAATCATGTGCTTTGTGTGTCTGAGGATGTTGCTTTGTGTGTGTTATACGGCAGAAGAGCAACGAAACATAACATCATTTTTACCTGCACTGCAACAACAGGGTCTCTTGGTTTTTGCTCCTCTGGCTTTTGCTCCATATCTCCAGAAGATCAAATTATAGCTTCATGTCATCGGATGGAACTCTACTGTGGGTTTGAAACCCTATTACAGAAATGCTGCATTTGTCCAAAAACAGGGCAAGAACTTTTGCATCACCATTAAGAACTTGGCTGCATTTTCTAATGCATCTTCTCATGCTTGGTCTCAAATTTACTCCAGCATAGAAGAATCCAATTTGGAAAGTGTAAACGGGGCTCCTCCTTAGCAAAATCCCCGTAGCCACAAACTAATGCACATTCCGAATGTAACAAAGGAACAATTCTAACTAATAAACCTCAATAAATTTAAAATTGAACTCTGCCTCCAATAAAATGCTTGCACTGATAAAATCCAGAAATAACCATGCTTCTCGTGAGCCACATTAGGCGAGTTCTAAGATTTTGAAGAATCAACGAATAAAAAGCTCATCGATTTAAATATGCGAATGAAAGAACAAAGAGATTGCCCCTAGATTGATGCAATTTTTTAAGAGAAGCAAAACAACTGGAGATATCGAACATGGCAGGACGCACAAACAGATCATGAAGTCCGGACATGCCGAAGAGGAAGAGCTTTAACGGAGCTTTAACGGAATGTACAAATCAAAATGTGGAATAACCCACCTAAGAAAACTGCGCCCAATTCGTAGGAATCAAGTTGCAGCAGCCTGGTTCTGCCTCGCCATACCTTCCCAACGCCGGCATAACTTCCTAAGACACGCTGAATTTCCATTAATTTTTTGTGACCGTCGATCACATCCAACGATTTCAAGAACATCTACATGCACAAAATTCTTATCTGCAGCAACGTGGACACTCTAGAATTGCTTCAAAGTCTCAACTTGTGTTTGTGCAAACGTGCCAAAAAAAAAACTAATAGCAAGCAAGATAAAATGAGTAGGCATCATGGTCACTCAACTTGCAGGCAAAAATGGTATAAGAACGCCGATATAGAACACCCTTATGAAGTTTTATTTTTGAATGTCCAATCTTTCATTATTTCTTCAAAGCATTCCATCGCAAACATCAATCTCTCAACACATCGGTTACACAATCCATGTGATAAAAGTTGGGGCCTACAATTGCTTGTGTTCTAGATTGAACAGATGTAAAACTACAGCTAACACTCAGCCAACATTGGCATCTTCTTTTGGGCAAATTAAAGCTTTGAATATTTCCAACTTCTCAACAGATGCTAAAGCCTTTTCCGCATCTTTCAAGTCAACAATATCGGAGATAATTGATCCCCAAGGCAAGCCATTGTGTTTGGCCATAAACTGTACTCCTTTGTAAAAATGACTGAAGTCGGAACCCCAGCATCCTCTAACCGTGAGATGTTTCCGGTTAATAAGATGGTGAGGATTTATTATAGCATCCCCATTGTCAGTATACTGGCCAACAACTACATAAGTACCTCCATTTCGACAAAATTGCATGCCTTCAGGAACAGCCTCCGGTCGACCAGTTGCCTCAATGACTACATCAGCCATCCGCCCATTTGTAAGCTCTGCTATAATTTCAACTCGTTTTTTTGGAGTAGTCATCTGCATGCATACATCTTTTCCAGTCATTTTTCATTCAACCAGCTAACATGTAATGGTACTACAACTAAAGAGACAAATAGGATAATTTATTGCCAATTACTTCGATATTGATCACCGAATTGATGCCAAACTTCTTCACAATAGCCAATCTGTGTGCAGGAGCTCCAACGACAATCACCTACAACCCAGCATATTAATACACAACAAGTGAATTGGCAAAGGAAATTGTTTCACCAATGGAAGCAGAAGTGGATACCTCAAGCGCTCCACTGTAAGATGCCAAGATGCTAGCCAAAAGTCCAACTGGCCCAGAGCCTTGTACAACTACATAATCCATCAAGTGTATGCTTGCTCGTTCAATTGCATGCAATGCCGTGGGCAACCTGTCAATTCGTCCTGTAACCATCAATTCAACGATCCAAACCTACTTGTCTGGATCACATTTGTGAAATCAAATGAATTGCACTAATGATATAAATGAGCCCATAATTTAATAAGTGGAATTACGAGTTGAATCTTCTAATGTTGATTACACTTACTAGAACTTACCCACAACCTCCCGCCATAAAAACATCTGGAGGAAGGGATACTGGTAAGCGGATTATCTTGGTCTTGGGTGGCAGATATATATAAGTCGACCAGCCACCTAATAAACCACGGATACTACTAGGATTGGCAGAGCAAGTAATTCCAAGGACCCTTCTTTGAGGACAACGAGTCGTTTGTTTGTCAACCTATACACCAGATGCAAACATGTCAGTGACTTTGAGTACACAGTCATAAAACTAGGGGTTCACGTACTTATCAAACAAACACAGTCATAAAACTAAGTACTCATCAAACAAAATTTGGAAGTGGCTAAACAAAAGAATGCTCTTTCTTTGCTAAAGAGGAAACCTGGTTGTTTCTAACTTGTGTGCTGAGATGTCATGTTAAAATTCAATGTGAGCACCTACCACCATTAGAGGATCATGTATATAATAAGTACAGTCCACTACATAAAGGCTGGACACCACCTCAAGATTGGTTTCAATGTAAGTTTCTTTGACTTGATAGACATGCTGAAATCCTATGTTTAAATAGTTATGCTCTTCATGCTCCGCCATATCACTATGTTTTATATATAAAATTAAGGTAGCGCTTATCAGAAGAGGAGAGACTAACTTCCTAAGGTGGGGACCTGAACATTGAGCTGTATCTGCAGCAATGGCACATTAATTGCATTATTTATAGCACTACGCTTGCCAAACATTCCTGAAAAATTTATTTGCATGACTTCTGTACACTGGGGTAATGGAAGCAGCCTACTGCGTTCAGAAATGAATGAACTGTCTGTGGGACCAGGAAATGCTAAGTGTGGATGATGGCAATTTCTTGTTTTGCCATTGCTCGTTCGGCTTGTTCTGCCACAAGCATATTTCCCAGTTCAATAACTTAAAATTATTTGTCGTGTCTTTTTGTTGATCCCAGACAGTGTTATTTACAACCAAACGATGCAAACTTTGTAAGGCTTGTTCTATTATAACTTAGCTCAAAAAACATTGGCACATGCAATGAAAGCAAAGTTTGTTTCCTTTGATGTCAAAGATGTTGAAGAACGGAAGAACGAGAAGAAAAGATCAAGAACAAGAAAACTCTATGTATATGTATGAACTGTGAATACAATGAATATATAGGGGCGTTGCCCCAAATCATGGCTGAACCACCAGATGCTATAATGAGATGCCAGGAATGACCGTTGGGATCATCCCGACTACTCCTACAGGTGGCAGCAGGATTTGAATCTCTAACACTCATCCTCAAAACCTGATGCCACAAAAGCAAGAAGTCTGGATCACCCAGGATCCCAAATAAAAGAATCAGATGAAGCTGCCGGAGTTGCGAAAATTTTCAATGCAAGAAATGAAGATTCTTGCCAGCAACAAGAACTTGTCAGGTTGAACCATGAAGGTTTAACAAATTTATCGACGTCACCCAGTGGAGACCTGCATGGTTCATGATACTTGAAGATAAGTGAGGCATTCACTAAAGAAGGTTCTTGCCCAAAAGATTCTCCAACTGTTTGCCCACGATCCATGTTTAGCATATGGCAAGCATTGGTCCATAAATAACTGTCCGTAACAAACTGGGAAAACTTATCAAATCTCTGGTGGTCAAGGCCACTCTCTGTCAATTCAGAACATTGCAATTTCCATTCTGTGTCCTCCTTTAATGAAGGGTCAATCAACATGGATAAATCCTTGACTCCATTTGGCTTCTCCCATAATGGGTCCTTCACCAAACTTTTACCACTGGAATTCAGTTTCTCCCGCAGGTTCCTCGCTGAATCCTCTACTTCCTCCTCCAAGATCAACTTCTCATTCAAGTCCCTCGTTGATTCGTGGATCATGCCTTTATCTTGAAAGATTATCTCTTCACAGATAAAGGTTTCTTCCTCTAAAATAAAAACTTCTTCTTGAAGTATCATTCCTGCAAATAGCTCTAGAATCAGTGATGCTTTTTGAAGATAGCCTTTTGGACTGGGACATTCAAAAACATGATACCCAAAACCCAGACAATTCTGGCACTGAACATCCTCCCGACCCATTGGGATAAAATCTGATTTACAATATCATGCTATTCTCCCCTTCCGGGATTTGCTTCAAGCATGAAGCATTGTTTCCGCTCTCCAGGACCTGCTCCACTGAGAGTCCTTCTCAAATGGAGAGAGGCTCTGATACCATATTGAAGAACGGAAGAACGAGAAGAAAAGATCAAGAACAAGAAAACTCTATGTATATGTATGAACTGTGAATACAATGAATATATAGGGGCGTTGCCCCAAATCATGGCTGAACCACCAGATGCTATAATGAGATGCCAGGGATGACCGTTGGGATCATCCCAACTACTCCTACAGGTGGCAGCAGGATTTGAATCTCTAACAAAAGAAAAGTGGCCTATACATTGAGAGTGCTGAAAACGGTAGTGGTTCACGAGTGATCATGGAGAAAGTCATTAGAGGATATGCTTATGCAGTCTAAAACAAACTTCGCAACAACTTCTGCAAGTTCCAGATGCATTTCTAAGGAAATTCACATGAATAAATGTTTTGTATGTGAAACGTTAGTCACTCTTAATATATGTTTCTCAACTGGCTTACTCCCTCATTTCTTCTGTATTTCTGGTGTTACGGTTGATTTGGTGCATGCAATAATAACATTGACTTCCCTATTGATATTAGTCAGTCAGAATAGATAAGATTCATAACCAGTTAATAACATGGAAATGCATAGCGACCAGACAAAATCACATGACAAGGATACACCATTTACAACATTATCTTGTGCAGAGTAACTAGCTTGTTATAGCTAGAAATCCAGCCAATATAAAGCAACCATTGACTACAAATATGTTGTTACATACCAAACAAGTCAGGCAGGAATTACAGGTATCGATGACATCCAAATAAGTCACCAGGTCTCCTTTTTCAATCTGCATAGATCTAAATAAGTTTGAGTACACGAAATTTAGAAACTTAGCAACTCTATAGTAAATGAAAGAGCAGAACCGGGCTACCATCGACATCGTGCACAAGACCCATAACAGCATGGACATATCCAACAGCAACGTGACCAGGGATGATTGGATAAGGGACCAAGTCCAAGCGCCCGTGTTTCAGGTGCACATCTGTCCCACATACTTCCGATAAAATGGTGCGCAGGAGTACAGACCGTTCCTCCATGTCTGAAACTCTAACTTGAGACCGTTCTAGTCTCAATGATCCATCCTTATGGAGCAGCGCGCACAAATTTTGAAGAGATTCCTCCTGCATTGCCACGGAGCTATGGTTTCTGTTTCATAGTCTCTCGCAAAAAGCAGAATGGTTTACACTTAACTTACTTTGTGATTTGTTAAAGTCCGGCATATAAAATTGATAATAATTCAAAGTAGCAACATTTTAAACCTAATGCGAAATTTTAGTATTTTACGCATTTAATTCACTCACACCAATTGCTCATGTCCAAAGCATAGCCTATGAAAGATAAGATGGCGCTATTGTTAAAAGATTCTCAAAGGTCTTTATCATTTTTATTGCGTGGTTGTGTATTATTGCTTGGTGGCCATCAGATTACGGCATCTTGTGTGGAATATGCTGGCCCGGAAGATCCCGGCCTCTTGCTACAGGTCAGCATGGGGTCAAATTGACCCCATTTAGTAGGGGCGCCCCTCACCCCACACCATGGGTTGGAGCAGTATTCAGCCACACTCCAGCATGTACAACACAACAGCACATGAATACAATACATCAGCACATGAATACAACACAACAACACATGAGTACAACACGGCAAATGAAGCAAGTTACGAAAGCACAATCCCTGAATATATTTGCATCGTCCAATGTGCTATTCTAAACACCCAATTCTCAAATAGGCTCTTGGACATAACAAAAGGAAAGAATTGATGCCCCAGCAATTGATCAAAGCACAATGGGCAATGGGCAAAAAACCTCGGTGGAGCTCAAGAATCCCAAGCTCGTCCGATTCCGTATTAGCAAGATTTTGAGGGTGCTTTCCAATGGAAACTCTAATCTGAAATACAGTCCCCTGTCAAATATGAACGACAAAACCCAAAACAGATGTCTATTCCAACAATCCAGCAAAGCGAAGCAATGTTACGCCTTCGCTTGCAATTCTGCAAAACATGGCGTGGCTGCGCAATTTGCCAGGCTTCATGAATGATATGTTCCTTTGGAGATCGATAGGGTATAGCAGGAGATCAGTTGCAGAATTGTCAGGAGCAGATTGAAGCAGGTGTTCTTTGAAATTGAAATCATAGCAGGAATATTTGCTGAACCTACTACATTTAAAGATCTGAGTTAGAGTCCTGTTGTGAGGATAGGCCCACTAGATTGACCAGAAAAATGATAGACAGTAACAATGGCAGCCTGCTCATCCGCTTTATGGCCATGCTGATAACTGCAGGGAACAGATTTAGAAAGGCCTTGGCTGCTCGCCATATGCCCAGGACGCACGCAAGATCTTATCCGCAGCTCGACCTTTGCAAGCACAATATACAGCTTCTTCTCAAAACCCACATTTATGCATTCAGATATGAATTATCCAGCAAACCTTCATAAATCTAGAGTTCTAAAACTACGGTTTCTTTGTTTACTTAGAAGAACATAACTTTTTGAGGAATTAGAGTTATCTAGTAGAAGAAGTTTATCAAGATCGTTACAAACATTTCTCTTTTCGGACCCCCTTCCTTTGTTATCTCACTCGCTGGCTAGAATCTTGTCTGCGATCGAGTGTGTATCAAATTGAGAGTACTTGAGATTTGAACTCGCACTACTGTGTGTTCCCGTGCCCGTAGAATTGAACTGGGGTTTCCCATTGAGAATTTCAATTCCTAACCTTTTATAGTCGCTTCCACATCCAATGGTAGTCAGTGGGTTGGATGGATGGTTGCCCAACAACAGGCTACCCAGACCATTTTAATGCTAACTCTTTGATCTAAACCTTATCCGAAAATTTGGAAATTGGCTTGTATGCTGGTGATGACTTATGAAGCCAGGTGACAAAAAATCAGAATTTAATTTCATACTATGCATTTAATTATAAATTTATGAAGCATAAATGCAAAAGAGTGCATAACTAAAAAAATATGCATCAAAAGAAGGTGGAAATTCTACAAGGGGTGCAATATGCTGGTGGAGACACGAGAAAAAAAGAATTCACTAGGATATGCAGTGTTGGTGCACGAGGAAATAGCTCCGAGTCTTCCAGAGTTCGTAGGTTGCCCAGACTGGGGTAAGTGCTCTGGCACCCTTGCCTACGTCAGATCTAGCCACTACCATGCATCGTGTCATGATGTTGAGAGAGGCTCTTTGACACCTAAATACGGACCCTTGAAACCCCCTAGAAGCAGCTTGCCACAAAAGTCCTCTCTCGAAGGCCATGGCGATGGAGGATCAACTTCCCCTTTCTGAAACCGTGACTTGACTCTTCCAATGAACTCAGCGACATTATCCTGGAGACCAAGTTTCATGACCAGAAGACTGCCCATTTTTTAGGAAGAGCAAAAAATACTAGACGCCGCATTTACGCAAGCAACATATTTTGTTATTACGGTGTCATGTGTTGTATTATTTGTTCTAGCTTATGTGGCATGTTTGATCCTAGGGCATGTGTTAGTCCTGTGCCTCCTGGTACAGGACTATTCATGCATACGACGGACCAGGTCAAGAACAAGGATCCACAGTCAGCCACGGGTCAGTCGTCAAAGGCCCAGCAGAAGACCCAGCAGAAGACCACGCAGTCAAAGGGCGCGCCCGCCAAAAGGAGGCGCTCAGACAAGTGACGGCCCGTCACCGCCCGCGTCAGCGTCAGCGTGATTCTAGGCACTTCAAGAGGCACCGCCAGCATTCCTGCAAATCAGGCCTCCTTCCAGGAGTCGGCACCGAGATCAGTCAGAGTGTCTATATTGGGCCAAAGGCCATTGTACTATATATATGAGTAGAGCTAGCACATGAGTTTTAGATGAGTTTTGAGTCTTGTCTCATTTCAGTCTTCTCTCGATTGCGAGAGCTCATGTATGTTCATCATTGATATCAAGGAAGCTTATCATTTTCCTCTCATTGTTCTCTTTTGTTCTGTTTTCTTCTTCTTGTTCTCTTCTTGCAAATCCCGCGTGACATAGTCCCCCGGATTCTCCTGTTAGATCCACGGGTCCTCACAGAGGGCTGTCTTGCAGGAGTTCCCGAACCCAGACCCCAAACACTGTCGCCGCTGCCGGGTCTGATTCGACTTTCCTCTCGTCTGTCGCCATGTCTGCCCGAAACTTCACGCCAGAAGAACTTCTTTCCCAGACGGCGTCTCGCTTGGAGCGTCATCAGCGACGGGAAGTTGTTCGCGATATGTATGGATCTGCCATCACGAGGTTCTTCTATTGATGAAATCGTTTCAAAAAATTGGCATGTCATAAATTCTTTTACTTTTCTGCACATAAATGCAGCACTTGTCATGCCTTCATTACCTTGCTTTTAATTTTTTCTCTTCTATTTCAGTATTGTGGAGGTGTCTTCTACACATTTCTCTTCCTAATGCTTGCACCTCCTAAGACTATGTTGAATTGACAAGATTGAATCAATGGAACTAGATAGCTACTATTTTCTATTTGTATCTGATCATTGTGTTGTATGGAACGTTGGATTATGAGTTCCAATATTTAAGCAATGCATTACAATACTAATAGTTCCATGTTTAAAGAAATTTAACGTAAATATCTAACGTGACATAAATATTCTGGATCGATTGACTGAACTGTTGTATCTTGTGGTTTTCAACACCCAAACTTAGCAGAGGTGATTGGACATCCTCAAGTAGAAGAATTGGTTAACAAAGGTAATTGGTCATCTTCTATGAGGTTCTTGTAATGATCCTGCTGCTTTTTGATTGTATAGCCTCCCTGCCATCTGTATGTAGTTTAGTTTAGTTTTATGTAGTATTGCCTTGTAGTGTTGATGATTAGTAGGAAAGAAGAATAGCAGTTTTTAAACCATCCTGACTCTCATGGTGCATAGGGCGTTGGTGAAGACTAAATTCTAGTATATAACATTTATTCATAGAAGAACCACACTCACGAACGAATGGATTTCTTAAGAATCAAGCTTAATCATAGCAATTAACCATACTTACAAGAACATTTTAAGTATACGATTCAATCCTCAAATGAAGGGACCAAATCAACTTACATAAAATTATACAATACAAGAAACTTATCGCGGCGGCCTATCGGCTGCCGCGAACGTTTCTCTTCCTCGACCCCATGTCCTCCACCTACGCAATCAATATGTAGCATAATAACAGGGGGTTGGTTTTGTATTTTTGTGCTATTTTTTCTATGGTTTTCATATGATTTCGAAAGCGTATTGCATGGGAACTACTAATTGGTATATCTAGAGTGCACATACGCCTGCATTAATTTTAGTGTTTTTGTTCAATGGTTTAGACCCAGGGCCATGTTGTATTTTTTCTCAATTAGCTTATTGAGGCTCCTTCACATGCAACCCTCGAGCCATTTAGAAATAGGGTTTGCTACCTGATGGCACAAATTCTGCAGAGGTGGAGCACTGGTACTTTTAGGCGGATCCGAAGCAGAGAGTAAGCATCATCGGAACAGAAGCATGGAAATTTCAAGGTCGAATCAGTTTTGTTTGCTAGGTTTGTGAAGATCGAATCAGTTCCAAACAGCCATGGATAAGGCCTGCATATTTCCTTTTCGAGGTCTTCATTAAAGATCAAGATTGTGGAAGAATGATACAGTGTCTTTTAATGCACTCTGGTGTTGTCTGTAATGCTCTTTCTGGTAGCTACCTGATTCGCATGTTTGCCTTATGTGGGAGCCTGGTCGAGTCACATCAGGCCTTTGAGAAAATTTCATGGCCAAGTTTGGATGCTTGGAATTCAATAATTTCGGCTCATGCTTCGTTTGGCAGAGATGAAACATTTTTCCACCTATATAACAGGATGCAAGTATCAGGTATTAAAGGAATAAAGTACACTTATATTACAGTCTTGAAAGCCTGCAGTGCAACAACATCCCTCATATGGGTTTTGTATAACTCTTTAGAATTAATTTGCCTACAGACCTCAGCCTGAAATAAGGTTTCGGAATGCTTTTCTGCGGGATGAGGAACTCAGAAAGTTAAGAAGAGATCCTTCCGTGCTGCCCAAATTTGATGCTCCGGTTCTCTGCAGTTAACGGCTTTTATTTTATTGTACATGTAACTTCGAATTTAACACACTGGATCTAGGACAAAGGAATTTTTTTTCCTCATCTGGAACTTAGTGATCAAAATGATTATTGCTATATATAGGTGGAGTTCTATTTCAGCGATGAGAATCTTCCGACAGATAGTTACCTCATGAAGTTTGTGAAGAAAGATCCAGAGGGTTTTGGTAAGTTTTTATTTTTCCACATCGTTTAGTGTATTCCTGTGAGATTCTTTGCATGTTCCAATACAAGTGAAGTTATATAGGCATTGGTGTAGATTAAATTTGGCGTAAATTTTAATAGGATTCCAATAAGTGCCACAAATCGGAGTAAGTTTCACCATAGGAATGAAGAAAGCTAATTCCACGTGCTTGAATAGTGCAAATTTACAGATCAAATAGCCTGCGTTTTAGACTATTATTTACGGTTATACATAAGGTTTGATCTGTATATCCATATTTAAACTGAAGCTTGGAGAGCACTTCAAGCTTATGGTTACTATTCGTCTGGTGTCTTATTCACATAAGGTGAAGTATCAATTACAACACGGCGGCTTATTGATGTTGAGCCTTTTGAGGTGCTTAGCCAGTAGCAGAATTACACATCCTACTATTCTTGGAGTTCATAATGTTGGCTCTGAACATTTACGTCCAGCATTTTGTCTTATCCAGTCTCTTATGATGGTTCTAGATATCTGATTTAAAAAAGAACTTAGATGCACAACTTGTCCATATGTTCAAGACAATGAGAATGGCGCATGTGGTCCTAAAGCTTTTCATACCCTTTCTTCAAACAAAGACAAACACATGTTCTCGTGGATATTTATATTATCTTTGGTGGATAATTTCATTCATAGGCTTCGGAACCTATAATTCAGCATATGCCATTTGTATGATTGTGTTTGCTCGTAGGAGCATTCCATCATGCAACCATTGCACATCATTGCATTTATATTAAAAGAAGGCAGTTTTATCATCCTAGGCTTGTCTCATGTGATTGGATGACATGCACAAGTGTTTCTAAAATTGTTACATGCAAAAGTGTTTTTAAAATTGTTACAATATTTATGCCATTCTTACTGCCTGAAGTGACCGAAGGGCTTTACAAGGGCCCGAAGGGCCCAAAATTTTTTTTAATATAACAATCAACACACAACTACCATTAACATTATTAGCACAAATCATTGCATTTAACACATTTAAATTAAAATCCCCCTTAGACCCCCTTTGGTTTGGGTGCATATTCACACGAGGGGTTACGTAGGGCATTTGTTTAAAAGCAAACATTTAAATAAAACCTCATTAACCAAGGGAAAATGCCATTTTAACAGTTAAGTATTGAATCTAAGTGATTATGACCTAAAAGGCTCTTATCCAAAGCCCTATGTGATGATGAATTGCATTAAGAGGAGAAGGCTATTTTTGGAGAATAATCCATGCCTATTCACTAATCCATTTAATAAGATCTTGCTAAGGCCATTCTTGATGAATCTGCACCATTAGAGTTCTAGAATTTTCATGATGGGTATTTTTGCATTTCCGACTCCAATTTGCATGATAGGTATTTTTGCATTTTCGACATGTGTTGGTCCAATATTGGATCTAATTGGTCAATTTACAATAAAAACCCATGTTTCCTTCAGAATCAAACTACTTAATTGATTCTTGAGAAAGCTCTTAAATATTCTGCATTGGTAAAGAATTTTATATTTCATGCTAGATCCAGACGATAAATGCAAAAATGTAGTTAGTGCCAAAAGGGGGGCAAAAGCTATAAACATGATAATCTACACGGGAATGTTTGATAGGAACCTAAATGACATTCGAAACAAAGTTGCCAAGATCCGGCCAGATCCGGATGCGTGCTGCCCCTCGCATGCCCGACGCCATAAAAGGCAGTGATGTGGCAAGTAGGTCTGTGATGAAATGTGCAATTCATCGGATTGAATCTGGCGGAGGAGTCGGATTGGATCAAGAAAACTGGCTACGTTGTGAGTAGATTTATTGGACATCCGATTAGCCTAATCTGACAAATTAAATTTGCGGAGAGAGGTTCTATGAAGGTCGGGGTCATGATGATTAATCTGACCAAAAGGTTGAGTGTCAAACACATGTCTTGAGCCCTTAAAAAAACATGAAAATATTGACCACAACTCAGATCTTGTCAAGAGTTGTGCATTCACATGAAAATCACACTTGGTATAGACTAAAACAAATGCCTTGCAAAAATTTTATTTATGAGGAACACCTAACAAATACTATTGCAATGCTTGAGATTTAGAGTTTGAATTATGCATCGAACGAAGAAGACATTGAGTAGAGCTTAAAATCCGCCCTAGTTAGCCAACAATGTACATGATGCCCGCCTTCCGCACCTGGCGTAATGGCCTCGCACCAACATTCCCCTAACATAACGAAAACAAAAGAGATATTTTGGAACCGACGCGTCTTTGATTGAGTATCCGATGACTAGGCTGTGATATCCCTCCTGAAGGAGGTACATAGCTAAGGCGCCAATCGTGGCAAACCCAAATATATATGGTGTTGTATGGGATGGGGCAACAACAAAAATAAAAGAACGGTTCATGGAAGGCAAGAAAGTAAAAAGGCCAAGGATGGAAAAAAAATAGGCAAGGGAAAGAAATGGGCGTCAAAAATGTCAAATTCAAGAAAGGGCAAAAAAAAGTATCCTGCTAAGAGCAAATTCAGGCAGCTATGGCAACGTATTCTTTCTTCTCTTCTTTTCTCTTTCATACTCCTTCCCCTCTCATTTTTTTTTGCAGATGGCGCCCGAGAAGCGACCTTCTTCCTTTTCTTGTGCTGAGGCCGGTGGCGAATTTGGCGATATATATATGACCAGGCGGGGCTTCCTTTCTTCTATTTTCTTGCCTACAATGACCTCTAATTTTTATCACTGGGTTGGCTGAAATAAAATCCTTAAACTTCCCCATCAGCTACTATGTGAATTTGCTTGTCATCCGCTATCTTTTCGAAACTTTTAGATCCGTGTCTTCATTTTCTTTCTTAAGATGGGGAGCATCATCCACATTATGTTCTTTGCAAGATGAAGAACCTATCTTAAAAAGAATGCAAGCCCAAATGCAATATGGAAGTTTGCATTTGATTCATAGCCCACCGGGTCCTTTCTTCGCATATAATCGCTAATTGGAGCAGAATCACCCCGATTTCTTGGCCTTCTTCCCTTTTGCATTCTCGAAGCTTAAGCTCTGTTCTTTAAACGGGGTATATGAGCAGCTATTTCGCTCAAGCCAAACGGAGTTGGATTTTTGAAAAGAGCTATGGTCCGGACTCTAATGAACTCCAATCCAATTGATGAAGGCATTTCAAGCAAAGCATTTGGCCAATGCTCGAAAGAATTAGTGGATTGCTCCTCAAGATCCGTAAATTCGGAAAATTAAGCAACCCATAAAGCGGGAACAGCCCTTATAGACTCGTAATCACGTAACTTTCGGGCATGTTAGAATTGCTCAAAAAGTCGCCTAGTTCTAAAGACTTCGATTGCAAAGACATTCGTCGGAAGTTCTAATGCTTTGAAAGCTCCGAAACGTAGAAATTTGAGCTGAAAAACTTTGTTTTTAGAAGCCGAGGTTGAAGTTTGGCACATTCCGGTTTCGGCCGGGGATTATGGGGCTTGCCAGATCGCCGCTGGTGCTGCCGGCATAGATGCGGGGTCATTGAATTGTCTAATCATTGAAGATCCGCGATAATGGATTGCGGCGGCCTCTATCTGGCTGGAGCTTCACGTTTAGAAATTTTTAGCCTTGGCATTTGTGACACGTGTGGCAAAAATAGTTTTTTCTGCTCTTATATTAGAAAAGCCCAAATAAATAGACGTGGCCACCCTGGGGGCTCTTCTTAGCCCAGAAATATTAGGAGCAATTTTTTAATGGGAACAAATGTATCTGCCTTATATAGTCAGTGATAAATTGTGTGGGGCATACGATAACTATATGACTTTTCTAGTATTCAACTGTTGACATTGTGTCGGAAGACATAAAACGTGTTCAAATCTTTTCTAGAATACTCAACTAGTCAACTATATACATAGGGGCACTTGTGGATGGGCTTGTAGATAGATGTAGGGTCGAATTGAATTTATGAAACTAATTGTAAAATATGTTAGGGAGTTTAGTTGAATTTAGATAATTAATTATACAATTATGGTAGGGGATTTGGAGGAATTTATAGAATAAAGTGTATATGTATGGTAGGGGGCATATGTAGGGTTTCTAAAAAAGTTCGTATAAGGGCTTATAGGAGCCTTTAAATAGACTTTACATTAGCTGCACCCCACGAGAATTTAAGCATGGTCTATCTGAAACCATCTCAAGATGCACATGCTTATCCCATACTCAAGGTATGCCGATGCTTACCTAGAGGCTCTTAGATCTCATCTTCTAGGAACTTATTCTATTACCTACTTGCAATAAAAGTACAAGCAAGCCATCTCAGTATCATACGAATTCACTTCCATTTCCACATAAAGACCTCTCCTTGGCAACATGCACAGCTGATGCAAGATCCACTTTGTTCACAGATCCACCACTTCAATCATCTATCAATTATAGAAATTTGTAGCTATTATAAAAATACCATACCTTCACCATTACCATGTCTCATTATTCATGCTCCGCATGAAAATGTCCCTCTTAACATCTCTCCTTGATGAACTGCAATACGTTAGCTGATCATCCTGGGATTCTTAATTCTATGCCTCCTTTGGTAGGTAATATTCTTCAATTCACAGAGGAGGAAGTCAAAGAAGGTCTGCGACATCTATGCAATGGCAAGTCTTCTGATCTTCAAGGTTTGCAAGCAGAATTGCTTAAATGGAAGGAGGGAGGGGGGGGAAGGTCCGTTATTGCGTCCAATCATCATTGTTCTTTTAAATAAAGCTTTCCAAGAAGGATTGCCAGAAACTTGTGCTATCAGTAAGGTCGTACCAATTCACAAAGCATGTGATAAGAATGACCCTTCGAATTCTTGCATGATCATGGTCAGTTCCATATTTTCCAAGCTCCTAGCTAGTATTACTGAGAAGCAGTTGACATGATGGGCAGAAGATACTGGTGTACGTGTTGTAGGACAGACAGACTTTCATCCAGGCCATTCTACGATAGTTCATATTTTCACATTGCGCATGCTTATTGAACAAGGTTTAAAATGAAACGCACTTATTTAAGAAGTGCGTTTGAAAGATTCCTTCTGAAAATTTATAAAATTCTGAAATCCCTCTAAAAAGGGCCTTTTTATTATCTTTAGTCCAAAGATTTATAAAATTGCTCGTGAAAACAGACATTTTAAGAAGACTTAGTATTAAGGAAAAACACACACACACAAAAAATCCCATTGTAGAGGGGGAAAGAACTACAATGAAATTCAAAGATTTACTATGGGGCAAATTCGTATGAAGAAATTAGATGCTTTTGTACCTTGTCCCTGAAAATTTTTATATTAGTTGTTTTAGAAGACAGGAAATTTGTTATTTCACAACCATTTTGGCTGAACATCCTAATGGACCTTAAAACACATTGGGAGGCAGTTGAACAAACTTCTTGAATGACAAACCATTGTTTTTGCATCACATAGTATTACAATTACCAATACATCCACGATATTTTGTAGTTAAGCTGAAGTTTTAGTTGATGATGCAGTATAAATTTATACCGAGGATACAAAAGTTGAAGTAATGAAGCCATGTGATTACATGCCCTCCTTTTTTATTCTGAGATGTATTTTGAATGCACATACCAATCTATCAACATGGTGATGCTCGGGAGATAGTCAATCTCCTTAGCAATGTTGAGCATATTCATCACAATTACGTCATCTGTAGCAGTGGGCACCATGCACATTTCTCTGGCAGTGAAGTATTCGTCTGCCTTACCCTTTCCTAAATATTTTGTAAATAAATAGGTAAACTTCTGAGGGGTTGCTACTCCTCGCTCCCCTCTAGATAAACCACGTGGTTTCCTTCTAGTCAAACACCTGTGTCACCATAATATTTTGGAGTTCTTTGCCTTTAGTAGCAAGTTTTTAGCTGCCTGAAGTGAAGTTCGCATGTATGTAGAGAAAAAAAAGTAGAAATAACAACATGATTCGACTACTTTATGCTCTAACATTGCATTACAAGCTCAGAAATTTTAGAACCGTTTTAGAACTTTTTAGACTAAAAAACTAAGAAAAGTGTGTAAAATTATCCCTTATGTGTGTTACTTTAGTAGTTTTCAGTTGCTAAACCCTTTGGCGAGTAAGAAAGACCCCAAAAGATTTTACACGATATATACTTTACCTCTGGACTGCATATATATATATACATATATATATAAACGTTTTATATATATATGCAAAACGGTATAAATTTATACCGTTTCTCCGTATAGATTTATACCGCAAGAGTTCTCTTTTCTTCGGATATATATATGTAAGTATGTATATATATTATTATATATATATATATATACACATATATGTGTATAAATTGATTGTCTGAAGGTTATCTCATGGGTATAAATTTACCGAGAGTCTGTCATGTATAAATTTATACCGAGAGAGTCGTCATGGTATAAATTTATACCGAGAGAGCTCTCAGATAATGAGGGAGCTCTCACGGTATAAATTTATACCGTGGAGCTCTCGATGAATCGAGAGAGCTCTCGCGGTATAAATTTATACCGCCGAAGTCCTCTTTATGGTATAAATTTATACCGCCGAGTCCATTTTATGTATAAATTTATACCATGCGAACTCTCTGGCATGTTATATCCGCACAGCACTACCTATTATGGTATAAATTTATACCACCCAGAAATTTATTTTGAAGACGTTATGTCCACGCATTGTCCACATAACTCTATAGCAAGACGGATGAGCAAATAAGAGCAAGTATATAAGACGAAGAGCGAGCGTCTTCGACTCCAACTTGCGCTTCAAAGTGTAAGTTTGTTCAATGAGGCATACTTTCATGTGAAAATGTTTGCTTCAATGAGGCAATGTCAAAATGTGTTGCATTTTTTATAGTTTTGTTCATAGTTTTGTACTGATTTTGAAAACTTTGAATAAAATACCTTTTTGGCACTTTAGTGTGCTTGCTGTTTTTTTCAATGTCTATTTTGTTTAGTTTTTGAAAATATTACTATTTCTCAAACCAAACTAGGGGGGCCAAAAAGGGATGTCAAACAATTTTGAATAGAAGCTAAGTTCACACCCCCCCTCAAAAATGATGCCTAAAATTTTCAAATTGTCACACTTGTCACAAATATACCATGAAAAGGGACCTTTTTGGGGGGATTTTAGGGAATCTTTCAAAGATTCCTTTTGAAGTGCGTTTTGAGCAAATTAGTGCGTTTCATTTTAAACTTTGTTATTGAATATAGTCGAGGCTTGAAACAAGACCTCTATATATGCTTTGTGGATTTTACTTATGCCTTTGATACAGTACCTCGCGAGCTTCTTTGGCAGCGCTTGCAAGCACTTGCATCGTCCAATGTGCTATTCTAAACACCCAATTCTCAAATAGGCTCTTGGACATAACAAAAGGAAAGAATTGATGCCCCAGCAATTGATCGAAGCATAATGGGCAATGGGCAAAAAACCCCGGTGGAGCTCAAGAATCCCAAGCTCGTCCGATTCCGTATTAGCAAGATTTTGAGGGTGCTTTCCAATGGAAACTCTAATCTGAAATACAGTCCCCTGTCAAATATGAACGACAAAACCCAAAACAGATGTCTATTCCAACAATCCAGCAAAGCGAAGCAATGTTACGCCTTCGCTTGCAATTCTGCAAAACATGGCGTGGCTGCGCAATTTGCCAGGCTTCATGAATGATATGTTCCTTTGGAGATCGATAGGGTATAGCAGGAGATCAGTTGCAGAATTGTCAGGAGCAGATTGAAGCAGGTGTTCTTTGAAATTGAAATCATAGCAGGAATGTTTGCTGAACCTACTACATTTAAAGATCTGAGTTAGAGTCCTGTTGTGAGGATAGGCCCACTAGATTGACCAGAAAAATGATAGACAGTAACAATGGCAGCCTGCTCATCCGCTTTATGGCCATGCTGATAACTGCAGGGAACAGATTTAGAAAGGCCTTGGCTGCTCGCCATATGCCCAGGACGCACGCAAGATCTTATCCGCAGCTCGACCTTTGCAAGCACAATATACAGCTTCTTCTCAAAACCCACATTTATGCATTCAGGTATGAATTACCCAGCAAACCTTCATAAATCTAGAGTTCTAAAACTACGGTTTCTTTGTTTACTTAGAAGAACATAACTTTTTGAGGAATTAGAGTTATCTAGTAGAAGAAGTTTATCAAGATCGTTACAAACATTTCTCTTTTCGGACCCCCTTCCTTTGTTATCTCACTCGCTGGCTAGAATCTTGTCTGCGATCGAGTGTGTATCAAATTGAGAGTACTTGAGATTTGAACTCGCACTACTGTGTGTTCCCGTGCCCGTAGAATTGAACTGGGGTTTCCCATTGAGAATTTCAATTCCTAACCTTTTATAGTCGCTTCCACATCCAATGGTAGTCAGTGGGTTGGATGGATGGTTGCCCAACAACAGGCTACCCAGACCATTTTAATGCTAACTCTTTGATCTAAACCTTATCCGAAAATTTGGAAATTGGCTTGTATGCTGGTGATGACTTATGAAGCCAGGTGACAAAAAATCAGAATTTAATTTCATACTATGCATTTAATTATAAAATTATGAAGCATAAATGCAAAAGAGTGCATAACTAAAAAAATATGCATCAAAAGAAGGTGGAAATTCTACAAGGGGTGCAATATGCTGGTGGAGACACGAGAAAAAAAGAATTCACTAGGATATGCAGTGTTGGTGCACGAGGAAATAGCTCCGAGTCTTCCAGAGTTCGTAGGTTGCCCAGACTGGGGTAAGTGCTCTGGCACCCTTGCCTACGTCAGATCTAGCCACTACCATGCATCATGTCATGATGTTGAGAGAGGCTCTTTGACACCTAAATACGGACCCTTGAAACCCCCTAGAAGCAGCTTGCCACAAAAGTCCTCTCTCGAAGGCCATGGCGATGGAGGATCAACTTCCCCTTTCTGAAACCGTGACTTGACTCTTCCAATGAACTCAGCGACATTACCCTGGAGACCAAGTTTCATGACCAGAAGACTGCCCATTTTTTAGGAAGAGCAAAAAATACTAGACGCCGCATTTACGCAAGCAACATATTTTGTTATTACGGTGTCATGTGTTGTATTATTTGTTCTAGCTTATGTGGCATGTTTGATCCTAGGGCATGTGTTAGTCCTGTGCCTCCTGGTACAGGACTATTCATGCATACGACGGACCAGGTCAAGAACAAGGATCCACAGTCAGCCACGGGTCAGTCGTCAAAGGCCCAGCAGAAGACCCAACAAAAGACCACGCAGTCAAAGGGCGCGCCCGCCAAAAGGAGGCGCTCAGACAAGTGACGGCCCGTCCACCGCCAGCGTCGTCGTCAGTGATTCTAGGCACTTCAAGAGGCACCGCCAGCATTCCTGCAAATCAGGCCTCCTTCCAGGAGTCGGCACCGAGATCAGTCAGGGTGTCTATATTGGGCCAAAGGCCATTGTACTATATATATGAGTAGAGCTAGCACATGAGTTTTAGATGCGTTTTGAGTCTTGTTTCATTTCAGTCTTCTCTCGATTGCGAGAGCTCATGTATGTTCATCATTGATATCAAGGAAGCTTATCATTTTCCTCTCATTGTTCTCTTTTGTTCTGTTTTCTTCTTCTTGTTCTCTTCTTGCAAATCCCGTGACATAGTCCCGGTTCTCTGTTAGATCCACGGTTCCTCCTGGAGGGCTGTCTTGCGGGGAGTTCGAACCAGACCCCAAACACCCAAACCCCGGCTGGGGGGTCGCGATTCGACTTTCACTCCTCTCGTCATGCGCCATATCGCGCGAAACTTCCGCGCCCGGAAGAACTTCTTTCCCGGGCAATCGTCGCTTGGAAGGCGTCATCGGCGGCCGGGAAGTTGTTCGCGATATGTATGGATCTGCTTATGACATTGAGGAGGCCACATTGGGTCTAGGGTTCGATCGCCACCCACCCCTCGTGTCATGTCTCGTCCAAATTCCCGCCTCAAAGCGTGCAAACATTGCTCCACGACCTCGATCACCTCATCACTATCGGGGGAGCCCTATCGGGCTCAACCTTCTCCACCTTACTTTCATACCCCCGAACATGCCTACATCCATCACTCTTCAAGCCATACGCCTCTGCCTTCACAACCATCATCTCCCCCGGGTGGGCAGGGATATCCACATGTCTCTTTTGCACCTCCCCAGGAATTTCCCTTCCCTACATTTCCCACCGCTCTTCCTGTTTACAACCTTACTGACCTCAAAACCAATGCTCAGGCACCTTCCGTACCTCCTCCGCAGTCACCCCTTCATCAGGGTCCTTCAGGCACCATGCCACCTCCAACTCCACCTCAATATACTCACTATACCGTTCATGTCCAGCCAAGCACTTTCACCTCTACCTTTCAGACCCTTAAGCTGACTTATCCCACCTTTGGCAACACGAAAGACAAACCCTTAGACCAAAGTGCTCAGGCCCACATGGAAGAATTTGAGGCTCTGGCTGTCCTGAATGGTCATGCACAACCTCAACTGAAATTCCACATCTTTTCCACCACCCTGCGTGGCTCTCCTCGGTCAGAAATGAGAACTGCTTTTCTTTCTCACTATGGGACCACGGATGATGATCAACTTCATCTCAAGCAACTCAATGACCTTCAACAAGAGCCCACGGAGTCCGCCCGGGATTTTGCAGATCGTCTTCACATTCTGCTCAGCAAAGTCAAGGAGTACCCCACACAGAGCCAGATCTTGGTCTGGTTTCTTCAAGGACTTCCTCCAGCTATCCGACTCATGACTGAATACCTGCGCCCGAAGACTTTGGAGCAGGCTATCGACCTTGTCAATCACTCAGTCAATGTTTCCTCCCGTGGAGTGGCTCTTCAGGAGCTCCCTTTCATTCCTCCCGTCATGGTTCCACAAACTGATGTCCAACCTCAACACGCCAATCCAGCGGTAGCGATCCGGATCGGTGCCATATCTCGCAAATATCAAGGCCACTTGGCGAATGAGTGCAACTCCACCAATGGCCCGCCTCATTGTAAAAGATGCAACATGTGCAATCATGCCACGGAAGAGTGCACTTGCACTCATCCTACACCTTTCCGCAACAAACCGGTTTATCAAGTGCAAACAACACCTCAAAGAACAATCGCAATATCGGCAGCCCACCACTTTGCAAAAGCGCAACCCAATCAACTCTATCGACAGCGGGGCAACAGCGGGGACCCAACACACGTCCCCTTTTGATCCTTCTAAAGCTTCGATGTTATCACTTTGTCAAGAATGGGGTCATACCACCACGGCGTGTCCTCAACTTCCACAAGTTCGTGCGGCTTCACGGCACCAATCGGACCACATCGGTCCGCCTCACGGCTTACCAACTCTGGATTGCCAATGGCAAACAAGGCCCGCGTCTGTTCTTGGGGAAGCCACCTCGCTGGCGCCTCGGCAATCACGCTATCAACCAGCTCACGCCAATCAACCTCGGATAGATCAACAAGCACAGGAAGAAATTTTTCAGGCTCTTAATCCTCCAGTCCAGCCGTCAAATTGGGTTGGTTTGGTTTCACGCCAGACCAGGGCGTCACGCCCCTTAACCATTATTCCTAATGGCACGCAACCTGCCTTTGCCGTCGACACCATTCCTCATGAAGAGGAAAAAAAGGTTCACTTTGCACCTGACTTGGAGAAACTCATGCCGCATGTCATGCCTAAAGTTCGCCAAAGCATTCTGAACCTCATGCAAGCCTGGCTTTGAAGGCCGCCGCGTTGGCTAATGTTCATGCCACCACTAGAGCTCAACAAAGACAAGAAGCACCGTCCACATCTCAACCTCCACGCTCTCAGACATATCCGAATATTGCTGCCGAGGTTGACCTACTCAAAGAAGTTGCTGCTTCATTACCACGCACTCCAGCACCTGTGGATCCAGCTGATCCTTTTTCTCATGTGCCTCTGGAACTCCAAGAGGAGCTAGCAAAAATCAAAATTCCCTTAAGTTTGGCAACAATTTTGAAACTCTGTCCTGCTCTCAAGGACCAGTTACCACTCCCGACTGTTTTGGTTGGGACTGTTGCTACCTCTACCCCCACGGTCCATGCCACGGTGGGCAATCAAAATGTCAACCATGTTCAAATTGACGGAGGTAGCGCAGTTAATCTCATCACGGATAAACTCCGCAAACAAATGGGCATCAAACAACTCTATCGTGCCCCATATGACATCAAATTGGCTAATGGCCATATCACGAGACCTCAAGGCGTCACGCCTCTTCTTCACATCAACATTGGTGATCTCCGATTCCCCTTAGAATTTGGTGTTTGGAAGGCTGGAGAAGATCCAGGTGATTATGAAATGTTGGTCGGCAGACCTTTTCTCCGCCAGGCCAAGAGTATCCATTACTGGGCCACGGATCAGTTAGTCATCACAGATGGTCACCTCAATGCCACCATGGACTTGGAAACCGGTAAGATCATTTCGGTTGACCATGCAGAACCCTCTCTCTCCGACACTGATTATGAGGAAGCCCAGAATATCTATCAAGTACAGGCTCCACCTGCGAGTCTGCCTCTGTCATCCTACCCTGAATATGCTGATCCTTGGGGAGAAATGACTCTTGATCAGGACCAGGCTGTGGCAGCTTTGCTTGACCCTTACCTGGCTCCTTGCAATCGAATCCAACGTGTTGATCACTTTTCGGATCTTTGAACCTCCCGGCTCTCCTGTATGTGTACGCCGTCATGAAGCAACCTCTGCTTGATGAAACTCAGCAACCTCTCTTCTTCACCACGCAGAGTGCCACGCATCTCGTCATGTTACAACCTCCTCCGCCTATATTGTCCAAGACACGGTTATCCCACATATTCGGACTCACGAAGTTGAGATTGTGGACGCCGGCAACAATCACCGTCCCATTCTTGCCGCAAATCTTCCAACACCCTATCGTAATGGGCCGCCACGCTTTCAAAAAGTTCAAACACATTTTCGCCGAGCTACAGAGATCTTCGGGGATCAACAAAACCTTTGGGGAACTCACCATTCCTACCAAGTCTCGATGCACGCCCGGTTTAGCAACGGCGATGCACGGCTCAACCCCAATTACGCGGATCGCGTCAAGGCGTAAATTGACAAACTCCTTGTTGCGCAGTTTGATCTATGAGGTCAAACATTCGAATGGGTGAGCCCCATCGTCATTGCACTCAAACACAATGGAAAGATCCGGCGTTTGCGTGGACTACCGAAAACTAAATCGCCACGGAAGTGATCATTTTCCACTTCCCTTCACGCACCGTGGGTTCGAAGAGGTTGCCGGACATGAGATGTACTCCTTCATGGATGGTTTTTTCGGCTACAATCGGATCTCAATCAAAGAATCTGATCAACTCAAGACTACTTTCACCACCCCGTAAGCACTTTTTGCCCTACAAGGTGGTTCCTTTTGGATTATCAAACTTTCCATCCACGTTTCAACGCATCATGCTCTCAGTTTTTCATGATTTTATGAAGGAAAATCCCTTTTTGCAAATTTTTCAAGATGACTTCTCTCGCCTACAGCCCATGGCTGACCATTTGGATAAATTGGAACTCATCTTCGTAAATGTGATGAGTCCCAAGATTAGTCTCAATCCCGAGAAATGCACCTTTTGCGTCACTTCAGGTGTTCTGTTAGGACACGTTGTCAGCAAAGCAGGTATCACCACGGATCCTGCCAAAATCAGTTGTGTGCTCAAGGCTCAAGCACCAACCAATATCAAGGAGACACGCTCTTTCCTGGGTAAGGTCAATTATTACTCCACCTTCATTCCTGGACTTGCAGCCATTGCAGATCCCATTCATAAACTCACGGGTGATGAATCCACATGGGCTTGGAATTCCCAGGCGGATGCTGCTTTCAACGAAGCTCTTGCTTACTCAGGGCCGGTTCTTGTTCCTCCTCAATGGGACAAGCCCTTTCACGTCCATGTAGATGTCTCGGCGTTTGCTATTGGAGCTGTTCTTTCTCAAGAATATGATGCGCACACTGACAAACCAAACCGATACGCCAGCCGGAAACTTAATTCTGCTGAGCGCAACTACTCAGCCTTGGGTTTAATTTTCTGTGTCCAACGCTTCCGTCACTATCTTTTAGGCAGTCAGATCAAATTCTTTGTTGACCACCAAGCACTCCTTTATTTGATCAACAAATCCACGCCCACGGGCCGCATTGCTCGTTGGGTCCTCCTTCGCCGCAAAATTTGCACCTTTGAAATTGTTCACAAGGCAGGCAAATCTCATGTTGTCCCGGATTATCTTTCACGCATCCACACAGATGATCCCTCCACTGGAGTCTCAGACGCCTTTCCTGACGCTCAACTTTTTCTGGTCACGGCAACACCACATTGGTTCCATGACTTTCGCAGATATCTCTCCTCACAGCTCTTCCACCGGAGGGCGCCACGCTCTCTCACGCCATGGCGACAATCCCGTCGACATCAATTTCTCCGCTTGAAGTCCGTAACTACACCATGGTTGCAGGCCATCTTTACAAAAGGGTAAGGATACCATCCTTCGGACGCCGTGTTCTCCCTCATGAGGTCCCGTGATATTGTTCGAAGCCCATGAAGGGCTCCGGTGGTGGTCATTTTCATGGTGACACCATGGCACGCAAAATCCTTCTTCTTTGGTTATTTTTGGCCCACGCTCTTCAAAGACGCTCACGCCCACGCCGCCGCGTGTGATGCTTGCCCGTGTGGGGCGCCCACGACCCGTGGCGCTCTTCCCTTGGCGGCGGCCGCCACGCCACTTCCCTTCGGCAAATGGGGATGGATTTTGTGGGACCCATCAATCCTCTGCCCGCGCGGCACACCCGCGTGCCGCTACATTCTGGTTCTCACCGACTACGCTACCAAATGGGCGGAAGCTTGTGCACTTCTAGACAACAACAAGGCAAACAATGCCAAGGTCATCTATCAACAAATCATCCGCTGATTCGGCTGCCCCACGGAGCTGGTCAGTGATCGTGGTGTCCATTTTATCAATCATACCATCAAGGAGCTGACGGATTATCTCCTGATACATCATCACAAGAGCACACCTTACTATCCTCAAGGGAATGGTTTGGCAGAAAGCACCAACAAAACTCTGATCACAATTCTCAAGAAAATTTGTGACGCTTCTCGCACTGACTGGCAAACCAAGCTTCCTACTGTTCTTTGGGCTTACAATACTTGTTTCAAAATAGCTACAGGACACACTCATTTCAAATTGGTTTATGGTCAAGAAGCTCTCATGCGTTTTGAATACATACTTCCAACTCTCCGTTTTCAACTCGCTACAGTCCATAATCCGCCTGCTGCACTCAAAGAAAGGGTTTATCAATTGGAACAGTTGGATGAACTTAGAAGGGATGCTTACATTCGTGTTCTTCATGGACAACAGTTGCAAAAATCTTTACATGATAAATGTCTGAAGACAAAAACATTCAAAGAAGGAGATTTGGTTCTTCTTTATGATTCTTGGTACAAAAATTTTCCGGGTAAGCTAAAGTTTCGATGGCTTGGCCCTTATCAAATTGTTCAAGTGGTGCAACCCAGCGTTTTCCAGCTGGCTGAGTTAGATGGAACTCCATTACCTACACTGGTTAATGGCTTTCGCCTCAAAACATTTCATACCACAGAAAGTGAAAATCAACAAACAGATGCTGTTCCAGACACCAACACAACAGATAGTGACTAAACCAGCGGCATATTTATATTATAGGTGGAATTTTTTACAAAATGTGGGCACAGCCCAGCTATTTCCGCTATGGGCACTGCCCTATATACAAAAACGGGCTCAGAGCCCTATCTACTAAGTCCTAAGAAGAAAAACCCTCTACTCCGGGTTCGGAGCAGAGGTGATACGCAGGATGTGGTAGAGATTATGCTCCGGGTCCCAGCGAAGGTGCAGAATCACCTCCATCCCGTTGGTCTTCGGATCGGGATGCTCAGCCATCCCGGCACACCAACCGTCCATCGCCATGCCACGGTTGTGGCAGCGCCAGAGGTCCAGACAATCCATCTTGCAGGTAATCCACTCCAAACAGTTTGAAGGCATAGTGCAGTGATCATGCAAACCAGCAGCAGACATACTGAGCGCCATCGGATGTCTTCGCTTCACTCCCGGTTCGTCTTATATAGCCAACCGAGGAACTCCTTGTCGACGTGGACCAATCAAAAAAATCGCCAACGTGTTTGCAATGCAAGGTTGTTTCTAAATAAGAATCTTTTCTCCCGCCGCATATCTAGCCATGGTACCTTCTGACACATTCGTTTTAATGCTATCCCACTTCGAGTTGCCAGCATTTAATGCCATTCCTTCTTTTCACGCCCGTCAAACATTAATGTGCGTCCTTTTGCCACCTGTCACATCCGATCATTCTCTCACGTCTCATCTCCACCGTTCCTTGCTTCTCCCTTTACTGTTTGGGGACTTAGCCAAATTTTTGCCTCTCAATCGCCTCCTTCGCATCTGCCGCCACCTGGCATCATCAACGGTTGCTGGTTCGCCCTCATCATGCCCCTTCGCCTACACTTGTGCGCCCTAAAACCTTTTCGTCTATCTGCGCCTTCGTCTTCTGTTCTCTGCTCTCCGCCTTCGACACACAGTTCTTTCTGTTCCGACGCTCTTCGCCATGGCTGCACCCAAATTACCTACCCTTCAAGCTTCTGCTCCAAGGGATGCGACTCTTTTCGGGTCAGTATCCTTCTTGACGCCCACTTTCCGTGAAGCCCTTGTTGGCCCAAGTCAGGAAGTAGCGGAACGCCAGAAGCTTTATGCATTCTCACAAATGGAACTTCCGGCTCCAAATCCAGACCAATTGAAGCAGTTCATCGCTCACATCGTCAATAACCCGAATGGATACGCTACTGTGGTCGATGGCACCACCATTTTGCTGACCCAGCACCTGATTTCTGAGGTATTCCATATTCCTTTGCAAACCCCTTGTTTATCTTGGGCTTCCTTACAGGATCTCGATGTCACTGAGTTTGGTGCTCCTGCTTATCAAGTGAACATGCATCGCCTGACAAATATTGACAAGACCCATGAAACTTTTGTTAAGTTTCTGTGGCGAAAGTTCCTTGGGTATTCTATCAAGAACACCCATATCAATAAGCCTTTCTATAATTTGGTGATCACTGCTATCCGCTCCAACCACCACATTGATTGGCCCCAATTGTTGTTCTCTGCCTTCTTCAAGAGGTCGGCCGTCTTAGGGCTGCCCCTCTTCTATCTCTGAAGTCTCGGTGGGTGGCCATCTTCAAGCCATCATCCGTCATTACTTTCCTCCAACACCTCCTCATTCTCATGATTCCACTCGTGAGTCCCTTCCTCGGACTCACCAAGTTGGCACTTCCGCCCTTCTTCTTACTTATGTCAACCTTGGGCTACGCATGTCCTTTGTCTCCTCCTCCTCTCTGAGAAATCAAGCACTCAGGTCCTCAACATGTCTCCCAAGCGTCACAAACAAGGCAACGGCCGGCTCCACCACCTCGGCACCCTCGCCCGGCTTTTGTATCAATATCGGCGGGATGTTCAAGCTGCTTTGCTCTCAAGTTACAAGAATCGGGAAGCTCTCACGAATGGGGTTCAAACGCCCTGGAGGCCTCCGGCCTTGGTTCACCGCGACCTTCAAGCTGCTATCCGCAAGTTAATACTCTGGAGACCCGGCTTCAAGACAAGCGAGACTCTTTTCACGGGCCAGCGAGGATCTCAAGGCTGCCCAACATCGAGAATAATCGCTTGCCGATCAGGCGGGCTCAATTGCGGACCACCATTCAAGAATTATTGGGCGGGTCAAGGCAAGAGAGACTCTCTTGGTTGACAAAGATAAAGACATTGCCAAATTTGGACCGCAGATATCTGAGCTCTCTCCGAATTACAACACTCAAGCCCAAGACCTTACGGTAGCGTGACACTCAAATTGCCTCTTTGACTTTCGGCTTTCCACGCGGACCTCTCGGCTCACATCTCTCCAAGATCGACTACGGAGGTTGAAACGAAAAATTCTTGATGGCCGAGATTGCCGGGTGCTTCGACTCAATGTTCCTGGGCAATTCTCCTCACATGCCACGACTTCGCAGAAACGGGTCCGTGACCAGTCACGCCTTCTGTTAGACAAGGAGAACCGGATCCGTGACCTCGAACAACAGCTACTGACAAGCTATTCGATCTGGCGATGAGGCTCAGACCAAACTTGACGGCTATGTGACCATTGCTCTCAACCTGCCTGTGGACTTCCCTATTCCTTCCAGTTATCTGGATTATGTGGTTGCACGACGCCACCTCTTTCTTCTGAAGTGGCATGGGGCTGATGGTCCCGTTGATGTTCCCCTGTGCACTGCAGATTTTCTTCGGATCTGGCCAGACCTCTCTATTGAAGACAAAGGTTTATGATGTGCCCTTTTGGTCTTTGATCTCATTCACTGTGCAGATCCGGATTTCATCACCTTTAGAGTTGTTCAGCCAATGGCGTACATTTATCATGATTTCTATCTGGCTGATACACAGGACAAATTTCGAGATGGGCCACATCAGAACTTTCAGGGTGATCCCACACTTCAATGGTTGCTTTTGGATAACAACCCCTATCTGTCTGATCATGATCATACACATGCTCTTCATCAAGAGTACATGCCTGAGCTTGCTCATCAATTGCCTCTCTCTTGGCCCGCGCCGCAACAGAGATAAGGAAGTATCTGCGGGACATCCAGGGATCTTCCCTTTGCACAAGTTTATATCAAAGCACACGGCGGTTACAATCAATGCGTGCTCTTACGGATAGCAAGGCGGTCCCCACGGGTTGGGATAGCCCTCCTATAAACTCTCGACTCCACCTTTACATTTGGGACCATTGGTGCAAAGCTCTTGATCCGGACCTTGTCCGTGAATTCAGGGAGCAGGCTCAGCAGCCCACGCCCACGGGCATGGTCCCCTCTCCCTATGCTTCCCTGGGTGTCCCTCCATGCCCCAGGTTCCTCACCTCTGATTGGCGTCTCCCCTTTTGGACCAAGGTCATGAATGGCCATCTTTGGATGGACTCATACCTCCGGATCTCGGCGGATCTCCGGTGGGATCCCGTTTTGTTCGCCCGCTCAATTGGGAGGATGGTGCCACACTTGATAACACTACCAATTGGATCTATATTCCCAATGAGCGTGGTTGGCAACGCCCTGCTGAGGCTCTTCATGGTCTTGACACCTTCTTACCTCACCAGATCCTTCAATACACCGTCAAGCTGGTTTTACGTCTTTGCTCTCAAATGCATCACAGTCAGCTCTTTAAATCGGCGTCCCATCTTTCCTTTGCAATCCAAATGCGGTGTCGGTGCCTTGGTCTCCGGACACGCCTACTCATGGAGTGCGGTTTGTTTCTTCAAGCCCATCTTTCCGCCCTTGAAGACATGGTGCGCTCTCATTTTCTCATTGGCCTTGATCCACGCCCCTTGGGCTCAACACTTCTCTGCTCTTCAAATCGCCCGGGATCTCATTGGCACTTACCATAATGGTGCGGTCCTCACTCCGTGAGGATCACTTTCAGGCCGATGGCTTCAGCCCTCGAGACACTTCCTCCTTTTCTTCACCACGAGGTGTCGTTTGGTGGAGTGTTAGTCTGTGCCTCTGATGCAGGGACTATTCATGCATCTGACGGACCAGGGTCAAGAACAAGGATCCACGCGGTCGTGCCACGGGTCGGTCGTCAAAGGCCCAGCCAGAAGACCAGCCCGAAGACCCGCAGCGATCAAAGGCGCCCGCCAAAGGCCTTCCGGACAAGTGACGACCCGTCCACCTCCCCGTCGGCGTCGGCGTGATTCTAGGCACTTCAAGAGGCACCGCCAGCATTCCTGCAAATCAGGCCTCCTTCCAGGAGTCGGCACCGAGATCAGTCAGGGTGTCTATATTGGGCCAAAGGCCATTGTACTATATATATGAGTAGAGCTAGCACATGAGTTTTAGATGAGTTTTGAGTCTTGTCTCATTTCAGTCTTCTCTCGATTGCGAGAGCTCATGTATGTTCATCATTGATATCAAGGAAGCTTATCATTTTCCTCTCATTGTTCTCTTTTGTTCTGTTTTCTTCTTCTTGTTCTCTTCTTGCAAATCCCGCGTGACATAGTCCCCCGGATTCTCCTGTTAGATCCACGGGTCCTCACAGAGGGCTGTCTTGCAGGAGTTCCCGAACCCAGACCCCAAATAGCATGTTCGACCCTAGGGGCAATGCTTGAGCCTAGGTGGCTTGTTTGAGTCTAGATGGCTTGTTTGAGCCTAAGTGGCATGTTTGAGCCTAGTGGCAAAGCTTGAGCTTATGTGGCATGTTTGAGCCTAGAGCATGTTCGACCCTAGCACTAGAGTTGTCAGGCGATGTAGCAAAAATGGTGCATTTGCACTGTTCACTTTAAAATGCATATAAAATCAATGGTTCAAAATCCAATAAAACCCTTCTTAGAAGCTCATATATGCAGTCATATTCCATATGAAAAATATCTAAAAATCTGTCTATCTCCATTCTTGAAAGTTATGCTTAGGTAAATCCAAAGGGGTCATGCCAAGATTACCTTATATTTGCATAAGGTAAAATTGTCTTAATGAAATGATTTTTTTTGATTTTTTTCAGTATTTTCTTATTTTTCTATGCAAGTTAGATAGTACAACAGAAAAAATTGCACCTCATTCTAAGGTATGAGAAGGAAGATAGGGTTCATCGAACATAACAGGGTCAAAACTGTTTTCTGTCTTCTGTGGACCAATAATTATTTTAACATGAAATTAGAGATTTATATTACCAAAGAAAGCTTTCATCCATAAAAAAAAATATAGCTTATAATGAAAGATGATCTACATGCATTATTATCATACTTAACTTACAATATTTCTGGCATCAAACACAGTAATAAGTTTATGATAGCAAGAGAAAAGTAGGTTTCTATGCGTTTTTTGCAATATATGACATCAAGAACCTCTATGCACATGTATTATTATATGTGAGTTGAAAAAGAGTGTTATCTTGATTAAATGATTCAAATTTTGACAAGTCTAAGTATTGACCATTAATGGTCTATGGATATTTATATTTAAATCTTGTAACTGCTATGTCACTTTTATTTTGAGACCTGTGTTGCCAATGAAGCCTTGCATTCATAAAAAATATAGCATTTCCTAAAAGATGAACTATATGTACAATTAGTATACTTAAAATCCAATATCGTGTAGTAACAAACACAACCAAATGTAGAGAATGCATGATTAACTACTACATATAGGTTGATAAAATTATAATCTATGTAGATATAAGTGTAGTGCATAGCGTGCATCTTTTATTACCCTTTCAAAGATGATATACGAGTTTTATTGCTATATAAGAGATTCTTTAGTCAACATTGAAATCATTATAACGTATGAGTGCTTCAAAAAAACATCGAACTATAGCTCTTAAAGTCAACAACTTATGACCACAAGAATTAGGCCAAAACTTATAATAGTGAGAGAGAAATAATTCATACCCTCAAACAGCTCTTTTGAGCAAAATTGATTACAGCGACTTTATCTAATAGTCATATAATAGGTTTGGACCCCTTTGTGCTAGAAACTATGAAGAATGCAATTTTGGACTAGTACAAAAACTGCTAAATTGTATGAGGTTTGGACAATCACCACAAGATATGGGTGAATACATTGGTCATGAAATTCTCCTAGATCATAAAGAATCAAGTGAAGATTCAAAAGGTGGTGGTAGATTGCAAAATGGAGAAGTTCCTCTCTAGATATATGGGTTTAAGTGGCAGAGCTACGATGGACCAATTCTAGTCCATGGACCACAGATGGTCCAGTGGACAACTCTAGTGCTAGGTATTGTTTGAGCTTAGGTAGTATGTTTGAGCCTAGGGGATATGCTTGAGCCTAGATGGCTTGTTTGACCCTAGGTGGCATGTTTGAGCCTAGGTGGCTTGTTTGAGCCTAGGTGGCATGTTTGAGCCACGTATCATGTTTGAGCCTAGGTGGCATGTTTAAGCCTAGGTGCATGTTCGAGCCAAGTGTCATTTTTGAGCCTAGGTGGCATGTTTGAGCCTAGGGGCATGCTTGAGACGAATAGTGTACATTAGCTGAATAAAGCCACCGTTGGAGACAGGTGTGCATTGACTAGGATATGCATTGTTGGTGCATTAGGATATGCAATGTTGGTGCACAAGTCTTCCTGAGTTCACAGGCTGCTCGGACGGGTGGTAGGTGATCTGGCATCCTTGCCTACATCCCAACCATGAACATATCATTGACTATGGACCACCACAACCAACGAATACCTTTACAATGGATTGCTAGTGTCAGTTCAAGTAGCAAGATGTGCGGAAGGAGTTGCAGACTGCGAAAGAGCCGGCATTTGTTGGTAAGCTCCTCAGAAATGCTGTTGTAGAAAGTAAATTGAAATTCTTAAAATCTCGGGATCTCATTGGATGTATTTGTCATGAGGGAGTCCGTCTTCAATTTCTCAAAAATGAACTAGAGAGGATGGAGCAGGGGATTTCAATTAACAGCATCTATTGGATATATTTCCCATTCTTCATGGTGGAATGTGGAAACAGCCAGACAGCCACTATGCTGCTCAAACAGGGCACCATCTCGAAAGCCAATACCCAGATTTTCTTCCAGAAATGGTATCCTTCTTTTGAACCACAAAGCTTCTCTGAACTTTTCCACCCAGCCTGGACCTCTCTACATGGATTAAACCCCATGTATTGGAATGAGCAATTCTTGCTCACTCTATTTCAACAGACTGGAAATCTTATAGGTTGGGAGGTAACTCAGGACAGGGCTCCTAGAGTATGGTCACAAATTGATCTTCTAAAACCAATTCCGGACACAATCAATTTTGTGGATTACTTCGGAAAACCCAAAACCTTAAAGTTAGCATGGCAGGGGCTTTCCCAACTATGCCCAGCTTGTGGAATTAGGCGTCATGGCGGGAAGGTACGCAAGGGGGCGAGAGAAGAAAGGGATGTACCTCATGCACACAACAGGCAAATCATAAGGAGGGAAATTGGATCACCGCTACTAAAGGTAAGCAGGAAAAGCACAGACATAACAGAAATGGTAGTGAGAAAAGGAAGAGAAGGAGACAAAGAATTAGAGAAGAAAAAGCAAAGGAGGATTTAGAAAGGAACTCGGAGAAAAAACAGAAAAGTGAATGGAAAAAGAAAGTGCAATTTTTAGAAGACTTGTCCAAGATAAAAGTTCTGAACAATCTTGATTCCAAAGGAAAGGGGATTTTGGAGGAGAATCCACCAATGTCTATCTCTGCTGTAGAGGCTAGATCCATGACTCTTTCAATAAGAGAACCCAATATGCCTTTGGAAAAAGAGTATTCCTCCTCAGAGGACTCTGGTTTCAGAGGTCAGGGAGGGCCAAGTTCTCCCTCGACCCTCCAAATGACTGTCCTGCTGACTCTCCCCTTCATGTGGTGGAACTTTTTCAAAAAGATTTAGGAATCTTGGAGATAGCAATGGGACCAGCACCTGTGGAGGTTCCAATTGACATCCCTTCTCAATTGGAGCCTCGAATGGATCCCACAACAGTATAAGAGCTAGCTCATATCCAGGTGGACGATGTTTCAGAGGAGATGTACAAAACGCCGGTTGCGCAACTTAAAGATCTTAAGGACTCCTCTTCCAAATTGTCTGGGAAGTTCTGGGATGAAGATGGAGGAAGTGATGAAGAAACAGGTACTGATCTAATTAAGGAATCCAATGAGCAAACTTTTGCAACTGGATTTTAGTGGAGAAATTAATAACACCCCCTCTTGGGAACAGAAGGCAGGAAAAAAATTAATATGTTCAAAGGAGAGAGGTTACAATGGGATAAACTAGTGCAATAATTCTTATATCAGGCTCCCTCCTCCTCCAACACATATTCGTGGAGTAACAAGAGGAAAGGATCTGACATGGTTTTTTGCCTTTTGGATAGATATTATACCAAAATATCTAACCTTGTAGGATGGGACAATCTGATTGTCACTAATGATTGTAGCAACTCCATATCAGACCACTTCCCCCAAATTTTAGACACGAGTCTGCTTCCTCACAAAAGGATTGCTGATACACCTTTTAAGTTCAATACTAGCCTATTGAACAACAAATCCTTTTGTGAGGATTTCAAAAGCTTTTATACCTCCTTGCATGCTTTGAATGTGAGTGGATCGATGAAGGAGTTTGTAAGCAGAATCAAACAAGTCAAAAATTGGATCAAACAGTGGGGCAAAGATTGGAGTAAAAAGAAGAGGCAGGAAAAAAAGGAGGTGTATTTGGACATGAAAGAGATTAGACAAAATCTCTTTCAAGATAAAGGAAGGAAGGAAGTATATTTTAACGTCCACGGAGGCCAACAAAATTTTGTACATAAAACTAATGTTCTACTCCAACAGAGGGAAGAAATTCTAGAGAGGAAGGTCAAATTGATTGAAGAGCATGAGGCAAAGAGCTTAGCAATTAAAAGCAGAAGCTTGTATATTAATTCAATGGATGATTGTAGCTCTAAATTCTTTTTTAGAACTGCCAAAAGCAGACTAATGAACAATGGGATAATATCAGTACAGGATGACAACCAACAAAGTCTCTTCCAACAAGAAGATATTCAGAATTTGTTCTATTGTAAGTACAAAGATCTGTTTGCTGCAAGGCCTATAGATAACGCCCACTTTATTGGCTCCCGAAACTGACTCGTCAGGCCAACCGGGTTCACTTGGGCGAACCCCAAAAATTCGGCCAGGCGAACCCATCGGATTCGCCCAGGTGAACCCGCAATTGACGTGGCGGGGGCGTCGCGGGGGCGTCATGCCTGCGTGGCGATTGCTACCGGGTTCGCCCAGGCGAACCCCAAACCGGGGTTAGTACGGTTGGCTGGCAGGGCCGATGGCATGGCAGAGAGCATGGCAGGCATTTATTGCGGGCCTGCCGGGTTCGCCCAGGCGAACCCACTGGCCTGGATTTCCTGCAACAGAGCTTGAATTTAAATTTGCAAATGATCCTGTGGTGGGCACTGAACCAGCGAGCAAATTGTTGGAGAAATTCAAATATTCCAAAGATTCAATCTTGCTTAGATCTGCAGGAATTGATCCCGTGAGCAAATTATCGGACAGATCTAAGAACCTTAAACTTTGCATACTGGCCAATTGGGCAGGAATTTCTCCCACCAATTTGTTGCTGTGAAGATTTAAACTTACCAATCTCTGGCATGAAGAGATCTGCGAAGGAATTTTACCGGAGAGTCCATTTCCACTTAGATCGAGCTCGTTTAGGTTAGAAATCTCTCCAATTTGCTTTGGAATCGAGCCAGGGAGATTACTTTGAGCCAAATGAAGTTGCACTAGCTTGGGAAGATTACCGAACTGAGGAGGAATTTTTCCAGTGAGCTGATTATGATCTAAAAATAAAACCTGCAGCGCCAGAGTTGCCCATTATAATGCTTCAATATTCCCAACCAAATTGTTGGAAGACATATCCAGATAATAGAGAAGCGGCAGATTGGCTATGTCGAAAGGAATCGATCCTAAAAACCCATTTTTTTGCATCCTCACTCTCTGCAAGCTCTCGCATTCTCCTAATTCTGCCGGAATAGATCCTGTTAAACGATTTGAAAATAAAATGAGCTTGTACAGCTTGCCTGCACTGCAGAGGCTCGTCGGAATTGATCCTATCAAAAAATTGGTAGACAAATCGATCACTGTTACATTGGACTTCAGCCCTAAATTTGGCGGAATAGTTCCTGTCAGCTGATTCATCCACAGTGCCAGCGTTTGCAATTTGGGCAATTCTGCAATGGATTGAGGGATTGATCCCGTCAGATTGTTGGAGAAAAGATTAAGAATCTCCAGCTTCTCTAGATTTCCCAATTCCGGCGGAATGGTGCCATGCAGAGTATTGTTGCTGAGATCAAGAAAAACCAAATTTGACAAATTTCCAAGGCTGGAAGAGATCGAACCAGACAAGTTGTCGGTGAAGAGAAACAAATATTCAAGCTCTTGCAGATTACCCAGCTCCGGCGGAATGAATCCGGACAGATTGTTGAACACCAAATCTAAATGATTCAAGCTTTTCATAAGCCCAAAACTTGCCGGAATGCTTTTCCCCGATTAGGTTCGCTGGCGAACCCGCAGTTCGACAATAATAAATGCGCCATGCTCTGCCATGCCATCGTCCTACCAAACCAACCTATTACTAACCCCGGTTTGGGGTTCGCCTGGGCGAACCCGGTAGTAATCGCCACGCAGGCATGACGCCCTGCGGCGCCCGCCCGTCAATTCGGGTTCGCTGAGGCGAATCCGGCGGAGTTCACAGGCGAATTTTGGGGTTAAGCTTAGGCGAACTTCGGTTGGCGACTCAAGTCAGTTTCGGGAGCCGATCGAAGCACCGTATAGATAATTGTCATCTGCTGGAATTTTTTGACTGTCTTGGACCCAAAGATGAGCCTATTGATGATTCGCAGCTTCTTGCAACACCACCTGAGGCTGAGATTTTTGGAGTCATAAAGGGCATCGCTCATGGGAAAAGTCCAGGGCCTGATGGACTAGCGCCTGAATTTTATGATCACTTTTGGGACCTAATGGGTAAAGATGTTACCACTTTCATCCAAGGTGCTTGGAAGGCAGATAAGTTGCACCCAGCAATCAATGCTGGCTTCATTGGAAAATTGATAAGCCAGTCATATTCTCTGATTGGAGGCCGATTTCATTGACTACTGTTACATACAAAATTTTAGCTAAAATTTTAGCTAATAGATTCAAAAAAATTCACCAAGAGAAGATTAGCGCAGTCCAGTCAGGGTTTCTTCCAGGGAGAAGTATCCTTGATAACTTCATAGGGGCTTATGAGGTGTTGCACTGGAATAGGGCCTTCAATCAGAAATGCATGCTTCTAAAGTTAGATTTCAGAAGAGCCTATGAGACCATAGATTGGAACTTCCTCCATAGAGCCATGACCCAGCTTGGATTTTCAAGGGTAGTACTGTAAAAAGTAGCAGGGTTTAATGTAGCAGGATGCTCGGTTGTGCTAATAAATGGATCCCCAACTCCTTTCTTTGAATGCAAGCGCGGGGTCAGACAGGGCTGTCCATTAGCCCCCTATCTCTTTCTAATAGTTGCAGAGATGGTAACCAGGATCATCATGATATTACAACAAAAAGGTAAGATCAATAGTCTGATGCTTCCTGGCATGAAAGAATCTTTATCAGTAATGCAATATGCAGATGAAACATTTGTGTTTCTAAAAGAACAGGATGATAGCATTCAAAATTTCCTCTCAGCAATGGATAAGTTTGGCAAAGCTTCAGGGGTAATGTTGAATAAGGATAAATGTGCAATCATCACTGACAGTCAGGTGGATCATATTGAAGGAATTAAAGTTTTTGGGCACCAATCTGCCACTAAACTTCTAGGTCTGCCCCTGGCATTAAATATGAGTTTGCATGGATTATGGGAGCCTATAGTTACTAAAATAAAGAAGCTGCTGCAGATATATCCAAAGACGCTCTCTTTAGCTTGAAGGGTGGGGATAATCAATAGCATTATTGCTAGTTCTCATATTTTCTTCTCGTCAGCAATCATAGCAGACAAGAAGTCTTATCTGAAATTCGAAACAATTATGAAGGAATTCATATGGCAAGGTTCCCACATGTCCTTAAACCATCCACTGCCTATGAGAATGTGTGACTTTGCCGACTCAATGATTGCAATACTAGACAACTTCCCCTGAAGGTCTTCTGCATTGTCCTTAATTAGGTACCTGATGGTCCTCTCCCATGCTCTCACCTCCATTGGTTTCTGCCCGGTTTCGAGTATCATGATTGTCAGTGGCGTATTTGTCCGTACCTTAAATCCTGTTTGTGCTATTGCCTGAGGATTCCTTCCCGTTTTTCCCATTTTTTGTCTGTTAAGCCTAGCCCCCAAGCTTCCGCCCCGTATAATTGTATCGTGGCTACTACTGCACTGAATAAGTAGCATTTGATGTCCCAATCAATTATTCTACTTTTATTGCAATGTTTCATATTGAAATAGCTCCCTATGGCCGATTGAAACCTCGTGTCTGCACCCTTAGCCCACTTCCCCGTGCCGTGTGCATCATACCCCAGATACCCATATTCCGTTGCTTCCTCTATTTCTGTCTCCCTATATCTGAAGGGTCTATGCCTATTCTTATGGCCGAAGATGATTATCTTGGTTTTTGCTAGATTTACTGTTAGCCCTGTTTTTTCACAGAAATTTTCCAATATTTTTAGTATTCTGTACATTCCCTTAGTTTTTGTGGCCATCATGCTCAGATCATCAGCGTGCAACATAATTGGTACCTTGATATCTCCTAATGTAGGGGCGTATTCGTCCCCTTGCTGTTCTGCTATGTAACCCTGTACTGCATCTATATCCCAAATAGAGTCGGGGATAGAGGGCACCCCTTAAAATAATATAAGCTTCTTTATTTCCCTTTTCATTTTTAGCTACATCTTTTCCGCTATATTTATATGAACTATCAATGGTTCAACATGCACGAAAAACTTTTTTTTGACTAAACCTTTTTTCCCAACAAAAAACTTGTAAAAAAACTATTTGCCAATAGAACGTGGCCACATATTTTGGCAGTCATAAATCTCACAACAACTAAATGTAAAAAACTATTGATATTTATACTAAGCATTTCATAGAGAAATTGGTACTCTTGTGGAAGGGATTCGATGTATGATATTGCAAGAGAGCACCCCCCATATACAATTTTTTGAACGACAAAACTGATCCCTCCCATAAAGAGTTTACTCAAAGTAGTGCCTCCCCCCCGCCATACAGTATGCCCTCGTGACTCGAAGGGGGTTTTCTTGACCCATTTCCATACGTATTCCTTTTTTTTTTTTTTTTTTTTTTTTTTGGGGGCAACACTGTGAACCCCATTGGATAGCACATTGTTTTAAGCATTTCTATGGCATCGTACAAGTTTCACTACAAATGATATATATTAAAATCTTTTGGTTGTGTTGAGTGCATGATGTTTGAATATGGAGTCTTTACTTTGTAATGAAACCCAAGTGGAGCATGTGGATATCCTTTGGGAACTAGTCTAACCCATTTAGGTCTAAATACCTCAACAGACAAATAGAGATTAGCACAAAGAAGATTTGCTAAAGGGCACCATGGATGTGGACACGAGGTGACACCTCCACTAAAACGATGAGTGATATAACGATTCCAATTCGAATAACCTGCCCCATATGTTTGTCATACGCCAAAGACATATTTTGAGGCCTTGAGCTGTTAAGATATATAGTACCAACTGCATAGCAATCACCCTTTTAGGCTCACCACATAGACTCGGTTGACGCATTGTACATCAAAATATGAAATCATACATAACTTTGAAAGACAACCTACCTCGGCCGACAACCCAACTCAGAGACTAGAATCAGAAGAGGATCTTAGTTCATGGTTATTGAGCAAACAAAATTGTAACAAAATGATAAAGCTTGGCTAGACTTCCTTGAAAGAGGTCGTCTTGTTTATCATTATCTAGAGCGAGTTATCATGTACTTATGGCCTAATAAGGTACCCCCATGAAGGATTTGCCAAACACCATATGGACCTTCTGAAGAATTCCCAAAGCCTTGAGTTCCTCAGTTATATCTTTGAACATGACATTTAATGAGAAGCTCAGCAAGACTTGAAGCATGCAGTGTGAAACGGTGGACATTAAAATTCAATACAAAATAATGAAGATCATTTTCAAGTGTTATGTAACGATGCTTCCACTACTAAAGAGAGCAGAGACCTTGTATATGTAATTGGATGTATTGCTTTCAAGACCATGGGTCCAGCATGTGCAAATTACTTTTTGTTATGATGGGTCCATGTTAGCTTTTCCAAAAGGTGCCAGCAAGTTATCCTGGATAGCTTTGATCCAGTGCAGTGTTGGGCAAAGTTCGGGGAACACTATAAACCAACCGGTTGAAATTGCAAATTTTTCAGTTCGGTTAGTGTATCGTAGGAATTTTTCCGGCAAGTTTTCTTAAGGTTTTCTATTAAGACAATAGATATTTCTGGCTCTAAACATAAGATATCAGATTGATATCCGACTGGCCAAAATAACCGTAGGAAATTTACCGATAAGACCTAAAAAATTCCCCAACACTCAGCAGTGTAGTGAATCCCATTGCATTTCCATTTAGAGAAGAAGAAGAAGAAGAAGAAGCAATTTTTAGGTGTAGGGAGGGAGGGGATCCACTCGATGAGGCTATAGATAACATACATTAGTATGAAAGATACTTTTGGCATGATATTTTTGGAAGTTACCTGCTAAAAAAATGGCCCACATTCTTTTAAAATTTCAAAAATAATAAGCAGCAATAAAAATTCAAGCAAATACGAGCAGTAAGAATGAAAAAGGAGAGAAGTAAAAGAAGAGGGTATGCTATGCTCATCTTCGAACATGCACTCCAAAATTTGGGCGTTTCTGAGATAGTAAAAGCACAGGCGCCGGATCAGACCAGGCTCGAAGAATGGCAAAGAGGGCAGTTTTAGTTGGTTGCAACTACCCTGGAACAAAGGCAGAGCTTCATGGCTGTGTCAATGATGTGAAGCGGATGCACCAAGGCCTGGTAGAAAAGTTTGGGTTTTCAGAAGAGGATATTACTGTGCTTTTGGACACCGATCCTGAAACCCCAAAGCCCACAGGAGCGAATGTTCGCAAGGCTTTGGCTAATCTAGTGCAAGGAGCACAGCCTGGTGATGTCTTGTTTTTCCACTATAGCGGCCATGGCGTCAGAGTCCCTGCAGAGTCTGGTGAGCAGGACGACTCTGGTTATGACGAGTGCATTGTGCCCTGTGACATGAATCTTATTACAGGTTCGTTCTACATCTCATTTGATGACTTGTTTATTGCATCTTTTATGGTTTTTTTAGTTCTTTGATTGGACCCAAAACCTTTCTACGAATCAGATCTGTGATAAATAAATTGTTAGATTCAATTCAAATATCGGAGATCTTAGTAATTTGCATTGCTAAAACCAACTGACCCGTTCCTTTTATGCTGCGTTGACTAAAAGCCTAGCTAGATCTGGTTTGGTTACTTCAACATGTCAGGCTTGGAATAATTGGGAACTAGCTAGGTTTTGTGAGAGCAGTTTTTATTTAGGCAGTTGTTCCTTCAGCACGTGTTGTATAATCTGCGTAGGAATTAGCCAGATTTGCTTAAATCAAAGCCATTCTATCTGTGCAGATGAAGATTTTCGTGATCTTGTGGCCAAGGTACCACGGGGATGCACATTTACAATAGTGTCAGATTCATGCCACAGTGGAGGTCTGATTGAGAATCAAAAGGAACAAATTGGGCACTCAACAAAGAATGGAGGGGCTGAAGGAAGAGAGGAAGAAGGGAGTCTAACAAACTTAGTGATGCAAGGTATTGGATCTGCTTTGGGAAGCAGAGGCATCAGTTTTCCATTTGGGGGGCATAAAAAACACCATCATAGATATGAAGAAGAACCTGAACCAGAATCTTATGAATATGGTAGGCAACAAGGAGTAAAAAACAAGGCCCTTCCACTCAACGTATTCCTTGAAATGCTGCAACAGCAGACTGGTAACGAAAATATAACTCTTGGTAACATTAGACCTGCCCTATTTGATGCATTTGGAAGTGATGCAAGTCCTAAAATCAAGAAATTTGTCAACCTTTTGGTTCAAAGACTACAGAGTGGAGAAAGTGATAGTATTTGGGGTTCAGTTGGTGCTCTTGCTCAGGATTTCCTGAAGACTAAACTTGATGAGAATGAAAATAGTGAGCAATACATTAAACCTGCCATGGAAACACATGTAGATGATCCACATTCGGCTTACGCTGGAAATAACAGGAGGGGAGGTGATCCTGGTGTTCTTATAAGTGGTTGCCAGTCTGATCAGACTTCTGCTGATGCCAATCCTTCTGGTGATGCTTCTCAAGCTTATGGTGCCCTCAGCAATGCCATTCAAAGTGTTTTAAAAAGCTCTGACCAGATCACCAACCGAGATTTAGTGATGTCTGTAAGAAAATTGTTGGCTCAGCAAGGCTTCAAGCAAGAGCCTGGACTATATTGCAGCGATGAGCAAGCAGATGCTCCCTTCATAGTTTGAGGTCCATAACATGTGTAAAAAAGTCAAAGAGGGGGAAAAGGAAGGAGGTAAAAGAAAAAAAAGAAGCAAGCTAATTAGAACTGCAAAGCCTTGTGAATAAACAGCCAATTCCAAAAAGCACAAAAGTCACAATAAGGAGGTTGTAAGTAAATTATTTGTATTTCTTATTTCACTAATCAATATATATATATGCGTGATTTGTAGTTATCTTAGAAACTCAAGATTCACTTGTGTCTTGCATACACTGAATACACTGATAAGACTGATGTTAACATACAATAAGGAGGGCATTATAAATGTACGTCACATAAGTAATCTAGTGATGTTCTACTGATCAATTCTTTGTGCATCTCTTAGTTAACATACAATAAGGAGGGCATTATAAATGTACGTCACATAAGTAATCTAGTGATGTTCTACTGATCAATTCTTTGTGCATCTCTTAGTTCTGTAAACATAAGGGCGACATATTTGATGCATGGGGAGATGTAGAAGAGAACAAGTAGAGAATATATTAGAATAGAATAGAACGAGAGTGCAAGCACGTCGAGCACAATGATAGACCTACATGCCCAAATACAAACTACACAAGACTACTAACTTGACGAGGTTATATAATCCAAAACATTTATGGTTTGATTGCAATGATGTATTTGATTTTGGAAACATTATATGAGATGTGTATGTTTTAACACCGTGTAATCTTTGTTTTGATCTTGCATTTTTTTATTCTTAGGGCCCACTTCGCACCCACGGTTAAATCAACTTTTTGGGTGATTGTCTTCACACTAAAGTTAGTTACAGAATTTGGTTAAGCTAACTTAACAAACAAGGTGCTGCGCACGGAGGGTTGCCCTCCGGTGGCCCGAGAGTGTGTTTTCATGGTTTCTGTTTGATTGTATTGCGTTATGCCCTTTTTGTTGGGCTTGGATGCAAAGCATATGTCAGACATAGCAAAAGGCCAAACTCATTTCTACGGGTCAAACACAGTCCACAAACACGATGCAAAATTTGACTATAAATAACGCTTTAATCTTACTGCAAGGTTTTTGGTTATCTGTAAAGCAACTTTCTTGCACTTTGTTCTTCTAGTCCAACCAATTTTTTCATCTCTTTTTCAAGTTCCAGCATTTTCAACTTTGATAACTCACATGCCCTTTGAGCCTTTTGATGTTTTTGCATCCTGGTAATTACATGAATTTGTATCACTATTAGAAACTTTGGGAAGATGGCTCAATGGAGTTAACCCTTACTGTAACCAAAAGTTTACAACATTCAATTTCTTTGCCCTCATAATGGCTCCAAAATCTTACTTGATTAAGAATCGCACCTTTTTTTTTGCAAGTTCAGACCAAATATAGTTTGGTCAATGAGTATATTCTTACCAATGAGAAATTTTAGTCTTTTCCTTTCCCACAAATATTGCATTAGCTAATTTCCTACATACCTGGTTTTTCATATTCAAAAGACTCAAGGCCAAAATAACGTGTACATTTCTCGATGAAAGTAAACACTCTAATCATTCCTTTATGCACATGATGCCATAATTTAAGGATAGTAAGTAACGGAACTTGGTGCACAGCCAAAAGGTGGCTTTGGCCATCAAAACAGGTCGTACATAGCATCCTACCTAAGAGCATATATGAAATTATTTTTAGGCCGCTCATCAATCTCTTCTGCCTTTCGTTTCTGCAGATATAATCTCCATGTTATGGACAATCTCCATGTTATGGCATCCAGTACCAGGCTAACAAATGCTAGCATTCAAAAGTGGTATAAGCATGCTGCATTTTTTCTCCGATCGTAGGATGTTAAACCCTTTACAGATCCAATGGTGTAGTGGTATATGTTCCAATAGCACCTGCATTTATGATCCTCGTTGGGTCTTACAATGGCATAATCTGTTATTAGAAAAGAGATACTTGAATGATATCATCATCGAGGAGTAATATCCTTACTTGCAATGTTGCCAAAGCAAAATGGAAGCTCCGATGTAGCAATGTTCTTGGATAATGGGATTTGGACCTTCGAAAACTTCCATAGCCTATTTTCGACAGTCTTGTAAAAATACAAGGAAGATTAGCATGCAAAAATCGTCTCCAAACCTAACAACTAAGTGGTGCATAACCAGATCGACCATAAAAGCCAGCCACACGCAAGATGAAAAGCTCATTTCCGCCATTTATGCTATCCATCAAGATAGATAGCGAGCGTATTTATAAAATGATGACATTTGCAAGCACGCAAGATGATGCATCTAGATGCACAGTGATGGACCCTCTGCTTATGCTTGTTGATTGAAATCTGGTGGGTCTTCTTGGAGTGGTGGAGTATCGAGCGTCTATTATTCCCAAATACAGATTTTTGTCTTAAGGGGCACATTTCCTTTATGTAGTTTTACTTTCCTACTTAACAAAATGTAAGCCACAATATGGTAATCGAGCCTGCAAAAGCATTGAAAGCCAACAAATTTGATCACAATATCGTAACGTGGACATGCCATATAAGATAAATCTTGAACATCCTAGAAAATTTGAGGCGTCTTTGCCAAGTCAACATTGTATGAGACGTCTTTGCCATTGTGTATGGGTGTTGATGCTTATTTGTTACATTGCATACACTACCGCTGGTTATTTTGACAATTATATTGCATGCAATATTGCTGGTTATTTTGACAATTGGCATATGAACGAAGAAGACCCATTTCTCAACAAGGTAGAGAGGCAGTCGCATGTGCAATATCACGATTACTTCCACCATAACAAAATAGAAGTTGGGTCAATCTTTTATTGTGATGTCTATTTTGGTTGCGCCATGTGACATCTTTTATTGTGGCGCCACTTTTGGTTGCCCCACATCTTTTATTGTGGCGTCTATTTTGGTTGCGCCATGGGAACGACCTTTGGTCTGCCATTCCGACAAAAACAGGAGACCCCCTCCCAGTTGTCGATGGTAGCGCCACCCCTCCTATATACAGGAATGTCCATTTAGTTGACATTCATGGATGGAAACAGTGACGCCAAGCCTTGGCTTTGCTGACATCCCAAGAATGAACATGCCTGTAACATGGAGACCACTTAGTCGTCCACAAAGTTGTCACATTCCTGCTCCTGCCATAAAGGTTCAAAAGATAGCCAATGTCCTTTATGGTGTCTTATGGGAATTGAGGGTGCAGGATTCGGTTAAGGCTTAAGCACTAAGGTCTATCTAGGCAGAACTAACAATATGGTAAACATAAGTTGTATTTTGAGTGACTAATGTTTTGTTGTCAATGTAAAGAACGTAGACTTCAAATCTATATCATGGAAAAGTCCCTCGCATACCAAGTGGTGTAGATGACCATTCTTGTCGCACCTTGTAGAATATATTTGATGGTAATCTTGAAAATTTTGTTGCCACGATACATTTAATTGAAAGGAGAGGCAAACCTTCTAGACTTGCAAGTAGGATTAAGTTCTCCAAGGGTGATGCCTCCAAAATCTGCAATTATGAAGCCATCAGCACACACGTCTAACATGTCTACATAGGGCAACTATCTCTAGAGAAGTAGTACAATATTCATATGCACAACAACCCATTATGATGTTCCCTTTGCAGGAATGATCAAAACTAAACTTACAACCCGTTAAGGAATTAGATTCATGATAAACAAACCTAGTTGAGCAAGTATTAAAAGCAACATAAGTACAAATGTTTCATTCTGGATTTGGGGTAAAGATGGTTAAAGTGGGAGAATAAAGCAACAGGAAGGAGAACAAGAAGAGTTAAAGCGCTTTAGAGATGCAATATATGTTAAGGGTTGTGATGGTCTTGGCACACAACAGAGGTGTAAAAAGAAATAAACACATAAGAGAAGAGCAAAAAGTTCAGAATATAGAGGAACCATAAGCATTGTGATAAAAAATCTCATCTAAAGCAGATTATGTAGTAGTGTTTATGCACTGTTTGTGCAACATAGTGTTAGCACATGCTGCTATAAGCAAACCTCGGTTTTATTCCTATATCGGATAGACTAGAAAGTGAAGTTTCACATACCCTGGGGTGTGGTGGCATCCAATACGAAAGATTTGCTTGTAGTGTCTGGTATATATGTAGCATTGTCTCTTGTTCAGTAGGGTAATCTATCCCCTTTGTAACATAATACTGTGGCTAAAGAATAGTTGAAGTCGGATTTGAAGTCCCATAATAGAAGAATGAGTATTAAAGCCTCTCCCAATCTGGTAACTTGGAAATCTATCCTCTGTTATAACTGCAAATGCATTTTGGTATGAACCTGCAATAATTGTGTCATACTCCTTAATACCAGACTAGGAAAGAATCATATGTTTATGAAGGCGATTAAAAACCTTTAAGAGTCATATCTGAGAGTCTAAGACCTCGTTCAACCTTTACAAATCCCAAATATGACATCCCAGTTAGAAATGCTGTAAATAGTAGAACCTGCAAAGAAACCCCAGCTTCTATTTAGCAAAATTAAGGATTTACCAAATTTTATTCATTTACAGAATCAACTACCATAGCAATCTTGAATGTGTTACTCTCAAATAGAGGAGAGTAATATTTTGCAACAAATTTCAACAATGAAGTGCTCCCTACATGCCCCTGAAAGTTGATACCCTTTCTAGGGGAGGATACTTTTGTTTTCTCTATGGAAACATATGCAAATATGAACATGAACTTAACAAAATCATATTACATTTGAAAGATGAAAGAAGCACCTTGCTTTAGCTCTAGTATAGGTGCTTCATATTTTTGCAGTTGCTCCTGTTCTACAACACAGACAGGCATGCTGGTAACATACTTGTAAAGAATGTAAAGAAGTGTAAAGATGAAGCAAGTCAGGATGGACGGCCCAGGGCACAACTGCAGGTCGGTGATACTGTAGAGTTGATCCCAATTGATCATGGGTTATGCTTGCCAGATGTGACGTTCCAGGTATTTATACGGTATACGTATAAATATACTGACACGTCACCCAGCAAAGGTACGCCACCATGGGGTATTGTAACCTAGGGGGTTGACCTAAAAGGGATTAAATTAGCTATGCTAATTTAATAATTAAAGATAATAACCTATAATGTCAAGGTTCTATTGCGAAGCAATAGAACCGCCATTCTTTGGCAAGGGACGTCATCTGCTATTTTGAGCCCCTTTTTCCTTTATATACGTGTTTCTTCTACTTCTTCCTCATCGGCGTTCTCTTGAGCTAGTTTTCTGCTGGTTTTCTCCTTCTCTTCTAGCCTACTAGTTTCCCTTACTCCCTGCACTATGCTTTGGTACTCTATCAGATTGCCTGGTCCTTTTGTGTGTGCTGTTTTTCTGGCTCGATATCCTGGAGCTTCTAGTATATTGACGACATGGGAGGATCCATCCCATAGTTTTTGCCTTCATGCCGTTGTCGTCTGGAATTCCTTGTGCCTATGCCTGGCTGATTTACTGGGTTGCAACCCTCTTATCGGTGGAGCTTGATTGGGGTGCTGGGTCAGCTAGACACAGTTCTTTGGAGTCGTTGCAATCCAAGATAGTTCTTTCAGATAAGTTTTTATAGGATGAGGCTTAAGTATCTTCTATTCTTCGTTGGTTATATTTGTTTTTTGCATTTGGGCTCTCGATTTTTCCATTCCCTGGATTCCGTTTGCATCAAGTTCTTTTTCGTCTGCTCTCTTCCTTGATTTTAGATAGATCATCGCCTTTATCTTTAAAATAATTTGCTTCTGTTCCGATAAGATCAGACTTTGTTTGGTTTCTGATTCGGGTAGTATCTCTGTGAAATCGTTGATCTGTCTAGTATGGATTGTTTGTTTCTGTGGGTTCGAAAACATAGATACTGCTTAACACGTTTCTGCAGGTATCAATCTACAGGATTCTCCTTGGCTCTTAAAATCCATTTATCAGCCGCAATTCTGACCTGGCATGCTTCGATTTGGGGCTGTGTTCGACCTCCTTTGGATCTGCCGCTTCCAGCTGTACCAAGCCTGTAACCGAGCTCCTTATCAATTTGCCGCTTCCGTACTGTTCGACTCTGCCACGTGTCGGCCCTCCAAAAGGCAGCACGGCTCAGTTAGTAGGCAGGCCGGCAGCTTCTGCTGTGAATCAATGGCTTTACATGCTATAGTAGGTGAGCCACCCGCTTATCGGGTGCTCACCTTTTCAATCAATTCATCTAATGGTATTTTTTGGGGTTAATATTTTTTCTTTTTGATAAGATCTCTCAAACTAGAGTTCGAGTCCAACTAAGGTATAATTTTGCATTTTTGCATTTCAAGTCCAATTGAGGTTCATTTTTCGTTTTTGGTGCCACTTGTTTCGAAATAGTTTGATTTTATGCAATCGGTAGATACATGCACTTGTCTAAGTTCTATTAACTAAATTGCTCTTTTTATTGATTTTATTGCATAAAATCCATACACGCAGATCCTTCATCTTGAACTTATAGTGGCTTCTTCGATCAACATCCTTTTGATTCAATCCCAAATTTGTGCGGCAGGAGTTAACAGTCACAACTTCCGTTAAGCTTCTCATTTGGATTAGGTTCTTCCATGGTTTAATACCTCGTTCGAATTACTTGTCGCCGCGTGCATCAGGTGCGTTATTTTATTAAAGTGTCTTGAACTTGAAGCGGTTTCATGGGTTTCATTTTGCCCTCTTTTATTTAGCGCCATTTGGTTTAGAATACTAGGTCTAGCCTGGGGTTGTGGCTATGCACTTTCCATGTTAGTAAGCATCTTTATGCGGCACTTGTTCTAATTGTCTAGATACCTTAGGTGGTATGGTGCATGTAGATTCATGGTTTATTTGTGTCACACTTATTCTATGATTATATATTTGTATCTTGCACTCGCCTATCCTTCGTATGATGTATGTGTACGTATTCTAATTGGTTTTTGGAGGTTTGGATGCCTTTGACTGATTCTTTCCTTGTTTGTTACTGTTTTGGTTTGTTTTTTGATACGCGTTGTTGTTTTTTAGAAATCCTTTATTAATATTCGTTTTGCACGGTTGGTGCTCATACATGAACAAGGATAATAAATATGGCCCAGTAAGGAACTTTCATTATTGAAATTATTCTAACTTCTCTTGTTTTGGATCGAGGTTTGATCGCATGATATGCAATGATTTACACATTGTGACGGTAATTACATTTCACGACTGTATGCATACTATCTTATACTTGAGCATGGGTTCGTAAAGTTTCTTGTCACTTCATGTTCTAGTGCGCCCCTACAAGTTTTTTCAGGCTACTACCATTACTAGGTCTGGTCACATCTGATATTGGTCCTAGTGCTATCTTTCAAGGTTTTGCGGATTTCTGCATTGAGTGGGTCTTGCACTGTATCCCAATTTGTTCTATGGTACTCATTTTGTCATGTGCATTTGTGGGTGCATTTGACTCCTTATATTTGAGGTTATTTCATTTTTGTTGCCATGATCTCTAGTTATTCACATTTTTTATCATGGTTTGCGGACAATGTTAATAAGGATTTTTTCGGTTTTTGCACTTAGGCCCATAAAACCTTTTATCTGGTCTGGCTGTAATAGTCCTAGATTTTGCTCGTCCCCTTGGATTTTAATCATTTTTGCATTTTCTTGCTATCTTGGTTTGTCGCTTCTAGTCGTGTTTGCGCAGAATAATACTTTGTTAAAGTTCATCATCTCCCTAACTTTCGTCTTTGGATGTTAAATCGCATTATTGGCGCTTCGATTTTGAGTTCTTGAGTGCATCTTATGCATCATGTGTTTTTGGTACTGCGTGATTTTTCTCATGGTTGGTTAAGGTGTGCGCCTGTATGTGTTGCCCATATCAGTTGTTTTCCACAGTGTCTCTATTATTTCCAGATTTCATTGGTATGGTCATCGAGCTTCTTTGGATTCTTTTGCTCCTTATTTTCCATCTATTCGGTTGTGTCAGTTTTTTGCTCCTGCTCTATCTATTCGGTTGGTCTCGACTTCCCTGGTTTATGGTTTTGTTTGCGCGCTCCATTTGCTATATCCTCCTCATCTTCACATTAGCTCTGTTGATATCATTTCTCTATGCCGGTTATCTTTGCATTCAGTTCCTTTGGCTTGTTGTTCCCTTTAACATTGCTGATGTTATGACTCTTTAGGATCACATTCATAGTAGCTCTGTTGAAGTTGCTTCTCAATTTTGTTGTGTATGCAAGTTTCCTCCATTCAATTCTTAGTTCCATTATCTCCTTTTTATGCATCTGATAGTTTTGGTTTTCCAGGGTTCTCATTCTACTCCTTCGTTGCTCCGTTGTCTCTGTCTTCTCTTATCCCCTTTATTTATCTCTTATCTTCCTTCTTTTTTGCCCTGGTTGCCTCTGTTGCTCTTTTGCTCTCAATAAGCCACCTCTTTCGGCACTCTAGACCCCCTTACTTGCCCTTTCTACTTCATTTGCCCATTGTCGTATTATCCCTTTGTCTCATTTTTTATCGATATTACCTCATTACTTCCTTTGTCCCATTTGATTTTTGCCCATTGTCGTATTATCCCTTTGTCTCATTTTTTATCGATATTACCTCATTACTTCCTTTGTCCCTTTTTTATTTTTGGAATATCATCTTCTCTCTTCGGCTTCATTAGTTTCTTGAGTTCATCCCGTCTCCAACAGTCTCGAACATGTTTCTCTGTCACCAACAGTCTCGAAGAGGTACCTCCTTCCATTTGCTCTAATATTTCTACCAGTTGCTCCATTATTCCATTTGGTCTCATCCTTTTGTTCTTCTCTGATCGTCCAATATTTGTTTTTTAATCCTCTATCATGATATCATTTCTTTATTCGTGTATTGTTTCCTTTAGTAACTTCCTTTTGGCTTGTTGTTCTATTTGAATTTATTGATATCATTCCTTCTTTAGTTTCATCGCGTTTTCCCTTGGTTATTTTTTCTTGCTCCCTTTTTAGTTGGGTTACTTGGAATTTTTTGGTATTTTTATCCATCTCCCATCTCTGACAACATTGTTCTGTTGTGTCCTTCATTTTGTATTGCTTTTTCCATCTCTTACTGCATTATCCTATTATGTCCTTCATTTTATTCATTTCATGGTTCAGCTCTCATTATCCCCTTGTATCTCCGTTATCTCATTGCTCCGTTTTTTCCGTTGATTTCTTGTTTTCATCTTTTCCCTTTGGCTCCGTTTGGCTTCTTGGTTTCATCTTCGTTTTAGTCTGGCTTCGGGAAGAAGTATCTTCGTCCTTTTTTACTTTCATATTTCTTCCATTTGCTCCATGGATTCCATTTTGCCTCACTCTTTGGTTGTCTCTGTTCCTCTAGTTTGCTCAATCCTTTTGGGTTTTATTATTTTTGGTACATAGTGTGCTTTGTTCTTTTGCGCTCGTTACCACTGTTCATTACCTAAGTGTTCACATTTACTTCTTTTCCCTTGATATGGGTTTATTTCAGTTGCATTGATAATCTTTTTCTATGTCTTAGTTTGGTTGTAGCGTTTTCTTTACCTTTTGTCTTCTAGTAGTGCACCTTTTTGCTCCGTCATATTTTCTTATTTCTATTTACTTTCGTTGCTCTTGTCTATTCTGCTTCGCTAATTCTCATTTCATGTTCCCGATTTTGGTCCTTGATGTGTCGCAACTACTTTTCATCAACCCAACTCTACTGCTATTGGTGTTGCTTCTGTTCCATGGGTTCTTCCTTGACCTCGATTGGTCTTGCACCCATTCGAGTTCTCTTATCCCATTGCTTCTCGTTCTCGGTTTATCCATTTTCTCCTTTCAGCAATTCTATCTTTTCCTTGTGTCTCATTTTGATTTTGGCTTCTTCGCTGTTTTTACTTTATTCCTCGCCGAAGTTTCTTTACTCACCTTTTGTGCCCATATACATGTTATTGCATTTTGACCGTTTTCGATGAGTTTCCTTCCTCGGTCATCCATTTATGCCCTAGGAGCCTTTCTTTGCCTCAGTTTTATTTCTTGTTATTGCATTTTGACCATTTCCAATGTGTTTCCTTTCTCGATCATCCAATTATGCCCTGTGAGCCTTTCTTTGCCTCAGTTTTATTTCTTGTCTGACCCCCTTATCATGTCCTCTTGATGCGCATCCGCCTTCCATCCATCCAACCCTCCTGCTATGGGTACTTCTTATGTTCCATTGGTTCCTAGTGTCCCTTCAGGTCCTTATGTCCTGCTACAGAGAGCTTCATTTTTCCATGTCTCCTTTGTGTCCTTTGGCTTCTTAGTATCCCCCTCCTTGTTCGCGTTAGTTTTTCTTATCAGCTTGACCTTGGTGACTCATGTATCCATTCACATTCTCTTATCCCATTATTTTCTGTACCTATTATTGACTTGATTCCATTATCTCTTTCATTTTGATCTCGCTTCTTGCTTTCTTCACTCTCTTTGGTGAGTTTTGTGGGGTTTGTTCCTCTTCTATCGGCCAACATATGTGTTATATAGGACCTTGCCACAGAATGTCAAGGTTCTATTGCGAAGCAATAGAACCGCCATTCTTTGGCAAGGGACGTCATCTGCTATTTTGAGCCCCTTTTTCCTTTATATACGCGTTTCTTCTACTTCTTCCTCATCGGCGTTCTCTTGAGCTAGTTTTCTGCTGGTTTTCTCCTTCTCTTCTAGCCTACTAGTTTCCCTTACCCTCCCTCCCTTATGGGTTGTCTGTAGTCAATCATATTCGATTGTTGACCTTCCACTTGTGAACTTACTTCAACTTTTCTATCATTTTCTATCAGTCGGTTGACCACCTTTATTTTTTGTCCATTTTTCTCGAGTCCCCCGACAACCTCCAAATTCCTCTGTGTTTTCTCTTCTATGTTCTTTTCAAGTGCATATTCTCTTATTCTTCATTTTTTCTCGACATGGCACTATAGCCTCCGGGGCATATTTATCATTTCATTCTTTCTCGGCATGACATGCTAGTCTCCAAGGCAATGTTTGTTCACTATTCATTTTTTCTTAACGTGGCATTGTAGCCTCCAAGGCAGCACTAATCGGATGTTTTTTCCCGCGATGTCGTGGCTGGTTCCCGATTGGTCAGCTGTTGTTTCTCTCTCGGCGTGGAGCCTCCGAGTTTTTGTTATTCTCTGGATTCTTGTGTTTTGATACGTTCCCTTTCTTGAAGCTTTTAACCTTCTAAAGAGCCATTCTCCTTTTCAGATCGGCCAACATATGTGCTATATAGGACCTTGCCACAGAAGGCATACTTATTGGTTTACTCTTTCTCGGCATAGCACTAGTTTTTTATTTATTCATTCATGTTTTCTCTCGGTGTGGCATTGTAGCCTCTGAGTCAATATTTATTATTCATGTTTTCTCTCGGCGTGGCGATGTTGCCTCCGAGATCATATTTATTGTTTTTTCTCGGCGTGGCGCTGTAGCCTCCGAGGCAGCACTAATCGGTTGTTTTTTCCCGCGATTGTCATTCCGCGGACGGTTCCCGATTGGTCGGCTGTTATTTCTTTCTCGGCGTGGCCCTGGGGCCTTCGAGTTTTTCTTGCCTATGGCGTCTAACTCATTGACGGGTTATTTTTCTTTCAGCCTTGATTTTGCAGGATTGTTTAAAGGTCTTGTGGTTGCCATAGTGTGTGGGGTCGTGCTTCAACTATTTGCTTGGGTTTCCTCAAAAACCTAAGAAGGCATGGTTCTTCTTCCCGATGAGGAGCAGTCACCGGGTCTTCTCATCTTTGCGTCGACCAAGTGGCGGATAAAACCATCTTTTATGTTGTATTCTTCAGTTTTCATCATGCTCTCGATGATTGTCTAGTTTCGGAGCATTTAAAGTTCATATTTCCAAATTTATCTATCCCTAGTGAGGGATCTGTTTGTACTCAAGGTTTTACAAAGCTCAATGAGAACACCACTTCACTTATATGTGTTATATAGGACCTTGCCACAGAATTTAGGGATTAATATTAAGTGGGTTAATTGAACTAATTAATGCTTTGGGAAGGCACCACCTGGCCTAAATCGATTGGCCAACATGGGAACTTCCAAATTGGGCTGTCAACTTGACCCCTATCCCTAAATTGACTTCCATAATCGATCAGGAGGAGCAGGAGCTGAGCGCCCACCTTGCCAAGCACCTTTACCTGTGTAGCCAGAGCTAGCGCCAAGTCAAAGGAAGATGGAAGCACCAAATGACAACGGGTCCAGCAGAAACTCAGGTGGGTGGCTAGTATAACTTGAGAATTCTAGGGTAGCGCCCCTGTTGTCTCTGTGTTTTACTTGTAGGAACTAACCCTTGATTGTAAAGGTGAGTTCTCTTTATTTCTGATTCTGGTTTCACTCTAAAAGGATGGATTGATAGCTCTTTGCATAGTATTACTCTGGAAATGGGGGAATTAAGGGGGGATAGAGACCTCTAAGCCATGCTAGTAGTATGTACCTAGGTTGATCCCTGTATTTCCCACTAGATGCGGCCTGTGTACAAGAGACCACCGGGTCGTAGATGCTATGGAATGGCTTAGCACCAGAAGGGACGCAGTGGTGAAGTGGGGGTGGGGTCTTGCATGAACATAAAAGGCTCCTGAGACTCCTTCAGTGGGCTAGGCCTGATAGACGGTCACGTAGAGGGCCGGGTATGGGTCTGACACTCCCTGGGTGTAGTGGTGTGACCCGTATGGGGCACCATGCACTTTGAGTAGATTTAGGGTGAGTAAGTTGGGTACGGATGCGGGGGTCGCTGATGCGGCACGTATTCTCTAGCTCGCCCATGGAACCAACGTGATCCTGGAAGGGGACGCTTCCCTGACCTGCCTCGTCAGACCAGAGCGTCATGAACCCTGGAGTAGGCTCGTAGGGTGATACCTTGAGTCTGCGTCTCCGGAAGGCTATAGCGAAGCCATAGCGTGAATCGACCCATCTGCAAAGTGTGCACAGGAGGGGCGGATGGAGTGGACAACCCTAGCCACTGTTCTATGCCAGCCCACGCCAGGTTATACCTCTGTCTGCTGATCTCTTGAGACCGAGCCGTCAGTCTATCCTCACAGGAGTCTGAACCAGGGTAGAACCTGGGGTTTGGGGTGTTTTCTTTTATGTATGCATACTCTTTGCCGGGGTACTTGGATGGATGTGCCACCCTTTGTGGTGGTTATTTATATATGATTTATGCTGTGTGCTAACATGTATTCACGCTTCCGCAACGTAGGAGTCCCATTGAAGGCGTGGGCCGAATGACACCTCCGTGTCCTTCACTCGGGCATCTTTCTATAGATGGCCCGGGATAGGAGGGCCCTGCTCATGGCGAGATGGTCGCCATGGGAGGGGAAAGTCCCCGTATGTATATGGCCGGGTGTCGTATATATTCAAGGAGCGTCACAGTGGTATCAGAGCATGGTTCTGAGAAGCCAAACTATTGCACTGGCCACACACTAACTCGTTAGATCGTCAGCTAGTGAGTGAGGATTTTGGAGTAGTATGAGATTTGGGTGGTGTAGTAGATGCCGTCATGATTGACTTAACGCGGTTTAAGTATAATATTGGTATGTGTACCCGGTGCGAAACCCTAACCCTAAGTGGCGAGCAGGGGGTACCCGGGTGTTGCTGGCGACGGTGGCGAGGTCGAGGTAGGGGGTGCCCGCCACCCTAATTAAAAAAAAAAAAAAAAAAAAAAAAAAAAAAAAAAAACCCTAACCCTAGGTGGCGGGCAGGGGGTACCCGGACGCTCCTGGCGGCCATAGCAACGTCGAGGTAGGGGGTGCCCGCCACCTAGAAAAATGCGTTTCCGCCAGTTTTAAAATTTTAGGGTAAAAATTTAAAATTAGGTTAAAAGTAACATTTTTTCATTGTTCTTTTTAACGTTGGTTACTTTCCTGAGCTCCGCCTAGTCGCCGAACCCCAAGCTCTCTCCGCCATAGCCAAACCTTGTTTCTTGCCTAGCGCCCACCCAGCGCCCACCTATTTAAGATGGAGGAAGCCAAGCAGGTATACAAGCGCAAGCCTCGCTACTTTAAATCTTCCATAGAGTCTCTGATGGCTGAACTCTTGCCACGCCCAAACCCATCGCCAGAAGAGGAGGCTAAAACTAAAGAGTTACTGGAGCATTTTGTTAAACGTTTCTATGAAGGGGTTAGGATACCCTACCCGCTCTTCTGCTATAATGAGCGTTTTGTATATAAGCTCAACGCCATCCGGGAAACCTACACCGTAGTGGAAGAGGAAGATGGTGTCCAGAAAATATACACGGTTCTTTCCGCCAGAAGGGGATGAGCAAGCTGAAGCCGAGGCCATACAAGCGCAGGCCCATAGCATCCTCCAAATGGCACAAGCCGTAGACCTACAGTGGCTTGCAGCCGATGACCCTACTTTAGGGTACCGTTATCTGGGAAATGGGATGTGCCTCTTTGATGGGGGATCCTACACCCTCCCATCTTTTTCGTATGAAGAGGAGACTAGCCGTATTATCTGGGAAGCTGGAACACCCCCATTTTTCACAGATCAGTTCCAGCGGGCTGTCGAGCGGGACATGCAGGCCAATCCGCCACAGTACTTCCTAGAGCTTAAAAGAAGAACGGATGCTCGGATAGCCCGGGAAAAGCGAGCAGAGGAGCAGGCAGCACTCCTGGAACATTCACAGAGGGCAACGCAACTGACAGAGGAGGCTGCTAAGCTTTGTGAAGATACCCTCCATGCACAGCAGCTAGAACAGGAGCAGAATAGGAAAAGAATGCAGGATGGAGCAGAGCAGAGGGCGAGAGAGGCAACAGAGGTAGTTAAGGAGTGGCTTAGGAAAGAAGAACAGGAACGAGACCGTCAAGATCCGCCACCTCTGAATGTTTCTATTCCTCGTCGAAGACTGAAGAAGACGCCCCGTAAATCAGGTGCTCAGTATAAGGATCAGCTCAAGGCTCGGGGTGCTGTCGCTAAGGCTGCAGGGGACAATCGGCAAGATGAGATCATCCGAAAGGCCCGGCATCCAAGGACAGCAGGGAAAACTATTCTCGGGGTTCCACCCCAGCCTAAGAGGAGGCATCGTTACAAGCCTGGCACCGTGGCACTTAGGGAAATAAGGAAGTATCAGAAATATACCGAGTTCTTGCTACGGAAACTTCCATTCCAGCGTTTGGTCCGGGAGATTGCCCAAGAGTTTAAGACGGATCTCCGGTTTCAGACTCATGCAATTCTAGCACTACAGGAAGCGGCCGAAGCCTATTTGGTAGCCCTCTTTGGCGATGCCAATTTATGTGCAATCCATGCCAAGCGAGTGACGATAATGACAAAGGACCTTCAACTAGCACGCCGGATCCGTGGGGAACGGCCGTGACTATGTAAAACAATAATTTTTGTATCTATGTAATTCGATATATTAATATAAATCCTGTTTAGACTTCTTATTTTTTTCTTTCTTTTATGTATGTATAATAGAAAAATAAATAAATAAATAAATAAATACACATAATTAGCTGGCGCCTCGAATGCCGTGCCCAGAAAATTTAAAAAGTAAAATTCACTTTAGGGTTTCGTTTATTTCTTATTCCTTCCGTTTTCTTCCTCCTCCTACTTTCCGTCCGCAGCAATGGACTACGCTGGCCGTTTGGCATGGTACATGGGAGGAGAGCAGTGGGATCCCCAGGTTCCATACCCTCTTTTGGATCCCATGTTGCAGTGTAGAGTCGACCTTATTGACAATATGTGGGCACACCCTGATTATGACACCTTCCTAGAGTTTTATGATGAGGAAATCCTGCCCCAAGCAGAGTTTTTCGGAGAGCCGCCTCAACCCTATCTCCATAGGGATATCTTAGGGCACATGTTTGGGGATGACCGTCACAGTTATGATATTCTTAAGGGCATTGTCAGACGTGCTAAGCACGCCCCTATTATTGACTGTGGCTCTAACGAGCTGTACTTTGAGGCCCAGTTTGCCCTTGGCCTTATCATGGATAGGTATGTTGACGGTACCGACACGGCCTTAGAGCAAGCCAAGTCCCCACTTCCCCCAGATCCTGAGGAAGATGAGCAGATAAGCTATGCCGACTTTGTAAGATGGAAGAAATTGGCCACAGAGAAGCCTTTACCTCGTAGTAAGGGCCAAGCTCTTGTCGGCTTAAGCTCCCTTCCTACTATAAAGGTTGGGGATCAGGATTACTTGCTGCTGAGCGTTATTCAATGGGCATATCAGCATATCGCCCATAAGGGCAAGCAAAAGACGGCTCATCTCCTCTATGAGCTGGCCGAGTATTGTCAGGGTCAGAACGACTTCATCGATTATTCTCGGCCCGTCTATGTGCCAGAGATACACCAACTGCTCAACTATTAGCCTCTTGATGTTGAGCCTATCAACACACTGCTATCCTTACGGCAGTTAATGATTCAAGGTACTCCGTCCTCAATTCCTGAATCGGCTTTCCACGCTACGGCCCCACATGTTCCCAACATCAACGATGTCGTCGTCAAGATCGAAGATGACCCAACTATGGAGGATCTATGTGATGAAGGCCAGTATGCTCAGGAGGAGAAAGATTTTGCTATGGAAGAGGAACTGCCCCAAAACTTGGAGTCTGAATTGGCTTCTTCAACCCATCCGACGGTTGCGGGGTTGAAATGCCATATTACCCGGTTCTTCTTGTCGGCCTTCACGAGCAAGCAAGTCCTCTTCTTTGCTAAAGCAATTGCACCTGAAGCAGAGGCGGCTGTATGGGCACTTATGGCACTTTCTACGACCGCCGGCCATAAGAAGTTGCCCACTAACCTCGAGCAGGTCATCCTGGTGAATCGTGATCTAGCCATTGCAGTGTTTGACCACGATATTGGTTCTTGGATGAACATGAGTCTGCTGGTTGCAGCACCATTGGCTACAAATATTCCTCCAGAGATAGCTTCATCAGCTGCCTCATCAGTTAACCCTAGTGTGCTACTCCTGCAGCACCGACCAGAGCCTGAGTTTGATACTTGAAGGGTCCACCTCTTAGTTCTAGATTTTATCAGACAATTGTATCCAGTTTTAAGTAATTTTGATTGGCATTACCTTTAATGGGCCATCACATAATCTATGTACTATTTTCTTATATATATTCAGGATATCTCCTTATATTTTCTTGTACTGTTGAAAACCATTGAATTGTCTTTTTCCTTCAATGCTTATCTCTCTTCCTTAAAGTTGGAGTATAAGAAAAATTGTTCAATGTATATATATTCATTCTTGCCACCTTGCAGACGAGGGACTCGAAGAATATGAAGAAAGAATCACCAACCAGATACGAAGGGATGATCCAGGGCCTCCCGAACAGGATTACGGCCAACGATCCCGGAACGAGACGGTGATTATGAGATGGAGGAACCCGTAGAGCCAGAAGAGCCCTATGATCCAGAAAAGGGGTTGGAAGTAATTAACATTCTCAGAGAACGGGCCTTTGAGGATCTGAAGCAAACTCTTCGTCGCACATGGGACTATTGGGACATGACAAGGCACGCAGCTTTTGCCGATGCCAATGATCACCTGTGGCAGATTTTCTATGCATTAAGGAGACTCTTTAATCTCCTTATCATTAGCCCCACATACGACAACCAACCTGTTATCATCCAGGCCTGGGCGCGCTACAAGCTAGTCAGGGCTGTGCGTGAAAGTGTTCGCTACTCTATCTTGTACCCTTTTGCGAACCCCTAGATCCGGACCCCTCAGTTTTGTTTTGCTATGTTTCAGTGTGACTAAGGAAGTGCCCCATGTATAAATCCACCTGTGTATTATATAACTTTAAGTTGGTAACTGCCTTCAATGTGAAGTTCTTCAATGTAACAGTTGTTTTGACTTATAATTAAAATCTTTCCTTTCGTCTTTTCTTATTCACTCTTTCTTCAGTACTACCCAAAATGATCTTGTTTGTGGGACTTGATGTTGCTGTAATTCTGCTTATATCTTTTTATGCTCAATATAGATGATGCACGCAACGCCGCCTGGCAGACACCCTCAAATGCCAGTAGGTTAACCCTTGAGCAAGAACTTATGTTGATGAAGAGGCAATTAGTTGAGTTGCAGACTTATGTACTAAATGTCAACCCACCGCAGCATGTCCAGGAGGATGGACCGGAGTTACCTCCGTTACCGCCAAGTTCCCCACTACAGCAGCCTTCTGCACCTGAATCCAGTCCTGCACCCCTACCGAGGAGGCACTGTTTCAAACGTCATCGAGGTTCCTCTAGGGACAGTGCCACATCCTCCCAGTCAGCAACTTCTGAGTCCTCTGAGTCGTCTATGTCATCCGGTCACCATGCACATCGACGGGACAAGGAGTACCGTAAAACGGTTGACACGGCCATAACTAGTATATGGAAAAATAGGAAACTGGCCCAGTTTGATGGGAAATCTAGAGGCGGACTGAATGCAGAGTCCTGGTTGGACGAGATGAAGGAGTTTGGAAAATCCTATGGTATGACAGAAAAGGATACATGAAAGGTTGTCACCACAAACCTTACAGGAGCTGCCCGTATTTGGTGGAAGGGCTATGCCAGAGCCAAGCATCTGGATAGGAGCAGATGCAACTTCAGAAAGTTTGCCAAAGCCTTTAAGTCGCATTACGTGCCTCGTGCGCACAAATGCCAACAGATTCAAACTTTTTACCGGTTAGAGCAAAAAAGTATGTCGGTCCAGGCCTACACTGATGAATTCATGCGCCTGAGGCTATATATGCCGGGTATGAACGAGAAGAGGGCGGTGGAGGGCTACATTGAAGGGTTGGCCCCATCAATTAAACGAATGGTTAAGGCCATAGACCCCAAGTCAGTTGCGGAGGCCGACGCTAAGGCATTGAGCCTTGAAGAGGACACGCCGCGAAGCCAGTACCAACGTCCAGCATCTTACTCCCAGCCACGCCCGTACACACCTTATAAGGGCCGTTCACCCAGTCCCGGACCCTCTCAGCAGAATTCTCACGGCTGCCAGGAAAAGAAAGTCACTTTCACCATGCCCGATAAATCGAATAATGTCGGAAAGGAAGTTCGGAACCTCTTACAGTCCATTCCTAAAGAGGCTCGAGAGCAGCTCCGCCGGGATAAGGCATGCTACAGGTGTATGCGACCCGGGGACTTCATGCAGAACTGTCCTTATGTCACGCAGACTGCCCAGCTGGCCATGGCCGACCTCGACTGGGATGACCTCGAGTCCACACCACCTATCGAGGAGGAGGCTCCCGAGTACATTCACGGTGCGTCTCATATCCTTGCAGCCATCGAAATCGGCAATGTTGAAAGTCAGCCTTCTGTTATTTCCACCATAGGCCAAGTAGACAGTAAGCCCTTCATAATTTTGATGGATACGGGTAGTACACATAATTTTGCTTCTCCCAGAGTGGCCCAGGTATTGCAGCTCGAAACTTTGAGGTCCCGACCAAAGCCTGTCACTTTAGCCAGTGGTAAGATCAGACACACTCATGGCCGTCGCATTAACCTTAAGATGCAGTTACCAGGTGCACCAGTTGCCTTGAATGGATATTGGCAAATATGATCTTATTGTTGGTATGGAATTCTTGGCATCTGCAAAGGCCAATATAGACTGCGAGAAACGGGAAGTTACCTTCAACGCCGCTAATGGAGCCCGCGTGACTATAAAAGGTGATCCATTCAACCCTATTATGTAGTCTATGTCTATCAGGCAGCTAGGAAAAGCTATACGCAAGGATACGCTCCCCTGTGTCATTAGGCTTGCCTCCATTGAGTCAGATGCTAAGCAGAAGCAAGTAGTTGATACCTTGCCAGAAGGGATTGCCAATCTTCTCCGAGAATTTAGCGATCTTTTCCCAGATGAGATCCAGAAGCTTCCTCCTTTTAGAGGGGTAGAATGTGAGATAGCTCTAGAACCAGGTACTAAGCCTACCAGCAAGGCCCCGTACCGCATGAGTCCCCCAGAGTTGGCAGAGCTTAAGAAGCAACTTCAGGAGTTACTAAACCTAGGTTTCATTCGGCCTAGTGTTTCGCCTTTTGGCGCTCCTATCCTTTTTGTTAAGAAAAAGAAGGGGGCAAATATTTCTCAAAGATTGATTTACGCTCCGGATATCATCAGATAAGGATTAAGGACGAGGACATCCATAAATCTGCTTTTCGCACTAGATATGGGCATTATGAGTTTACCGTTATGCCTTTTGAATTAACTAATGCTCCTGCAACTTTCATGCGATTGATGAATGACGTCTTCTGACAATACTTAGATGATTTTGTTGTTATTTTCTTTGATGACATTCTCATCTATAGTAAAACTCTAGAGGAGCATGGGACCCATCTTCGCTTGGCCCTACAAAAGCTCAGACGTCATCAGCTCTTTGCCAAGTTCTCTAAATGCAAGTTTGCCACCCCCAAGGTGGACTATTTGGGGCATATCATTTCAGCAGAGGGAATTGCTACAGATCCAGCAAAGATACAAGTAGTAAGGGATTGGCCTATTCCAGGTAATGTTTCAGAAGTCCGAAGTTGCTTGGGACTAGCCGGATATTATCGAAAATTTGTTAAGGATTTTGCAACGATTGCCGCACCTCTTACTGATCTCACAAAGCACGAGAAGGTGAAGGATTGGATGGAACATTGGAAAACGAAAGTCCAGGTAGGCTTTCAGAAGCTTAAGGATGCTTTAACGTCTGCACCAGTCCTCACATTGCCCGATCCTGAAAAGGATAAGCTAGTGGCAACGGATGCCAGTAAGATTGCTACCGGTGGAGTCCTAATGCAGGAGGGGAGGGTTATTGCATACGATTCAAAGAAGATGAACGACACCGAACAGTGATACCCTACCCATGATCAGGAGTTGTTAGCAGTTGTCCGCGCTCTACGTATTTGGAGACACTACCTTCTTGATAGAAGATTTCAGCTTGATACAGATCATCAAAGTCTATGTTATTTATCCACCCAACCGAATCTCAACTTCCGTCAGAGAAGATGGATGGAATTTCTGGAGGAATATGACTTTGAGATTATGTATAAGCTTGGGAAGCACAATGTGATTGCGGATGCATTGTCACGCCATCCCTTGGTAACCCGAACCCATTGTAATGCAATTTCCACACTCACCAGTGAGTTTGGAAAACAAATAGAACAAACCTTGGCCACAGATCCCGAGTTCCGTGATGTTTGGGATAGTCTGACTAAGAAAGAAAGAGGGCCACTTACTATATTACAAGGATAAGTTGTGTGTACCTGAGACTTCAGGAATACGTAAGCTGATTCTCCATGACACACACAATAGCCCTATAGCTGGACATGCAGGTTTTATGAAGACCTACTTTAAGATCCGCTCCAGTTATTTTTGGCCTTCCATGAAGAAGGACATTGCTCGGTACATTAAGCAGTGTCAGGTGTGTCAGCAAACCAAGGCTGAGCAGTTAAGGATTCCAGGAGAGTTGCAACCTCTGGATGTGCCCAATGCTAAGTGGGAAGTGATAACCATGGATTTCATTGTAGGCCTCCCACGTACCCTCTGTGGATATGATGCATTAATGGTAGTGGTCGATAAATTGTCGAAGATGGCTCATTTCTTGCCATGTCGTACCACGCACACCGCCTTCGATACTGCTTTATTATTCGCAAAGGAGATCTTCAGATTACACGGAATGCCTCGAGTAATTGTATCCGACAGGGATCCCAAATTCGTAAGTGCATTCTGGAAAGATTTCTTTGCCACCATCCAGACAAAGCTTGCTATGAGTACGGCCTATCACCCTCAGACAGATGGTCAGACAGAACGTACCAATCGTATTATCGAGGATATGCTACGAAGTTATGTGTGGAGTAAGCAATCACAATGGGCGGACTATATATATTTGGTAGAGTTTGCTTATAACAGCATGAAGCAGGAGTCTTCCAGAATGTCTCCCTTTATGATAAATTATGGTTATCAATGTCTTACTCCCGACACATGGCATAACCCCGTTTCTAAAGTGGAGGTTTCTCAACAACTCCTCTTGGAAATGCAAGCTTTGGTTGAAGAAGTTCATGGTTACTTACTAGCTGCACGCAGTCGTCAGAAAAGTGTAGCGGATAAGCACAGAACCCCACGAGTCTTCCAGGTGGGCGAATCAGTTTGGCTTAAGATTAAAGTGAAACAAGCCAAGCTTAAGATTGGTAACTGCAAGAAGTTGGCACCCAGATGGGCTGGGCCGTTCAAAATCATTGAACGTGTTGGAGAACAGGCATATCGCTTGGATTTGCCGCCCCGCTTGAAGATCCACAAGGTCTTTCACGTGAGTCTTCTGAAACAACACACCCCAGATCCAGAGGAGCTTTTGGATACTCCAACCCTCCTAGAAATGACAGAGGAGCACCTCGAGATAGTGCCTGAAGCTCTTCTTGATCGAGCTTATAAACAAACCAGAAGGACTCAAATGTTGCAATACTTGGTTAAGTGGAAACACTTACCAGTTGAGGATGCTACCTGGGTGATGAAGATAGACCTTGAGAAGCACTATCTGGACTTCATGCGGGAATCTTAGGGCCGCACCATCAACGATGCTATCAACCCCGCACCCAGCGGTAAGCTTGAAAGCTTGAATGCCAAGAGTAACGCTCTAGAGGGGTAGATGCATCGTAAGTGATAATAGTTACCAATGATGAGATCATCTTCGTGTTCTCTAGGACGTGGTGTATTGTCAATGTGGACATGACCACGAATTGCTTGCAGGGCATGTAGTTGATAGGCTGCGTTCATCTCGGCTATAATGGGAAATTGGCCATTCCTTATGCCGCAATGAATTGCAAACTATAGACATGATAGGTTCCCTTGTAGATAAGGTTTTCTTTTATTTATAGGGGGTGGTCCCTTCAACCACAATCTAATTATATTATTGATATATACTGATACATTTACATGTGCAGGCCAGTAAGTAGTTCGTGACCTGCCCATGTATAGAGGGTTGCTGATGGCCCGACTTTTTCACATCCGTTTTGTCTACATGTGTCAATTTTCGTTGTTATCATGTTTTGAAATGGGACTTTAGTCCTTAAACTTTTTGATGATAAGTTTGTAAAATGCACCTTGGTGCTTACACTTTGTTATAATTTCAACTTCAATGTTATGTTTCCAACTTATATTATTACGATCCAAAATAATGCACTTCTCATTAACTAACCCCAATGCTGAGGACAACATTATTTCTAAGGGGGGGGAGAATGTGACGTTCCAGGTATTTATACGGTATACGTATAAATATACTGACACGTCACCCAACAAAGGTACGCCACCATGGGGTATTGTAACCTAGGGGGTTGACCTAAAAGGATCATTAAAGATAATAACCTATAATTTAGGGATTAATATTAAGTGGGTTAATTGAACTAATTAATGCTTTGGGAAGGCGCCACCTGGCCTAAATCGATTGGCCAGCATGGAGACTTCCAAATTGGGCTGTCAACTTGACCCCTATCCCTAAATTGACTTCCATAATCGATCAGGAGGAGCAGGAGCTGAGCGCCCACCTTGCCAAGCACCTTTACCTGTGTAGCCAGAGCTGAGCGCCAAGTCAAAGGAAGATGGAAGCACCAAATGACAATGGGTCCAGCAGAAACTCAGGTGGGTGGCTAGTATAGCTTGAGAATTCTAGGGTAGCACCCCTGTTGGGCACTTGTTGTTTTACTTGTAGGAACTAACCCTTGATTGTAAAGGTGAGTTCTCTTTATTTCTGATTCTGGTTTCACTCTAAAAGGATGGATTGATAGCTCTTTGCATAGTATTACTCTGGAAATGGGGGAATTAAGGGGGGATAGAGACCTCTGAGCCATGCTAGTAGTATGTACCTAGGTTGATCCCTGTATTTCCCACTAGATGCGGCCTGTGTACAAGAGACCACCGGGTTGTAGATGCTATGGAATGGCTTAGCACCAGAGAAGGGACGCAGTGGTGAAGTGGGGGTGGGGTCTTGCATGAACATAAAAGGCTCCTGAGACTCCTACAGTGGGCTAGGCCTGATAGCCGGTCACGTAGAGGGCCGGGTATGAGTCTGACACTCCCTGGGTGTAGTGGTGTGACCCGTATGGGGCACCATGCACTTTGAGTAGATTTAGGGTGAGTAAGTTGGGTCGGGGGTCGCTGATATGGCACGTATTCTCTAGCTCACCCATGGAACACACTGTGATCCTGGAAGGGGACGCTTCCCTGACCTGCCTCGTCGGACCGGGGCGTCATGAACCCTGGAGTAGGCTCGTAGGGTGATACCTTGAGTCTGCGTCTCCGGAAGGCTATAGCGAAGCCATAGCGTGAATCGACCCATCTGCAAAGTGTGCACAGGAGGGGCGGATGGAGTGGACAACCCTAGCCACTGTTCTATGCTAGCCCACGCCAGGTTATACCTCTGTCTGCTGATCTCTTGAGACCGAGCCGTCAGTCTATCCTCACAGGAGTCTGAACCAGGGTAGAACATGGGGTTTGGGGTGTTTTCTTTTATGTATGCATACTCTTTGCCGGGGTACTTGGATGGATGTGCCACCCTTCGTGGTGGTTATTTATATATGATTTATGTTGTGTGCTAACATGTATTCACGCTTCCGCGACGTAGGAGTCCCATTGAAGGCGTGGGCCGAATGACACCTCCGTGTCCTTCACTCGGGCATCTTTCTATAGATGGCCCGGGATAGACGGAGGGCCCTGCTCATGGCGAGATGGTCGCCATGGGAGGGGAAAGTCCCCGTATGTATATGGCCGGGGGTCGTATATATTCAGGGAGCGTCACACCAGAGGAGCTTGGAGATCCATACTTTGAATGGCTTCATTGGCCTCAGGCGTCGATGTCGTTTACTGAGGACGAACATGCATACATATCTAATTCAGATCCTTCATGCAGAAATGCTCAGGAAAGAGCTTTCCATGATTAGGGAAGCATGCTTGCGAATGCTTATTCTTTCAACAGTATTTTTACAAAGAGCTGTAGCTGCAGGGCTTTGCCTTTCTGATATAGGCTCAATGATATGAGTCGTCAACTATATGGCATGGATGAGGAGGAGAGTGAATTGGAGACAGTCTGCATGTTAGATAAGTTAAAAGTAGACGAGGACCTCTTGCAATATGATGAGGATTGCCTAGATATGGCAGAAAGCTCAGAGGAACATATTGTAGACCAGATACAATTTGACATGGATCACGAGGAGCCATACATTATGCCTGATAGCCAGCACCATGTTAGATCTCCTATGCAAAGATCTTTCTCGCCATTATGCAGCTCTCAGGTATCATCGTGCAAAGGAAAAAATACCTGTGATACCAAGATCCGAACACTGCTGGAAACACAAGTTCATAACAACTATCATTAAAGCAGCGGCCAAGAACCTAAACTTAGGCAGCTTCAAAACGAGGGCAAACGTGGGTGCTTCTTCGTCAATAGCAATGTACAAATGCCAGAAGCAGATCTTTTAGACAGTCCTCCAAATCTATGAAGGCCTCGGATTGATTATGGAGCTACAGTAGGCACCATCGCCACAACACCGGTTAGCCGGTTTCCATAGCTGTCGAGCAACAACAGAAATGACCGCCAGTTTACTGCTAATAATGGGTTTTTAGCAGTCATTGGCATATTCCGAGTATGTACTAGCATATACGTGGAATATGCCATAAACCCACATACACAAGGGTTTGCCCCCTTAGGGGCAACCCAAAAAACCTTGGTTAGTTAAGAAACATGTTTAAAAATAATTTAACTAAATATGTTGCACATGCCTAGTTAAGTTAGCCAAGGGCTAGAACACAGCAAACTAGTTTTATAGTGAACCTATATGAGGTCACTTTAATTTGATTGTTATTTTTGGGTTGCACCTATATAAGGGCAAACCCTCGCTTATGTGAGAATGAGGGATATATCAAGTATATGCCGAAATATTCACAGATATCCTACATGACTGGCTTAAACTGGCTTTAGCCATCATCCTACCTGTCGTGCCTGGTGTAGGTCGAGCCCTGTACTGCCTGGTCAAACTGAAAAATTAAAAGTGATTAAGGTCACATGGAGGCTTGTTATCGATCCCTTCTACACTCCGTCAGTGGTTTGCCATTCAGTCCTCCGTTTAATCTACAAATAATGACGATGGAGCTGGATCTGCTACCTTAAGTGGTCATTTCTTTCCACATATGAATCCTTTATTTTTGACTTTTTTGTTTGTCAGTCCTCCCGAATCAGTCTTTTTCTTTGTTTGAATCATCAGATGAGGAGCAAAGTTTTTCGGCTACTGACAGTGCATATTTTTATTCTAGCTTGATGCGTCTGCTACAAAGATTTGGCAAATGGGAGCATCACAGACCCTATCAATGTTTCTGTGTATTATTTCTCCTTCATTGGGTCACATAGGCCGATCGATCTCCGTAGACCAGGGTTCGAAAAATATTTTAGATGTAACCAGAAAATTTGTCGTCTTCTATTTATATTTATCGGATTTTACAAAATTGAACGGGAAACCGCAGTTCCAAAACAAAGTTGCTGGAAATTTGCCCGAATTTATCACCCTTTAAAGGCCGAAACAAAAAGACATACATTGAAAAATAAGATCAAACTAACTGAAGAATATATAGAAAGAATCTCTTCGATTGGAAGCAAAGCACTAATTTGGAACATGCATACAAAGAATGGCTTCCACCTGTGAGGTTTTGAAAGAGCACAATAGCGGACTCACATTCACCATAACTGCAAGTCCTCCCGCAAAATTTCATTTGGCCTAAGTAAGAGCATTAATACCGTAAAATCATGTGGGAGTGTTAGTGCCAGATCTATGGAGCTCGGGGCCGCCAAGGCAACTACAACTCTTTAATGCACTGCAACTTTGCCACTTAGGCTATGAATCTAAGATATGCAATTGCAAATCTACTCTGCCGCCCAACTAGGCCAGAGCATGGCATGCGGCCCAGTATGGTCGCCTAACCTTTTCAAAAAATCCCCAGTCCCCTAACCTTTAAACTGGAAATTTGCATGTTTGGATGAATCTTTACATGCAATGCCATATGTTTGAAATTTTTGTTGGAACCACCCGCAGTAGCCCTAAACCCCAACTGGACTTTAAGAGATTCAACCGGCAATCCTCGAGCCAAACCCCCACTTCTTCGAACCCTGCCGTAGACAATAAAAATCATTCTTTCTTTCTTTTTATTATGCCTTCAGACTCCTGATCAGGTCAAAGGGCTGGCTTATCTACATGAGGAAAGAGTTATACCCAGAGATATCAAGGGTGCTAATATTCTCACAACTAAAGAGATTTTCAAAAGCTCTTGTATAAACAAGAAGCCCGAGAAGTCCTTGCAGGTCGAGGTAAGAGTTAATAATTTTAATGTGGCGTAACTGCAACTCAATGTTTGGCTGGAAATATTGATTATGATTTTCACTTATCACTTCAAGTTATTGCTTTTTTTAAAAGGGTTGGACATTCCCATTTATATGTACAAGAAACTTATCGCGGCGGCCAAGGCCGCCGCGAACGTTTCTCTTCCCCAACTCGTCTATACATGGTAGAACATGCAGAATTTGAACCTGCATTTTTTTGCCTTGTGTTCAGTGCTCGCACGATTGAAGGATATTGACCATAACGACTCGTTACCAAAGATGTTTTGTATTAAATCAAAAGAATCTAAGTTCTGAACATGCAAAAATTGAACTGTGTTTGAGCATGGGGAATTCTAACCTCCGTAGTTGCCAATATATCTATACAAAATGGTTATTCAAAATGCACACGAATAAAACATGACCCATTAACCCAATAGCTTTCCATATGGTAAGAACGAATTTATGATATGCATCATGGAGATGGATGAATTCTCGGGTCGCTTTATTCTTAAAGTACTGGCTGAATGATCAGAGAAATAACTGAAAAGAGTCTTTGGATGATCCTCAAGGGCAGCAAAAGGCAAAGTCGTGGGAGTCCTGTGTCCTGTGGGAGTCCCGCGGAATAGAAAATCCATTTTGTTCCTGAATTGCCATTTGCCATTTTGCCCCAAGCCCATCTTCGCCGAGCCCCCTATGCCTTCCCTCCATATTATAAAGATTGAGGTCAAATTGTAATTACATATGCACCACTTCAGGCAATAGCATTTAACTCCTTGCTCGTAGTAGTTACGTGGAAAAATTGAAATTGCCCTTTCTTTACCCTTCCTCGTACAATTCCCATGGAATGGTATCACAACTCGAATCTACTTATTTAAAATAGTGTTGGCCCATCTTAGTCAAGAAGCTTATAGCTCACTCGTGTTGATGCAACTTGTACAAAAAAAGTGTTTGTTGCAACTGCTTTAGCCTATAGAGCAAGGTGAACCGTTAATGCAATTTCGGGCATGCTTCAGCAATTTGATTTCGTTAACTAGTTAACGCAGTTTTTAGCATGCTTCAGCCATTTGATTTCGTTAACTAGTTACCACACTGACTATTTCATTATCTGTTTACCACACTGGCTATGAAAATGTTGAATGGCTTGATTGTTGGAAAGTTGTGATGTACTGATCAATTAACCTGGTTTGCTAGAATGTAACGTTGCATTAACTTGTGCAGCTATAATGACATTGCAAAATGGACAGAAAATTGAGCTCAACATTGTTATAAATTTGAAGGCATATCAATTTGAACTATCCTTATATGTGAGACATTTTGGCATGAGTAAAGAGCGCGAGAATTGAGATCGAGATCTCAAAATGAGTCCGCCACACAAAGGCTTAAACAATCCCATCTAATGTTCAATATTTGCCAGACAAATCCACATTTTCCATAACACCATCTATCTGTGACAAATTCACATTTTCCATAACACCATCTGGAGTCCACTCCACTTTCAATAATCTGCCAGTAGATGGCCATCATATCATGCTCCAATGTTGGCGCCTGCTGCTAGGGTATTTAAGATTTGTTCCAACTTCATCGAAACAGTCCGAACTAGAAAACTCTTACCATGTAACAAAAAGATACTGCAAGCATGGCACTCCAAGTATATATTGATATGCCAAGTTAATAAAGACCTTCGCATGCCTCTTCTAAGCTCCAACCTTTTGCATACATCTGAATCAAAATGCTAGTTATGAGAATATTCAATGCTTACCTGAACATAATTCACTGCCAATAGAAAAACCTCCCCAAATGATGTTCAATTTCATATACAATCTCAAACATGGTTCTTGATCTGCCAAAAAGCACCCAGTTATCAGCACATACAACTGGATCTCCATGATGCAAGAATCTTCTATAACATACCATTATTATTAATTTAAAAGACAGTTGTTGATCTGCACAAAAAGCACTCGGTCATTAGAGAATGCAATTGATAATATAGGATGACTGGATTTCAAACAATAATAATACTTCGTATTGACGTAAGATTGCATTCAACATAACCTTAAATCACCTGCAACCGGCACCAGCTCTGGATACGCAGGGTTTCTCTGCTCCTCAATCATTATGCTTTGCCTCAGCTAGCCTTACAACATCAAAGATGTCTAGACTTGCAAAATAGAAACCTGCATTTGGACCAGCCGAGGCTAAAAAAACAGAGCTTTCCAAATACATAAAGGTCCTCAAACCATTTTCCTGCAATATTTGGAACTCCGATTCTCAAATTATGTAGAAATGGTCTTCCCACTATTAAGTTTGAATTTTTGTCGCAGAAATATTACCGGTGTTGGTATTATCGGAATTTTCTGGCATGGAGTCCTAGAATGTGGCAAGACATCTTTCCTTATGCTGCCATGGGCATGAATACAATATTTCAAACATTATGCCTGTACACAACTTGGAATGATAGAGTATCCATCTTTTAATATATTCACAATGCATCATGTAGGTAGTGGACGTACAGAAGGTATAGTGAAGGTATAGTGCTGCAGTACTATGCAGCTTGACCTTCATATCTGAACCTTACAGTCTAGTTAGCAATTACATCTCAAGGGAAAAACCAACATCAACGCTCAATCAGTAATATAACAATTTAACTGTCATGGCAAATTTTTGCAGCCCAGCAAAATTACAGCTCTTCAAGATACGACTGAGGCACTTGTTTGCACCATTCAACCAAGGGCTTATAAAAAAATGGGTCTTTTAAATCAGCATGCTGCAAAAAGAACGTCTAGAAAGACCAGATAATGGAACCAAGCTGTGCAAGCACAGACTTGCCCAGGAGCTTCGATCTGCTGCAGGAATCAGCAATGCCCAAACGAATAGAAAATCGGATTTATGAATGCCAGAATGAGCTAGTAACTGTCTCAGATTGTAACAACAATTATTAACAAATGGACTTTTTACAGCATAGCTATAGTGGGCAATTTTGAGGTTGACAACTTCTTGTGAGATATTTTGTAAGATATACATGTACATTTATCTTATAGATATACATATCTCAACCACTTACATAAACGTCTGTCAATGCTTCTCTAAATAGATCGAAGTCCATAGGGATACAATTTGAGCAGTGCCCCATAAGAGTGTGGACAACTGTATCAAGGTAAAAGGCTTAACATTACGGCCAGACTTAGCTTGAAAGATCTAATAACATTAATCCAACAAAGAAATGAACGAGATCTTACTCTTAGCCTCCTCTAAATTCCAAAGCCTTATTGTACTACTTGCAGCACCTGCTACAACGAGAACCTCGACTGCATCAGAAGTCACGGATTCACCGGACTTGTGTGCCCTAATAAACTCTGCAAAATATGTCAGATTTAGGATAGAATGGAAAATCAAGTTAGGCCTTCTAGTAGTGAGCAGACCAGCACTATACTGCTTACTGCTAAGAACGTGCATTAACCATTAATATAATCCTCCATCTTATTCACATTCTTGCAAGCACTAAGTAAGCATTCCATGACCACAAAAAGGGAGGTCTATTACTTTGGAAAATAAGCCACAGAAAAATAACATCACGAACCGGACCAGGTTTGCAAATGGAAATGGATTTTCGTTCATCATGTTCCTTTCTAATGCAACCTCCATAGAATGCAGCAGGAAATGAGAAATTATTAAAGGATGGTCTTTAGCAGAAAAAGAGAGGCACTGCCATGCAGCCTCGCATGAATGCTGTTGAAGTCATGAAATCTTGGAACAGCCGCCAACACTATTCAACAAATTGATTTTCATAAATTAAAGATCTAAAACTTAAAAATTGTAAAACAGATGCTCCAAAACCTGCGGCAGAAGCAAAAACCCTGGGGCCTCTTTGGGCTATGGAATAGAGATGACATAATTGCAGAAACCATTTTACCTTAAGCTCTAGCTAGTTGTAGCTCATGTTCGTGACTATTTGGGCTCTAGCATCTGCAAGCAAGCAACCAAAGAAATTACGTTAAGAACCTTCTAAGAAACACCAAAGGAAATCGAACCCCAAAATCCCAAAATTCCTTATATTTCCGTTTGAACACAAGAATCAACACCACATATTCATCTAGTTCTCAAATCTTGCACTAATACGTAATCCTGCATCTCGCAGACAGAGCCAAGCTCTGTTTCATGAGAGAAAACCTGGAAAAAGCGAGTTATGTTTCTAAGAATCGAAAGCAAAAGGGCAAACTTGGTGTGCCGGATGAAAAATCCGCAGCCCTGGCTTCCGGATTTACCACCGGATGTGTGGCAAAGGAGTTCAGACGACAACTGCCTCCAGCCCATTTTCTTGACCTATTTCTTATTTTCTAAGTGATTTGTTGAAGCTTGAAGCAGAAGCAAATCGCCATAGCCAGACCCAGCACTGCCGGAACCCAAGCGTGGGCGCAATTCTGAACCTTGAAAGCGATTTGCTGAAGCTTTGAAGCACGCTACAGATCCAGAGCAGAGGATTGCTTTGAAGGAAGGAAGAGATTGCTTCCAAAGCAAGAAATCCGGAGCCCGTCGAATGTTCTTTCTTATTTTCATTTTTTCTTTTATAAAAACACGTGTCGCCTTAGCAAAAAAAAAAACACGTGTCGCCCCCAAACTTTTTCCTGGAGAAAAAATATTAGAATCAAACAAAAAAGGGTACTGCTTTATATATGTTAAGAATAGAATTCTGATGATTTCGCATATATATTGTGATTGATTCAGAAGTTGTGCAAGCATTTTATAGCATAGGCATTGTCATCCCCTTTTGGGGTTGCCCCTAGAGGGGCAAACCCTTATTTATGTGGGCTTTTGGCATATCCTAGGTATATGCTAGAATATCCCTAGCAAACAGTTGTGCTCATGGTGATCTGTATTCTCTGCTTTTCTATGTTATGTATGTGGTGGGTAGTGTTGCTCTAGTGGATATCTTCTCCACTGGGTTTTGAGTCCCCCATGTACTCTTTGTATTCTTTTGAGTAAAAAAAAAAAATATGCTAGAATATCCCTAGGATATGCTGGTGACTGCTTCAAACCTCCTACTTCCTGTAAACTGGCGGTCACCTGGTAAAGAACTCGACGTCTCATTTCTTGAAGCCGGTATTGTCTTTGTTGCATTGCAATGCAGGAACATCTGAGGAAGAAAGGAGGACGACGTTGCATTATGTTGTTGTTGGTGAGGTATGGATTTCAGTGGAGGCGTTTTGTGGGCAAGATATTCTCTCCCTTTTGCTCATGTACAAGATCTGTATTGTTTGTTCAAGTGGGGCAAGTCCACAGATAGGCAGTTTGATCTTTCTCTATTCAGATTGAATAAGAAATGTCTACATTCAATCCGATTTAAAGCAAGGGCTTTAGGGCATATATGGTAAACTTTTTAGGAGGGCGTCCTACCTCCTCATACAAGAAAGTCAAGGGCATTTTTCAAGGCTCATACAACATCTTCTTCATGATGACCACAGCAAGTTGCTCCACAAGCCCGTCTGCTCCACAAGCCCGTCCTAGCCATTCTGATAAGCATCTATGGCTACAAGAACCAAACATTTGAATGCATACTTTCAAAAGCAGCAGAATTGTCCCGCAGTCCTGGGTTGTTTGCAATGATGGAAGAAGCTTATATGACAATTATCCATTATTTTTGACAGATGTAAAACATAGAAAGGAATTTTCAGATAATCCTCCATGCTCTGAACTCAATCAAAGTTGTGCTATTACCTTCGTGTTTTCTAGAGTCAATGTTACTTTGTGCTTCTATGCTTGCTTCTTATATGGTAGTTGAGCACAGAGTTGCAATATTTGGAATAAAGCTTTAGGTATTTCATGCAGTTTGGTCTCTCCCTCTGCAGTTTGGCTATTGCCATTCTTGTTGTGGCAGATAAAATAGGAAGTTTTATCAGATCTGCATTCAAAGATTATTCAGGTGCATTATTGCGATTTAAGCCCTCTCCAATTGATGCTATATGAAAAATTCTCTCGATCTCAAGCAAAAGGGCAAATTTAGCGATGGCTTATGGCAATTTGAACATGTCAGATTCTCGACCTATATCTGGATGCATCTACTCATGTTTTCCAGGTGAGCTGTTTAATATATTTCTTATGATGTCATCATGTTGCAATTAAAAATATTGATTTCTTTGGTGGGCTACAATACCTTCATAAACTGTCTCATGGTAATTTTGCGTTTTCATTTCTGCGATTTAACATCGTCATTTTGTTAATAGATTTGGCAGAAAGCTTTGATGTGAAAGTCCTTTTATTCCGATGCTCTACACCTTGCTCTTTTATTCATCTTCAAGATTTTGCTTCATATATAAATTGCAGGATACGCAGCAGATGGCTATGCCCGTTGTAAAGGCATAGGATGTTGTGTCGTCACATTTACTGTTGGAGGGCTTAGTGTCATCAATGCCATTGCTGGGGCTTATAGTGAAAGTTTTCCTCTCGTATGTATTGTTGATGACCCTAATTCTAACGATTTTGGCACCAACCATATCTTGCATCATACTATCGGCATCCCTGATTTTAGCCAGGAGTATAGATGCTTTCAACAAGTGACTTGTTGCCAGGTTAGTTTCCATCTTCCATTACCATTTTAAAGTGACTAATCAATGTCTATTTGTAGTTGTAAACTGTTAATATTTGAACAGGAATATGTAGCATCATATGGGAGAAATGATTAAACCTAAATATCAAGCAGGTAATAATTCAAAGCCTGAATGATGGCCATGAGCTGATTTATCGTGCTATTTCCACTGCACTCAGAGAAAGCAAGCCTGTTTACGTCAGTGTCAGTTGCAATTTGCCAGGCTTAACTCATCCATCTTTCAACCTTGAACCAATGCCCTATGCTATTATACAAAGGTAACCCCGTATACTTTTGTGAAGTATAATTGACGAAACAATGTAATTGCTTTTTTGATGCAGGACAAAGTAATCCAGCAAGCTTAGAGGCTGCTGTGAATGCAGCTGCAGAGTTTCTTAATTCAGCAGTGAAGCCAGTTTTCGTGGGGGGACCAAAACTTAGAGTAGCTAAGGTGAGGGCAGTATTTGCAGAGCTAGCTGATGGATCTGGATATGCAGTTTCTACTATGGCTTTTGCCAAGGGAGAAGTCATAGAAACACATCCACACTTCATTGGCACTTACTGGTGTGCTGTGAGCACACCCTTCTGCCTGGAGATTGTTGAGTCGGCTGATGCATATTTATTTGCTGGGCCTATATTCAATGATTATAGTTCAGTGGGATATTCCCTACTTTTTAAGAAGGAAAATGTTGTCATTGTGCAGCTTGATCGTGTGACAATTGGAAATGGGACAGCATTTGGATGTGTATTGATGAAAGAGTTCCTTGAGGCACTTGCAAACAAAGTTACGAAAAAACACAAAGTGATCCAGGTGAACCGCTCAGGGTAAACATACTTTTCAAATACATACAGGTACACTCCGCCCCTATCTATGACACTGTCTGCCCAGATCATTCAGCATATCTAATGTTTATAGTCCTCTGTCTATAGGATATGCTAAGGACACGGTGGTCAGAGCAGAAACTGGAGATTCTTGGTTCAATTGTCAAAACTGCCTGAAGGTTCTAGGTAAGTAAAGCCAGCTCACTGACCTCTTATGTTCAGCTTCCACCATGGTTATAATATCTACGATTGCTATTTCTGTAGCTTCTTTCAAGAAACAAAAGTCAATGGGTTTAAAATAATGCACTGTATTTGGACATTTTGTTAGCCTCTAAACATGGATTATGTGTCTCAGTTTTAATTTTTAAATCCTGGAAATAATTGTAACCAAGGTGCTTGAATTTATCTCTAGGTATGAATTTCAAATGCAATATGGACCCATTGGCTGGGTTGTGGGTGCAACATTAGGATATGCACAGGCAGCAACAGATAAACGTGTGATTGCATGCATTGGAGATGGTAGTTTTCAGGTAAATAAAAACCCATCTCCATCAAAACCACTTGACAGAATGTCACATCAAGATCAAATAAGATGACAGAAAATCACAGCAATATGCAAATATTTTAGGCTCAAATTAATAAGATTTGCAATTCTGCTGAGGTGACTTGCCAAGATGTCTCAACAATGTTAAGGCAACAGCAGAAAAATGTTATTTTCCTTATCAACAATGAAGGATACACGATAGAAGTGGAGATCCATGATGGACCGTACAATGTTCTAGGAGCCGGAATTGTCATTGTGGATGAATCACATGCTCTCAGATATTCAAGACATCCTCAAAAATATGAATTGTAAAAAATCCTAAGCACATATAAGATCGGCTTTTGAAATTTCATATCGTTATACAAAGTCTGAAACTAACCTTTTCCATTTTGCAGGCCATTCTACGTCTTTAATCAAATAAATTGTTTGTGGTAAGTTTGCAAATTGGTGATGAAAACTTTCCGCAACGTGGCCACATTTTTCCTGATATTTTCGTGTTGCATCTGCTTTTAACTTTTTAGGCAAGGGCTCATGGGAAGACATTTAAAGTAGAAAGGTTGGCCACTTTTTTCCTGATATTTTGTGCTGCATCTGCTTTATCTTCTTAGACAAGGGCTCCCTCCTGGTTAGCCGTCAGTGTTATCTGATGTGGCGTGACAATTTCTCTTGGCAGATGATGTAGACTTAGTAAATTACAGTTATGCAATTTTGATGGAAATAGTTAGTGGTGCATCTGCGATATCTCTTTACCATTCAAAGTATGGGGATGGAATACCACATTCAAGGTTTAAGACTCAATTTTCATTTTTTGACATTCTCGTATGGGGATGGAATACCACATTTAAGGTATAAGACTCAATTTTCGTTTTTTTGCCATTCTCAAGTTGAAATTAAGTTTGTGCATCTGAGTAGGACCTTGGGCATTATTAAAATAGATGAATTCCTGAGGATTCTTACAAGCTTTTGTGCTTTAGAGACTGCCAGATGAATTTTCTTTTCGCACGAGGCATGTTAATTTCTTCGTCGTGTTAATTTCTTCATTTGCTATAGTACACACTTGACTTGACTCCAAAATGCAAGGATAAAGAGTGTAGCCAATATGGTGAAAAGACAATGTGGTTTTTGCATATACACAGAATATTGTCTTCACACGAGAGCAATGCACATTACTTTCTGCAGCACTATGGCAGAAAGGGGCATCTCAAGCTTGCAAGGCACTTGCTTATATTTTGGTGATGCAAAAGTGGTGATGCAACTTGGAACTACTAGAGATGAACATATTGTGGTTTGGGCATGCCTATCCATATCTGACAAAATGGTTTAGCATGTACAAAATAGCTTAGCATGTGCAAGATCTTCACAATATTAACAAGATATAGTTCATTAAGTTTGGCAAATTCTTCTACTTTAGTAAATAGTTGTACAAGCATCTTATTGACATTTTGATGACGATTAAATAATTCACTTGGCACTTTTAAGTTTTTCTTAATGTATAGCTATAGGATGCGGTTCTACCTTACGGGCCTTGTTGATTTCAATTTCATTGAATGTATCTGTATTTTGTTTTTAATGCACTTTTGTATTCCATAGGATTCTAGTTATAAATGGTCAGTAATATACATCAATAAGCAAAATGAGTATTTGCAATGTAGTTTCATACACGAAGATGGTTATAAAATGGCGATCAATGTTTTGCACACTTGCAACACAAAAGTGAAGTGATTGATCTAGTGGGCTGCCTTTGACAGGATCTAGCCTCAAAACATTCACATTTTTAAACAGCTTTACTTTGCTTGCAACTTCCATGTATTCCATGCTATTAAATTCGTAGCAACCTTCTTCAATTTAAAATATCGAATTCTTCCGTCATCCCCTGAGCAAAATTGACATGCAAAACAATTCATAATTCTTAAGTTCTTTTGCATCCCCCCCCCTCTTATTCCTCTATTTTGATTCTTCATAAATTGTTTCGTATATTATCAAGTATCAAGTACTCCCATGTATATCATGCTATTAATAAACTCATGGTATCAAGTACTTTATCGCCTAGAAGTAGCAATTTGAATTGATTGTCAAAACGTAACTTTCAACTACAATTTATCCCACTTCATAAAACATGTACTTCCATTGTCTCCTCTATTACACTTCTCATGCTTCTGCCATCCTAGTTCCATCCATACCGAGCACCAAACACCAATACGTTGCACTCAAACCCCAAAGTCCATGTGTCCACCTGGATCCTAGTCCAACAAGACCTCAACACCTAAGAACTTAGTAATGCAAATGGGTACCATCACCTTCACAAAATGTCAATGTTTTAAAATAGCAATTTCGATTCAAATACTCTATTGTCTACAATTCTAACTTAAGCCACTTCACTCTTTGGCCATGGAGGGCAACCCTCCGTGCGCAGCACCTTGTTTAACATTAGTATTTAATTTTGTCATTCTATTTTATATTATATATTTCCTCCGTCTTTCATATCATCATTCCTGCAAAGGTTTTCCCTTGAAAACCTTTCGAGGCAAGGGTATTTTGATCCAAGTAGTAATGGTTGTACTAGACCATTGTATGGGTTCCACGACCTCTTGGTCTGTATGGACATTAAATAAACTATTCTATTTTATTCTATTCTAAAATGTCAGATGGAAACAATCTATGCATCATATTGTACACATTTTATTGACATAGATATTCGACTTGTCTAATAGTCAAGGGGGGTATTCGATTTATGGAATAGATCTGTGCTTTAGACAAGTTTAATACCTTAGTATACTAGAATTTCAAAAAATATATGGGTACTCAACTTATGTAATAGTCATAAGGGTATTTGACTTATAGAATGGCTGGAGTTAATTTAGAAAAGTCCAATATTCCCTTGACTCTAGGCTAGCTACCACTAGGTAGGGGACCAAATCCCCCAAACCCTAGTAGACAAATCGTGTGCATGACAGGTGGTAGTTCTACCATGTTGGGCTTCACTGCTAATGTAACCCCTAATCACATCCAAAAAGTCAGTTGCAAGACGGGAGTCACCCATCACAATTCTATTCCAGACAAAGTGCGTTTAACTTGGGGAACGTGGCTAGGTCTATACCAACTCATATCGCTTTTGTTGGGCAAAATTTTTGTAATACATGCATATTTGTAGGCAGGATTCAATCTCGCCTTAGAAAGTCAGGATCCTAGTGGAAACTCTAGGGTCATCACCATTTGAGGCGTCACCAATCTAATGATTCCTGGCATGCCGAATTTTCTGTCATTCTAGGACCACTAGAAGCAAACAACCGATGCTGAAACTTGAAGCTTTATATGATTCAAAATTTGGGGAGCCAATCTGCATCATGATGAATGGTCTCAATTAAGAAGGTTTTAAATATCTCTCCTCTTTACAATGTCAAGATGAAATAATCTATGCATCGTAATGTATACACTTTTTTTTTTTTGACAAGGGTATTCGACTTGTCTAATAGTCAAGGGGAGTATTCAACTTAAATAAATCTGAGATTTAGACAAGTCTAATACCTGATTATACTTGAATATACTAGAATTCCAAAAAACAAATGGATATTCGACTTATGTAATGGTAATGAAGGCTTGAAATTAATTTAGAAGAGTCTAATACCCCCTTAGACATTCGACTTATAGAATACCGCGTGAGTTTAGAAGAGTCTAATATACTATATAGGGTTGCCCCTAGGGGGGCAAACCCTCATTTATATGGGTTTTCAACATATTCTAAGTATATGCTAGAATATGCCTAGAATATACTGGAAATTGCTCCAAACTGGCTGTTGTTGTAAACTGGCGGTCACCTGTGTTTGTCTTCTCGTACACATTGCATGTCGTCGAGAACACAAGGATTCGTGGGCAAAGTAGTATGGGAGCAAAGGAGCGGCTATGGCGACGGCGGTGCTGGAGTCCTCATTAGCGGCCCCTCTCAACACAACCCAAAATGTAACCCCTTTTGTGCCCTAGAGTTGCCTTTCGTTTCAGAGCCCACAATGAATCGAAAGATTTTCCTCCACTTCTAGGCTCATTTGGGTCCTCTGTTTCTTCCCAAATCGAGCCCTCTTTTCTGCAGGTCTCAGACCCGCCAATCCGAAAAACTTCGGCGGTGATTTTGAAGATCGTGTTGCTCGATTAAATAGGCGATTTGTTTGGGCAGATGTTAGCCTCATAAAACATGTCGTTGTCTGCACCGAATTTGATGAAGAAAAAGCAGCGGCCCTGTTGTTCCTTGGGTTTGGGCTTGGAATCTGCCCCCGAGCTTGAATCCGTTCTGGCTATGGTGGAAATCCTTGAAATTTCACTTTCTAGCTCAAAAGTTTCTAACCCAGAAGTTGCTAACTCGGAAAAGGGCAGTGAACCCGCAAAACTTTCTAACCCAACGCAAATTTCTAACCAGAAGTATTTACCACAGAACTGATCAGTGACGAAGAAATTGAACCCGCAGACCTATACTTCAGATTCAGACGAGAAGCGTTGCGTATTTCCAGGTTAGATCCCTATCCGAATCCAGACGAATAAATGCAAAACTAGCTATTGATTTAAAAAAAAAAAATCTTAACATGTTGAAGAACATGCACTAGCGTATTGCCTTGAATGCCTATAGAATTGGTCAGCATAATAGGGCTAAGATTATGTTCAAACAGGCTAAAACAGAGCATCAATTGGCAGACAATTTGAATGCCGAAGCTGCGGCAGAGATTTTTAAACAAAAAATAAGAACATAGATGAATGGACTATAGATTTGCATGGATTGCATGTAGCTGAGGCTGTAGATGCAGTTTTTCAAAGATTATCACAGCTCGAATCTTTCGTACGGGCTTCTAATCCTCATAAAAAACAGGGGGTTAATGACCAATTTCAATAGCTTACTATTATTACAGGTATCAGTTGGATCAAACAAAGTCTTTTAATTTGATTCATGTTATTAGATTGAATGTAAAATCCCAGGTTCAGGATCTCACAGCCATGACGATGCCTCTCTTCTTGGAGCAATAATAAATTTCCTGATCAAGAATAGGTATTGCATTGCATTTTTCTGTTTTAGGTTTCCAATCAAATGAAATGTAGAAGATTGATGAGTTTTTTTTTTTTTTTTTTTTTTTTTTTTTGAAGAACTTTGTCATCAATATATTAAAAGAATGATAATGTTACAAAGCAAGTGAGGAGGAAGGAGAACTGCCCCAAAGAGACAGCGATACCTCGACACTCCACAACAAACTCACACAAAAACTGCAACTCTACTGCTGTACAAACTGATCATCACCATCTACAACACCCAAGAAGTCCCGCCAAATGGCAAACTTCTGCTCTACTAATCCCGGGAACACCAGAAAGCTTTGAAATAGCTTGTACCTGAGTCGAGGAATCGAGAGGTCCAAGTCTGAATCCCCCGAAGATCTACAAATCACGCCGCTTCCAAATCAGCCACACCAACCAAGCCACGCACAGATGCAAGGCTTGTTGCCGCAAGAGCGGCCAAGCACCAAGATACACATGAAGCAGCAACTGTTGGCTAGTCAATCTCACCTGAAACAGAGCCATGACCCAATTCCCAGGCAGCCTGCAAGTGAGGGCATAAAACCAGACAATGCTCCACAGTCTCATGCATGGAATAATTTAAGGGCTAAACTTAGCTATTTGGCGATTTTTTAGCACATTTTCAAAAAAAATTTGGCTAAAGTAAATGGAAAAAATTGGGAAAAAAATAATAATTTTAGCTTAACTTTTTTCGGGACTGCACCAACCTTGGAGCTCTTTAGCCAAACGCTAGAAAGTAAGAGAGTGAAATTTTGTATTGTTTAGCTAAACCATAGAAACTTTTAGAATAAATTTCTGGCTAGTTTAGCTAACATCATTCTAGTTTATATGAAACATATGATTAGTAGTTTAGTTTCTAGCATTATAAATTAATTTAAGTCGTAGACTTTGCTAGTTAGCATTATTCTAGAATGTTTTCACAAAGAAAATAAGTGGAAACAATTGAAAAAAGGTATAGTAATTTGGCTTAATGTTTTTTGTTGGCCCCACCATAGAAATTTTTGGAATAATGTTTGGGTTAGTTTAGCTAAACCCTAGAAAGTATGAGAGGAAAAATGTGTAGAGTTTAGCTAAACTACAGAAAGTTTTGGGATTAATATCGAGCAAGTTTAGCTAAAGTCATTCTGGCTAATAAGAAATATGCGATTAGTAATTTATTCCCTGGTCTCATGATGAAGGCCACAACAAGGGCAGAGAGGGCTCACACCCGGCCTAAACTGACTCACAAGGACATTCACCCTGATACAGCGGTGCACCACCTGCCACAGAAGCACCCTAACCTTCGGTGAGGGAAGTGAGCTCCATGTCCACGTCCAGACCGAGCACCATCGAGAACCCGGAAGCTGCAGAGACCACTTGCCTGAAGGGGGCAGAGTGTCATGAATAGCCAGCACCCGGTAACAAGACCGCACAAAACAAGAAGACACAACATCCGGATGAACCTTCCAAACCTGCACCACCACATCATCCTGAGGGAATATAGGTATGTGTAGCGGAATACTCCTTGCCACTTGTTCCCAGATAGCTCGGTCACTGCCCTCAGACGAAAGCGAGCTCGAAAGAACTCCCACGAAGCTAGCTGACCACCCCAATTCCAATTCTCCAAGGTGAGCACAGCAGCTCGCCTCCAACGGACCTGCGTCCGAGCATGCACAGTGGCAGCCAAGGGCCAGTGCACAGGGGGTAGAGGAACCCACAAGAAAGGAGAAGAGTGGTGATAAACTGAGGCATAATCTAGCTGGAAGAATACACGCACATGATCCCAAGCCCGCAACACCCCCTTGAGAAAAGGGGATGCATGTGGGAAAGGCCGGAGACCATACAACAGTGCCCAGGGCAACTCCACATGCACAGACGGCTTCCCAAACGCCACACAATGGCGAAGAGACTGCAACAACTTGATGAGTATTATTTTTGGTGCATGTTCTTGCTATTTTCAATTATAAGTGAGCCTTTTTTGGGTTGCCCCTAGGGGGGCAATCCCTTGTTTATGTGGGTTTTTGGCATATTCATGGTATATGCTAGCATATACCTAGAATATGCCAAAAACTGCTAAAAACCTGCTGTAGGGTCTACGCACGAAACTGGGGGGCAATTTCGCGTCCGTCAAGCATAGCACCAGCACCCCACTTACATATCTTTGTTTATTTTTATCCTTTTTTTTATAAGTCCGTTTGGTCTGAAATTTTATATTCTAAGGCGAAACATGAATGCGTGTTAGAGAAAAATATTAAAAAAAGAATTGATTTTTTTTTTTCAAAATACAAAGAAAATGGTTTTTAAAGCACCTCACAAGCACCCAGTGTCGCAGACCAAAAAAGTGTCCCCCAATATCGTGCGTAGACCCTGTAAGCTGTAAATGTTAGGTCATCCCTGTTGCCAGGAGGCTGCTGTGCATACCGGCTAACCGGAAGTTTGGGTGCATGGAGGCCATCGGCATGAGAGAAATGAGTCGAAAAAGCGGGAGCCGACGTGAGGATGGAGAGTTCCTGACTGCACGATTTTTCCCATACTCCATGGAGTGTGTAATTCATACTTGGATTTTTAGTTAGAATCAGAATTAGCGTAGAAGCAAGGCTCATATGGCTTAACCTACTTACACGAGAATGCACCAACCAAGGTAAACCTTTCGCTAGCCTCGGTCGTTTTGCTGTATTCTCAAAAGCTGCATTATGTTTCCTTGGAAACTTGCAGGTTTTATTTAGAGAATTTAGTGCATAACATTCAGATTGATGACGAGTTTCATGCAAAGCTAACGGGCTATGGCTTTTGGAGAAGCACAACTGGGACAAACTCAGACATCTTGGTAAACTACTTGTGACTCGCCTTGGCTTTATCTAGTTACAAAGGCAAATATGCCTATGGCTTAGCTTCCAATCTGTCTAGGAAACATTCTAATTGTGCTAAACATGTTTACTTGGTATTGAGTAGCAGTCAATCCTTTTCATATTCCTTTAGTTCACGACTCTACTGTAAAGTAACGCATGGACGAGACTTTCTCAAGTGCAGAAAAGGACCTTATCAAATGGTGAAGAAGTTCTTTGCATGACACCGATAGACTTTTCCTTTTGTTTGATCCAGAACTGAAAGGACTTTATCCTATTCGGGCAGCAAAGTTGGTGGCAGAGGTCACTTCTGATTGTTTGCAAGTCAACCCAGGTCATCGTCCATCCATGAGGAGAATCGTGGAAGTTTTGGCATTCATACAAGATGAGGCCACATCATCCAGATCCAGGCCTCTTATTGATGTTCTAAAGGAAAATAGTCTTCAGACTCGTTACTGTAAGTCTCCAGCACATTCAAAAATATGCACTAATAGTTTAATAGATAGTTTTTGCTAGGTGCTTTATGTTCTGAGATCATTTTCGTTTTGTAATTCAGAGCCATGCAAGCCGCTATAAGTGTCATATTATGCCTGTACTTTCATTTTCTGTGATATCTATGTCTAAGTTTAGATGTGAGTTTATTGTGCATTTGCTCTTTTGCAAAAGGGGTTGTTTGGGTCCACCAAGATAGTTATAAGGTTGCATGATATTGTTTAATGCTGTTATGATGATAGGTTTTGTTGTAACGAAGGAGACTCCAAGTAAATTGGGTTCTTTTGTTTACGATATTTACCAATGTGCTGGTTGTGACTCTTTCCACTTGCAACTTGTTGGCTGTGTTATTCAGAAGGTATTGTGAATTGTGTAGGGTGTTCAATAGTGTGAAATATGATGTTTCTGAGAAAAAGTTGGTATTAGTTGTCGCATACATCAGTAAAAATAGTTTTTGATGATCTGCCAAAGACTTACTTCTGATACAAAATGTGTGCAGTGCAGACTTCTCATGCAAGGATTTAGCAGATGGAGTATCCATTTTGGGAGAATAATTCGGGGGTTCTATAACCTCATCGTTCCCATCTATACAGATTGCAGCTAGGTTGACTCCTGCTCATGGTGGTGAAGCAATAGACAAGATGGCACATGCAAGCATATTTGTTTGTCTTTTCTCTACCTCTATCACATGCATAACACTCTGTAAACTTTGCATGTTAACTTATTCTCTTCTTTCTATGTTATGTAGATAGGCATATTTATTCTAGACGTTTTTTGTTCTTAAAATGCCAAATAGACCTTTCCTTTCAGGCGCTTCATGCTTTCGCAATCACCGGCTTCTTTGGATGCATTTGCTTCCTCCAAATGCCATGTCTGGATCTTCAAGTGAGAAATCGTCATTTTCAAATGCTCTATCGTCTTCAAAAGCTATTGTTCTAAGAATTGTGCCGAATATCTCCATAAATCTGGAGTAGCCGCCATACAATTAGGTTCAAAATGGACTGGCCGAGTTCCAAATTTGCATTTAGATCCCCATAGCCCTGATGTGCAAGTGCAGGAACAAAATGAGGACGTTTGTTTCCCTTCATTTGATCTTGCTATTGAAGATGAAGGATTATGTCTTTTAAATCCGTATATTATTTTCAATGGAGAATCTGTCAAGATGGTGTGTGCTAATAGATGCAGGATAGCACTATCACGTCCTATAGTTGAGGTAAAATGGTTGGTTGGCATGTTTCTAATGCTTGTGGGAACCAATTTATTAGGTTTTGCAGGAAAATTGTTGAGGATGCACTTTTTACTCAAGTCATCTCAAACTGAAAGAGACTAACTAAAGCTAAAGAATTCAAAGTGAAAGGCTGCTTAACAAATGATGATGTAAGCATGATTAATTGCAAACGTCTATCTTGATGTCTATAATGATAATTTCAGTGTATTTGAGAATTACTTCCCTACAATGTTTGCAATGGCATGCCATTTGCAAGTATATTGCGACTGGATTCAATGACAAGATGCTAAGATTATGGGTTGTGCAAACAGGCAAATGCATACGTGTGTTTGCTGATCCTTAATGGAATCATTGCTGCACCAAGCGAAAGGACCTATGTAATCATTACTTAGTTTTTTTTTGTTTATGCTTTCCTTGCATATATGATGAAGCATCTCACAACTTCTGCTGGTGTAACATGACTCAGATGTCAATCATTGATAAGCAATTGGGTCCAAAGTATCAGCTGACAAATCGTGCTAGGATTCCAGCAGTTGACGGCGTCATATATTGGACCGTTGAGCATGAAGCATTTGTTTTTGCCTTTGTATTGATTTGCTAGCCGTTATTCCCCGCATCTTCTGTGCGTCTGAAGGTTGCAGTTGATATGCTGGTATTAGTTGGTACTGTGGAGAAGGTGCTGAGCAGTGAAGCCAAAATGTCCTTTTCATTATCCCTTTTTAATGTAAATAAAGGTAAGAAGGGAATTTGGAAATGTTAATAACATGTTTGCAGTTGCAAGGGTCAGGAAATTTGTGAGCACGGAACTTGAATAGTGTTAATAAACCTGGATGCAACTTAAGGCAAGGTGGTCTCTATCATACCCTTTATTGGAGGCTAACATCTACTCACTTGATCATAGGAGCTTTTATTCTTTGCGGTCGTAGTTTAGCCTTGAATTTTTTTTTACCACTTTGTGTAAGGGGTATAGACTCACTGTGGTGGTAGTCAAATGGTTTGGTAATACATAAAGGTTGTGGGGACAAAGGTCACGGGTAATTTTGTAGGTTTGTTACTCCTTTCAAAAGAAGTAATAGTCTAGTTGATATGTGATAGTTGTGGCTTTGTTGCTTGTTGATCAACAAAAAGTTTTTTATAGGTGAAAATATGGATTTATAACGTCGAAAAAGTTAAGAAAACATCACATTTCAACGAAAATTGTCATTCAAATTGTCAATTATGATAGTACACGTTGCTTTTGCTTTTGGGTCCATTAGGAAGTGAAAGATGCAATACACTAAAATTTACAAGGCAAATCCAACATAAGAAAGGACCAAGGAAATGCTATAAGGACTTGAAAATGACAAATTTAAGCAACTATGTAAACGCACAAAACAAATTGATTTTAAAAGTTTTTTGCCTTCTAGGGAAGCAAAATAATGCTAGATCCATGTTTTATAAAGCCTTCAGGAATTGAATAACAAGAGAGGAAGGCCACGTCTAGTTTATGGTATGTGCATGTACGAACCTATGTTTATAGTATGTGCATGTAACCTATGTTTATAGTATGTGCATGTACGAACTTATGTTTATAGTATGCGCATGTACCCACCCAATGCGTAGACAATCTTTTGTATAGAAATTGCCAGTTCCCAAAAGGTAACATTTTCTCGGTGAGAATGTTATTTTGCAATATAACATGTATCGAAACACCTGTGGCCTCAAAAACAAATCCAAGGTTATGTAGAATAGAATAGCAGTGACAAATGCAAATGTTTCTAGATAATGTTGGAATCTTTATGGAATTTGAAAGAATGAGAATTATAAAGGGATGTTAATATATCCTTAGACTGTCTAAGATCCTTTGAAGATTCTTCTAGATCCTTTAGGATTTCTTAATCCGCTTAGATCTTCAATCGTTGTATGAGGATCCCACTAAATTGGACTCTTTCAGTGTATTCCAATCCATTTAAGCCTAGATTTTATTTCCGCGTCTTCATAAACCATAGCTCACGAACCCATTCATAGTACAAAAACTTGTATATGTATATTATGATATGTATGTTAGCTAGTATTACAACTATTTGCTATATAATTCTAGTCCAAAATTCTCTCTAGCTTATTACATGATAATTCTTTGTATTTTGAATTCGAAACCTATATTTGGATCTTACAAACAATAACTTATTTGCATACACAAACATCCACTGATTAATAGTCCTGAAAGTTGGTTAATTTTATGCTACTTAGTAATCTAGCTATCACTTCTGCATTGAAAAAAACACATGTAAAAACGTCTTCTATGGAATGAGAGCTAATATTTAATACTTGATTCAAAATGATAGCCAAATCCTGGATTCTATTGTGATTACCATGAGCTTGATATTTTATTTAATCCTGTAGGACTTGGTGCATGATACAAATGATAGTCAAATCCTGGATTCTATTATGATTACCACATAGGCTCGATATTTCATTTTAACCGGGTAGGACTTAGGAGAGTAGTGGCTACTTCGTTTGAGTTCCCCAAACAAATCCTGAATAAGCAATGCAACCGTCGTGCATCCAGACAAAATAGCCATTTCTACCAAGGTTTTCATGCAATGCTCAATTGTGCACCACTGTCAAGGTGTTGTATAACTGAACTAAAGGACCAGTATTGAGTGGAGAATTTAGCCATTAGCTTTATATTTTCCTAAGGGAAGATTTCACTGTCCGCCAAGTCAAACAAATCTTCAGATTTTCATCAAAAGCCATCTCCAGGAAAGGAATCTTTATTTTCTTAAACTTAAAATACTACAAAGCAAGAGCTTGTAAGAAAATTACCACCATCCACATGGCTATGCTTGATAACTATATTCTTGTGGCGGTTAGCATAGTCTTCTCTGCTCCATGATTTTCTTGGTTCATAGTATTTTCATTAACGTCCAGTGAACTGGACGGGCTTGTACATGAATGTAGGGGACCTACAAACTGATTTTAAGAACATGGTAGGGGTCTACCTTAATTTAAATATAGATTGTGAAAACATGACTTCACGGTTTGATTTAGGCCACGTCACCCTCAAGAAACTGGAGGGCAACCCTCCGTGCGCAGCGCCTTGTTTGCAGTGGTCTACTAGTGTGAAGTCGCACGATGCACCTGCTTTATCTTCGTGCCGATTCGAAGGGTAAAAGAGCGAAACTTTTGTCGACAAACTCAATTCTCTGTTCCTTGGCTTTTTTTCTCTTAATTGTGTATTTGCTTCTGGTTTACAACAAAGAGAGCTATGGTGAGGCCAATGAACCGGAAGGTTCGATTCCTTCGGCCATGCGATTTGTTTAATGCGTAGGGATGAAGCCATAGCTGAGCCAGGGGATTTCTGTAGCAAAGAGTGGATTCAGTGGGGCAAGGGCAGGCATTTGGTTTTGTTTTTGCTGGCTCTCACCAAGTTTTCTTCTTTCGTTCGGACAATTTTTTGCTTGTTTCTTTGTCACAGGGATTTCTGGCTAGTTGGGTTTTAAATATATCTTGAATTTCCTTCTTGAATCCTTCAGGGTTTGGAATTTCGAATCTTCTGGTTGGGGGGCAAGGCAAAACTTTGAATGTTGCAGAACAGCGACAAAGGCTTTTGGTCTGTTTTCTAGTGCGCAAGGCTTATGGCCCTGTTTCTTTCTGGCGATGTCAATTATGTACTAGGTAATTGCCTGGAGGAGGCTCATTCCGCACTGTAAAGGGCTCCGGCGGCCGCCATGACGAGGCGAGCACGAGCGGCGGAGCCGCGAAAAGGCGCCGCCGAAGTCTGGCGGGCGCCACGAGCCCTTTACAGGCGGAATGAGCTGAGTCCAGGCAATTACCGGACGTAATGACCAAATGGTTCAAATTTCCAAGAATATTTTGCTTCATCCGGCCCTGAGGTCCTGCACAAATAGATGAACGAAATCATAGCAATACAAACCTTAAGCATCCATTGAACGTCATTAGATCTAGCTGCACAAATATCCTCTGATTGCAGAGCTGAAAAATATTATGTTTTTTGGGCAAAGCTCTTGCTTTGTCTCAAGCAAACAAGCAAGAGTAGTATCATCGTGGATCGGAAACTCCATTGCTGGAAACTCCAAGAGAATCATGCAAGCAGCTTCATCTTTTAAATCACTCCCAGAACTTCGAATAGGCGCAAGATGCAAAAAGTTCCAAAAAGGCTGCTTATTTTTCCTGTCAAAATGAATTCATAAGACTTGGAGACACATTTTAAGTACTTAAGTGATGTTCTTTGAACGATTTTAAACAGAGATAGTTAGTACATGATCTGTATCTGGTCCCTGTAGAAATCTGCAGTTCCGACGAGTTCTTCAGCGCATAACAGCTCCTAGATATGTTGAAAAAGGAAAGAAATCGGAACAGATGGGCTCGAGTTAAGCGAAAAAAACCAGCAAGCAGAAGCTTGGAGAAGTCCGGCGATGTAAGAGCTTGGAGAAGTCCGGAGAAGCTTGAAGAAGTCGCTTGGTGATGCAGGAGCTTGAAGAAGTCGCTTGGAGAAGTCCGGAGAAGCTTGAAGAAGTCGCCTGGTGATGCTTGGCGATGGAGAAGGCGCCACACAGTCCGCTACAGTGGTGTCTGCTACAGTGCCAGAAACAGGGCTAGTGGCGGAAAAGGGGGCTATGGGCGGCGCCGCTCTGCAGCTATTACGCCTTATAATCTTAAGGCAATAATGGCATAATTTGAACCATTTGGTCATTACTTATGCAATATTGTTGAGCAGTGGTTTTGCAAGGACGGAAATCCATTTTTCATAAGAAAGCTTAGATCATAAATCTTTGCCCTGTTGCACTGTAGGCCTCGACCCTTCCTCCCTAATTTTTCCTTCTTTCTTGTGGATAATTTTGTGGCACAGCTGTGCTCATAGGTTTCTGTATGATTTCCTGATAGCCATGGCTTGGTTTTTTGGACCTCTCGTGTTTAATAATGAAGTTCTTTGGATTGTAAAGTTTAAATTTGTAACTTAAAATATTGGTTCTGCACCATTGATCATGCAAGTATGCCAATGATTTTATTTATTTGGTGTTTAAAATTATTAACCACTGGTAAGGGGTCAAACTACAAGTGTTTTGGGTTGCCCCTAGAAGGGGCGAACCCTCACTCATGTGGTTTTCGGCATATTCTAAGTATATCTTAGAATATGCCAGAAACCGCTCCGAACTTGTTGTTTCCTATAAACTGGCAGTCGTTGTGCTATTTCACCGAAGAGATTCTAGCTCAAGTATTTGATCTGGAAGAAGATGAAGTAAGAAGAACCTTTTCAACTCAGAATTCCATAGCCATCATCAAAGTAGAGGTAATTAATTGCTTTCATGCGTATGTTCAAAGTACATGTAGTCAAACTAGTTTCATATTTGTAGTAAGTATGCATGCTCTCATATGTAATATTGACATCATAATGTTTTGTAAAAGTTTGTAAATTAGTAGATAGATGGTCTTATAAATGTGCTTCTAATACTTTTCCATGCAGAACATGGAACAAAGGTGATGGCCTCAATCCCAAAGTTTATCAGAGAACAGATCAAACAAGGCAAGATCTCGGCCGCAAATTGATGTTACATGCATGGAATAATTTAAGGGCTAAACTTAGCTATTTGGCGATTTTTTAGCACATTTTCAAAAACAATTGGCTAAAGTAAATGGAAAAAATTGAGAAAAAAATTATAATTTTAGCTTAACTTTTTTCGGGACTGCGCCAACCTTGGAGCTCTTTAGCCAAATGCTAGAAAGTAAGAGAGTGAAATTTTGTATTGTTTAGCTAAACCATAGAAACTTTTGGAATGAATTTTGGGCTAGTTTAGCTAGCATCATTCTAGTTTATATGAAATATATGATTAGTAGTTTAGTTTCTAGCATTATGAATTAATTTGAGTAGTAGACTTTGCTAATTAGCATTGTTTTAGAATGTTTTCACAAAGAAAATGACTAAAATAAGTGGAATATATTGAAAAAAAAGTATAGTAATTTGGCTTAATATTTTATGTTGGCCACACCATAGAAATTTTTGGGATGATGTTTGGGTTAGTTTAGCTAAATGCTAGAAAGTATGAGAGGAAAAATGTGTACAGTTTAGCTAAACCACAGAAAGTTTTGGGATTAATATCGAGCAAGTTTAGCTAAAGTCATTCTGGCTAATAAGAAATATGCGATTCTAGAATGGGACTCGCAAGAAACCAACAAACCGCCCGACTACCAGAGAACTTCCTTACAAACTAGGATCGCGGACGAAGGTCACAGGACGAGGCAAAGGCCGGTAAAGGATAGCAAGAAAGAAACGCCAAATTGGCTAAACCAGGCAGGAAGAAGCCCCTCCCCTGCCTGGAAACAATTCAAAGAGAATAAGGTACTGCTGAGAGAAGAGGAATAGATAGGCTTCTCATTCATCTCAGCAGATTTTCTACAATGGTGGACAGTGGGTAGCCGCACACATGCGAACTACCCACGAAAAAAATAAAGGAAAATCCAATTATATCATTTGGACCCCAAAAAATACAATGCTAATAGATGAGTGGTTGATGTACTGCCGAAAGCTTATCACCGGGATTAAAAAAACCGCCCTTTTCGGGTTTTCGAGGAAAAACCCTAGTGATAAGCCTTCGCAAGGGGCTTAGACAAACGTAAGGCATAGAATCGCTCCCAAAACCCCCGCATGGAGAAGCCGAAAACAGATGCCGCCGCCAACCCAGCACGCACATCACCAACACAACAAACGAGAAAACATACCAGAGAATAGCATCACCCAGCGGGTGGAAAAAAAGTATCACCCAGCGGGACTTGTACAAAATATAATAAACAAAGAAGGGGGGGAGGGTGGGTTCAAAGAGAATAAGGTACTGCTGAGAGAAGAGGAAGCGCCGATGAGACGTGGATGCAGAAACGCGCCTGAAATAGCGAACTCCCAACCAAAACGGGCATGCGCCGCCCGCATGCATGCATGACATGCATGCTCGTCCCATTCTAGAATGGCGATCCGATGTCTCGGATCGATGCGATTAGTAATTTATTCCCTGGTTACATGTGCATCTGAGAAGATCAGATGTGCAAGAGAGAGGAGGCTGGATTACACATGTGAGTGCCAACAAGATGAAAGTGCTAGAGGGGATGGAGATGGGGGCAATGCTAGTGACTCTAAGAAGAGGAGCCATGTTGGGGTCGCATTGGATGAACAACAAAGGCTAGGTTTAGTATGTAACCAAAGGAGATGGAATCTGATGATGGAAAATTTCTGCTGAATGAGACTTCGAGAGAGGAAAATGCTTTTGTGGTATCTCCATTGCATCCCATGTTGTGGTAAGATATTTTCTATTTTTAAGGAGAGGCATGTATTTTTAGTTGCTATTGTTAATGTTTACCATCCTGTTCTGTTAAATGTAGATCTAGGAAGTGTCTGTTTTAATCCTTATATTATTTATTGCTGATTCTTAACATAGAGTTCTATTTTAAGTGTACATTTAGATTAACCATCTTCATGTTCTATAGCGTTGCATTTATTTTTACTGAATGGAAATCTAGTTGGAGTTCTTTCTAGCTTTAGAGAGCTCATATTAATTATTTGTGTAGATTGCTGGAGAACATGGCATGGAATTGATATGCATTCATGTGCCAAAAGAAGCGGTAATTGCTTCCTGACTCGCAAGTTCTCAGTTTTGAGAGAAATTACTCTTGAGATCCTTTTAGTATTTTTAAACTCTACGTCTGAAATTGCTGAGCAGATACAAAACAGTAGAACCGATGTGCATTTCATCTTTTCAGCATGAGAATTTACGGACTTAAGTTGGTTACTATCTTTATAAGGAGAAGGAAGACAACAACGGTTCCTAAAAGTTGTTTTTATTTAATGGATTGAAATTGGGGCTTTAGAACTAAGTAGCTTCTACATTTCTATGATTAAGTTTATAAGACCGCAGGGAGTTATACATATCAAGCAAAAACCACTATATCTTAGTCGTTATGTTTAGAGAACTTTTTCACATGATGAATGCAAAGAAATTTGAATTCGATGCCACTTAACATTTAGTATTAAGAGCCAGAGGGCAACCCTTTGAGGAGAACCCTTCATAGTAAGTTGGTGTTAGGTGCGTTTTTTACATCCACTCCATTGGCTATTATACTTGTAGTTATTACCATATATGGATACACAAGGCTCAACACACGAAATGACGAAACAAACAAGAAATATGGAAACACTATGTCGGGCCATCGGAGGGCAACCCCCCGTGCGCAGCATCTTGTTTTGTTTTTACTTTTCGAGAAAACCATTTCGACAAAGGAGTATTTTTTAATTCATCAGTCACTTATGCAATATCTACTTGAAATTGTAGGTCAAATATGGGTATTCCACTTATCTACTTGAAATTGTAGGTCAAATATGGGTATTCCACTTACAGAATAAGACATGGAAACTCTTTAAATGTTGGAATGAAAGTATTATGGAATCTAACCTCAAATTGGGAGCCAATAAAAGCACCTTTAAAGGTTGGAATGAAAGGAAAGACTATCCTTTGAGGACGAGCTACTAGTATTATGTTTGGAGAGTTTCTTTCTTTCTTGCTAGAATTCAGCAAATTGCTGCCAAGCTTCCAAGCAAACAAATTCTTTGATTCAAATCCCGACATCTTTTATTTCCAACGTATTATTTATTTATTTATTTATATTTAGCAGGGTTGCCTAACCCCCCTGCACAAAAGGCTGCAATTCTAGCTATGCCACGTGTCGTGCCACGTCACCCAAAATCAATTTGAGCCGTCCGATTCTCTAATTTCGAATCGTACGGCCAGGGAAATTAGAAAACTCTAAAAATCTTTCGCAACTCGGCTATGGCAGATCCCGATGGCGACGGCCGTGTTTCTCTTTCTTGCTATGGCGGTGGCATAGCTCTTGAGCTCTGCTTGGCACTGCCTTGAGGTGTTATAACTAGAGGACAAAATCCTTTTGAGCAACATAAGCTCGGGTATGGAGAGCGATGCTCCAGCTATGGCAGACAAATCCTTTCGCTTTGAGAATGTTGTAGCTGTCGGAATCTTCTTTTCATGTTTACTTCAAAAAGCAGTCTCAGAAGAAAACTATGATGTCTATGGCAGAGATGTTCTTCCCCCTTTTATATTTGTCATCCCTTTTCCATTATATTTTCTGGCTCTGCTTTGTGCCGCGGATTGGCTGAAACCACGTCAGGCCAGTTCTGAGTTTGAATCTGATGCCGGCAAGGTTGAGACATGGGCCTCCCAATTTCCCGCCCTTCGTCGTGAATCTGGCCAACTAATTTCCTTCGACCGGCCCGAATGACAAGTTAAATCTCACCATTCTCAAAATTTCAACACAAGGACTTCAACCACGTTTGCACTTCGCAGCTGTCTTTTTTTCTTTTTTCTCTTCCGCTCTTCTGAAGGATGTCTAAATATCGAATCTTCTGGTAAGAATCCTGCTGGTTTATGGATTTTCGAAGCTCCTTCTTGGAAATGCTCTGTTGCGGAATGTTTGCTTTATTGCTTTGTGAAGAGCTCTTTCTTACAAATGCTCTTTAAAAGTGAGATGTCTGTTTATTTTTTGAAAGATCCAGCTCATTCATGTTTGAAGGATTCGTAATAAGCTTTTTATTCTTTTAAAGCTTGCATAGTCATGGTGATCTTTTGAAGATCAGTAGGAAGCTTTTTATGGCCTGAAGCTACTGAGCTTGTCATCTTTAAGCCCGTTAAAGCTTTTCTTCTTCCCTGCTAGTATAGAAAGGCGTTTATGCCCTAAATGGCTGCATGTGGCTTGGGTGCCAAGCTTAGGACTTCGACATTTCCATTGAGCATTAGACGTCACAATACAACACTTTGGATTTTCTAGTTCATGCTTATAACATTCCAGGAAAAGTTAAGCGGAAGCAAATGAAGACCAAGCATATCAGAATCAACCTAGTCCAATGGAAGTTCTTGGACTTTCAAAAATTAGAAGGAAGCATAAAATGGCTGCTAGATGAGGTCAAGGATCTTGATAGCTTGAAGCAGGACAGGTGCAAGCTTTTAGCTAGAGAGCTATACATGGTTATGAAGGATGCTGAGATGCTGGTACAAGATTGGTATTCCGAGGATTGGATGCTCAAGGCCATGCTAAGGGCACACAATGGCTTCAGCGCCATGCTGCAGTGTTATGAGCAGCACTGGTGCATTTACTTCTTGGAGGTTATACTAGCTTCTATAAATGCCCCATGCAAGACATCCCATATTAGATGATAGATAGAACAGATGACTTTTGTAAAGATCCTTCCTTTTTAAAAGCATTAGAGCAGATAATGAAAGGCTGTTGGAAAAGCTAAGAAAGACCAGGCATAAGCTCGTCTATAAAACGTTCTGGATAAATGGAAAATACAGGAAGTTCAGCATTTCTAGTCATCTACTACAGAGCTTGAGGCAGAGACGTCAAAGGACCAAATAAATTTACAAGTGCACTTGAGGCTCTAAAGAAACTGAAGGAAGCTGATCCCAAGGTCAATGATCAATACTATCCTCCCTTTGTTATTGTTGATGACAATGGGAAGGCTGTTGGGCCTATTGTTGATGGGGATGCTTGTTATGATCAAATTTCCGTCTTGTTGCATGGTTATGCTTGGCCACGGCTTTGGAATATGAGAAATTTGATAAGTTTGATCGTGTCCATTTTCCCAAGATCAGATATGCAGGGATGCTTCAGTATGATGGCGAGCTAAAGCTTCCTAGTCACTATTTAGTATCCACCTGAAATCGATAGAACTTCAGGAGAGTATTTAGCGAATAATGGCATTAGTACATTTGCTTGCAGGTGCGTGAGTAAATTTTACTATGGAATTGAATTATCTTCACATGATTGCAGCTGACCCTTGATCTTGCAGTGAGACAGTAAAGTTTGGCCACGTCACATTCTTCTGGAATGATTTTACTATGGAATTGAATTATCTTCACATGATTGCAGCTGACCCATGATCTTGCAGTGAGACAGTAAAGTTTGGCCACGTCACATTCTTCTGGAATGGAAATAGATCTGGTTACTTTAACAAGGAGAAGAAGGAGTATGTTGAAATCCCTAGCAATCAGGGCATAAGCTTCAATGAAAAGCCGTTAATGAAGGCTGTGGAGATTGCTGAGAGGACGAAGGAAGCTATTCTTAGTGGGAGGTTTGATCAGGTAAGTCATGTTAATATTTAAGTCTGGCATCTTTCTACTATCATCTTGTGCTGAAGTACTTTGTGTTTTCTCTAGGTGCGAGTGAACTTACCAAATGGTGATATGGTTGGGCATACTGGTGATCTCAAGGCAACAATTGTTGCCTGCGAGGCTGATGACAAAGCCGTCAAGGTTATTTTCTGACTGGTTTTTTTAAATTGGTCATATTAGTTTTTTGTGCAATATGTAATCATTGACTATAAGCAAGGCATTTGTCTTTGCAGATAATGGTGGATGCTATTGAGCAAGTTGGAGGCATCTATCTTATTACAGCAGATCATGGCAATGCTGAAGACATGGTGAAGAGGAATCCTAAGACAAATGAACCTGTGGACAAAAATGGGAATGTTCAAATCCTTACATCTCATACATTGGCACCGGTAATGCTTGTTCCTTTTCTTTTAACTTGCATACTCTTTAAGAAGTTATGATAATGGTAATTCTCATTGTGCTTGCATTTTTTTTATTGCAGGTTCCAATTGCAATAGGTGGATCTGGATTGCAGAAGAACATTAGGTTTAGGAAAGATCTTCCAAAGGTCGGGCTTGCTAATGTAGCGCCACGATTATTAACCTACTTGGTTTTGAAGCCCCGTAAGATTATGAACCATCTTTGATTGAGGTGGTTTAGATTGACAAAAGTTAAGCATTTCAGAACAAATTATAATAAGAGGACAAACGCACTTTGTATTTTGTGAATGAGGTGAAGTCTTTGAGCCATCTCGATTTGGCAAACATATTCAAAGCCAACCTAAGATTTTGAATTATAAAACACAATTCACAATTTTGAATGAAGGGAAATCATACATCACACGCAAACTCGTGTTTTGACAAAGTCAAAATGGTTTTTCTGCAAAGCTTATCATTCCTCATTTGATATTTGTGGTGATTTTAACAAATGCAAGTCTATTCTCAAATAATGCAACACAGATTTGAAAATTGGTATGATCTCATCGTAATTCTATAATGGCGATAAAAATGCGAGTCCTAGGTCCCAACAATTACAATTCATATATCATTAATATGCAACGAAATGACAATACTGATCCGGAAGATACTTCCTTGATACTTCCTTTTTTTATCTTGACAAACGGCAAGTTCCCAGGGTCTTTATCTTGCCAACATTGATAGTCCTTTTAAAATGCACAACTAATTTCTCCTCGTGTTAATTTTATTGAATTTTTAGAAAAGGATAATAAATATAAAATGGCCCATGCAAAAATGCAGGCTAAAATCTTGAACACAACAGCATGAGAACCAATGACTAGAAAATCCAATTCTAAGGCTTGATTTGTTCCTTCTTCAACAATGTTTCTACTTGAGCGATTATATTTCATATGGCTTTTTGACAAGCTGGAAATGTACGGTTCCCCCTCGTATGGCGAAGTGGGGACTACCACAGGTTTTGAAGCGGCTACATTAGCAGCGTTTTGTTCGGCTGGAAGTCTGCCGTCGTGATTGGCAAAACGATCGACAGTTGCTTCCTGTCCTTTATTCGCGAGAGCATCACGCGTCTGATCGGGTTTCGCTTGGTCTTTTCCGTGGTAATTTGAAGATCGGCAACGACCTACTTAGGTTTTTTTTTCTTCCGGTATGCCTGCAAAGGCTTGAATTCCTTTGAGAAATGATACGGAGTTTTAAGAATTGCGCGTTGACTTCCCAATTACTGGTTTGATATGATGCCAAATGGAATTGTGTGCGAACAACACATAAGGAAAAGGAATGCCAACGAAGATACGGATCTGTGCGAATGGCCAAGAAGGAAAAGATTGGTCATTAGAGGTAAATAATACAGATAGAAGGTTTAAAGATGTAAATCAAAGAAAGTATTTGCACTAGAGAGGCTTTACCCTATACAAAGTAGAGAGGAATATCAAGTATATTCCAAGGATTGTCCAATGCGATGCACTTCCTAAGTATACATTGGCATTTGTGGGCCAAAGCCTTATGGTTAAATCACGTAAACACCTCGTACGAGGAAGTGGGGATTACCATAAACCCCACAACACAATTGTGTCAAAATGAGCGGCAATGTGTTAAGATATGAATCTTACATCGTACACCCCTTATTGGGTCCCTGCTATGGAGAATCCGTGTCGCGGCGTCTTCTTGGAAATGTACAGTTCCCCCTCGTACGGCAAAGTGGGGATTACCACATGTTTTGAAGAATGTCAAGTATGTTCCAAGTATTGTCCAATAAGTCGATGCACTTTCCAAGTATTCTTGTTTGGCATTTAAAGGCAAAAGCCTTATGGTTGAATCAGGTTTTCTCTGCAATCCCCACAACACAATCATGTCAAAATAAGCGTTTGGAAAAAAAGACTAGACTATTGTGGTCAAAAGTCCAAATGGGAAAAGTCCAAAGTGCTATATATGAATCAAAAACCTCAGTATTGGGCATCAAACAACTACTTCTACATGCTTAAAGGTTTAATGTGTTGGAAAAGGAATGCCAACGAAGATACGGATCTGTGTGAATGGCCAAGAAGGAAAAGAATGATCATTAGAGGTAAGTAATACACATAGAACCCCACAACACGATCATGTCAACTACTTCTACATGCTTAAAGGGGAAATGTTTTGGAAATGTATCGTTTCCCCTCGCACGGCGAAGTGGGGATTACCACAAGTTTTGAAGCGGCTACATTGGCAGCATTTTGTTCGGCTGGAAGACCGCCGTCATGATCGGCGACATGATCGACAGTTGCTTCCTATCCTTGATTCGCGAGAGCATCACGTATAGTAGCCTGGGCGTGAACACCCTCCTCACGACCATGATTGCGTTGCCTTCTATCGTGGAGCTCTGGCTCTTGTGCCTCGTCATGGAGTACGCCAGCGCGAGTGGGAACGTTTTTTTGAAGATGGTCCTCGGCCGCTGGTGCCTGCACTCAACCAGCGTTCGCTTGACGTGATATGGTGGAGGGAGATATCGACGTGGACCGTGATGCCTTTCGCGTCCCCCATCTGCTCATCGGTCTCTATGTACGCGACTGTTCCTGTCGTTCCGTTGACTATTTCCCAACCCTGCAATTCTGCTAGTTATTTATTCTTGCTCACTTAGGGCCTTGAGGCCATGGTGAGTTTCTTTCTTTCTTGCTAGAATTCAGTAAATTGCTGCCAAGCTTCAAGTTTGTAAGGAAAACCCTACACCTGTATTTCCAGCCAGCTATAACCACTCAAATATACAGCAATAGAGTGCAAAGTTGCAAAACACAGCATTAATGTTACTTCATTTTCATCCAACCAGCAGGCAGGCCAGCTGATATAGGTATATTTTTCAAAAAGTAGAGTATGTACTATAAACAAGGAAAGAATGTAAATTATATTGATCTCTTAAAGAACTTTACATTGCACCATTTTACTGGATAATGTATCCATTATTTATCAATTAGCCGCCAAAATTTGAATAGATCAGTAACTCACTCTATTGACTTTTTGTAATAGAGAATCGTGCAATGTCACGACCAAATACCAAAGTAGTTGTCCAATTTACAGCAACATAGAACCGATTCCTCCAGCTAATAACACGGGTTAGATATGCTGACCTCCAAACCACCCAACTCACAAAACCTGCCCATGCAAGGCCCTTCTTCTCCTCCTGCATAGCATGAAACACCTCAAGATTAGGATGCCAACTGCTTGCATTAATGAAACATGGACACAATGCTTAGAGGTGAGCATTTTCCGTTTAACCTTAAGATGGTGCAAATTCTGTACATCACCACAGCTCAGTTTTGGAAGTATAGTTCCTTAACGAGTTTTAACTATTAAAAACCATCCATAAAACATTGTGCCTTAAGCAGAAGGTAGAGAATACCTTGCCCACACGAAGATCCATTAACGCCTTGTAACTGCCTACGCTGGCCATGCTACCCAAGTGCTTGTACACAAAAGGTGCTCCCTTATCTACTTTTGTTTTGGCCGCAGCTCCTGCGTGCCCAGCACCAGCTTTGGCTTGTTGGTTTAAAAATTTTGCTAGAAATTTTCCCTCCCTTTCTGCAACCTGTGCACGACCTCCTTTATACCAGCACACATCAAATAACAACTTCGATCAAAGTTAAAAATTACCTGGGCTAATGCTGGCAGCACATTTTTCCCAGTGCTTTTCAAATAGCCAGCACAATCACCAATTGCAAATACGTCTTCCATGTCGGGAACTTCCAGCCACTCGTTTACCCCAATCCTAGATAATAAAAAGCAAATGAATTGACAGCTCTTGGATAAAAAAATGGCAATTAAAAACCTACCTCCCACCAGGAGATTTTTCAAATGCCAGGTTCCTCACAAATGTTGAAGGTCCCACCCCAGTTGACCACACCAGCAAACCATATGGCACTTCTGTCCCATCTGTCAGAACTAGCTTCTCAGGTGTGACAACTTTGACAACTCCTTGCTTCAATGTTACCCCAGACTGATTATCCACATTAAACAAGCCATGATTCAACTTAGAGAGGAAGAAAGAATTAGGAAAAATCATCTACCAATGAAGTTAGCCCCAACAACTAACAACCAATATATCTTACACAAACTTCCTAGATGGTATATGAACTAAGGAACACTACAATAGACAGAAGGTGCAACAACACCAGCTAAGTCAATTCAACCATTGGCAGGTGCCACCAACATACTTACCTTTGTAAGTTGATTTGAAGCATATTGTCTCAAACGTACATCAAAAGAAGATAGAATCTCTCTAGCCTGTGATGAAGGATTTTAAATTTTCGTAAGAACTTATTGTACAGAAAAATACTACAACAAACACAAAGCCAATAAATGGTAAGCTGCCATAACAATGAATGGAATGAATATCACGCTTTTACTTGTGGGAAAGAACACAGTGACTAATGTGCTAGCTGCATACACTTGACAGCATAAAAATACATTGACGGAGTGGATACTTCACAAAGAGACAGCCAAAAGGGTTCTGCAAAATACCTCTATAAGAGTGACGTGTATATAATCCTTCACATGAGCATATTTTGAATGAACATCCCTTTTTATAAAGTCACTCAGTTCTCCACTGAATTCCACACCAGTAGGGCCACCACCAACCACAACGCAATGCAAAATCCTCCTCCTTTCTTCCTCAGATATACCTGCAATTCAATGAATTTTAGTTCATGTCATGGAGAAAACAAAGAAAGTACAACTCAGACTCTACAGATCAACAAAGAAAACATACCAGGAATATCAGCCAACATGAGATTCAAAAGAAGTTTCGAACGTATTTGATGTGCGTGTGGAACTTCCCGTAAGAAAATTGCATGCTCAGGAACCCCATGGATACCAAATGTTAATGCATCTGCTCCTGTAGCTATCACCAGCTTATCATAAGCCACGCAAAATTTTCTTCTCTCCTTGTGTGGATCGTCGTTGGATTCTTCACTCACAGCCTCACAGAAGACCTAAATGCACAGCATTTACAGACCTTAAGCATGTTTGAAAGAACACATTTACGAATGGGAATGCATTGTGGAAGCAATGAACAAAGCACCTCTCGCTGATGTGGATTTATGCTGATACACCTTCCTGGAAAATAATGTGAACCCGCTGATTTAGACAAAGCTGGCTGGATCACCTCAACAGGTTCAACAACCGATCTGAATTCCAGAGTCCCCACGCAAGTAGAAGCCAAAAGGGGTGTGAAGACCATATGATTCCTTGGAGAAATGCAAATAATATCATACAATTTGGTATCCAAATCCTTCATAAGCCTGCAAGCAGCCCAACCGGATCCCAGCACAACAACTCTGGGCTTTTCGTTAGGTTTTGTCTCAGGAAGTCTACTGGCATGTGCTTTCTCGAAGCTAGGATCAACATTATCGACCTCTAAAGGAACTGCCGGAACGGCAGCAGGGTTTGACGAAAAATTCCTGAGGGCGAATTGGGTAAAGGGCGAAGGGGCAGATCCGGCTGATCGAAGGGAAATGGCAGCATAATGTGGGCAAATTTTGTGGGGCAAGAGGAGGGGGGCCGATCGACGGGCTTGCCGGAGAAGGATTGCCCAGCTATGCCTCATACCCAGATCGAAGAAATTCTACTGCAGATCGGGTAACAGCAGACGATTTTACTTGGGTTTGAGGGCGGCACCGCTAGGGTCATAACACGATGGTTTTATGAATAGCTTTGGCCTTTTATATTTAAGCAATGCGTCCTTATATACTTTCTTAGTATTGAGTCCATTTATATTGGCCACCCCTGGCCCATTCCAACCATTCAATTCCAATATCTTCCTCATCTTTATATTAGCCATGGCCTTCTAGGCCATACGCCTCCCAATTGCCCCGAAAATCTCATTCACTCTGACCCATGGATCCCGCCGTAGCCCCGCCCCTCGCTTGCATCTTTCTGCTCGTGCATTACCTAAGTTATCAATCGATTTTGGACCTCCCAATTGCCTCGAAGATCTCTTCTCGTCTGATCCATGGATACACCATGCCTTCTGCCTCCCAATTGCCCAGAAGATCTCATTCGGTTTGATTCGTGAATATACCATTGCCTTGGGGAGAATCTAGCACTGCCCAAAATGCAATTTTTTCGTATTTTAGTGCATCTCAAAAATGTTGTCACCTCTACCAAAGATGCTATCTTGCCTTCATTCCCAAGGGTATCATGTCATATGGTGCATATTCTTTTTAAAAACTGCTATCGCCATAGAAAAATGTGGGCAAATTAGAACAGGAAGAGCGCGCAATGTTATTGAGCCTTTGGTCTAGTGGTAACACATCGGTCTTAAAACAACTACATTTTGAGTTCGAGACTACCCCAAAGTCCTATGTAGTCTCATGAATGTTAAAATAATATCTATCTATCTCTTATTGTTTAGGTTCCCTAGTATTTGGCATTTCTTAAGTTCTATTTCCTATTGCTTAGGATCCCCAGGGGCCAGCATTGGCATATACCATTAAACCACCATTGACCACATGTTTTTTTATTTTAATACTCCTTTGAAAACCCTTGAAAACGTGTCTTATAAGTTATCTTGCTAAGTAGCCGTGTATTGCAAGAATACGTCTCCCAAATTACCTAATGATAAGAATATGCACATGTTCCAGACCTTCATTTATATTTTTTGTGGCGAACTTGTTATTGAAGAGGAAAGCGAATGAACGGCGCAGAATGGGTCGTACTCTAAACATGGTATGTGGCCCCCAAAACTGCATCTTTTTATACGAAGGAAACTTTTTTGGCTTTCCAAAATTACTTTAACAATTCCCTTTACGTCCCCACGCTTTCTAAAATTACCACCGATTTACCTTATAGGAATGTTCTTTGGTATTATTCTTTATGCTTTCGTCACAAGCACAAACTAACGTTGATTGCACGAGGGTTTTTTTTTTTCCTTTAGAATGGGAATCTGTTATGCCTCTATACTTCTTAAAGGTAGCATGAACTATGATGATGGAACTTACCTTCTAGCCTCACGGTTCCGTGGTGATGAAATTCTATAATGCATGAAAGCTGAGCTACATTCATGGCTTTGTAATAACTCTTTACATAGTCCCTTGTGCTTCAAGACCATTGGGTAAAGTTATAACTCTACACATCTAGGACTAGAGTTGGTTGTGCTTCAAGACCATTCGATGCATTTACTCCTACCTTGATGCTACTCTTGCCCCAGTACTATCTTCAATGTTGCTCACCTGCCAGTCATTTCTTGAAAATTATGTAAACTGCTTTTGATTAGGCCAACACTTATGTGGTTCCCATGTCCCCATCTTTGCTAAGGCAAACTAGTGGCTTCTTTGATCTAAAACTATAAGGGTTATTTTCGTATTGTGTTTGAAAAGACAATGACTCTACATGAAACGGTGGCTCTACATGAAATGACGTTGCAAAGCCACAAAGAATAATAAGTTAGGCAACTCTTCTTCCCCACCACTATCATCCTATACAGAGAGGCAACTCTTTTTCCATGCTCAAACCCCCCAAAAAAAAAAAAAAAAAAAAAAAAGCACACTAGTAGTAGGGCACGTTTGGGGCTTTGGAAATGGAAGAAGAACAGAGGGAAGGGTGGAAGTTAGGTAAGGAAAATGAAACAAAGATCGTGAAAGGTAAGATTTGAGTCATTGTCAATCTTAGAAATAGTTTTTGTAGGGGAGCCATTTACATGGAAAATCTTGCAAACATACTTGCTTAGCAAGAGCACAATGTAGAATTGTTGTATTTGTAAAGTGGAATGCATTGGAAGTGGCTTGTAAAGGTGTAATGCATTAGGATTGGTTTTTGTTTTGTTTTTTTACTGGAAATTTAAGATCAATATTATATGGAATAATGCCATTTACAAAATAGTGACTTTTGGTTGGATGGATGCTTTGCAATGCAATTTCATTCTTTTGCAACTATGAAGGGTTTTCTATTTCTTCATAATAGTAGTAGGACCATGATTAATCGATATATAAGCATAGCTTTTGGAGTCATCTCGTGGCGTTCATTTTTACATCATCAAACCTTAGGACATTCTTATGCTAGAAGAACATTTGGCATTTTAATCGCCTTTTATCAATGCATGAGTAGATTGAGATATAGAAGAAGAATGATCACGTAATTAAATTGTCACATGTATTTGTGTGTACGACCATAAATGCATTATTACACATATCGATGGAATGAGTGGTTTGTAGTCTTTGAGCTATTTTCTATTCAGGCCATTCAACAAGGAGATATTTTTCAGTTACTATGTTAAAACATATTATTTCTATGTCCCTATGTTAAAACAAATGTATTCTTGTACTTTTTAACTACGTTTTTTTTTTTTTTTTTTTTTTTTTTTTTTTTTGAAGAATATAAGAATATATTAAACCACTAGAATGCGATCAAGTACAATGATAAGTGTGGTGCTAAGAAATGAAGCGCCCATCATGATCCACAATCTGTAGGAATGTCGACCAAATTTCCTGCTTAACTGTGCCAGACAAGCTTGAGACTTGGTAAGCCTGCCACAACTTATGCCTCAAGATCGGAACCAACCGAAAAGGGCTAAGCACTGCATTCTGAAAGACCTTCGCTCTCCGCCTTTTCCAAATCAGCCACAAAAGCCAAGCTCTGCATAAATGAAACGCCTGCCGCTTGGCCACTTCCCACCTACTAGGAAGGACTCCCAAGAGAATCTTCTGACTGCATAGTGAAGTCCCAAAGAGGGCTCTCACCCGGGACCAAAATTTGCCCCTACCTCGTGCATAGGACAAAGCGGTGCTCAATGGTCTCACGTCGCCTCCCACATAAAGGGCATGTTTCCGCTACGAGGCTTGAACACGTGGACTCGGACATTCACCACCGAGGCTACGGTGCAAGATCTCGCCACAAAAGGGTACGCAGTTTTAGGAGGAGGCAATGTATTCCACGCCCACCTCCACATGGCGGGGCCACTTACTCCACCGAAGCTTAGCGACCACTTATCCGGGCGACAACGTGTCTGGCGCTAGGGAGCCCATAAGCCGATGCTACAAACCGAGATGCATCAAGTCCACTATCGACTTCCAAACGCGATTGACTTGAGAAGACAACTGCAATGGAATAGCATTGGCAATTCGCCCAAGTCCCATGTCCCACCGCCAAGGCCAAATCTCTCCCTAAAACCTCCCACGGTGCCGGATGACCCTCCCAATACCGATCCACGGATGGATGTTACCCCCGCAGCAATCCATCGGGCCGAAAGCACAGGTGTAGGGAAGAGGCCAAGGGAGATGCAGAGTCCAAGGGTACCCGAGAAGGGCGATGAGGCTACCATACACCTGCTAGGGTCCAATGAAAAGAGAACCTTGACCACCTTCCGGGCCTTCGTGGAGACCCTTAAGAAAAGGCTAAGCATGAGGGAATGGCCGCAAATCCTCAAACAGAGCCCACGGCAAACGAGTTTTAATAGGCGGCTTCTTAAACACAATAGAGTGATGGGGCGCATCGCGTACCAACAGAGCCAACACACGGGATTGTTGCTCCCGCAACAAGCGCGGATGAATTTTGACACCAAAACCTTCGCGTGCAACGACACATCAAGCATACCCAAGCCCCTTGCACATGCGGGGCGCTTGCCACTTCCACCATGCGACCTTCATCAGTAGCCCCCTCCTCATTCCCTCCCCAAACAAAATTGTGAATGGTGTCATCCAACTCCTTAACCACACTTTACTGGCGCAAGTATGCAAGAGGTCATAAACATGAGTGCTTCTGAGAAAGCAGCGACTTGGCTATCGAAATCCTACCAGCCATGGTGAGTTTACTTCTTCTCCACCAATTCAAATCTTTGCTTAAGATTACAGAATGTCTCCTCCCCAATTGCCCTAGCATTAATGTCCAAGCCAAATGGTATGCCCTAACAGTTTGGCGGTACCGTGTGTGGCGGTGTTAGAGCCCGAAAACCGACTCAACCACGCGGGGAGGAGGTTCCTCCAAGTACCCATATGGCCGAAACGCCCGACCCGGTTAAGCAAGCATCCCGGCTAAAGAAAAGGCGTCCAAAATATTCTTGGCTGCCTGGAGATTGGACTCATCTGCATGAAGAAAGAGGAATGTATCATCTGCAAATTGACTGCAAACCTGTTGCGACCCATCATCCATGCGGAGACCTTTTGCCTCGGCCCACAGAGAAGATTGAAAAGGTCTCACCCTGACACCACACTGTCGCCCTAGCAGACACGTGCAGCTTCATAACCGTTTCCCTGAAAGTAGGCCCGCACCCAAAGGCCTGCATCATATCTGCCAAGAACTGCCAGCTGACACTGTCATAAGCCTTGGCAAAATCCAGCTTAAGAAAAACACGGGGCTGCCTCATCCTACGAGCCCAATGCACTCCCTCAAAAGCAGCAGCCACATTTAACTCATTTGAATCTTATGTGCAAAGATGCAGGCGCCTACACTAGTGCTTATGGTTGACTCATGGAGACCTTCATGGCTAATGAACAGTATATGGATAATGATTATTATGTGCTTTACCTAAACTAGTTATGTTGCCCGGCGTTGCCGGGCTTAGTAACAAATTGAAGAGGTGGTTGTTTCCATGTTGTTTAGAATAGACAATATGTCTTAGAGGGGGCAAGGGTAATATAGCGGAACTTTTTATGATTCATTGATGAAGATAAAAAAACCATTTGTAGGAGGAAATGTAAATTGAGTTAAATTATAGAGATTCGGTTATGAATATGAGAACTAAATTGAAACCAAGTCTCATGGTTGAAAGATAGTGAGAGTGAAGTATTAGATTGATCTACTTTGTGATGACTACTTAAAAAAAAAAAGTTATGGAATCATGAGTTTGGAACTACAATAGCTAATATGGGAAGTTAAAAATTTTGATGTCCATTATTTGATGAGTAGAATCACTTCTAATTGACAAAATATGTCCTCACCTTGCAAGTCAAATTGTGATGTTATACTGGATTGTTAAACTACTCATTTAATGGAAAGAACAATATTTAATTGTTTGCAATTTTGCTGCAATTGTTGTGGTGTATTGGATCATGAAGTTGATCAATTAATGATGGTTAACGGCGTTTCATGATTGGTATTGCATGTGAATATCAATGTGTGTGGGTCGTTGCAAGGGGCCATTGATAAAGTGGGAGTCAGGCATAAATGCAATTCTATGCAGGTAGCTATGAACTTGTAAATATTTGTAGACCAAAGGAATAGTTGGTATGTCGTATGTTTGATAAAGGCATGTGATAGTAGTGTGGTATAAATGAATGCAATTTTCAATTGTGTAATTCATGCAACTAAAGCTTCATATATAATGTCCTTGCTAGCTTAATGAAATTAGGTCAAGCATAACACAACTTTTACGAAACAACAAATAATAGAGAACCTATATGAACCTTGGGAAAATCATTATTGCCTCTAATAATTGGTTGTCCACACCAAGCTCAAATATCATTTACATTCCTTTTGAATATTGTTGTTTTAGATATTGGATCGAAGAAGCAGACATTGGGGACATTAGGTATTGTCTATGGTGTTTTGATATTGATCAAAGAAGGAGACATTGGATATTGGCTTTTGGACATGCTCTTAACACCCTGTCCCCAGATTTTCATTCTAGGAATGAATCTCAGGCGTCCGATCAAGCATCAAGAGGGCATGTATGGCCCGTAACATCTTCCCCTGTTTTGTTATGACCATAACACCTTTTGTTATGACCATAACAGCCTCCACAAGACACGTGGCCGAATAAAAATCTGTTGCCAGGGTCAGTGCGGCCGAGGCAGTTTCCTGCCCCATAACGGCCCCTGGAGAGGCTGTTATCTAGCCCATGACTTTGCCACGTGGCCCTTTACCAATTAAAAATGTGCCATAACCCATAACCCATGGAGAAACTACACTGGATTCAAATACTTGAAATGCCCAACTATAAGTTGGGAGAGCTTTCACACCCATGCAAAAACTTCATTGGATTCAAATATTTAAAAAGTCCAACTAAGTGCCTTCACGCCAATGGGAAAACGGCATTGGATTCAAATATTCAGAATCCCCATGTATATGTGCAAATCATAGGAAATTTTGTTGGATTTAGAATCGCCATCTATAAGTGCAAATCATGGGTAATTCTGTTGGATTTAATCGTGGGAAACTGCTTTTAATCCCTTTAGAAGTTTTGACACCCAATATGCACATCGCTTCTATAGTTGCAATAACAATGACTTTTTAGGTATTTATTTGATCAAAGGTCTTGACATTTTCAAAAACATGCATGCATCTAAATTAAAAGAAACATGTGGTAGACGCACTCTACGTGCAATTTTTGAACAGGTGGAATCCTCTAGTAAAATTTCTCGATTGCAAACATGCAAGCAACTAAAAATGCAAAGCTTGAAAGTGCAGCCTACATGACTAAGTTAATAAAAAAACCAAAGGCTTATTGCAAGAAAAACTGGAAAGTGCAGCCTAAATGGCTAAGTCTCATTTACCACAAATACATGAGCAATGTAATAGTGCAAGAAGAGCTGGAAAGTGAACCTACTTAATCTAGTTAGTAAACAAACCAAAGGCTTACTTACCACTGGGCAAAAGGTCCAACCTACTCAAAGGACAACCTATTCAAATAACAACATATTAAGACAATACAAACTGTAGAGGAATAGGATGGCCTTTGATACAACATCAGAAACTCCTTCAGATGCTAAATACTCATGAACTTAAGCCCAAATAACGTGATGGCGAAAAACATGTGAACAGTGCCATTGGCATAATCAAATATAGCTCGTACTATAGGTATCATTAAGCAAAGAAGGTTAATGAATAATTTGCTGGAGTTTTCTTTGTGAGGTGAGGCACCAATACAAAAATAAGAAATAAAGAGTGAAGATAAATGCACCAAACGGTGGATGAGCTACAACTGACTTGCAAAATGCTAGTCTAGAGTCAAATATGGAGGGCTGTATAAACACCTTTAGATATATAGCTGCATTATTCTATTTTCTACTTACAAATGAGTAGCTTGAGCCATGTTAACTGGATATTTTCTGTCCTCTTGGTGCTGGAATTATTTTTTGAAAGCCTATTAATATGTACAAAATACAGAAGTTACTACATGTAAATTCCAATTAAGCATTCTACTATGAATATAAGTTTGTGGCATAGACTTGCCTTCCAAGATATGGAAACGGTTTCTATAATTCAGAACATGGAGTAGGAAGTAGCATTTTCAACATCTTTCATCATTTTCCATACACAAAGGACCTAATAGGAGAGAGAGATCCAAATATACTATGCTACTTCATGTGATCCTTCTTGTAAATATGACATGTAAAACACGCAAGGTACAATAAGATATGAAGCTTGCGAACACATTCCTATAGTGGCTTACACTATTCCAGCACTATGCATGCATCAGCCTGCACCACTACGCAATGGATTAGACAACATCAGCACTTTGCATGCATCGGAAATTTCGTTCTCCATTTATCTTTGCCATATTGAACCCTGTTAAATCTCATTTATCTCATATTGAATCCTGTTAAATCTCATTTATCTCTGTCATATTAAACCCTGTTATATCTCATTTTAGCAGCATATAGCATAGGGTTACTTAAATGATGAAAACTGTAGTCATTAATCTGATTACCATATGTGCTTACCTGATTAATCTGCAGTGCAGATACAAAATCGTGGAGAGTTAAGTGTCTATATGAAACAATGACTTACCATATTGAAGTTGTGACTCAAAAGTTAAAGACTGAATCTCAAGATAACAAAGGCAAAGAATTGAGGGCAAGTGTCGTGTTCAAATCCTAGTTTTGAAGTGTAGGCTTTCCCTATTGTGAAGTCTATTATGGTAGATGAGCATCAAGAATAAAGGGCCACACTCTGTGTACATATATAATGGGATTTAACATTTAGCTAGTATTTCGTTGATGTTCCTAATCTAATGAGGATGTTTCATGACTCAAAGATGGCTTATAAAATTTCAAGTCTAGGCAACATACATCCTGTGGTACATTTTCAATCAAATGTTACGGAATCAAGGAGCAGATTGTATAAGAGCTAGTATTGAATATGTTGTGGATGAAATACCTGAGATCTTCCTTGAACCATCACTTTCGAATATTGAGAGAAGCTATGCTCATGCTCGTGGATGCAACATTCATCTTTGGTAAACACTTGCTTGTTGCACTTTCATCCAGTTTGCATGCAAGAAAAAAAAGACATTAAAAGGTCGCTACAACAATTGCTTAGGTGCCCGATCTAGTTGTGAAAAAAATTTACCTTAGATGCAAGGAGTTGTATTGTGGCATATTTCACATCCCATGTGAATCCTATTCCAAATTGATTTGGAGCACTTACAACTATATGTGCTTGGATATTCTTTGTAGCCATACCTTTTCATGTCGTCATGAATTTAAAATGCCATCTTAGAATGCTTTGCAGACAATAATGGCATAACAAATAAGAAATAATAAAAATATCAAGAACCACAACATGTGAGGATCTACATGAAGATCTAACGGATCATTCATAGGACCTAGTTTATCCCTGCACCAAAGCAAAGATTTCTCACGCCAATGCCCAACCGCAACTAACCAAAGAAACCTAAACTAAAGCAAATAATCGAATGGCAAACATGCAAAGAGAAGAGAAGCAAGCGCATAAAACTAAGTATAGATAGCATTTCTAGCATTCATGGATAAGCAAGACCTCCGGGCATTTGACAACGCTCCAAAGTCCAAAGTATCATTAAATCGAGAGCAAAGACAAATCCTACTCCATAAATACACCGAATCTAAAAACAATTCAGAGCTTCAAATTAAAGCACATAACAAAAAACGCAGATGATTGAAACCATTTACCTACCATGTGCATGAAGGAAATCGTGAGCTCTGCAAAGATAAAGTTGGAGCTGATGGAATCCATCTATGGAGTATTGAATTTGTTGGCCATGTCTTGGATCCAAACACTCTGTTCAATTTAATGCTCCCCGATACAGCAAGAGCAAAGACAAAAATCATCCAAAGCATTAGTAGCATACAAAAGAATCGGTAAAAAAAGTAAAAATATGGTTGAAAAACATCCATTGTTGCCACGGGGCTTGGCAAAAGGTAGTTTTCATGCTCAAGCTCTTGTATATACTGCAAACAAATTTTGGCCAAGCACATTTGTGCAACGAAATTGCTACATCCAATGCCTAGAGAAAGAGGGGATTTCAACCACTACCAGCTAAGCTTCCATACCCTTGAGCCTATTCTAGCAGGAAACATGCCAGCCACAACATAGAAATCAATCTAGATCCACTCATAATGTAGAGCTACTTCGGAAGATATAAATTCCGGAGGAACAAAATGATTCAAGAAGAAACGCACAAAAGCCGGTTTAAAACGATCATACCTCTATAGTTTCAGCCAAGCCGGAGCACAGTCCGAAACCAAGCCCACGCGCCTATTCCTATCGGTCGGATCTCCATCTGCTTGTGGCTAAATCCCATGAAAAAGCCTCCTTTTGGGTTTTTTTACCCACAAAAAATGTGAACAATCGACGGAGAAAAGGAGAAATAACTATAATGATTTCTCTTCTCTGAACATGACCCACGATTTTCGCCCCCTTTCCTGCCAAGCCCAAGCCAATCGTGGCATATGCATGCTGGAGAAATCGACATGCAGAAGAAGATTGGAAAGAGGAAAATCGAAATCGAAATCATAGCGAAATTTTTTTCCTGATTTTTGGAACTCGGATTTTGTTTCCGGTGACTAAAAGCACCAAAACCATAGGAAAATCACTTCAAAAAAATTCTAAAAAAGTTTTTCTCCAAACCTGAAAATCCCAAATTAACAAGATAGATGTTGCATGGGTATTCCATATACCCTATCTGAAAATTTGCACATATCCTTACAGAGAACAAAACAGCATCTTTTCACACTCTCGAGATAGACTGATATATCAAACGTGTTAGGCTGGTATAACAAATGTGTCCATGACAATTTAAGATGGAAAGAAAGAAAGAAAAATGATTTTTATCATCCACTGAGACTAATCAACCTATGGGACCCAGGAAGAGCACAACAAACTTATTACTGTCCGGGTTAAAAAACCCCCGCCTCGAAGGATTTTTGTGACTCTCTCAGAACTATACGATGCTCCCATCGTACAAATACGGGGAATTCCCCTCCCTGGCGACTACATCACCATGGAAATGCCCTCCATCTAACTCGGACCACGTGGGATGGCCAAGTGCCTGGGTGAGGATCACAGAGGTGTCATTCGTCCCACGTCCTCTATGGGAATCCTATACAGCGGAAGTGTAGCGTACATGTTAGCACACAGCAATCATGCTCAAAATAATATACCACCACGACGGGTGGTCACCATCATCATATAAATAGCAGTACAAGTACAAGATAACATAGGCAATATACCACAAATAAGGGTTCTACCCCGAGCTCAGACTCTAGGGGGTCGACTGACGGTCAAGGCCTCGAGATAACAACAGACAGAGGTATAACATGGCATTGGCTGGCATAGAACAATGTATAGGGTAGTCCACTCCATCTGCCCCTCCTGTGCACACTTTGCAGATAGGCTGAAACATGCTATGGCATGATTGTAGCCTTCCGGAGACGCAATCTCATGGAGTCACCCTATGAGACTACTGCAAGTTATATCTCCTCGGTCCGATGAGGCTGGTCAGGGAGGCGTCCCCTCCCGGGCATGAGGGACCTCTGGGTGTGCTAGAGAACATGTGCCACATCAGCAGCCCCCTCATCTGTGCCCAACTTACTCCCTAAATCTAAAGACCAGCTCATCGTGCCCGTTCAGTCCCAGGACATCCATATAGGCACTCATCCTGCGACGGAGGGAGTGATACACGACCCTCTTCAGTGACCAGCTATAAGCCTAGCACACTATAGGAATCATGTAGCCTAGCTAGGCAAGATCCCACCCCCGTTTCACCATCATACCTGTTATCTGGTATTGAATCACAACATAGCATCCACAGCCAGGTGGGCTCTTGTGCACAGGCCGCATCTACTGGGTCTTAAGGGTTCTAGCTAGAGACATATCTACTATTAGAAAGCTTTCAGGTCTCTACCCACCCTTAACCCCAGACACACAGCAGAACAGAAGAGAGAACATAATCGTAAGCAAAGTATCTATCATCATCTTAACAATGCGCAATAGAGAAATTAACCATCCATCTAATCATACAAGGAACTAGCTGAAGCACAAGTTAACTATGGACTAATCGGTCTCTTGGCTAGAACTGTTATCACGAAAGGCTTCCATTCTTTTGGTCTGGTTGCAGTGGCTGGTAGCTCCTTCTTCCTCCAACTCTTCCCAAATCGATTTGGGGCAGAATTGGGGGTAGGGACCCTATTTGGACCCTATTCTTAACAAGTTTCCTCTGGCCAATCGATTTGGGCCAGGTGGCATTCCCTAATTAGTTGACTTTTACTAATTAATACTTTAATTAGTCCAATTAGATTATTTAACTTACTAACAATTTAGCATAGCCAATAAAAGCCCTTTTAGGTCAACCCAAGTTATCCCCTAATGACCTATAAGGGTCTACCTATACCCTGGTGACGTGTTATGGTATGTATATGTATACCGTACAAATACGTGGAATGCCACATTCTCCCCTCTTGAAATAATGATGTCCTCAACATTGGGGTTAGTTTAATAAGAAAACAATTAAGTCAGAGAAAATAAACTTATTTCAAGAGGTAATATAGTATTACAAGACTGACCAGTGATCAGAGTTGTTTTAGGACCGTAGTCCATTCATAACATATAATAAACACCATGTCACAAAATTACATAGGAGCACACATGCAAAACACACTCGAATAACAAGAGATGGCCCTAGACTGAGGCCTGAAATCCTCTGGAGGTACCACAATATGCGCTACTGGCCTGCAGAATTACAGTCCATCAGTACTTATAAGATAATTAGAATAGTGTAATGGAAGGGACCACCCCCTTAAAGAAAGAAAGAAATAGGAATGAAGGAAATCCTATCATGCCGAAGGCTTGCATTTCGTCTCGATGTAAGGAATGACAATGTTCCCATTATAGGAATAGATGAATGCGTCTTATCATGAATGCCTATATGCCTATTTCTCCATCTAGGATGCATCTAACCCAACCCCTTAAATGATCCATGTCGGAACGAACACTCACATGACCCCCTGTCGGATTCATAATGCAGTGCTTACCATTAGAGTTGGAGTCGATCGCATCATGAATGGTTCGAACCTAGCATTGCCGCATAAAGTCTAGACTAGTAAATGTGTGCCCGGCGTTGCCGGGCTAATGTCCTTGCATGTTTTTTTACTTGGCCTTTAACGTCCATATGTGCCAACTTCAACAACACCGCATCTTAATATTTGCAAGAATGAAGATTATTTGCTTTTGTAATTATTTTTGTTATTAAAATTATCTAATGACAGTATCATCAATGTATTAACTTTGCGTTTACAGATTTCAGTAGAGAAAACAATGCTTTATAAGGAATGTGGGGGACAGCTAAATCTAGCTCTAAAGATAAAAACTGGAAAGACAGATCCAAAACTTATGCTCTACATCGACAAAAAATAGGTACAGAAATGCAAAACACAAAATTTGTCATGATTCATTGGCATAATTTAGTCCTGGTTTATTAAAGGTATCCGACAACCAAACGGCTTATTAATGTAAGCCATCAAGGAGAGAAATTCCACTTTGTCTAAGTGATAACACCAATAATTTGAAGCCTAAAAATTACATAAGAAAAAAAGATAAGACTTTGAACGTCTCTACCCACTTAAAGGTTGAGCTCACGCATGAGCCACATTGTTGTTATGGCCTATTTATTGTTGGCTTCACATGCGCAGATTGCCGCCAGACGGCTGAGTCCTTACTGAACTTGGGCTGAGCCAAAAGAAATTTAGCCCCGTTATGGGAGTTCAGCTATCAAAGGTTGCTACTCGCGTGGTTGATTCAGCTAGACGCATTTAGAGTAGCACGTAATCAGCAGCTTACATTTGCTGATCACAAAGATTATGATGTGAACGGCCCATATGTCAACACTATAATCTACCTTATTGATGCATAAGTAACAAAACTATGCGTGTGAACTTATAAGTTGCTAATGTTGTTAGATAACAGTCATAAAACGTTGCTCTAATGTTGTTAGATAACAGGCATAAAACGTTTTGCAAAAGTGCGCATAATTACTATAAATGTAAATGCATTAAAAGTTCTAACTGTCTAATTAATGCAAGTATATTTGAAGCACCAAAGAGCTTTCCTAGGACCATTTACGTTTTATTTCCTTACCAAAAAAAAGGGGCATTTAATTTTATCATCTATTTCAGCATATTTAAGTTTAATAAAACATTTAGCCTTTGAGACTTCTGTAATGGTTTGCAGCACATTGAGGTTAATGAATACAACTTATTTGAATGGTCTACAAAAGTCATTGTATTCCATTTGCATGAAGGCATGAAATGCCACTGCAATATGGCATAAGTAATGAACAAAAAATAATGTTCGGTGCAGATTTATAACTTGGAAAGATAGACGCAAGCCTTGCAAAGCTCTTCGATGTCTCAGCAATTTTGCTACTTGAAAGAATTAGCAGACACTCAAAGAGACATTTAGATTCAACAATCTGCACCTGAAGACAGAACAGTAAGAGTTTAGTAGCAGGTTCAGAAAATAATAGAAAAATATGTACATATAAACATCAGGGCCAAATGGCATAAGTTTAAAATTTTAAGACATCAACAATGTTTTCCCTCAAATTGCAGTTTTCGTGCATTGATTAACTTGATGGCTTAAATAGAAATTTGTGCTGCCACTGCAACAGTAAGATGCTGCTAAAAATTCCAGCACATTATCCTAAATTGAAACTGTGTATCTATGCTGCTTTTCTTTTCCTTCCATCTTTCCCAGTAAGATAGCAAATCAAAGACATGTATGAGCTCTCCAAAGAACGAATGTGTAACTGACTATAAGCTCTGCATGGCACCTGTTGCCCAAGCCACAACAAAGCATTCTCCATTTAAATTACTGAAAATCCTGTCCATTAAACGTCCCGTGTTGACCATTAAGTTAAATGTATACAAACCTAGCCCACAGTTTTTATTTTCGGAATCCTTTGCAATATGCTGCCGCAGATCCGACATTGGAAAGACGTCTTAGATATCACCCAGTATTTCATCCAGAAAGCTTGCATCTGCATTAGTGAAAATAGTAAAAGTACTAATTACATCTGCAAATCTTGAATAGCAATGAATATCATGGTCCAAATCTTCAAAAATTCCCATTACCTGTAGAGCGCAACACCTTATATCTTTATCGCAAAGTAGCAGAGATAATTTACATTTGCATGCTTCTTCCAATTGCAGAAGTGAAGCTTCCTTCAATATTTACTAAAAGAGATGTGTCTCCTTGTATTCTGATACAACAAATTGGACACGTTATTATAATAAACAAAAACACCATTTAGCAATTTAAACCAAATAGAGGTTCGGATGCAAAGTATTACCTCTACTTTTCCAATAGACAATATTTGCAGCATTAAATCATGAAATAATAATAGAACATTAGAACTTGACCGATTCATCCATGAAAAACTTTCAGTTTCATCCTAAAAAATTGCGATGGGAAGATGTTTCCCTTCAAATATCCAAAGCAATCCTGCAAGAGCCTGCACAAAAAACCGTCCATAAATAAGCATAGAACATAAGCATAGAAGGTAAGCTTTGAGAAAAAGCATAAACCAATGCTTTGGGAAGGCACACATTGGCTGTTCTGAAGAAAGATATACCTTGAAGCCAAGATTCGACTCCACGTTCAGCAATAAGAAAACTTCATTAAACCTTTGCTATAGTTGAGTGGTATCAGAGCTGTAGAAGATTTGAGAAAAAAGGAACTGATTCGCTTTCATGCAAGAGCTGAAGTGGTGTACAAACGAACCTGCTCTACTCTTCTAAAATACCAGAAACAAACATCTGCAAAATACCCAGCATCAAGCTAACTAAGCTAACTGCAAACTCAAAACCCAAACAAAGTAGCTACTGAAATTTTTCGGAGCACCTATAATACCTGAAAGCAGAATTTCGGCCCTCTTATATACCGCTGCTTTCTTCTTTATCCTCACCCTAGAAGAAGAAGGACGCTGAGAGGAGGAGGAGCCAATTGCAAGTGCTATATGAAGAAGGAGATGAAGAAGAAGTGATGTCCATCTGCCGTGAGCTTCCTTTAGTTCACGACTCCTCTGCTTCAGCGACTCGCTGATGGAAACCATGTGCCAGAATGCCAGAGATGGGTGAAGGATTAAACCAAAAATTGCAGATAGAAAAAAAATGCAAAGAAAAACTCTTACCACAGTGAACCACAGCGACGACTCTGCTTTAGCAAGGGCTCTTGCGATTTAGAGTAAGTTTTGAAGAGGGATTTAAACTCCATTGATTCCATCCCAGAAATAATGAAAGCTCGAGGAGGAGGAGGAATAATGAAAGTCAGAGCAGAAAATCCTATTCTATAACGGCTGCATCCGTTAGAGTAGCCAGAAATTTCAGTGTCACAGCACTGATCCGCTTAGGTTTGCCCCAAAAAAATGGATAGAAAAAAAAAACCTTCGAGGAAATTTTAGATGCCGGATTTTCAAATTTCTGGTCACAAAATTTTGCTTTTTTGTCGGATTTGAGTGTCTACAGGCGGCCAGAAAAAAGAGGACACAACCCCACAAAAACATTTTAAGTAAGTAGATAAGCCTTGCCCAAATCCACTTTAAGGACCCAGGTTGCATCCTCGATTGGCAAGTGTTTCCACTTAACCAAATAATGCAATATTTGAGTCCTGCGGGTTTGCTTATACGCACGAGGGCCTCAGGCATAATCTCTAACTGATCTTTCGTCATCTCCAGAAGTGTTGGCGTGTCAAGGATCTCTTCCAGATGGGATGTATTCTTCTTAAAAAGGCTCACATGAAAGAGTTTATGGACCTTCAAATGTGCGGGTAGATTCAACCGATAGGCCTGAGAACTTATCCTCTCAGTTATCTCAAAGGGTCCTGCCCATCTAGGTGCCAGCTTTCTACAATTTCCAATTTTGAGTTTGGCCTGCTTCACTTTAATGTTTAGCCATACGGATTCCCAATTTGAAATTCTCGTGGTGTCTGATGCCTTTTGGCAAGGCTCTTTTGCTGGGTTCTGGCAGCTAACAAATACCTTTGAAGTTCTTCGACTAGGCCCTGCATATCTATAAGAAACTGTTGAGAAACTTCCACCTTGGAAACCAGATTATGCCATGTATCTGGAGTGAGGCATTGGTAGCCATAGTTGATCATAAAAGGAGATATCCTTGAAGACTCCTATTTAGTATTGTTATATGCAAACTCCACCAAATGGATATAATCTGCCCATTGGGATTGTTTGTTCTAGACATAATTATGTAGCATATCTTCTATTATACGATTGGTACGCCTTGTTTGGCCATCCGTCTGCGGGTGGTAAGCTGTGTTCATGGCAAGCTTAGTTTGAATAATGCTAAAGAAATCCTTCCAAAATGCACTAACAAACTTAGGATCCCAGTCCGATATAATGATACGGGGGATCCCACATGGAGACGGAATATCTCTTTTGTGAATAACAAAGCGGTTTCTAGTGCAGTATCCGTGGTTCGACATGGCAAGAAATGCACCATTTTGGAAAGCTTGTCGACCACAACCATCAATGCATCAAAGACCCTTAGAGTGCATGCAAGCCCCACGATGAAATCCATAGTAATAACTTCCCACTTTGCGTTTGGAACATCTAAGGGCTGCAATTCCCCTAGAATATGCAATTGTTCTGCCTTTGTTTGTTGACATATATGACATTGCTGAATGTATCGGGAATGTGCTTCTTCATCCCTGGCCAAAAATAGCTGGAGCAGATCTTAAAATATATCTTCATGAATCCCACATGCCCCGCTATAGGACTATTATGTGTGTCATGGAGAATGAACTTACAAACTCCTAAGGTTTCAGGGACATATAACTTATCCTTACAATAAAGAAAATTATCTACCTTCTTATAATGGTAGAAATCTTTCCTCTCCTTATCGGTTTTGGCTTCCTTGGATAGACTGTGCCATATTTCCTGAAATTCGGGATCTGTGGGAAGAATCTGCTCTATCTGCTTACCAAACTCACTGGTGAGAATGGAAATCGCATTACAATGCGTTCGAGTGATCAATGGGTGCCTGAAAAGGGCGTCAGCAACAACATTATGTTTGCCTGGCTTATAGATTACTTCAAAATCATACTCTTCCAGAAATTCCATCCATCGACGTTGTCTAAGATTGAGATGAGGTTGCATGAAAATGTATTGGAGACTTTGGTGATCCGTGTCCAACTGGAATCATCTGCCAAGCAAGTAATGTCTCCATATACACAGGGCACGCACGATGGCAAGTAACTCTTGGTCATGCATGGAGTACCGTTGTTCCACATCATTCATCTTCCTAGAATCATAGGCGATTACCCTACTTTCTTGCATTAATATGCCGCCTATAGCGATTTTACTAGCGTCTATGGCAATGCACTTATCCTTCTGAGGATCTGACAAGATAAGAATTGGTGCAGTTGTCAAGGCATCCTTCAATCACTGAAATCCGGTCTGGACTTTCTCCTTCCAATGTGCCATCCAATCCCTAACCTTCTCATGTTTTGTAAGGCTGCAGGCTTGGCGAAGTCCTTAACAAATTTGCAATACCCAATCCTAGAAAACTGCGGACCTCCGACAGATCTGTTGAGACCGGCCAATCTTTTACTGCCTCAATCTTGGCTGGATCTGTTGCTACCCCTTTAGTAGAGACAACATGTCCAAATAATCGGCCTTGGTGGTCGCAAGCCTACGCTTGGAAAACTTGACATAAAGTTTATGGCATCTCAACTTCTGCAGAGCCAACCGAAGATGACGCTCATGGTATTCTAAGGTTTTGCTGTACATGAGGATATTATAGACGAGAATGATGACAAAGGCATCAAGATATTTGCAGAAGACATCATTCATCGACCTCATGAATGTAGCAGGAGCATTAGTTAGCTCAAATGGCATAATAGTGAACTCATAGTGCCCATAACGTGTCCGAAAGGCGAACTTATGGATGCCATCCTCCTTAATTCGTATCTGATGATATCCTGAGCGAAGATCAATCTTGGTGAAGTACTTGGCTCCTTGAATTAATCCATCAAATCATCGGCGCCGACGGAGTGTAGCAGTCCTTAATTGTGTGCTTATTCAACTGCTTGTAATCAATGCACATCTGCAAGGTACCATCCTTTTTTCTTCACAAACAAAATAGAGGCGCCAAATGATGACATACTCGGCCGAATGAATTCCAACTGAAGAAGGTCTTGCAACTGCTTCTTAAGCTCTGCCAAATCCGATGAACTCATTCGATACGGAGCCTTACTGGTAGGCTTAGTACTGGGCTGCAATGTATTTCATATTCCATGCCTCGAAAGGGCGATTACTTTTGAATCTCATCTGGAAAAAGGTCGTGGAAGTCATGAGGTACGGCAATAATTGCTTTGGGCAAGCTCTTAATTACTTTTTCCTATTTGGACTTGGCCTCCAATGATGCAAGTGTTACAATGCAAGTAACCTGATACTTCTGACAGCTTTATCCAACTGATGCAATAAAATACACCGCATAATTAGAATAACTGCTTTACCTGCAATAGTTACACGAGCTCCATTAACTGCGTTAAAGGTGACCGATATTCATAATCTGCACTCCTAGAGCAACAGATGCTCCTGACAACTGAATGGTCAAGTTGATGCGTCGGCCTTGAGTACGACGAACGACCCCACTAGCCAACATAATTGGACGTGGCTTTGATTTCAAAGAAGTAAGTTGTAAGACCTCTGTCATTCTAGATAAAGCAAAATTATGCGTACTACCTGTGTCCATGAGGATGTATTCTCTACTTGACCAACTGTGGATATGACAGAAGGTTGACTATTTGACCTGTTTCAATAGCGGCATAAATATGAGACTCACCTTGTATATAGTCTGGGGCCTCATCGTCAACAACAGTTGGAGGTTCATATGGGGCCATGACATCATCCTAATCCACTTCGGCAAGAGCAGCTTGAGCAGCCTGAGTGACATTGGGACAATCCTGCATATGGTGTCCCGATCGGAAACATCGAAAATAGGCCTTGTCCTTTCGTAACTGTTCTCGAGCTTCCTTTGGAATTGCTTGCAAAATGTCTGGGACGGCTTCTGCGGTATTAGAAAACCTATCTGATGCATTAAAAGAAACTTTATTGTCCTATTTCTGATAACCAGCTGGGGGAGGACCTGGAGCATCCTCGATAAGGTGTATAGTTCCTGTTCTGACCAAAAGTTGAGGAACGTTGTGCCTGGTATTTGGGACTATCCTCCTCCAAGCTAAGAGCCTTAGCTTCGACTTCTGCTACTGTTTTTGGATCTATGGCTCACACCATTTTCCTAAGAGTGAAGGATAACCCCTCAACATACCCTTCAACTGCCCTGCGTTTGTTAATTCTTAGGACATACATCCGTAAGCCCATAAACTCGTCTGGGTATGCTTGGATATTAGGTTTTTCTGTTCCAGGCGATAAAAATTTGGAATTTGTTGGCAACGGTGAGCTCTGGGGACATAATGAGGCTTGAAAGCTTTGGCAAAGACCTTATATCGGCACCTGCCTCGTGTTAGTCCATGAGAACGTGCATATCCCTTCCACCAAATATGGGCTGACCCTGTGAGGTTGGTGGTGGCAACCTTGCCGATATCCTTCTCCGTCATTCCATAGGACCTGTCGAATTCGTGCATCTCATCTAACCAGGATTCAACATCCATCCCTGACCTGGTCTTACCCGAAAACTGGGACAACTTACGATTCTTCCAAATGCTTGTGATAGCAGAGTCCACGGTCTTTTGGTAGTCCTTCTTTTTGTCTCCTGAGGACTCAGAGGAATCCAATGATTCGGATGGTTCAGAGCTCGCATCCGATGAGGAGCTGCTCTGTGTACGCTTTGAGCGTGTGGATGTAGCTGGAGCAGGTACTGGTGCAGCCGGTGGTGGTGGTGGCAGGTGATTAGCTACAACTGGAATCTCTGGATTGTATTCCTGCGGTGTTACCGGTGGATTGTTCTGAAGTACATAAGCTTGGAGCTCAGTAAGTTGGCGCTTCATAAGTATGAGCTCTTGTTCTGGGGTTAAACGACTTGGTTGCATGGGAGTTGCCCATAGAGGAGGACGTGCACCCTTTAAAATAGAAATAAAAGTAGAGATAAGCAAGATATACAAGCATTGACTTACGATTTGCATGCAAAGCATTCATCAGAGAGAGAGGATAAGACATAATTTATCCAAAAGTTATATTAGAAATGACATACAAGTGCCCATTTTCATAGCACATATATCTTAATGGCCTAAGGCCATACATCTATAACAAAAAGAATTATATTCAGGAACTAGGTCCTGCATCTTCCTCCATTGGAATAGGCGGCGGCGGCAGTTGGCGTTGTCGGTGTAAAGTAACATCGGGGCTAATGGTGAGAGCAGCCTCGGAGGCAATCTTCGGTGGAAATGCCGTGGCTAGTGGAGCTGCCACCAGGAGCTTCATGCTCATCCAAGGTGCAATATTTTGCCCTAGGGCGGTCAAAGGAAAATCCCGACGCACGAGAACATATATGAGCGTGCGAGGCTGGAGTTTCTTATGGCCGGCCAAGGTGGACAGAGCACGGAGTGCCCACCATGATGCCTCCGCCTTTGGAGCTAGATCCCGCGCAACAAAAAAGATCTGTCCCTATTTAAAAGCTGAAAGGAAGAAGTGGGTCGTACGATTTCCCAAAGCGCTAACCTCCGGAATGATAGAGGTAGCTACCTCCTTTTCAAGGTCCATGGTGACCTCCTCTTCCTTAGCTTCTTGCTTTTCTTCCTTGATATGTTCTTTGTTATCACAAAGATCTTCCCCTTCCTCATCTGATTCCGAGGGAATATCCATCATGTTAATTTTTGGGATGTGAGGTCCCATAGCAACAAAAGCTCCATCCGGTGGCTGTTATGGGGGCTCTTGCGACATAATATGTCGCAAGCGCAAGAGGGCATCAACTGGCTCAATGGTCTCCTGATGGAACTGAAGCAGTTGTTGTACCTCTTCTGAAAGCTCAGTCGGGGTGAAGTCGATAAAATCGTCCATGCAGTACTCTGCGAGCTCAGATAGAACATGTGTCTTCTTATTGAACTTAAGGTCAGCTGTAATGTGGTATATCTACTTGATATCCTCCAAGAGAAGGTATCTCTGACCTTGATGATGGATAATGGGGAGAGTATCCAATCTATTAAGGCGAGCTCCCTGGTCTTGGTATAGGGGCATCTGCTCCGCTAACTGTTTCCAGCAAACAAAGTCATCCTCCTTGATGTGCTCGTCGTCTTCCTCATCCAGCAGGGCTGGTGCTTTTCCCTTCTCTGCAGGCAAAGCCTCATCATCGACGTATTGGTCCATTAGTATAGCCAAGGCATAATTTACGTCGAAGTATTGTTGGCCTTCATGTACCACTAGGGGTGGATTCTTGGCCCATCGGAGTTTGCTCTTGAGGACGTTAATTGCATGGGAGTCACTCCCAACATATCACACACGATCGCCTTCTCTAAGTAAAGGCGAGGTGGCTCTCCAAGAGTAATACAAAGGGGAACCATCTCCTGAGTATAAAACTCGAGGAAGACATTATATTCCGGATGAGTGCATATTGGTGATTAGGTCGACCTCTTGGAGCAAGTAAGGTTGCAGCATGTCGAATGGGACTCGGGAATCCCAATATTCACTGTCCTGGTACCATTGGGACAGATTTGGAGCATCCATGTGGCAATGGGACGTGGAGGAGGAGCGAGAGAGCAAGGAAAGCAAAAGTGAAATGAAACCCTAAATTTGATTAGTGTCACTTTGTTTTAAAAATATGCTAACGTCAATGTCACTCATGATAAAAAATAATTTTTCGTAATTAATTAGGAGAAATTATACAAACCAAGATTTTTGTATTGCTATCCAAAAACATATACAACAAAATACTTGACAAAGCAAGCTAATTACGCTCTCCTCGAATACGCTGTGCCAAGGCTAGGTCCTTTGGCATGATGGTAACCCTCTTAGCATGGATAGCACAGAGATTAGCATCCCCAAGTGCCAAGAGATAATCTTCGGTGATTTTCTGAAGTGCGAGCATAGCAAAGGTTTGGAACTGGAGATCGGTTCGATAATCCTGTGCTATCTCTCAGACCAGGCGTTGGAAGGGAAGCTTCCGTAGTAGAAGCTCCATTGTCTTTTGATACTTCCTGATTTTCCTCGGTGCCACATCACTAGTTTGTACCTACGGGGCTTCCGTTGCTAGACTGACTGCTTGGGGAGCATCTTGCCCCTTGACGCGGGGTAAGGTCGTGCAATATCCACGCGGTCCTGCCGGCGGGCAGAACTCGTAGCCTTGCCAACACTCCCGACTGCCTTGAGCTTCTCCTTGTAGGCACTCCCCAACTTGCGGCACGTGCACTTCCGCCTCCGTTTAACAATAGGGGTCTCAGTTTGGTCGGGAGCCCGCTGTGCGTTATGCTCCTCATCCTGCTGGGTTTGATGGCACAGCTTGTCGTTGTTGCTCTGCCCGTTCAGCTTCTTCTTGTGCGGCATGGGTAGCTGCCATGCGCTGTTCTATCTCGGAAAAACGACGAGCATTGACCCTTCTTAGCAGCTCAGTCTTGTATCTACCCGGCCTAGCTTGCATGTCTAGCTGGATGGCTATCATGTAGTCCGGTTCAAGATACTCTGGAATGTCGCCCGAAATAAAACTTTGGGTCATCTCATCATAGTGGTAAGGGGGAAGATTAAAAGGGTTTCCCGCGATTATGGCTTGCCCGTCTTCCAGGTAGACATACTCCTTACCTCGGGCTTTTAGGTCTCCCCTCTCTGTCTCGCGCATATCGTCGCCTCGGGCTAGTCGCATAATCCTTTCGGCTTCTGCCGGGATGCCTGAAGGAGGGTAAAATTTGACCAGCATCAAAACTTGATCGGGCTACTCGACCAATGTGTATGGCTCCCCCAAAGCATTCAGCTTCAGTAGAAAACGCTCTGTCAAGTGGAAAATAGGGTAGAACAACCTATTTCATACGGCAAACCGATGAACAAGCTCTATTAAGAGGAGTTCAACCTTTCCTGAGTCGTCAACGAGCTGCTCGTCGAGCTCGACAAAGATTTGGTGAACGCTGAGATTGCAGTAGCTAACATAGCTTCAAGCACGAGCCACGTTCCTTTGTGGACGAGAAGGTGGCAGTGGCGGCGAGTAAGAACAACGCTATGGGGATGCAAGGTCTTCTCCAGCAGCTATGGCGGACAGGCGAGGCAGCAGGCGAAAATCAAATGAAAATAAAAGAATAACCGTCACTTTTCAAATTTTATATTTCAAAAGCTTTTTTTTATTAATTTTTATACAACGGAAATATGTGTGTATTTTTATGTGCGTTTTCATACGGGGGCGTATAAAAATGTGTTTCTTTTTGAATTCTGAGTCTATGTTTTGCCGATCACGCCCCTTTGACTCCCGCGCCCACTTGATGCCGTTTTGACGCCGGCTACCTATGCCCCTTAGTCAATTAGACTGTTTTCGATAGGTTGGTCCAAAATTGCCTCCACCTGAGTGATCAGCAGCAGCAGCCCCCGCATCTGTACCCGACTTACTCCCTTAAATCTAAAGGCTAGTTCGCCGCACCCGTTCGAGTTCCAGGATGTCCATATAGGCACTAGGGAGTATCAGACCCATACCCGGCCCTCTTCAGTGATCGGCTATAAGCCTAGCACACTATAGGAATCCTATAGCCTAGCTAGGCAAGATCCCAACTCCATTTCACCATCATACCGGTTATCTGATGCTGAATCACAACATAGCATCCACATCCAGGTGGGCTCTTGTGCATAAGCCGCATCTACTGGGTCTTAAGGGTTCTAGCTAGAGATATATCTACTACTATAAAGCTTTCGGGTCTCTACCCCAGCACACAGGAGAATAGAAGAAAGAACATAATCGTAAGCAAAGTATTTATCATCATCTTAACAGTACATAATAGGAAATTAACCATCCATCTAACCATATAAGGGTTAGCTGAAGCACAAGCTAACTAGGGACTAACTGGTCTCTTGGCTAGAACCACTATCATGAAAGGCTTCCATTCTTCTGGTCTGATTGCAGTGGCTAGTAGCTCCTCCTTCCTTCAACTCTTCCCAAATTGATTTGGGGCAGAATTAGAGTTAGGGACCCAATTTGGACCCTATTCTTAGCAAGGTTTCCCTGGCCAATCGATTTGGGCCAGGTGGCACTCCCTAATTAGCTGACTTTTACTAATTAATACTTTAATTGGTCTAATCAGATTATTTAACTTACGAACAATTTAGCATAGCTAATAAAAGCCCTTTTAGGTCAACTCAAATTATCCTCTAATGGCCTATAAGGGTCTACTTATACCCTGGTGACGTGTCATGGTATGTATACATATACCGTACAAATACGTGGAACGTCACATTCTCCCCCCTTGGAATAATGATGTCCTCAGCATTAGGGTTAGTTTAATAAGAAAATAATTAAGTCAGAGAAAATGAACTTATTTCAAGAGGTAATATAGTATTACAAGATTGATTAATGATCAAAGTTGTTTTAGGACCGTAGTCCATTCATAACATATAATAAACACCATATCACAAAATTACATAGGAGCACACATGCAAAACACACTCGAATAACAAGAGATGCCTCCAGACTGAGGCCTGGAATCCTCTGGAGGTACCATAATATGCGCTACGGGCCTGTAGAATTATAGTACATCAGTATTTATAAGATAATTAGAATAGTGTAATGGAAATCCTATCATGCCGAAGGCTTGCATTTCGTCTCGGTGTAAGGAATGGCAATGTTCCCATTATAGGCATAGATGAATGCGTCTTATCATGAATGCCTATATGCCTATTTCTCCATCTAGGATGCATCTAACCCCACCCCTTAAATGATCCATGTCGGATCGAACACTCACATGACCCCCTGTCGGATCCATAATGCAGTGCTTACCATTAGAGTTGGAGTCGATCGCATCATGAATGGTTTGACCCTGGCATTGCTGCATAAAGTCTGGATAAGCCTTGTCCAAATCCGCTTTAAGGACCCAGATTGCATCCTCGGTTGGCAAGTGTTTCCACTTAACCAAATAATGCAATATTTGAGTCCTGCGGGTTTGCTTATATGCACGATCAAGGAGGGCCTCAGGCACAATCTCTAACTGATCGTTCGTCATCTTCAGAAGTGTTGGCATGTCAAGGATCTCTTCTAGATCGGATGTATTCTTCTTGAGAAGACTCACATAAAGACTTTATGGACCTTCAAATGTGCGGGTAGATTCAACCAGTAGGCCTGAGAACTTATCCTCTCAGTTATCTCAAAGGGTCCTGCCCAATGTAGGTGCCAGCTTCTTGCAATTTTCAATTTTGAGTTTGGCCTGCTTCACCTTAATGTTTAGCCATATGGATTCATCCTCAATGACTCCCATTTGGCAGCATTAACAAAGTCTGTCCTGGCGTGGCTCATCAATCCATCTGCCTGTCTCAATTTGAAGATGGTGTGCCCCTGTGCGAATGGAGGCAATGAGTCTGCGCCTTTTCATAGGCAAGTGGGTACGCAGGTAGCATTGCGAGCCTCGTTCCAACGTGGTATTTATGTGGCACTGATAGTGTGCTGTCTTGACCTGTTCAAGGGCACTGGCATCCCAAACCTTGCTGAGGAAGCAAACTCAAAATATTGCCCCAAGCTATGGCGATCTGCCTCTGTTTGCACATGTATGCACCTGTGCTCCTGTGCATTCCATCTAGCCAACCATTGAGCTCTCTTTTTCCTCCAGCAGGCCTTGAGATGCTACGGCCACATTGCCATGATATAAACTAGGTTAGGAAGACGAGCATCGTAAATATTGACCACCTTCTGAAAATAGATAATGTGGCGATCAAGGGCCGCCCTCTGAAGAGGCAAGAAACCTGTCTCCTGCATCAGAATTTGATATGGGACTGTGGACTTCACCCCTAGTGCTCGTATCAAGAAGGCTTTCTGCACTTGCTCCAAGTCATTCCAGGTAGCGAGGGATACTATTGGGCCCCATAGTTCAAACATGTATAAAAGGATAGGCTCCACTATGACCTTGAACAGCTGCGACTGATAGGCCCAATCATATAACTCCGCTCTATGCCTATTGTTTTGCATTGCATATAGTGCCTTCCAGTCCCCGTCACTCGTAGCCGTATGGATGTGTCCCACTGCATAGTAGAAGGTAACTCCACTCCCAAATATTTGTATAAGGGTGCCACTTCCACATTTTGCCCTCGGTAACTGAAGGAGGGGATCCTCGGCTGATATGAGGATGATATGAGGACCACCTTAGTCTTGGCTAGATTGACGCGCATATCAGTCGCTTGGCAGAATGTGTCCAGGGCATCAAGATGGCGCTGCATGTCTGCTGGTGTGTGAGCTAGGAGGTCCACATCATTAGCATATATTAATTGTCTGATGATCTGATGCAGAAGGTGGGCTCCGTTGCCCCCATTATCAGCAAGCCAGCTCTCAAATTGATCAATGTAAAGCCCAAATAATGTTGGGGAGAGAGGGCATCCCTGACGAACCCCGATATTACTATCAAATGGTTGGCTTGTCGGCTGCAACTGGCCCGAGCATCTCTCATATAACCTGTACACTGCATTCTGCAAATCTACAGGAAGCCTCAGCTGTCGCAATCTTGCCCATAGTTTTTTCCGAGGCACAGTGCCAAAATGCCTTCGCAAAATCCATGAAGCAACAATATAGGTCTTGCCAGCGATTTCTGTTGTCTTCAACCAGAGTCCGCAACATGAAGATGTGGTCAATGGTTGAGTGCCGGGGTCTGAATCCTGTCTGGGTGAGGGCCCGCATCTCTTCTGCCTCTGCCCAGCCCATCAATTCCTGCTCAAGAATCCCAACGAGCAGTTTTGCAAATACCAAACTGATCATGATTATTCGGTAATTGGCTGGGCAGTGCGGGTCACCTGCCTTATAGATGGGAACAATTTTGCTATTGGTCCACTGCAATGGAAAGCCTTTCTGTAATGCCTTGTTGAACAAGGCAGTCAGCACCGGTACTATGGACGGCCCTGCCCACTTGAGCAATTCTGCCTGCATACTATCTAGGTCTGGCGCTTTCCCATTGGCAAGACGCTGTAAGTCTTGGTCCACGTCTGACTCTGTAATTTTCAGAACTGGCCCTTCTTGCAGAAGATATGAGATACTACCAAAATCATAAAGAGGTCTGTAAGTTTGAATATAACAGTGGCATTGTTGGCTAAATGTGAGACGAAAATAGAAAATAGGACTTTGTATTTACCAAATTTCCAATCGTTGCAATATGTGAGAATCCTATTAGACAGTGACAGAGAGAGACAAGCTAGCCAGGAACTTCCTATAGAATTCAGGATAGGAATCCAATGTTATTTTGAATCCTATGATGCAGAATAGGAAGCTATTTCAAAATTGAATCATGCTATGTTGTTGCAATGCCACTGATTCCTCAAGTTGTTCGTCATTCTGTGTAGTTCTCATTTAAACACACAATTTGGCTAGAGTGAAGGAGAAATATATTAATGCAAGTGTTAATGAATAGAATCTAATTTCAAAAAATCCAAATTTCTATCTTAATGCCATATCGGTATGAGTGTCCAATTAAATGTTAATTTGTTTGGTCTAAATATAATCCTCCAAAGGTAAATGTTCTACTTTGGCAGGTGATTCATCGCTTTTTGAGAGTTAATCGGATGGTTCATCGCTTTAAGCCGGGAGTAAGCCCACTTTGCCCAATGTGTGAGCGGTGCATTGAAACATTGGAGCACTGTTTATATTTGTGTGCAGAGCTGAGTAGTCTTAGGTCCTGGCTGCATTCTCTTTTTGGAGTATCTTTGGATAGTCGGCACTTTCTTTTGGGTATTCATCCAAATCAGTGGACTGCTTCTAAAAGGATTGCATTTCACATGGCAAAGTCTTGGCTAATATGGAGTGTATGGAAGCGAAGGCGAAAAAATGTCTTTTATGATCAGCGTATTTCTTCTCAGGTGATGCTTCAAGAAATTCGTAAGAAGTTGTATAATTGCTTTCAGATCTCCAATTGGCCTGATCGTATTAAAATTCCAATATGGAGTGATCATTTAAAAGTGATTGATGCTTCAGGGACATTTCTTACTTCTGGAAGTACTTTGTAATATTTTGAGTGTATAATATGAAGTAAAACACGTTCTTCAAAAAAAAATGTTAATTTGTAAATTTGTGAGGCCGATGACATGTTCGAGCATTTATACAGCACGTCAAAGATGTTTGAAACTGCAAACGACGCCAGACTGGAGTATCATTGAAGCCTTATACTTTAGTCTTTTCTAATTAATCCTCTTGTTCTGAGAAAGAAGTGGATTTATGATTGATACCTTATATTGCGGGTTTTATGGAAAGAAATTTCATGGAAAACTAGTTATGGTGCCTGGAATTGCCGAGTTTTACTAACAATTTGAAGAGGCAATTAGGCCTTGATGGTTGTGGAGAAATTGAGCATGGCGAAAGCAGATATGTTGTGCCCCATTTGCAAAATTTGGAAGGGGATTAACATATGGATGGAAGAACCATTTATTTATAGCTGCCTTTGTCTATTTCATATAGTTGTCTTTGTCTATTAGACCCAACTGCATATCATGCTTTTTATTTCATATAGCTACCTTTGTCTATTAGACCCAACTGCATATCATGCTTTTTTAGGAGATTTGAAAGTGAAAGGAATACAATGGATGAAGATGTATCTCACAATTTTGAACCTCTTATGAAATGTGGTTATAGTGGTTATTGGAAGTGAATTAGGAGTAGGACTGAGGAACGACATACTTTACCTTAATAGGCTACTGAATGCATAGGCACCGAATCATACATTGTACCAAAGTACATCTTGGATGATGATGATTATGCATATCCTAGTAGTCAAAGCATGGAGAATATGACAATTCCAAAGCCCACAAACCTGCAAATAGACACTTAAAAAGTTTATGATGTTTGTAAATTAAGAATCAAAAGTTGAATAATGAAGTAGAATATCACCTTGACTTGAATTTTTTAAGAAAATGATTGGTTGAACTTTGGGCTATTGAGCCTTAGATACACGTGATTAGTTGTGGATATACAATTTTCTTTAAATGTTGAATAACGGAAGAGCAGGATTGTGAACATGCTTATCAAACAACCTAATTTGATGTCTTGTTCAACATCTTCCTAAGGTTATACGCAATAAGCTTTATTCCACAACAGTGTTTCAAGTTCAGTTTTGAATTTAAACTGGTAGTTAGGGTCCATGATTGTTATTTATTTGTTGACTTTGAATAGATGAATAGCAATCATTTGGGAAGGATAGGGTATAATGTATTTCATGAGATTGACTAAAGGAAATCATTATGAGAGTTTGGCACTTAAATTTGATAAATGTTTAGCTTTAGTGGAGTTTAAATTGTATTGACCTGCGTCTTTTGAATTGATCTTTTGAACACCTTTCAAACCTATCTATAGCCACCCTTCTGGCTCTGAGCTTCCCTTTTCATTTCGTAACTTTCGTGGATGAAGGCATGGTGTGAAAATATTTATAGAAGTTCAATTTTTTTGTCAGGAGCTTGCCACATCATTCTTAAGATTGCATTTGCCAGCTCATTCTTGAGGTTGCCTTATTCCATCACAATGTGTCGACTACTATATATAGAGTTCGCATCTTATTTCAACTGATTTAAGAGGCAAACAATAGATTGGAATAGAACTTGACTAATTCTGGTCAGTGCATCTCATGTCTTTTCTAATGTTGGTTGATGATGGTTCTAAGAGATCGCGTCTTTGTTTGTTGTAGATAATGTGAGCCATTATACTTCATTGTCAAGTAAAAGCCAATTGGGAATCAAGTAAAACTTATGCTTGAAAATAGTACTTAAAAACTCAGTTGCCATTGCTCGTACATCACTATGCATATTTTCAAGGATAGTCTTTAGATTTTGCCACTGTGAGTTTGCGAAGTTGTGTGATGGGGTCAATTAGTTATTAAAATACATGGTGTGATATGCAAAAAGATATTCTGAAATATGCCAAATTTCCTATACAACAACAATGAAATCTAGAAGAACTTTCTAGTACATATCAAACCTAGAGGGTTTTCCTGCTTTATACATCCTTAGGAGGTGGCAAGTTAATACCAATACTGGAAAAGATTTTTGCAAACATGTTTTAACCAACATTGGAAGACAAATATATCACTGATGTCAGGTGTTGCTAGGCTTTTGCAAACATTTAGGTTGATGCCACTGGGCGTTTTTTATAATCAGAAGTAGAGTTGGCCTGGGTCGCCTTAAACTGGCTGTATCTTAATGTGCCTGCATGTGTGGCTGTAACTTTTTTGATATGGATCACATTTTGGGATAAATTTCAAAGGCATTATCATAACAAACTGAACAAACACACTGAACATTCACCTTTGTTGCAAATAGTATTCGCTCCTCCTAAAATTTTTCTCTCCATAGCTTTTGACTTGATGTGATAGATAGACTCTTTAAAATCATAGCTAGCAACCTTTACTTCCAAGATGAATTAGAGGACTACAACAATGTACCGAAACTGTGTCACTTGACTATCAAAACAGGTTAAATCGAAGCAGATTGGGCAAGTTCTAATCATCAAATGAAATATAAAAGTGGGAGGATGAGTGCACTAGATGTTTAGCAGGTTGTAATGAATGCCTTGGAGTCTTTAGTCTTTAATCGCTCTGTAGGACGAGCTCAACAACTTGCAGGTTGCAGAAAATCAGTTACTTAGATTTCCTGCACAGGACCAGATGGTAAATATGTATATAAACCTACTTCGTCTGTAAGGTTCATAACGGCATGGATCCCACCATTTTGTGTTTTGTTAAATGTCTGTAATTCTTTTGAATCTACATCAATCATTTTAGAGATGTTATGTACTCCAGTAGTAAGGGATTTCTCTAAGTCGTACTTGAGAGGCTGATAAATTCGTAACTGGAAATTGGTAGTGGCAAAATGCGTCTGAGTTCAGGTAGGATGTTTTGTACGATAGGCCTGCTAGGTTGATATGCATTCAGTATCACAGGTATATTTGTTATCACAAGTCACTTATATGCAATGTTTATTACCAGTAATCTGCACATGAACAGACGCCGTTCCTGAAATGATGGAAACGGTTACAATCCCTCACACTAATTTCTCGATGAGCAATTTTAGATATGAATTTGATAGCAGTATGACAATCTGCACAGACTCTGAGGTTCTTGATGATGCATAATGGCATTTCAGAAGGCGTAGATATCAAACCAAATGCAAGAGCTAGCCTCTCACTGTGTGAAGAAAGCAATGTTTCTTTTAACTCTTGTTCCACATCATGAAATGCCAAGTTTGTTTCAGGAATATATCCTTCATTCTTTATTGCTTGCTGAAGCCTTCCTAGCTCAGCATATATTTCTTCTGTTTGTGGATGCGACCTGTCTCTTGAAAGGAACACGTGTACTTTGCCATCTATCTCAAGTGAACTTTGTCCTGGCTCTTTCCTTACTCCTCTGGATGCCATAATACTTCTTAATTTCTTTACTTCATCCCATTGGCCTTTCAATGCATAGATATTGGATAGCACTACATAAGCAGCAGCATTCTCGGGATCTAGGTTGAGCACATGTTCCGCTGCAGATTTCCCTCGTATAACATCACCATGGACTTGGCAGGCACTCAACATAGTCATCCACACTTTAACATCAGGTTGAAAAGGCATTCTGCTAATGAGATCTTCTGCTTCACCAAGACAGCCTGCACGTCCCAGTAAATCAACCATGCAACCATAATGCTCTATCTTTGGTTGGACACTATGCTCAACACTCATTGACTGGAAGCAACGTTGGCCCTCCACGAGGAGACCTGCATGACTGCAAGCAGATAGAAGGCTGATAAAAGTGATCCCATCAGGACCAACGCCTTCCCTGCGCATCCGTTGGAACAAACTAAGGGCCTTCTTCGCATGCCCGTGTTGAGCATATGCTGCAATCATGATATTCCATGAGACTATATCATGATATGGCATCTTGTCAAATATCTGTTGTGCATATTCGAGTTTACCACAATTGCTGTACATATTTACAAGAGAGTTACAAAGCATAATGTTTGACTCAAGCCCAACCTCAACCACAAGGGCATGTATAAGCTTGCCATCCCCCAGTGCTGCCATATCAGCACATACATCAAGGACAGTAATGAAGGTGACAAGACTGGGTTCAAGACCTGCAGGTGCAATCTGCTGAAAAAGTTTAAGGCCCTTTTTGCATTGGCCCTGTTGAACATAAGCTGCAATCATGGCGTTCCATGATATGACATCTTTTCGTTTCATACCATCAAATATTACACAAGCATCATCCAACGCTCCACACTTCCCAAACATGCTAAGAAGTGCATTTCCTAAAATGAGATCGCTTATAAGACCATTAGCAACAATCTGAGCATGAATCAATCTAGCATTCTCCAAGTTCTCTGGGCTTGTACATGCGCTGATAAGAGACAGGAAAGTAATCTTGTCTGGGTGGATAGCTTTATGGTCCATTTCTTGATAGATCTGAAAAGCTTTCAAGATGTGACCATGTTGAGCATACCCTGCGATCATTGCATTGCATGATGCCACATTTTGTTCAAACATCATGTCAAATATCCTGCGTGCAGCATCAAGGTTACCACATTTACCATACATATAAACAAGGGCATTTTCGAGAATTGCATCTGATTCTATTTTACTGTCGATAACATAAGCATGTATAAACTTACCCGCTCCCATGTCTGCTGAACTAGAAGGCACGTGTAAAATGGATATGAAGCTGATATTATCAGGTTTTAGACCCGTATACTGCAGTTCGCGAAATAATTGAAGAGCTTCCTTTCCTTGTTCATGCTTAGTATACACTCCAACCATTGTATTCCACAAAAAGATGTCTGTCTGATCTAGTTTGTCAAACATCTTGCGTGCTTCCTCTGGCATTCCACACTTTCCATACATATTTACAAGGGCTGTTCCTACTATCTGGTCTAATTCAAATGGGGTACAAGCTATGTGAGCATGGACTAGTTTGCCTTCTGCTATGAATGATGCATCTGAACATTCATTCAGTATTGTAAGAAAAGTTATTTTATTTACCCTCACCTGTTGTAGGTGCATTTGCTGTAAAATTATGACAGCTTTATGCATCTGATAATTTTGAACATATGCAGCAACCATCCTGTTCCATGAAACTTCGTTCGGTCTAAATAGAGTTACAAATACTTGCTCTGCATCAAGAACACTTCTACATTTATGGTACATCTCAATGAGGTGGTTTCCTAACATATCCTTTCCAAATCCAGTGCTAATGACGTAGGCATGAATCCTTTTACCTTCCCTTAAATGTTTTGCATTGCTGCAAAATTTTAGAATAAGGGTATAAGGCCGGTAGTCTACCTGAATAGATGCCTCTGTAATCAGATTGATTGCTTCCGACAATCTTCCCTGGCCACATAGATTGTTTAAATTTTCCAGAATTCGGGTTTTAGCCTCTTCCTCAGAAGATAAATGCAGCCGTTTCTTCAAACCTATCCGAGAAATGTAATTCCTGAAATCTACTGTAAGTTGTTGATGCATTCTTCCCCCGTAATCTTCCCAAAAAAGCTAGTACCCAGCATTATTGCAGCCAAAGTAGGAGAACCTATTCACCAAAGTCTTTGATTGTTTGATATTTTAATCTTGGCGACTTGCTAAATCAAAAGCCGTTGATTGCTAACTTCAATTCGAACAACAAACGTAACATGAACATGATGTTCAGCTGATGACTCACTGCATTTTGTAAGTTCTTTGAATAGGGTCTGTATAGGTCTGGATTTGTTGGTGGATTTCGATAAATTCGACATGAATCTCATTTGTACTATCGGGCTAAGAGTATTTTAGGTAGGGGGCCAAGCCCTCGTCCATCTGGGTTTATGGCATATTTCAAGTATACGCCAGTACATGCCTGAAATATGCCAATGACTGCTCCAAACTTACTATAGCATGTTTATTTGAGAAAGATGAAGAATTGTTTGGGAGGGATTATGACACACCGTATTCAAAATCGCTACAGAGGTTCTTTTAAATGTAAATCTTACGCAGTGGCCGCTGTTGCTGGGCAGCCACTTTGGAAACCGGCTAACCGGGTGATGGGTCCTCGCTATAACGCATTCTCATTCAAGAGGCCTTCTCACATTTCAGAGCTTTATAAGATGGTCTGCTATGAAAACGATTCGTCAATTGATATACGAATACCAACAACAATGTTGCCTAGGTCAGCAGGGATGAGTCTGAAATCTGAACTCGAATCCAAGAAAAAAGGTAATTCTTAAATATTGTACTTCATTTGCCGTTTCTAATGTTGTACTCGCTTCACTGACGCCGAACATGCTGATGTAACACATTCAAAACTTGAAATCATAAGTGTGGGGTACATGCTCTATAGGAGCTGCATTTACAGATGTATAGACCTTTTAAAAAGTGGAGACACGAGAAATATAATTAGTGACATCTACAAATAGCCTTGGCCCAAGTGTTCTATGCTGCATTCTTGCTTCATTCTTTATGCTACATATTCTTTGTCATGAAAATTAATTGTCATTCGTCTTGTAAATCTCTGTGAATCAAATCTCTCTTTTCTTGAACGATGTGAATTAACTACTCATTTTACTATTCCAACATTTTTACAAAATTGTTCTTTGTGTTTTAGAATAGGCTTTAAAAATCTAAAATGTGATTTGTATATACGCAATGAAGAATGGAAGAAGTGTTCGAAGATAACCTACAAAACTAACTCGCTGTTCAACCAAAAGCAAAGCTTCAAAGTGAAGCAGCCAAAAGGAACTTCTACTGAATGATCTTTTGTGTAAAAGAATTTACACAATGAAGAAAACAAATGATCGTATGCGAATTGGATATGGGGAGATTGTACCCAATGCTACCAGTAGATGTGCTTCTCAGGTCATTCTATATATATTATATGGTAGCTTTTGTTAGAGTATGAAACTTAGACTGACATTACAGATGAGTGGCTATATTTCGTCACGTCATGATGCAGACGTGGCTTATGTTATAAGGCCATCTACAAACATCCTAGATGAGTGGCTAGTTATATGAGTTAGGGAATGTCAAGCAGCTACTTGCGGTTTTCTCTCTATCCTTATTTGGAAGTTCTGGTTGCCTTGAGCTTGAGATGAGCTTATAGTTAGTGCAATGAATTGTTTGTACGTACAGACCAAATCAAACTGACATAGTAGATAGCCTCTTGTGAGAAAATAATGATTGTCTGCAAATAAACAAACATAGTACGTGTGAATTTAACATCATTATCAGATGTGGCGTAGAGTTCTCTACGACAGCAATGGGTACTATTTTATGTGCATCCTTCTGGTCAGCCTAGAGTGCAAAGGCCAGTGCCAATGAACAAAATAGAATCTTGAAGGTAAAACCTTGAAAAGGTTCTTATCCAATGGCATATATCTTTCTATGAGTTTACTGTCACATGCCATGCTTGTCTTTATCAGGAACAAGAACCAAATGCTTTATCGATAGAAAACCTCGAAGATTTGAAATATGCTTTGGATATAAGCGTGCTTTACATGATCTTTGCATCTCGGTTCTTATTGCTACTCTACTTCATGTCAAAGTGGTTCTGAAACATATTGATCATTATATTTTGCTTTGGAGGTGTAGAGGTAATTATTTATGCCTTCAAGTGTCCTACTGCTGCTCAGGTTCCTTTTCTTGTCTGTCTTATTTAAGTTACTACCAGTACTTGCAATGGATTAGTATGGGGGAGCAAGTAGCTTTCACATGGATTTATATAACATGTTTTAAGTATGCATGATATATCTTCTTCATTATCATATCATTATAAAATTTGCTTACTTCTTGTATTTTCTATTTCGTATAATTGACACCTAAGATACAACTTCCAGGGGTTGCAAACATGCCTGGTATCTCTTTTGCCCACATCTATTACTCAAGTTGAGGCCTCAAATCAAGACTGCAGTGACTTCACCTACACCATTGCAAAACATTGGTTCAAGGAAAACAATCATTGAAATATTTCCTGTTCATACAATTGGGAAAAGTTGGCGCATGATATAAACTATTCTGTTCTATTGTAAATACAACTGTAGTGCTATATTAGCCATTTAATAGGCATAATTATAAATGAATGATAGTTGTTTCTGAAAAATTGGATACCAACATCTGATATAAACTATTCTGTTCTGTTGTAAATACATCTGTAGTGCTATATTAGCCATTCAATAGGCATAATTATAAATGAATGATGGTTGTTTGTGAAAAATTGGATACCAGCACCTGTAAAAATCTATTCTAGAAGAACAGTCCATAATGACTTTGCATAGACAACAATGGACCATAATGCTAGCACCGTAGCCAAATAAAGAAGCCCCGTGCCAGCTACTGCAAATTGCACTTGAGTCTCATACCTAGCCATTATGGATGGATGATGTTAATGGTCAAATTAAAAGCGGAAGACAGACCAACTCTCATAAAATAAACGAATCTGTATCTGTTTTACCGTCTGCCACTTGTGGCTAGAAGAAGTGCAAGGGCCACCATTTGCAAGGCAGTCTTATATTTTCCAATATTATTAACAGCAACAGCCTGCACAGTGCCATATTAACTACTCAATACAAACGATTCAAAGGGGAATACTACTGCAAGACATCATAAATCTACTAAACAATGATGATAGATTGACACCAACAAATTTAAAAGAAGATAGCAAAAGACCTCTCATGGACACCTGAGAAAAGAAAATTGTTAATATCTAATAAGCCCAGATCTGCACATCAGATCTCTAGTTTGCGAAGTCACAAACAACTTTTTTATAATCAAATTAACTCTTCAAAAAGTTTTCAGATCAAATTAAAAATTTTGTTAGAAATTCCCAGGTCGTATTGGATCGAGTAAGCGAAACTCTTTTTCCTTTAAAAATTAATTATGTAATTAAGGATAAGGTAGCAAAAGCATTTTCCCATACCTTATACATGTCCCCACCTTTAGCTGCAGCCCATTCTCGAATAGCAGACATTGTAATCTATAGAAAAACAATATGTCAGACTATGTTGAGCCGTTTTTTGAAATCAGGCAAAATACTTGGAAGAAAAACGAATCTCAAATCATATAGATACCTCTCTTCCAATAATGGCTATTGCTGGGACTGGGAGAAGCCATGGTAATGTTGTAAATAAAGAAACGGCAGGAGGTCTTGCGCAAAGAAGTACAAGCGTCGTTGCAACCATAAGCTGCATTTGAGTTCAAATATATAAGAATTGTCTCAATCCTATTGAAAGGTGCAATTGAGACTATCTCTCAATTCTTAAGCCCAAATTGCTTATATCTTCCAATCCTTTCCGTCACACATCGTCATATAGATGAGACACACAAATTACCAACTATCCATCCATAGGGACAGAAAATACAGCCTCATTGAACAGACTGATGACAAGACCACATATTGCTTATAAAAAAGTGAAAAATGAATCCTATAAGAATTCAAGGAAATAGCTTTTCTCTCTTTGAATTGATAGGACAAGTGCATCTCCTGCTCTAAACCATGCATTTGCAGTCGCACGAGCAGATTGGTTAAGAATCCCTAAAGTGACAGTAAATCTCCTTTGAATAATGTGTTCCTTCATGTAATGTGTTTTCCTGGTGCATCCATGATTCCCAAGCAAAATAAACTTCTAAAGAACCCAACTTGCACTACATAGAGAACTGAAAAATGAATATGGCTCAGAGAAAATCACATGTTCACTCAAGAAAATCCCACATAAGTAGAAAACAAAACAGCGAAGGTTCATGTTCAACCACTGCAATGATATGCATTTAGACTTATCATTCAATGATGCATGGAGATAATGATGCACAAATTAATACTCACTTTATCTGCAACTGGATCAAGAAACGCCCCAAATGCAGAATCTGAGCCCATCTGTCATTCAGAAATATCTTCTGCTTCAGGCGAGAGCATGCTAAACAGAAGTACAGCAAAAGGTAGTTCAGCAACCTTCTGCAAGCACTAGAAAGAAACACACAGCTTAAGAGTCTGACGAATGCACCTTTCGGGCAAGATATCCATCAAGCCAATCTGTAAAGCATGCTGATATAAAGATTATGAGACCTGCCCCCGTGGCCCAGCATTCCCTGCAGTAGAAGACTGCAAGAAGTATTTTAAAAAAAGATTTGAGTAGAATCATGTATCTGTATATTCAATGCACAATGGAAAAATTTGCTCCATACAATAGCATAATTTACCCTAGCTTTCAATGAAAAACTAAAAGTAAATGACCGATGAGTAAAATAATGCAGTTTGTTCTTCATAGCATGGGAATTTAAACAATCTACATAATAATGTAGTGCATCCTCATCTCATTAACATTCCATGTGCTTATCATGGAAATTCAGACATCCTCATATAATTCTATATTATTCTGCATCAACACGTCAACGAAATCTCCTTGAAAAGAATGCATGCCTTAAAGAGAGCAAAGGAGAGAAATTATGCAAAAAGGATGCTTGTGATTCTCTTTGGCCTAACCCTAAGCCAGAAGGGAACATTACAGACAACCTAGCATAGCGAGTTAAGACTCCCTTAAAAATAATTCATTTCTAATATGTGAGCACTGAGAAGGATAATCTCTCTTTCAGATTTGAACTTGGTGGTTAAAGTTTATGTCAGAACTACCAGAGTATAAATTTCCAACAATGATGTCAAATTCGTGGCCCTCTGTCATAACAGTGTTTAATTGCCATTTTGCACCCTCGAGTTCATTCAAAGGTGCTCAGCTAATATATATGTAATATCTATTCTTACTTCTTCGAAGGATCCTGGGACAAGACAAGAACTCCTATATTTAAGCATGAGAAAAGAAACTTATTGTAAGCAAGCCCGTTGGTTTACAAAAAATGCTAATAAGTATAAAGATTAGATAGCTGAATGAGCATCCGTTACCAAAGAGGATTTTGCAGAAGGAACTAACGGGCATACCTGCAACTAAGGCGGGCACTGCCACTAGCCTTCCAAGAGTAAGAATAGTTGGAATTGTCAAAAGTTTTCCTGACGCAACTGGCTTGATATTGTCATTTTGAACTTTATCGGCCATCTTGGCAAAAACTGTTGTTCCAGGAGCAGTATCGAGATCATTCTTGAGACTTTCTTTTTGTAATCTTTTATTGCAAAAGCCAGCTCTCAGTGGATTTTGAAGAACTGCCGGACTTAAAATGCCCCAATATCTCATAACAGCCGCCATGGAAGGATATTTAGCACCACGAATAAGACACGATGGTTTCCATGCCTGGAGAATTAAAAGATAAACAAGCTATACAAAGCATAGAATAGAAATTTAGATAAAAATTAACCAGAAGGATAGAAGATTCGAGCTACAAAACCCTGAATTTGAAATGCTAAAATGGAAAAAGAAATCAACTGATATACGTTGATAATTTTATTGGAGTGCTACTAAAGAGCTAAGGAAAGGAAGAAAGCGGACCTGGACGGAAGGATGAGAGTTCGGAATGGGGCGGACCGTGGTGCCCATGGCAGAGAGAAATAGTGCGCCCTGGGGATTTACAAGCATTCTCTACGCAAAGCTTCAACGGCCACGATCCGGCATGTACCATTAGTTTATGAAAAAGGCTCCATGGCCATGGGTCCCCCAAATTTTAAACCTTGTATTATTTTATGAATACATAATTTACACCTTTGCAAAAAAGGAAAAAGAAAAACAAGTACTTTGCAAGAGAAAAAACAATAGCATCCTATGAATAAAAAATTTACACATTTGCAAAAAGAATCACAATAGTATCATATGAGTACACGTAGGTCCAATATCACCCTCTTAAATAACAAGCTCGGAGCCGACTAGTCTTTTGGCATATGTATAATATTATCATACACAACATAGGCACCGCCAGTCACTCACTGAATACTACCTACCCATTACCCATGCTCAGTTTTCGAAACCAACGTTAATTTATTATTATTTTACCTACAAGTTGCGCATGTTTCTGATCCACCCTACACTGAAAGGTATCTCCATTTGCAAGTCAGAAAATGAATCTACTCGTACAAGGACTGCAAATCCATTTGACCATATTGTCAAGTCTTAACAAGCCACTCTCTTCAATCTCGAAGACCTTGTGAATGTCTCCTCTTCAGCTTGCATTGCGTTCTTTCTTTCTTTTTGGGCAGTATGTTGCAAGTTCTTAAATGGAGGTCTCACTTTGGTCTTTTTTTCTTGTAAAGAAAACCATGTCTACCTACTTGCTCGTATTTTGTTAGGATTCAATTAGGACCTATATAGTTGAATCCATTGCGTCGTTTATTTTTTGTGTTTAAGTCTAGTAATGCCCAACCTATATGCAGAGGATGTGCTTTTTTAGTCCTTCACATGTTTGTAGGTAAATCTTGAAGAAGGAAAATGGATGAGGAATTGAATTCAATTGACTTGAATTGAAGTTTAATGTCTATGTATAAGACCAAATCTAGAGATATTATTTACTAAAAATATTTATCTAATCATATGAATGATATAAAGTACCTAGATTCAAAGACACCGCATTGTATACTTCGTTTGAGGAATCAAGCACTCTATCACCACCACTCTCCATTGTCAATGCATGGCATTAGAGAATCCGAGTATGTTTCCTTAGTTAATGCTTTGATCTGGCTTTTGGTTCTTTTTGTCGCATTTGGTCGTCCTAGTATATATGATCCAAATAGAGAGCAGGCTTGGGATGAAGGGTTAGGTGTGTGCGTAATTTATGATAAGAACTCTTAATTTTACTCCTAATTATAAAAGTTGCTTCTTCTTCTTCTTAATTGAACAAAACAATTTTGCATCGACATACATGGACCACTCAAGTTCATATTTCATAAGGCTAGCACTCAAGCCCGAACTAAACTAACATTGACTTTGAATTTATTGTGAAATCTAAGTAAAATGTTACTTATTTGATTGTGCGCATTCGTTGATGCGTTATGAAGTCATGTACTTGAAAAAATAGAATAGAATATAATAGAATAGAATATAAAGCTAACTTATTGAGTTGTGCACGTTTGTTGATGTGTTATGAAGACGTGCACTTGAATACACGCAAAGGAAGACTTCAAGTTCAACAAGATGGCCATGTGGCTACACTTCAATAGCTAATGTCTTAATGAATAATTGCATTGTTTGATATTTCATTTATTTGACCTTGTATGTGGCTTGACAAAGAAATCGTGTTAGTATTTTGCAGAGGGGTTATAATAGGCTTTAGCAAGTAATGATTCATACAATGTTGGAATTTAAGTGTAGGCAACACTAACATTCAGAGGGGTCATAGTAATGCACAGGCAGACAGACACCACCACCTCCTCCATCTCGCACACTACACCGCCCTCGCTGTGAGCAGCCCACACACTCCAGCCAACAGGCGTCACCTGCTGGGACAACTAATGTTGCCCCTCGACTCAGTGAGCAGCAGGAATAGAGCCGCCGACGCCATAATGTGGTGGTGCGTGGACTCAAGATCGAGAGATACAGAGTTCGGGAACCATTACCAAAGATCTCTACCAAGTGCATTACGGGGATGAGATCCTATGCAAAGAATGGCATTCCGACTACGGTACACATTGCCCACATGCCCCAGAGCAAACGCGCCTTGGAACTCAATAACACCAATCGGATCGGCGTAACAAAATTTGTCACCTTCACGCGATTGGCGGACATCGCGGTTGCCCCCATGAGGCCATCCTGGCGTCATAATGTGGGCAAGCTGAAGGGGACTACTACGTATCCGTGATCGACATCCATCCCCGGGATCTCACCGTCTGGCTCGGGGTCCAGCCGGCTCGGGATTTGGTCACCCACGCCAGTCGAGGGGGCGTCGCGAGTGCGCAGTTCGTAGGTAGGCTGGATTACCGTATGCCTTGTCGGGGCAAGCCGCATTTTCGTGGACGCCCGCGCTGGGCGAGGTCGCCGTTACGTCGTCGGTTTGCTGCCCAGCCCGCCACGTACGCTTCTTCTTCTTCCTCACGCCACCGATACCCCCTTGCACCTCTCTGCCCCGCCGATCCAACCTGCTTTCGAGGCGCTGCTCTCCCCACCCCCGCAACCGGGCGGATCATCGAGCGTCCACATCGAATGCCAACAAATAGGAAATGTGCCTCCGGTGGTGTCTTGAACCCGTCGGGGGCTCCCCAGCGAGAAAGGGAGAGTCTCAACTCTATTGCACCAGATATGGATCTCATTTTCCTCATGGAAACATGGGAGCATGCAAGGCACATACTACCGGACCTCCCAGGCTATCTGCATTTCTCGGTGTTCAATGAGTGCACAGGCAAGCGAGGGCATGGCAGGGTTGCCTGCTACTACCGTGCAACCTTGAGGCACTTTCCGCCTCGTTGCACAAAACAGCAGTACAATCGCTACTTGTGGGTGCGGCGTGCAAAGATGACAATGGCGACACTCTCCTCATAGCGATGCTGCTACTTTCCACATGCCGAGAGCAACTTTTATAACACTCATTCGGATGTGGATCGATTGGAGCCCTATGTCGATCTATGTGATGACATACAGGAGCACAAACAGTTGGGCAGGGTTATGTTGCTTGGCGACTTTAATGCACGCACGAGGCCGAAAGCGAGTTCCAAAATTTGAGTCCCCGGCGAGAGGATGTCTTGCGCAGTTGAACCCCCGTGAGGTGGCTTGGTCAAGGATATCGACGGCGGCGACCATATTTTTTAGCTATGGCGGCGGTTGTTGTTACTGGGTAGTATCTTTGACCTGGTTATTTGTAATGGGTTGGCACAATGGCCATCTTCCAGCTGCTGCACTTGTAGACAGGAGAACCAAGGGGGCGGCTCCAGTGTGGTGGATTATCTGCTGGTTGAGGAACGGGATCTGCACCTGGTTACTCATTTTTCCATCGGGACAGACACTCGGGACGAGGAAGTAGACTCGGACCACCGGCCCTTGTTCATGCATCTCCATTGGGAGGATCCCCGTGCATCTACTGGCTCAACACACCGGGTGCCCCAGCTGCACCTGGACTACGACCGTGCATCTATGCCCAGCTGCTTGAGCATAATCTGGCGGGACTGGTGCAATTCCCCACACTTCAAGAGCAATCTGCTCAGCTGACTCACCTGCTTCTGACGGCTGCGGAAAGATGTTTTGGGAGAGGCCGCTCACGGCGAACCTCAGGCACTACCACCTTCCCCTGCAACAGATGGTTTGATGATGAGTGTCGGGAGCTCAAACGCACACTCCGGCAAGTCACTGATCCCATCTCCCACCCACAGGCCGTCAGTCAATACCGCTCCTTTCTCAAGAACAAGAGGGCTAGATACCTCGCAGAGCATCAGCAACAGATGTTTGGTCTCCTGGACCGGCACCCCAGGACATTCTGGGGAAGGGTCTTGAGCAAGCCTGCACAGCCCACAGGGAACATCACCTCGGAGCAATGGGTACAGTACTTGCAACAGCTGTACAACCCGCTCGGGGGCCGGGCACCAGTCCCTCCACAGATAGGCATGGCTTTGGTTATCACAGAGGGGGATGTCATCATGGGCCTACAGCGTCTAGCTAATGGGAAGGCAGCAGATTTAGATGGCATGCACAGAACTTCTGAAATGGGCTGGGCCTCCACTGGTGCCTCTCCTCACGGCATTGTTCAATAAAGCATCGCGAGAAGGCTTCCCTACGCAATGGACCACTAGTAGAGTAGTGCCCATATACAAAGCAGGGAACCCTCAATGCCCGGCCAACTACCGTACTATTATGGTCAGCTCTCTCTTTGCAAAACTGTTGGCTGGCATCCTTGAGCAGCGGCTGACAATATGGGCAGAGGAAACGGAGGTGCGAGCTCTTACACAGGCAGGTTTTCGGCCCAGACATTCCACCATTGATCATATCTTCACTCTGCGCACATTGATTGAGGATAGCAGGAATCGCCCGGCAGAAACACATCTTTGTTTTTAGTGGATTTTGCAAAAGCGTTCGACCACGGTACCACCGCAACAAGCTATGGGACCGGTTATGGTGGGGGGACCCCCCTAGACTTGCGAGAATGCGATTATATAGGTCTGCGAGACATGCTTTCGGGCCGTATCACATCGGCGGCCAAGACCCGGTGATCGATAGCGTTGAGGGGTTGCCCCTCTCCCCCACTCTTTGGCCTATACATTGATCGGTTGGAAGATTGGCTCTTTGAGCATGGAGGTCTTGCGCATATCATGCATCACACAATCCGGCAACTCATATATCTTGGCGATGTCAACCTCATGGCCTATACTCCGAGGAGGACATGCAATGTCACCGGATGCTCTTGACACTTTTGCCAATTCACCGGCATGCGAGTTAACTTGGCCAAAACTAGGTGTCTTTGCTAGTTGCATCATCCCGTCGGCCGAGGGCTTCCCACATTCACTTACCGGGGGCAAGAGGTAGAGGTGGCTCCGACCTACAAGTACTTGGGGATTGAGTTCTCAACTACCACCCATTGGGATGCGGCTATCGCCAGTTGCGGGTCACGGCGGGTTGGAAAGCACTATATGCCATGCGAGAACAAATGACCACCAAACGAGTTGTATGCACAGGGTCACCGATCACATTTGTTTCGGGCCTTGGTTGAGCGGTCCTTTTGTATGGGGCAGAAGTGTGGGGTCCGATGATATCCCTCAACATCCGGAATGACCTCGGCAGGTGCGAAGGCCTTCTTGGCGGGGGCCCCGGGGTGAGGTCCACAGTTCCGCATGCATCCTACTCCAGAGACAGGGGCTTTCTACCCCTTCAACGGGCTGCATTGGAACGCCATATCGTTTACTTCCAAAAGGTGGTCGCTATGGCTGATACACGCTTGCCCCACCTTGCTTTGGCCATGGCGATGGGTCCCCAATGCCTGAAATCCTTCTGGAAAGACAAGCAAGCTCGGTCGTTCTCATCTTTGGGGTGTCGCGGGCAAACAGATCGTCCCAGTCGGGACAAAGAAAGATCACGAGGCACTTAAACTGTACCTAGATGCTACTTTCCTTCGCAAGCTCTAGGATCACGAGGCTCGGCCGCCGCGTTAAGGCGGCACACTATCGCCAGACAAGTCAATCCTAGGCTCACAAGAGGCGTACTTGTGCACCCAGCTGCCCATGAAGAAGCGCAGACTTATAGCTTCCATTTGCACGAGGGCACATCGTCTCCACATTGAAACAGGACGTTGGGCTCGGGAAGCACGAGAGCAAAGGCTTTGCCAGTGTTGCCACCAGGGCGCGATTGAGGATGAATGTCATGCCCTCCAGATCTGCCCAGCATTTGCCCATATCCGAGAGCGATATGTTCGATTACTAGTGCCTGGTCAGCCGTTGCATCAGTTATTGACTACGGCGTCAGTGGGTTTGTTGGGGTCATACCTCCAGGAGGTTATGGATGCACAGACTCGTTTGTGTCCTACGGGATGGTATTGAACTGTCCTATGCAATTGTACAGTGTGCCAGCTGCTTATTACTGCTAAGGTTTTTCCCTCGAAAACCCTTCGGGGCGGGGGTTTTTTAATCCTGTCAGTAATACGCTTACTGCTCTCTTAATGTTTGGTCCCATAGGCCAATTGGTCTCCGTGGATGCTAAAAACCTATTCTATTCTTCAAAAGGCTTTAGCAAGTAATGATTCATACAATGTTGGAATGAAGTGTAGGCAACACTAACATTCATGCGTTGTACAATAGTTGAAACAAATATGCCATAAAAACTAGTCTTAAAGGACCATAGATTTCGACTGCAACTTTATGGCTTGCTTAAGAATTTGAAGTTTCACATTGTTACTAGAAATTATATAAGTATCAAACAATTTTGGAGGTAATGTTTGCATCCATGTCTTTCACGAATTGCACCGACGTCTATATACGTCGTTCCTCCATTTGTAAATATATAGAATCTTGTCCTTGTTCTATATTACAGACACCCTCCCGAAAATACACCTGAGCCCCGCATGTAGATAAGCATCATGTATGATAGTTAGGTCATGTGAAAGAGAAGGATGTGCGCACGAGCTCTACAGTAGCCAATAATATACATGTAAGCAAGAGAGATAGGGTTAAGAGGATCTTACCTTTAAAGTGGGCCCTTATGAGGATGCCCTAGCTTATGTCAGAATCTACCTATAGACGGGAGTCAGGTACTGACACTCGGGGCCTTTTCTAATAGCAGATAGTACCCAATTGGTTTAGCAAATTAGATGCAAGTAGACTAAGGGTGGGGCAAAGCTTTAGAAAGGTTAGAGTCACATGGGATAACGAGCTCCACAAAGGATCGACTTGGTGTGTTGGTTATCACTAGAGATGCTAGTGTATAACACTTGGTATCAGAGTCAAGGTCCAATTCGTTGTGGCAACATTGGTGTGTTCCACATGCTTGAGGGCAAGCATCTTGAGGAAGGGGAGTGTATATTCACTGACCAAATCAATTCCTCAATTTGCAATCCACTCATGTACATCAATGCCAAGGTTTGCATTGCGGCCACAGTTTATATTTACGGCCATGGTCTGCATTGCGGCCCACACAAATTTGTGGCCGCTTCCTTCTACAAACTGCGTCATATGTCGAATTGGTCTTCTTAGATTCATTTCACATATAGCAAAGATAGCATCTGTTATTTCGAACCACATTTTTTGGCTAGCAAAGATGAAATATGTAGCATAATAACAAGGGGCTTCAAGGGGATTTGATATGGAACAGGGTTGCAAATTAAACGGGAGTGTTGCAGCACTCCCGTTTCAAAGATTCCTTTAGAAAAAGCACGTTACTTCAAAAATTGGGCTTTTTTAAGAGAGGTTTAAAGTTTCAGGAGTATCATTTTTTTTTGGGCCTATTTTTGGGGTATTCTTTGGACACGACTTTGGGTTTTTGGAGTTTTTGGGTACGTAATTTTATAGAGGTGGATGTACAAAAAACACAAATTTAGTAAACATAATAATAATAATTTCATTACTGTTTTTGTGTTATATCAATAATGGCAATCAATAATAGATGTCAATCAGTAGCCACAACATAAATCCGTCAGATATCTAAATTAAAATCTTCTTCATTCTTCTTGCTGCTCTCAGCTTGATCAGTCTCTATCGTTTCATCTTTCTCTGGTGACTTAGGCTTTTCTGTGTTGGTGGTTGCTTCCGGTATTGTATCTAGAGCAACTTCTTTCAGCTCTGCAAATGTAGCTTCGTCTTCCAAAGAGCTTGTAAAAGGAGGCTGTATCTCCGAAGATGTCATCTTAGCAAAATCAGAATTAGACTTTGCCCCCAACTCTTGATTCTCGTCTGGTAGAGTTGGTAAGGCAGAAAGTCTCATCTTGATGAACTGTACAGCCTCTTTATCAATGTCAACAGCTACACAATTTCGGCCCTTCTTAAGTGCACAAGCAATAGTTGTACCAGAGCCAGAAAATGCGTCGAGCACCCAATCTCCTGGACGTGAGAACATGTCCAGAAGATGGTTAATCAGCTTCTGTGGCTTCTGGTAGTGATTCACTATTCTTCCTTGTGCACTAGGGTCCTGCAGCTTCTGTAACATAGCTGGAAACTCCAACACGTTTGAAAAGTTCTAGCACGCCGCTGTGTTGAAGTATTCCATTGTACGTTTCCCATCGAAACTCCAATAAGCCACATGGAGATATTCGACCTTACTCAGCAGTCGCGGGCCTCCACCATGGTAATTAATATTTGTTTTATACCTAAGGAACAAAAAAATAAAAAAGGATTTAAGTACAGCCAAAAGAAACGTATTCCGGAATAGAAACTCCTAACAAGAATTTAAAAATGCTACAGTTGTAACTACAAAAAAATGAAGGTAATGAAAACAAAAGGACTTGTATTCCAGAATAAGTGCTTACCAAACCAGATTTTCATAACCAGCTTGCGCAGGCGAACCATTAAAATGATTCTTAAAGCTGGCTTCCACAAGGCCGGATTGCATGCTTGAGTGAAATACAACCAGCCTCCAATGTTTTGCCGTGGTAATTTGCTTTATACCGTCGACGAAAGCATTAAACTCAGAGTTTTTAAATGGCTGGTCGTCGTAGTGACTGTCTTTCAGCTTAAACCCATATGGAAGGTCAGCTATTACCAAGGTAAAATCTTGGGGCTTTATTGATTCGGCTAATTTGGTGCAATCACCGTGTACTATACAGAACAGGTTATTTTGATCGTACATTGTAAACCGTTCGTAATCGGAGGGCTCAGTGTCCAAAACACGCCTGTCCGCCAGCGTCCTCTCTTCTCGCGCTGTCCTGACCAGATGCATGAAGCCCTCCGGCAGGTCCTTATTTTTCTTTTTGCTCTGCAAAAAACGTCGTCTTAGTAACAAGAAAAACAACAATATGAAAAACAATTCAACATACCCAGCCTTCAAAATTTGGCGCATATTGGATAATCCTTTCGTCCGAGGTTGCAATAGGATAAAGCTCTTTGCACCTTTCCCAGCTGTCGACATTTAACTGTTCCATTAAGCATGTTTGACATGTGATGACATTTTTTTTGCTGTAATATAATACGAAGGAGAAAGAATCATTTAAAGACTGTAAGAAAGAATCATTTAAAGACTGTAAGATAAAGTGTATTCCAGAATACACTTCGACCCTCACACTGTAAGGCAAAGTGTATTCCGAAATACACTTTGTCTCTTGCTTGAGGGCCAAACTGTATTCTGGAATACACTTTGTCTCTTACGTGAAGGCCAATGTGTATTCCGGAATACACTTTGTCTCCCGCGAGTGGGCCAAAGTGTATTCCGGAATACACTTTGTTTCCCGTGTGTGGGCCAAAGTGTATTCCGGAATACACTTTGTCTTTTGCGTGTGAGCCACAGTGTATTGCGGAAAACACTTCTTCCTATCAAACAAAAAACCCAAAGTGGCATTCTTACTTGTGGAGCTCCTTGGACATTTCTTCTAGTGTAAATTCCTTATCAACAACCTTTTGCAGTAGCCTTTCTAGTATATCCATATCTGTGAAGCCCTGCATTTATCGCGAGACAGTTATTGTCATTTCTTTTTTGGGGACGTCGGATCCTTTTTTCTTCTCGGAGACCTTTCGTTTGCTTTTCAAATCACCACGCTCGAACATGGTGAAGATTTCGTTTTGGAGATCCCAAATCTGCCGAGAAAAAAGCGATGTCAGTTGGAGGGTTGCAGGGGTATTCCAGAATACAAGAAACTTACTCTGCCGTCTCTGAAGGCTAGTTGGAACCAGTTGTCATGTGGTATTAGAGACTGCCGTTTGTTAGCCTCGTCGTATTTGAGGCAGCACTCCACAGCACACGCTTCCTTCAGTTCCAGAGAGTATTGTGGTTTCTTTAAATCATCTCCATATTTTTCTATAACATATTCCCTGTGCATGAAGCTGATTTTGTCCACGAAACTCATTTTAAGCTTATATTCGTTGTCAGCATTGTGCGTGTTGGCAACGATTTTGGCTTCTTCGTCTGTCAGGCCACGGTAAACAGCGCAGAGCACAGAGAGATATCTTGGATTGTTTTTCTCCTTGTACAACTGCCTCTTTGCTTTGAAACCGTGGTTTCCCCCAAGGACATAGTGCATGTAGGTGTCTGCTTTTTCTCTGCCGTAGTCCTTGGGGTCCATGCACTGGGATCTGTCAACAAGAACAACAATTAGAGCAACATGGGCATTGTTATTTTGTCCTTCAGATTTCTTAAGTGGTCAGCATAGATTTTGCGAACCTGAAGGGGACGCTCACCATCTTCATTCTTCGGTGGCAACCTCATGGAAGTTACTGGCAAGTATATTACACCTTGCACATACTTGTTCTGATTAATTTCTTCCATCCTCTCTGAGGTCTTGTTTACCTTTTTTTCTTTAATGGCTACCCCAGGTGCCTTGCCCTTTCCCTTCTTCGTTTTTTGTTGTTCCTCGGGGATTTCTGCAACTTCAAGCTGTTGTACTTTCTGCTTCTTTGGTTCCTTAACGGCTATGGTGGCTCTTGGCCTGCTAAGTTTCTTTGGCGGCACTGGGGGAACTTCCTGTTCTTGTTCTTGGGACCCTCCATCTGATGACCTCCCTGAAGTACTAGGAGAAGGTGATGATCCTGATCTACCTCCATCTGATTGCTCGGACTCACTGACAGGAAAGTCCTCGCTTGTACTAGAACAAACCTGTCTAATTAGTGAACATAGGCTTCGTTTGGTCCGGTAGTGTGAAAAGAATTTGTACAGTGCCTGTGGTTGCACACTGACAATTCTAAAGAATGTGATGTCTACAACAATGAACCCTTGGGAGGTCTTGAAGGATAGCCTCCCCACCTGACCTCCTTGTCCGGCAACCTCGGAGACCTCTTTTATTGTCCCAAGGTTAACGAACTCGGTGTCGGCGTACCTTTTGTTCCCAGCACTTTTACAGACGTACATAAACGTCAGTGTGCTGTATTTTCTGTCTGCACCCCTGGTTACGAACCATTGCGTTTGAAAGTTTTCGTATATCGCAGGCTCGTCTGTGTCAGCGGTGTGCTTCTGAGGGTGTGGACGCCTAAGCTTCAGAGATTTTTTTTTTTTTTTTTTTAATGATTATGCTGAAGCATGTTCCATCTCCCCTAAGCTTGGAAATGTTTTGAAAGCTGAGCACTGGACATGTTATGGTGTATAGAATAGAACTTGCACAAATCAAACCAATGATATGGCCGTATGGGTTCCCTCAATGCTATAGAGCTGGGGACATGAGTGGTCTTTATTTTAACTTGATCGGATGTGGATGTTAATGATTGAAATGTTTCTTTAAAGTACAGATGATTACATCCTTAAAATTCCAAATGCAGAATGTAACTGCTTCTGTCTAAAATGACGGGGCTTTCCTCCCATTTTGTCTTTTGCTTTGAAGGTTTTGCATGGCATATTCGGATGATGGAAGGATGTGAGAAAAATAGATGCAATGGGCAAATCAAAAACGACGCAAATGCTATCCGGAAAGAAAACAGGATGTTCATTCCCCTTAAGACCTAGTTTCCTTTATATATTGAATGCATGTGACTTTTTTCCAGTAGGGTTACTTGCATGGTACAGCAGATGCTTTAGGCTGCAAATGATCAAGATATGTTGTCCAACATAAAGCATAACTGGTTTTTTACAACAATATGAAAAGAATATTATCTGTATTTCCTTTTGGAACATAAGTAAAATATGACAGTCTATGTATATCTGCTGATCTCGAAATATATGTCTGTGTACTACCTGACACGCTAATAGATGTGCATGGTGACATACAAGTAGAATATATGGTTCTCCAATACCATAAGAAAACCCCTTTTTTAAGGCCATTAATTCTGCAATGTAGAACAGCGCAGGATAGAGTGTACAAATTATGAAAGAGGAAAAGGAAAAAATATCTGAATATGCTGATTATCTTACTAGTACATGTATTATTTCAGATAATTGTGACAGAGGTATAAAGAAACAAATGACTAAGATTAAGCTGTAGTTGTACTTTATGATCTTCTGTCAAACATAGAGTCAACTATTATGCTTAAGCCAAAAGGTTTTCATGATAAAAATGTGCAAAAGACAGTGCTAATACCAGAAAATACTGAGAATGATGTTTACCTCTGGCTAACTGTTGGGCATGTCTTATAGACTTAATATTGTGCAGCAGAAGTACTGTTTGTGCCTAAACGGGCGCAGTGACATCAATAGGGTGAAAATAAATGATTGAGTATTGAATATGAATAAAGCTAAAGAAAAGTCTAAATAGGATCCAAAAGGCATTGGGCGTAATAAGGAAATAGTATTGACAAGGGCCCAAGGAAATGTATGACTAAGCTGATGTTATGCTGGGTGACCTTGTGTTAAACATAGCGTCATGTAATGTATTTAAACCAAGATGTTTGCATGATATAAATATGCCAAATAAAGTGCAGATACCAGAATGTCCTGATAATGCTATGTACCTCTAGGAACATTTGTGCTGGTCTTATATAGATAGGATTGTGCAGTACACCTACTGAATGGGCTTAAAAGAGCTCTTGGATATCGGTTCCCTTGTTTGATACAAAAGGAAGAAATGGTGAAAATAAAGGCTAAGAGTGTTGAACATGAAATCATGCTAAAGAAAAGTCTAAATCTGATCCAGAGTTAAAAGGCACTTGGCAGAATAAGGAAATAAAAGAGACAGTGTTAAAGGTTTAAAGGATTTTAGTAAAGAAAAGGAAACAAAAGTAAATGTTCTCTTGGCAGAATAAGGAAATAAAAGAGACAGTGGTTAAAAGTTTAAAAGATTTTTGTAAAGAAAAGGAAACAAAAGTAAATATTCTGGGTGATGAAATACTATGCTAGAAATGCTCTATCTGGCTATAGGATGATAATACTGCCAAGGGATTGACCGAGGCAGATGTCTGGTCTAGTGATGCTAGTTCAGGCCGGTTTTTTTTTTTTTTTTTTTTTTTGAGTGAATGGGGTTTTTTTCATTAATTATAGAAAAAGGTACAACATAGTGAGTGAGCCTTTATAGATAGGCTACTCATAATAAAGCATGCAAATAAACACAAATGAAGTAGGTGCTGCTGTAAGCACATATCAATGTTTTATGTTAACAAAAACAATAGTCAACTATAGAAGTAGCTGGGATATGTGTTGTGCTGCAGCTAAGTGTAGAAGCAACATAAGTGATCACACATATCAGATCAATTCCTGTAGAAAAATGTAGATGTTAATGAGATGTAGAAGTTATATGCAGATTTGTTTCAAACCAAAAAGGGAGAGGTGCAAGTCAATGATTTGGAAGAGTGGAATGATTTGTGTGGAAGTGGTAGGAGTTTAGGAATTCATAGTGAGCTCGGAAGTTAGGCTGAAGTATGAGAGTTCTGCCATTTCCCCAGTTTAGCTCAGTGATCAGCCTGTCTGCATTGGTAGTGGACATCAAAATTATTAAAGTGCCATATGCATCTGCCAGTCCCCTATGATGGTAATAGCATTCCCTGTAATACTCAAACTGTTGATCTGTCATTCTTCTGCTGTTGCTTTCCATGAACCACCATAATTCATGCATTAGGTATGTGCTTCTGCAAAATTCCATAGCCCAATCTAATTCCTCGTCAGGGATATCAATTATGTCTATATCTGTGATGCCCCTAACTGTGCATGTCCACATGTCATGAGTGTATTGAATATCGTGTACCAGTCTCTGCCCTGGGAACAATCTGTATTCTGCAGGCTCCACTAAAGTGCCAATGTCTCTGCTAAGGCTCCTCATGTAATCTATCAGGAAGACAACAAGTGTCAGTAGGTGAATCATGACAATTTAGTTTAAACAGTCTATGAGCTCCCATGAATTGGCCTATATTTAGCCATTTAGTATCCACGCAGTCTTTATGCAAGTGTATTTGACTTGTTGCAACCATCTCAATGTCATATATAACTTGAGATTTAATCCAGAATATGGATATTGGTTTTCCTCCATATTGACACCTGTTTCTATGCTTCCAAACATTCCATAAAGCAATGTAACATAAAGAATTTTTAAAAGCATCATCATTCATCATAAATTCAAGCAGAGTGGCAGGGCAATCTATATCAAAGGTATCTTCAAACCATCTCCAAAGCGTTGTGAGCTTTGCACAGCCGAATATATGCTCCATAGATTCAACATAGCTGCATCCCAGAGGGCAGTAAGGATTCACTGGATTTGTAACAAGATTGGAGTGTCTGGAGATGGTTTCCAAACATGGCGCACTCTTATTTGCAATTAACCATGCAAAATAAGAGATTTTGGGGGGTAAATAGGAAAGCCAGATGTTTTTGAACAACCTAAATTCAGTGTCATCTGAAAGACCCCAATAAAGCTTAGATTTGGATGGCACATGAGGCTTATTTAAACAAGAGTATACCTTGGACACATTATAGCTGGGCTTACCAGAGAGGGTCCATTGAGCAGTGATAGGATTGAGTGAAATATTGACATTGCTAGTTCTTTGCATGATGAATCTAAACATAAATTTGTCAGAAGAACTGCCTCTGATCCGATTTTTCAGATTGGTCCAGGAGATCCATCTTGTCGATCCCAGAGATCACCAAGGTTTAATATACCATAAGACATCCATTTTTTATAGAGCTTTGGGTGATTTATAGCCAAAGGAGTAATGTTGTCTCTGGAGAAGTTGGGATTCCAAAATATACTAGTATTGGAGTGGCTATTCTCACTAGCAGAATTATCAAAGGTTTTGTGAACCTTGTTCCAAGCCGAGATAAAGCTTCTCATAAGAGAGGAAGTATTTGGGGCAGGTTTCAAAGACGTGAATGCTGAGGAAGGTAAGCTATGACTGATGGAAGGATGCCCTTTGGGATGACTACAAGATAGTCAATATTTGATGAAGACCATGGCTGGATTATTGTGATTGAACAGGGATTTCCAGATGTACTTCCCAGCTAAAGCATAGCCCTGAAGGACCAAGTTTTTGCAGCCAAGGCCACCATGTTTCTTACTTCTAGTGATACTGCTCCAGTTAACCATGTGATGATTCTTCCAGATGAAATTTTTTACAATTCTCTCAATTTGTTGGTAAATGCCTTTAGGAGCCAAGAGAGCTGAGGAAAAATAAATGTGTGAGGCAGCAATGACTGAATTAGCAATTATTGTTCTCCCTGCCAGAGAGAGACAATTGCCATAATTGCCTAATTTCTTTCTGGTTCTTGCAACTATTGGAGTCCATAACTCTTTTAGACTGGGGTTGAGTGACAAAGGCATACCTAGCAGGCTTGTTGTCTCATTTGATCTCATGCATTTGATACCTGCAATGCTATCAATGTCCAGATCACCAATAATAGTGCATTTATTTAGGTTCAGTTGTATACCAGAAGCAGCTCCAAAGATATGAATGATGTGAAGGAAATTGGCAATGATGCTAGAATCATTATTGAGAAAGCTGAACGAGTCATCTGCATATTGCAGAATAGACATATTGGTTGTATTGTCAGGGAGATTGAGTTCAACAATATTCCCCATAGATTGTTGATAGGTAATCACTCTAGTTAACATCTCTGCTACAGCCAGAAAGAGATAAGGTGCTAGGGGAACCTCGAGCCAGAGGGAAGAAGTAACCAGGGGAACCATTGACAAGGACAGTTGATTAAGATCTAGAATTTAATCCCAAAATAAGCTTAATGATCTTTTCACTGAAACCAAGTTTTTGAAGAGAGAATTCTAAAAAGTTCCACCTTACAGTATCAAATGCTTTTGAGAAGTCTAGCTTGAGCAGGATACAATTTTGCTTAGTAAGATTATTCCAGTGCATTCCCTCCATGGCTGCAATGTAATTATCCAGGATGTATCTGTTGGAGAGAAAGGGAGATTGATTCGAGCTGATGACCTCTTGAAGATGAGATTTAACCCTGATAGCTATGATTTTGGCACAGACTTTATATGTGGAATTTGTCAAAGAGATAGGCCTCTAGTCAGAAAAGGACTGAGGATTGTCAACCTTAGGAATTAGAGTAATAAGGCCAGATGAGAGAGAAGGATGAAGGTGGTTTGAGTTCCAGAAACCTTTGATCATGTGCATGAAGTCATCTTTAATGGTTTCCCAAAATGTAATAAAAAATTCAGGGGGCAACCCATCAAGACCTGGACTTTTACCTTTTGCAAGGCTCTTTAGGGTAGAAAAAATCTCTTCAGCATTTGGAATAGCCTCCATAGCAGGGGTCATGGCAATATTACTGTGAAGGCCATTAGTTTCAATCAAATCAGTGAATGTTTTGGCTTCTGCAATTTGGACATGGCTGTCATTGTGTTGGGAGAAAATACTAGCATAGTTTGGGCAGAAGAAATTGGATATTTCTTTTTGATCAGAAATGGTGTTATCATTTCCATCCTTAACTGAGGTAAGTTGACTTTTCAAAAGTCTAGACTTAGCAACTATATAGAAAAACCTTGAGTTTCCATGATCCATATTGGATAGGTACTTAAGTTTACATCTGATAGATGCACCTTTTGCTTCCAGCTCTTCAATTGTTTTAATGGCCATTTCCAGATTTCCTTCTTGCCTATGTAGCTCGAGGTTGAAGGGGTCTTCTTGCAGTTTAATTATGACATCCTTCATTTCTTGCAGACAAGATTTTTTTTCTGCCTGCTTGATCTCATGTAGGTTCTTTGACCACTGTTTGATCCAGGCCTTGGAGTTTTTTAAATTGGCATAAAAGGTTCTCATGGAGTTTGTAGATCTGACTTTGGGAAGAGTGGCATAAAAGGCTCTGAAATCTTGACAGAAAGAATCTGAATCAAGGAGGGAGCAGTTCAACTTAAAAGGAGTATTTCCATGTCTCTTGATAGAAAGTGTGAGACTGGTGGTAAAGAATTGAGGCTGGTGATCAGATATTGAAGTACACTCATCACTGTATACCAAGCAATTATTCCAGACCTCATTCTGAGTGTTGTTTATATAGAACCTGTCAAGTGCACAATAGACTCTGCTGTTCCCTTCTTGCTTGTTAGACCATGTGTAGGCTGAGGTGGAAGAGGGGATATGCTGTAGAAAATGGCTGTCAAGCATTTGATCCCATTGAGTTCTTTCAACAGAAGACATGTTGATATTTTTACCAATTTTCAAGTCCCAAGTAGGCGTGTTATTAAAGTCCCCTGCCATAATACAGGTCTCACAATCTTGAGATGCTATGTAATTGTTAACAATGAGCCAAGTGTTTGCTCTAGATCTGGAGTCAGTGGAGGCATAGACATTTATCACACTAAATCTAGAATCATTGTGTTTAAAAATTGCTGATTGCCAAGATCTACAAGGGCTAATGTAGACAGAACTATGAGTAAGATGTCTCCAAATAATGCAGAGCCCTCCTGAGGTCCCAGTTGCATCAATCCAGGTTGAGGAAAAACCAGGGCCAATCCAATCTGCCAGATTGGAGCACTCAAAATTGGGGAGTCTAAGCTCCTGTAGAAGAATGATGTCAGCATCATAACTCCTGATTTGAGAAATGGCTCTTCTCATTTTCAAAAGGCCTTTTATGCCTCTTAGATTCCAACTGAGAATCTTCATGATATAAATTTAGGTAAGGCAACCTTGGGGGGAATCAATGAAGTTTAGTAGCTCTTTTGGATTTAAGCCGAGTGTTAGCTGCAGGGGTATTATGAAGTTGACCAAGAATATGTTTACCTTTTTTCTTTTTCAAGTTTTTTTAATAGAGTGATCAGCAAAGGCCCTATCTTGGTGAGCAGGAGGTAAATATCATTATCCCAGAGGGTATCAGAATTTGAAAAGTGTTGTGCAGGGTCATTTTCTTTATCAGGGTCAGAATCTGCAGAATTATTGTCCTCAGACAATTTAGCAAGGTGAGAGCATTGCCAGAACTTAGATTTGCAACACTCATGTTGTGTGGACTCTTTTGAAGACGTGTCAATGGAGTTAGTTACAATATTAACAATATTAGAATTAATGACCAGTATATTAACTTCAGCATTTGAAATGGAAAGATCTTGCCTGGGAGTAATTTGTTGAAGGTGTGATAAATCTGCAGATGCCTTTTGAGTAGAGTCTGTTGTTTTCTCCTTGGCATGCTGAGAATCTACTTCTATGATCCCTGTGTGTTCCTGAGGGTCTGCATACCACAAATTTTGTTCCCAAACATTTGAAATATCTCTAGCCTTTTCATATCTGTCATTCAAGTCAACTAGCATATGTTCAGGGGATTCTGGCATCTTGTCTGGCACCATGTCTGTCACTATCACTGCCTCTAGTTCCTTCCTGTATCTGCTGAGCTATCTCAGGGGAAATGGCTGCAGTCTTAGAAGAAGGGGAGGTTGGTTGTGAGGTGTCAATAAAGTCCACATGCAGAAGGGGGGCTTCAGAATCTATTTCAGGTGAAGGTATAGTGTTGGGGATGAAATGAGTGGTTGATGTGATATGAGGCTGAGTGTGATGGGGGGGTGGCAAGATGAGACCATTGCATATAACATCTGCATCATTATCAGCATCAGGGTCATCTGCTATATCTGCAAGTATGGCAAAAGAATTTGAGACTTCTAGATCATCAAGGCCATTGCCAATCTCTACAACAGGTTCAGTGTCCTGAATATCCACAGTCTGTGGGGGACATAAATCCCTAACTGGAGGGATTTGAGCTCTTGTGGATGTATGATGCATGTCTTTGTCAGTGTACTCATTACCTTTTTCATTAATTAATGAAACTCCATTCAAACCTTCTGTCTCAGTTTTATTTTTCACTGTAGTTGAAGCTGAGACCATTTTGTTTCCAATTTGAATATCTCGAGAAGATTTGTTTGATGTATTTTGATGACTGGTGATGTTCTTGGAATCCTTCAAGATGTTTGATAAAGTCTTATGAAGATCAATTGTTGAAGGCAGAAGTGGTGCCTTGCCTTTGCCTTTTAGCATGTTTCTATTATGCTCAATATTTGCTTTGTTTATTTTTAAAACACCTTGAGAGGATTCTTTTGCTGTTTCACTTGACTGCATAGTTGTCAAAGTAGGCTTATCCATACCATCTGCTGATCGATTTTCCTTGATGAATATTCCTTTGTTTAGAACCTTGATCCCCATATGTTTGTCAGAAGAAAATGTTCTGAAGGATATCTGAGAGTTATTGGAGAGATCATGGTTCTGTTGTGCCAAGTTCCTAGCTTCCCTGTGTTTTTGAATTCTTCTAGCACTGCCATTTACTTTGCTCCATTCTTTTTGAGGGGAAAGAGCACTTTGAACTGGCCTTTTAATGCCTGTTGCTGTATGGTGGTTGATCTGTTTGGATTGCTCAGAGATAGCAATTCCTTTTTCCTGAATATCCTTGAGGTTTGTTTCCTTGTGAGGAAGAAAACATTCACTGCCAACCTTATGTCTCGAATTATAACTCTGGCAATGGTTTGGTAAACCTACCCACCTAAGTTGTAGGATAGATGTTTTTCCAAAGAAATCCAAGAATGATATGGCAGTAGGGATGACTTTGGTAATATCCAGCTGAATGAAGCATTTAGGTGGTTTGAATGAAGAATATTATGTGGTAAGGTAGGTGCCAATGGAGTTAAAAATAGAAGAAAAACAATCTTCATTCCAGTAAATGGGACTTATCTCACTCATGGTGACAGAAGCAATGTGATACTTTCTGAATTCATTCAAAGGTAGAGTGGCATTCCATTTTAAGAAAGATACTTGGAAAGTGTCACAGGTAGTGAGGCCAAGCTTAAGTAAAAAGTTTGAAGTCATGGGGCAACCACATTCCACCATGATGTAAGGAAAGTTTAACCAGTAAATGGAGTTTATGACAATACCCTTATGCAGCCTCAAGAGATGGTCCCAGAGTTTTTCTATTTTCAAACCAACAGAATCAACTTTGACAACAACAGCATCCTTTGATAAAGATTCAATTTTGGATGCAACCAAAGGTGAGTTCAGATGAATACCTCTGAATAGCTGTATGTTTGTAGGAGCTCTGGATTGTTGGTATTCAAAGTCTGAGGCAAATTGTTCGTCCGAGATGTATGGTTGGGCTGGTCGCGGGAATAGAGACACTAGTACCCCATTGGCATCCAATCTTGGCAGAGTTTGGGATCCCCTTTGATCCAGAGAAAGTGTACCCCAGTTTGGAGCAAAGTAGCTGAAATGGTTCATATCTTTTGACAGAGGATCTTGGTTAGCAAAATCCCAAAATTTAATAATTTTTGAAGGATCAAGATGGAAAGCACTTAACTGAGAGACTAGAGCGTCCCTTTGAGCAGCAGGAAGGAGCATAAAATTGTGAAGGATCGTAAGAGAATTTGAATTTAGGGCTGATGGGCCATGTAAAAGTTTATTTTTTTGGGGGAAATTCGCCATAAATGCAGAACAAAAGGGAGGAGACTATCAGAGACTAGATAGGCAAAGGAATGGGAAATGAGATCATGGAAAAAAATCTATCTAAGAACTTAAAGGGATATGAATACCATAGAATTGCCAGAGGTACTCGAGAGCATAAATTGAATCATTCTGAGAAAATTTTAACCACAATTTTGTTATCTGATCACCTACAATATACCTGAAAAGTTGCAGTTGCTGAGATATTCTTTTTGCCTGTGAATTCCAGCACCCAAGCTTCAATCATCTCAGCTTCAAATTCTTCTGAGGATGGTACAATTGAGTATTCCGGTTCAAACAGGGAATCTGGGAAGAATTGATTGAGAATAAGACTGTTCCAGAGCTCAGAGGATGATCCAGTTAGATAACCACAGGAAATTCTTTGATCCTGCTTCAAAACAGCGAAAAATTTGGTATCCATGCATGAAGAAAGCAATGAGGATGTCGAATTTTGCTGAGCCTTTACAGGCCAGCAATCCCAGAGAAGGAATTTCGGATCAGATCAGGCTTTGGGGGCCAGAAATTCAAAATTTTAGGCCAATTTTGGCCAAGAAAGCATTTTGAACTGAAAAAATGGGAAGACGACAAAAATTTCAAGAAAATAGGCGCCCTTTTGCTTCCTTCCTCCCTGCCACTGAAACGTTAAAAACAACGATGTTAAGACAGAAAATGGGACGAAAGCTGTATTCCAGATAAGATTTACTAATCTTGTGCCCTAAAGGCTAGCAAAAAATAGGAAAACAAGCAAAAATATTGTCGCTCTAACTCAATTTTTTATGCCTTAATTGGACTAAAAAGTGGTATGTTTAACATAAAAAGTGGCCTGTTTCCGCTAAAAAGTGGTATGTTTAAGTGCAAAAGAACAAGTGTTTTCAAGAAGACAAGCAAAGTGTATTCTGGAATACACTTTGCCCTTCAGGCGAAGAGCAAAGTGTATTCCGGAATACACTTTGCTCTTCGCCTGAAGGGCAAAGTGGGCAAAGTGTATTCTGGAATACACTTTGCTCTTCGTCAGTGAGCAAAGTGTATTCCAGAATACACTTTGCACTTCGCCAGAAGCCCAAAGTGTATTCTGGAATACACTTTGGCCTACAAAAGCAAATTAGGAAACACACAAAAGACGTACTATGTACTTTACATGCTTACTTGTCCATTGTTTTCGCTATGTAAATCGGAATACAGCAAATCAATACAGATCGGAAGGCGCTCGGGCTGGCGACTAAATCTCTGGAAGCGGAATACGCAACTGAGGCGCTCAATTTTCCTTTTTAAAGGTAGGCCACTGTCAGTTGTGTTTTTCTATGTGATGCGAAATACGTCTTGTCCAAACACTCTGGACAAGTGTATTTTGAAATAGCATCTTTGCACACACACATCAAATGCTGCACACAAAATACTATTCCGGAATAGCATTTGTATTCTCAAATATCATTAGTCCAATCGACTTGTGAGTTAGTAACAAGTCCACAATTTTTTGCAGTTGTTTAACATGGTTAACCGCTTCGTGAACAAACTTCCACCACCATTCGTTTGCCCAAGTACCTCTACTTCAGATGGAACACAAGACGGAGATGCTTCTTCAACACCTACCTCGACAAGGTCTTTGTTGCTTCTCGAAGACACTCCGAGTCCAGTAACTAGCAGACTGCCACCACCTTTCCAACCCTCTCCAAGTCCAGTAGGAAACTGGCTGCCACCTCCTTTCAAAGCCTCACCTGTTGCACGTAGCAATCTTCCACCACCATTTGTACCATCCCCCGACACTACAATGGCTCGACCTCAGAAAATTTTTCGAAACAGACTACCTCAGCCCTTTGTTGTTTCTCCATCTTCACTTACACATACCAGGAATACAGCACGTTCTGAAGACTGCGAGATTCACCATAGCTTCTCCCACCACGATTTCAAAAGAAGACGACCTTGCAACATATATTCCTCTTCACACAACCGTGGTGACACATGGGTTTGCAGAATTTCAGTCTGCTATAAGAGACATGTTTGAACGAACTCCTTTTGAAGAAGCTACAACAACTTTCGCTGGCAATCATATGGTGGCCCATCTCCTTTATTCAACACTGTACCTCCGCCTTATCCGGGTACAGCTTCACCTGGTTTGTTCTCCTCTACAAGCACACCACTAAGGTAGAGGAGGTCACCCCCAGAGTAGAACTCTCTTTAGAAGATGAAGACACCAACGAAGTGCAATGAGATTACACATTCTCTAGCCAGTCCACCAAGAAATTCAAGGTGGATTATGGTTTGAGAGCATGCTCCTCTGTAAGAAGAAGAAACCTTATGGACGAGCATAAAATGAGAAGACTTTTAAGAAGTAAATGCTGCTCATTGGGTTGTATCAACAAATTTAACATGTCTAAATTACGAGCAATTAGAGACAACTACAGTTCAATGACATTGGCTGACCAGAATGCCTACTTGGCCTATCATGTAAGACCAGACCAAACACCTTCTTGCACTACATTAACCGCCAAGAAGTTTGCCGAAATGCTTTATGGTTGTCCACCGCTTTAGGGTCCACCGTAATGTCTAGAATACACAAAAAAGATCGACAAAAATCCAAAGAATTGATGATCATTGTGGACCAAGAAGAGTTGTAACCATGCATGCCCTTGCCGGGCCGTGTCATGGATGGAGAAATATTTTAGAGAAACATGTGAGAAGCTACCTAACAAAGAACATGTATCATTTAACCGATAACATCACCAAAAAGATGTTTTTAATGAGTACAAAGAGACTTGCACTCAGCTTCAAAGACATCTCTTACTCACACTTCACCGTTTGTGGAAAAGTGAATTCGGTTTAGTGAAAATTCCCGTGAGACATATAATGTCCGCTTGCTCAAGGTGTGCGTAATTAAAGAGTCAACGAAAACCGCAAAGACAGAGGGTCGAAAGAAGTAAGCTCATGTTCTCCAATCTCTCACTTGTTTTAAAGAAAATGCTTTGACTTGATTTCTTCTACGATATTGTGCAACGTAACCTTGCCGACATCGCGGAACAACAAGCGCCAGAGAGAAGAAAGCTTGCCAAACACGTAAAAAAAGCTCTTGAACGTCCAATCGCAATATATGTCTATTGTGATTGATGGAATGGACCAAAAAAAAACTATACTACATTTCTTGAACATTCCTAAAGATGTGCCAGAGGAATGTTTTGTTAAGGTCCACCTTGTAGGAGCTATGGTCTTCAAAGGAAGTCTAAAGTGTAAAGTATTTTTGACATATCCAAACTTGCATGGTGACCCTAACCTCACAATTACAATTCTTAACAAGGTCCTCGTCTTGCGAGCAAGAGCAATTACCACCGATTAGCTTTACGCAACTTGACAATACTACAAGGGAGAACAAGAATCAAACACTCTTTATGCGTCTTTGTGCCATGTTAGTGGAGCTAGGGATCTTTAGAAAAGTGAAGCTCGGTTTTTTACTTGTAGGCCACACTCATGATCAAATTGACCAAATGTTCAAAGAGATTTTCTCAGGCGCCTCGGAAGGAAGAAGACTTTCTCTTCCTATTTTAGTTCGAATTATTGAAGATTCTTACACTCCCACTCCAAAGGATCGATCTTCTTAAAGAGACCGTTGATTTCGTGAGAGTTTATTTTCTCTCAACGCTCGCATTGAGAACAAGTCAGAAACAAGTTGAATGATCTCATCTTTCAACATCACATCAAGTTCTACTTGAAGGATGGCCAAAGCTTCTTGCAGGGAAGAAGTATACCACAACTAAGGATTGAGTCCACCGAGGGGGATTACGCTTCCTTAAATATATTCCGCATACACTTCCTTCATAGAACGTCTTTGAGCAACTTCCTCTCAAAAATCCTAAGGAGTCCAAGCAGAAGAAAAGTACACCAGTGTCATCCTTAAAAGCCATTGAAAATGGAATTTCCTCAGGCTTTAAGTACTTCTTAGAAGAAGATCGGATGTGGTGGAGTAATTTCTTTCTCGAACAGAAAATTGTTGTGCAAAATATAGCTCTAAGACAGTTGCAAGAACCATTTCAATGGCCTAACACCTTCCATCAACCCCAGCACCAAGCAGGTGAAAGCAATGCTACATTAGCACCTGCAGTAGAAGAAGAAGAGGATCGAGTCATGTACCTCGGACCAAGACGCAGGAATGAGCTTCAAGGTAATATCATAGAAATTACCAAGGGTATGCTAATTGCTCTTCCAACTGAGGAGGATGACAAAGGTCGACCTTTCTGGATAGCAAAAGTGCTTGACACAGTCAAGGAGGAAGGCTTAGTCATAAACTCAAGATTCATTGGCTTGCAACATGCTCAGAAAATGCTTTTGAAGGTAGATATGAGTTAGAAATGAGAAGCCAAGGAAAAGGGAGAAAGTCCAAGAAGGTGGGTTGTAGGGATGAGCTGAACCTTAATGACGTAACTATATTGTGCTATGATTTTAAATTGAAAGCTGACAATCGTCTACGCCAGAGGACTATCAATTTGCTTTAAAAGCTTGTAATTACGAAGAAGAGGACGAAGAAGGTAGTGGCAATGCTTCACCATCTGTTGATAGTGATGAGGAAGATAACTCAAGCACTTCCTCTAGTGACAGTGAAAGAAGTGAAGGTGATGAGGATGGCATAAATGAATATGATGACGTCCTAGATCCCTCTCTCATCACTCCTCACACTTTTGTATATAACTGAGTCTTAGAAAAAAACTGTAAATTTTGCATGTGAATATGAAGATTCTATCTTCAAATTTTGAGAATACTACAGTTTCAGTTACAGACTAAATATTTTATCCTCTGAAATTAGAGTTTCTCTCGTAAAGTATACTTCAAGAACATTCTATTTGCTAAGAAAAGTGACACTTTAAAAAAGTCAATTCTTCCGTTGCACAAAAAAATTAGTCATTTGGAGGGGGGGTCAAAATAGAATTTCATGCATCTTTTTTTACCTCGTTTTACCCCCTTTTGTAAAAAAAAGGAAATCTTTGAGGAATATTCATTTTGCTCTCGTTTCGATGATTTGCTCCCGTTTAATACGCAATCTTGTTATGGATATAATTCCTGAAACCATAAACTATATCCCAAAAATAATTGAATGAGCTGTTAAAAAAAAACATAGATTTAAGATAAAAAACAATCATGTAGCTCACTGGTTAAAGTAGTCTTATTAGGATAACGGGTTATTTTGGTAGAGGCTCGAACCCCCGTATTTTATATTCTAAAACATTAGGCGAAGCCGTATAGAGGCTCAATATTCCATCAAAACCTTAGGCAAACTCGTATTTCATATTTCAAAATCATAGGCGCCCCCGACCATAAGCGAAGGAGAGGTGTCCAGAGGCTCCAACATATGGTCTGGGCCATAGGATCGATGGATCCGACGATTGTTGTAGTCCAGGGTAGAATATGTAGCATAATAATATGTGTGAAGAAGGCCCATTTTATCTTTTTGGACTAGGCTAACAACCTTAGCAACAAATTTGCTTTTCTTTTTGCCACTATTTTGGCAGGTTGTTTTAACAACACGGCAGGTGTTTCGAAGACTATTTACAGGAACTTTGTTTCACACAACAAGCTACTTGAAGAACACACCCCTTGATGCCATTGATCCTTCTGTACTAGATTTTGGCTGTTTACAAGGAAAAATCATTTGCAAAAATAAAATGACGCATCAGATATTTAAAGAGCACACTGAAAACAGGTAACCAAGACTTCATCTCTTAGAAGTAGTATTTTTGCATGAAGATACAATTATAAGGACTATAAGACAAGTAGTCTTATATGTTGGTAGAATATTTTAATTGTGGAAGACTTACGTACGGGTGAGATCTTTCCTCTCTAAACTATCAAGATATGCAAGGCAACAGAGTTTGAGCAGTAAGCCAACATAGTTTGTGGCTAAGGATGAACGGGTTAAGAACAAGTATTTAGGTCTGTATGAAGAGACACAAGTCTGTAAGAGATGTGTTTTATTTGATTTATTACATGGAACATGATTGAAATTCTTAATTCACAAAAGAGTCATATTCAATATGTAGCATAATAACAGGGGGTTATTTTTGTATTTTTGTACGCTTTTCAACATGGTTTTACTATGATTTTGTGATGTATTTGAATAGATGTACTAATGCGTACATCTAGAGTGCAGATACACTTTGCATGAATTTAAATAGCACTTTCCAATGGTCTGATCCGTTATATTTTTAGAACTTGCATGCATATATAGACATCTTGTATTTTAGGGCACCAAACACACGGGTTCTCTTTACTGTTTATCCATTTCGGAGGAGCACGAGATGGTTGTTCCATTAATCTTGGTGGTTGTTCCATTAATCTTGTTCAGTGCCAGAGCCAAGGTATTTTGTAGAGCAAATATGCAAGAGGGTTTCATTTTCCCTCAGCTTTCTGAGCTGAACATGCGTTATTCGTGTACATATAGGTCATAAGCAAAGCCCCTTCCAATTTCGGGAACACAAAACCTCCCTGTTACAGTACAAGCTTATAGGAATAGAAGGGCTTCTTCTTTCTCCTGCAGAGTAGACATGACGATATTTTCAACTTTTAGGGCTTGAACTCGGGCAGATAGAATTGGCAGGAAGAGCTGGTGGTAAGAATTGTTTTGTCTATGGACTTCTACGTTTTGGGGCTCGATTCTTGTTTGTTTCTAGATTTGTCTGCTGGATTATCATGCGGGCACTTTATGTTTTCTCAGCTTCAGCGCTGTTATTCCTCAATATACCAGTGGTAAGCAATGTCATTGCCGCATTGTGTACACTTTTCCTAAGCAGCTAGGACACTGTTTCAGCCGACACTGATAGTGAGAACATGATCTTATTGTCTAGTTGAAATAGCATTTTTTTCCTGTTTAATTGCATATTGTTCCTAAAGTTTATGGTTGTGCATTTGCAGAGGCGTTTGACTCATTAGAGAACATTACCATAAAATATGATGTAATGAGCTGGCCTTCAAATGAGTAAGACCTCTTCCTCTGCGTCACAGTAGGCCAGTCCCTTTGTACTGGTTCTGCCAGATGCGGTAAGGCCCAAACCCTATCCCAAGGATGCAAGCCAACCAGTTAATTTACTGCAGATCAGGCCAGCAGCATCATTGATTTTCACAATCGACTCAGCTATAGATGTGGGTGGATAAAGCAGGGGCCTGCCAAACTTTGCAGATCTAAGGCAGCAACAAATGCAGACCTTTTGTCCATGTGGAGATAAGAGCCTTGCATTCTGCTCAGGATTGGGGTATGGATTTAGCATCAGGTTTAGCTTCAAATGCCACTATATCAAACCATGGGCCTTTGAACTATTCGATTTGTGTCTAGTGAGCCTTTCTCAGATCCAAAAGCAGTAGGATGGTGATTATATAACATTTGGGACCGCAGTATGATTCATATGCACTAAGGAATCTCCATGCACAGATATTATATGCACAATATTACATGCACTAAGGAAACTCCATGCACAATATTACATGCACCCCTACAACATCCTTAAGGCCCCGAAGGGGCCAAAATTTTTTTTAGTTAACACAAACCATTAACACACAACTACCATTAACATTATTTATCAACACAAACCATTGCATTTGACACATTTAAATTAAAATCCCCCTTAAACCCCCTTTGGTTTGGGTGCATATTCACACGGGGGGTTACGTAGGGCAGCGAGAGCCCAAAAAAATTTACAATACATGTACAAAATTAACACCATTAAGTACATTCTCTCGATCCTTATAGTATTTTGCAAACCTTAATATACAGTATATAAAAACTTGTACATGCATACCCCACAAACGAGGATCGCTATGTACGGTCCAGATCTTGGAATAAAGGGCAAATATGCCCATCCGACAGCTCTCGTTGCCCGGAGTAACCCCTCGTGTGAATATGCACCCAAACCAAAGGGGGTTTAAGGGGGATTTTAATTTAAATGTGTCAAATGCAATGGTTTGTGTTGATAAATAATGTTAATGGTAGTTGTGTGTTAATGGTTTGTGTTAATGGTTTGTGTAACGACATATTACTAGGTTGGTTTTGTATGCCTTGATAAGTATCATTGAAGAGAGAGTACCATCTTGGATTAGCCTAGTCCATATATGGATGGTTAAATCTACCAAGGGATTGACTGAGGTAGAGGGTTATGCTAGTATGGCTTTTGTCTGAAGCTAGTTTGGGCAGGTTCTTTTTAGATACTCACATTCATTGGTTTTACCAGTGCTGCTCTTATCCACTAGTCAATGGTACAACCTCTGTACTATGATCTACTTTTACATTTGAGATGAGTCTTTTACATCTCATACATATACATACGTTGCGGATTTACATATTCAGGCCCCGAAGAAGCCAAATTTTTTTCGCAACATAAACCATTACATCTTACGTTTTGAATTAAATCTCCTTTTTGTTAATACATGCATAAAATCAACACTATTTGGTACATTAGGTTAAAATCTGATAGTATTTGGCAAATCTCGCTATATAGTATACTCTAACTTGTGGGAACATACCCCATAAAAGAGGATCGTTATCTATGGCCCAAAGTGAGACAAAACTCCTGAATATGGCCATTTAACAGCTCTCGATGCCCAAAGACACCCTTTTGTGAATATGCACCCAATTCTGATCCAACTTGTGAAGATGAACCTCTTAAAGATTCATGTGCCCATTCACCTTGAGGTCCCAGATTGGCGCTAAAAAGATCCTTGTTGGGGTCATGTAGGCCTTGAGAGCCTATATGAAATTCACTTTCAGCTTAGGATCAAAAATTGCATCATGATATTTTTCTATATAAATCTCGAATAAGAGCAATTCAATTGTGCTTTCGTAAACAAGATGTCACCCATGGAGGGTTGCCCTCCATGGCCGGAGGGTGAAGTGGTTTAAATCATAGTTCAAAGTCATATTTTGCAGATTGATGCATGTTTTGCATGGAAGAATCTTGCTCTGGTGGATAAATGATGTAGCTCAGAGAAAAGGCTATCGTGCCAAGAAATTGCTAGTAAATTACCCGCTGTTTTGAAAGAGAGGTACCTGATGTTCAGTTGTATAAAATAAATTTTTGATCTTAGCGGACCTTGAGGTTTACAAAGGTTGCTCTTTCGTTTCGTCTGGCTTCTCCCACGTAATGTATGATCTCATTTGAGTCCATGTGTTGTTACCACCTAATGCATGGATTGGGAATAAAATCATATTAATGGTTCATGCTGTATTAATAATGCCACCATGGATAGATCTGTAAGATAGCAAGCTGGAGCAACGATGAACACACTAGCAAGTCTGAACATGACATTTCTTTTGCACCTAATGCTCTACCAAAACAAGCAGCGGAGTATGAGGATCGATTGTGCAAATAAGTGAGGGCACCAGGAATAATGAAAATTTGCAACTGAATTCAACAATTAATGTACGACGTAATACCTAAATGGATTGTGATTTGGAAGGCTAAATGGGAGGATCTGGGAACGTGGAAAGTATAGCGAAATCGGTGCAGTGCCTCTGGACGTTTTGCAGATGAAAATATTCCTATTGTATATGATGATAAATTAGTCAATACCAAGCATTAGCAACGCTGCAAAATGTTTAATCCAGACTGTTGGATGGCTACCCATAAATGGACACAACTTGCTAATTCTTCCTCCTAAAAAGCAAGGCAACTGGCATTTTTTTTAGCCAGATTTTGACTCCTTAAATATTAAATAGCTTTAGTTCAAATGCATGTTGGTGTTTAGAAAGTAATCATACATTTTGACTTCAAACTTATAGTATGCAGTATTATCAATCAATGTTCTCACGTTAATATCATAACTATTATGCAAAAATATGAAGTTTTGTTGTTGTTTATTTGATGGAAGAACTTAAAATGAAAAGCTCCCAACATATGTTGGATATAGCATTTAGCACCGGCAGCAGTTTGATGAGCAATCTATTTTTTACAATTTGAGGTTATTATAGCCTTCAAATTATAAGGCATGCACAACTGAAGCATTGAATGCATTGTTTACAGCTGAAGCATTGAAAGCATTGTTTACACATTTATGCTATGTTCTCATCATTATATATTGTTTAATTTAGAGCTTGTAGATGAATCGTATATTACAATGGGACTTCAATATCGTTTTGATTTTCATTGTATAGCATAGACTAAGTATATGTTCTAATTTATGCCTTCTTAAGAATGACATCTTCTATAGAGACTGTATTTTAATTTATGCTTTCCTAAAAAATGGCCCCTTCTTATCTACTTTTTCAATTGGGATTAAATACTTACGTTGGGGCTCAAGATAAGATGATACGTAAGTGTTGTTTACATTGTATTCATACAGAAATGCACACATATAGTTTACAATATATACCCATTGAAGCCTTAGTGAAGGGGTGTGGAAAAGCTCTGAAATACTCTTGTAGTTTCATCATTGTTAATCTCATGATTGTTTGGTTCCGGGTTAGTGGATTTTATTGTAGAGGTGGTGCCAGTTTGTATATTAAATGCCAAATTTAAAATACAGCTTCTTTGCCAAATGACACGTGTCAAGTGTCAACTTCTAAATACTAGAATTTCTAAAGAGAAGATAAACATGTTGGGATTGTCAAGAAAGAACTAGTTGGAGTCTTCTATTGCATCTTTCTGCCCAGTACATATGTGAGAACATATATACACAATGCTACAGTCAGTATATTGCATATAATGTCTAAATACGTTGCAATTGTTACAGCTATCGCTTACTCGAGTTGGTCACCTTTACATCTTGAATGGTTGAACTAACAGTAGGATTTCAGGAGAAGAATAGTTGATGAAACGTAGTTATCATAGTTAATAGGCTAAGAAGTAGTCCATGCTGATAAACCATGTGTAACATGACCTTTCCAGCCAAGAAGGAGCCCATCCTAGTCTGTTCCTGTGAAAAAGGGTTTCTGATATGAGGCCACAATATCTTCACATCTTCTCAAAAGGTTGAGGCCTAAAGGCAATAGTTGAAGCCCTTCACTTGCAAAACGAGAATGCCAGCGCTCGTATGTCTCAGGCCTCTCAACCCTCTCTAATCCCTCACATGCCATAGCATTTGCAAATTTACTGCCAAGTCTAAACTGCCGTTTGCTTTGCTATTCCATCCTCCATGCAACTATCCATCATATCAAACATGGTGGCAAAAAATGGTAATATGTCCACTAATCTGTTTAAGAAAAAGGGTGCAGTCCCCCGCATGTTGAAAAATGTTGTTGTGAATAGCTTAGGTTTCATGCCAGCCACTCTTTTTACCCACTGCTTTCTAGGACTCTCTAAGATCAAGCTCTCTTCAGCCAACCACTGCAGCCTTTCAAACGAATTTATTACTAGCATATCTCCTTCATGCAAATTCAGATCACTTAGTCCTATATCTTCCCATTTTTCTCCAATGGCATGGACTCTAAGATTGACATGCTTGGATTTTGCATATTTAGTTATTCTCATGCTTATGTCTTCCAAAGTCTCCTTAGCAGATCCATGGAAGGGATGGTCTATAAGACTAATGTGCAATTGAGGGGGGCCATATGGGCAAGAGGCCAAAGCACAGATGAGAGCTGGCCATTGAAAGCCATAGCTAAAATAAGATCCATAGTCCACAACATGTACACCGTTGAAGCCATCACAAGCTTTCATGATGTTTTGATTGGCAAAGAAAAAAGGCACTCTCACTTGAGGGGTGGCCGTCATGAGGGATCTGAAAATGTTGAGCGTTTGTTCTAACAAAAGTTGAACATGCTTTTGAAGACAGTTTCCATGAAGGCGTGCAACTAAGGGCTCAACAAAGGCAGAGACTAGGTGTTGTGTAGCATTTCCAGTTGGAGAAGCACGTTGGATTAATGTTGTAATTATGGACTTAGCCTCTGGCACATGCCCAGCAGACATCAATCTCCACAACCTACTAACATCTCTATAAGCTCCATATTTGGCAGACCTAGTTTGCATATTGACTGTTTATAATCTAAGCCATGACCAGTGCATGAGGATTTCTATCTGCCTCAAAAGGGCCATCATATATGGTGCCATAAACTGGACCATTTTGGTCGCAAGTTGTATGGAGTTTGTACATGCAAAAGAGTGTCGGAATATGAAGCAATAGTACCAATTTTTTTCTGACACGCTGTTTCAAAGAATGAAAGTTGATCAGTGCAGACAATCTCTTGAAGCTCCAAAAAACTTTGATTGCATAATTCCTGGTCCTCTTGAGAAAGGCGTTGTTGTGGGACATCCTCGTTCATTAACGTAGAAGCTATAGTAGCAAGCTTTTGGCTATCTTGCCGCAACATTTCGGTTACTCAGTTTCCGAAGTGGCTACCCAACAACGGCGGCACCACCAGTTTACCCCCGATAGCAAGTTTGGAATAGTCATTGACATATTCCTAGCATATATTGGCATATACCTGGAATATGCCATAAACCCACATGGACAAGGGCTTGCCCCCCCTAGGGGCAACCCAAAAAGTATTACTGCTCGCTTACTCGATGTGCATAGAAATTGAACAAAGGCCTTACGTGTCAATACATGGTTGCCTGCATCGTACAAAAATGAATCTCAATATGCAATATTGCTCCAGTAATCAATCTTTTAAGATAGCTAGATCCAAATGACAAAACTTATGGGAAATGGACTTAAGTTCAATATGTATACACATGTTGACCTGTATATCATGAGCATTGAAAATGCACCTCATCTGTCCGAATATTATAAGGCAAATATGGGAAGTATTATATCCAGTCTAAACAAGCAACTAGTTAAAAGCATTGCAAACCCCATAAGTTAAATCCATAATCACACGGGGGGTTACTCCGGGCAACGAGAGCTGTCGGATGGGCATATTTGCCCTTTATTCCAACATCTGGGCCGTACATAGCGATCCTCGTTTGTGGGGTATGCATGTACAAGTTTTTGTATACTGTATATTAGGGTTTGCAAAATACTATAAGGTTTAAAATAATGTACTTAATGGTGTTAATTTTGTACATGTATTATAAATTTTTTAGGGCTCTCGCTGCCCTACATAACCCCCCGTGTGAATATGCACCCAAACCAAAGGGGATTTAAGGGGGAATTTAATTTAAAAGTGTTGAATGTAATGGTTTATGTTAATTAAAATTTTTTTGGCCCCTTCGGGACCCTTTGCAAAAACAAGAGAGTTGTATATCGCGATAACATGTAACATGATGACGTAAATAGAATAAGACAACAATAGGAACAGAGGTATGCATCACCATTATTTTAAGAAACACCATGACGATTTCAACAAATCATGTTAGACCCCCTGTTATTTTGCTACATATTCACACGGGGGGTTACTTCGGGCAACGAGAGCCTTCGGATGGGCATATTTGCCCTTTATTCCAAGATTTGGACTGTACATAGCGATCCTCGTTTGTGGGGTATGCATGTACAAGTTTTTGTATACTGTATATTAAGGTTTGCAAAATACTATAAGATTTGAGAGAATGTACTTAATGGTGTTAAATTTGTACATGTATTGTAAATATATTTTTGGGGCTCTCGCTGCCCTACGTAACCCCCCGTGTGAATATGCACCCAAACCAAAGGGGGTTTAAGGGGGATTTTAATTTAAATGTGTCAAATGCAATGGTTTGTGTTAATAATGTTAGTTGTGTGTTAACTAAAAAAATTTTTGGCCCCTTCGGGGCCTTAAGGATGGTGTAGAGGTGTAGATATAGACAATTTAAGTAATTGCAATGACCTTACTAGAAATAAAGGGCATGTTTTTGCCATCACTAGTCTCATTGTTCAAATTTAGGTCGGGCAGAATATGCAAAGCTAGAACCATATGGAGGTAGTAGGAAAAAGATATTGCAAATACTCACAGTAAAATTTCTTTAAAGAGAAGCAATAGAATTGTTAGTAATCACCATAAATGAGATAATAGAATTACAGAATAGACCCTCTAATCCAGCATTTCCATGCGTGATAGTGGCTGGATTATAATATAATATGCCTCTGCCCTATTATTCATGAGTGACTTGCCAAGGCCGTCTCCTTCAGAAGAAGATACAACAGAGATTTTTGGCTGCAGACTGCCCATGTATTAATATCAAGGCACCTTCTCTATCTGCTCCAAGTTCATGCACTTGATTGTAATAGTCATCAACAACATAATCCACAACATCTCCTCTAAACAACATCTCCTCTAAACGCAACCTCTCGCCATGTATCTGCCAGAATGTTGTAGGAAAGTATGCTGTGAGCATAAGAATCATAGTGTCCCCTTATTGTGACAAAATGAACCACCCCATTATGCACTGTTTTGGTACCATTCTGCAAATTTCCTTCACAGATCATCCCACCATCACTACATTTGCTGTTTGTGCCGCTGCGCCTGGACCAGCTTTCTACATCAGAATCATACACATGTGCCACAAAAGTGTTATCTGGGCAGTCACAATGCATTGACAGTGCTCCTTTGGAAGCTCCCAATAAGAAATCACAACTACTTTATACCTAAGCCTTTTGTTGCATGATCTGCCGGAGGAACTTTTAGGGTTCTTATCTACATGCAATGCAACTATACAAGCACTGAAATCAAGCCTGCAAGATGGAGCTTTGGGTAAGAATATAGACGAACCGGTAAGGGGATTCAGAACTGCCAGTTGCCAATTCGCAGAAACCCGCCTCAACATACTGAGCAAATGAACAAAGTATGTTTACAGGGGAAGCTCTCCACTGTCAGCAATTCTAACAGTAGTTTTGGGGGCTCCACTCTGAGTGCCTTCAGCCTCGACCTTAAAAACAACATCCATTCCATTGATAACCTTCCCAACAGTAGTGATGAAGAACTGAGATCCATTAGTATTAGGCCCTGCATTTGCCATAGACAAGACACCAGGGCCAGTGTGCTTAAGCTAAAGTTTTCATCTGCAAACTTGGCCCCATAGATAGATTCTCCTCCCCTTCCATCTCTATGGGTAAAATCCCCTCCTTGGATGATAAAACTAGGGATAATACGATGAAGAATGCTGCCTTTAAAATGCAAAGCCTTACCACTGGATCCCTGCAGAATGCACAGATCTGAGAAAAGCGCAACTGAGAAAGGACAGACCATCTCTTAGGATAGTCTTGCAAGTGTTCTGGGGCAACCAAGACAGAACTAGCAGCAGCGGGGCCAAAGCTATAAGGGAACCTCTGCAAATGATCGCCATATCTCGGTATCAGAGGAAACCCAGAAGGGGTACAACATTTTTTGCACTTATGGGCTCCGTCTGAATTGGCTAGGCTGGACCGAGGAAGACTATGATGGCCAGCCATCGGTACAAGTTGCAGATGCAGAGTAAATGCCCTAAATTCGTCGGTGCAGAACAACGTTTTTCACATTTCGGACGAGTCAAAGGGGATAGATCCAGAGAATTATATCAGAAACAGGCAAAGATTATTAACCCCGTGACACATATGTTCCAGAGCTCGGAAATTGTCCACAGTTTTAGGAATTGCATTACCATAGAGCCCCATAACCACGCGACCTGCTGCCTTCCCATTGATTTCCACATCAAAATAAGCCTTGTGTGTGTGTGCCTTCGTTTTGTAAAATTTCGACCAGAGCCAAGCTCCAGAAGCAACCTCGGCTCCAGAAGGCCTAGCCCTAAATGCACGAACTTTCAGAAAGAAGCTACATGCAGGAGTTGTCCACGAATTTTTTTGACCTTAGATGCCCGAAAATGCTTTCCACGAGGATTGCATGTTCAGCCCCTAAAATACAAAGAGGGCTTTTGTTGTGAGCCCTTGGATGTTGGACCATTGAAAAAAAAAAGCTAAATCAACGACTAAGAAATGGTGCACTCTAGATGTACGCATTAGTACATCCATTCGAATACGCCATGAAATCTTAGGAAAACCTTTGTCAAAAGCGTACAAAAACACAAAGAAAACCCCCTGTTATTATGCTACATATTCTATGATTATATTTGCATTTTTAAGCATCGGTGTATCCATCTGTGGTTGCCTTGAGAAAGTGCATCCCCTCTCTGGAGACATTGCTTCCACAGGTTTGTCAAACTGATGAAATGGAGCAGAACTTGAATCCTCGAGTTAAGAATATGTAGCAAAATGGCACAATATATTTGAAAGAAGAAATGTACCTTCAATGGTCATAGAAGTTTAGAACACAAGCCCTGAGCCAATTCCTTAGATGCTTCCTTTAACTCTTAAAATAATCCAAGGGGAAAAAGTGGCTAGAAAATAAGTGCATTTGTCTATCTATATCAAACTATCGTGGCATCCTGCGCCTGAATCTTGAATAGATCAAATGACAATCACATGCTGGATCAAATAACATCGTGCTGGACTGCCACAGCCTTCTTATTACTTCAACATAAAATTTAGACACAAATCATGCCATGAATAAACATATCCGATTATGCTGTTGGATCAGAGCTAGTACCGGCTGCAAGCTGGAAGAGGAAAAGCAAACAAAATGCATGAGCAAATCTAAGAACAAAATGTAATATCTGGGTGCTAAAATGTCTAGCAAATTTGTTATATAGAAGTTCAAAGAGTGGATATTTTCCTTATCATCAGCAAAATTTGATCTCAATCATATCACTGTACAAGTACGAAAAGAAAATTGTGTGCACATAAACTTCTAGAGTTTATAGAGCAAAAGAACCAACCTGAGAAAAATGGAGGGATGAATGACAGATCAACAAACACAACTTTGATAGCCCAACTAGGCTATTTCTGGTATAAAATTCCAACCCACTTGTGACCAACGACATTCCCATCATTGGCTTGAGCCTTGAAGATTGGAGCTTGAACATGTACATCTTAGCCACTAGTATACAATTTTTTACAAGACTGATCCTTACAAAGACTTAACTCAGAATCAGACAGCGGCCTGTGGAACTCATGTAGGTCATAAATAGCTAAAAAAATACCTATGAAAGTCTTTTCTGCCATGGCTTCACACCATAGACACCACAGATCAGACACCAGCTATCCGGAACAGCTATCTTGCAGACAGGAACATAGCCGGAGGCGGGCTTCTACTCTAGTGCCAGTTAAACGTCTTGCATAATGGCCCCAATCCTTCCGGTCCACCTCCTAAACAAAAGAAGGCAACTGTAGCAAACCAAGTCCGGCCCTGCAAATTCGTGGACTTGTGTGCATGCCGTAATAAATTCAACCCTGCAAAATCCCTGGGGTTTATTCTGGAAGCCACCACACAAAAATCATGGAAGCCAATCCTAAACAGACATCACAGAAGCGTCCTTAAAAAAAATTTTTAGCTCGAGAGAAAAGAGAGAGGGTTCAAAACCCTAATACAAAAATGCTCGAGCTTTGCATGCCTGAGGGAACGAAATAGGAAAATGAAGGGGTAGACCATTACAACATGGATTTTTTGATAACAAAATACAACGCGCACTCTAGAAGTACTAATTAGTACAGCTCATTCAATACGATCGCCAAATCATATGAAAACCATGTTAAAAAGTGTATAAAAATACAAAAATAACCCCCTGTTATTTTGCTACATATTATGGCAAGGTGATCAGAACAATTTACATGGATGAGCAGTTGAGCAAGCTGGATACGACTCGCATGGATTAACCCATGACACAACATGCTCTGCTGCATGAAGAGTACAACATAAAAGAACCTATATTGTCTGCGAAATAATCAGATCAGAGGTAAGTACCCTGCTTGAAGATCAACTAAAGAGATAAAAATCTCACATTTGCAATCCAATTCTTCTCAATATACTGCATTCTTCTCATAGATAGACTACAAAAAGTTAGGATGGAGTTGCATTAATTGCATATAATTATAAGCAGTCTTGCCCTTGAGAGTTGAACCCCAATTAAACCAAGAATAGCTCAATTTTTTCTCGTATTAAACACAACACTAAATTAAATATCATGTTTGAATCTCACGTGATGTGGAACTATACAATCTTTGCATGTCACAGTGCACTCCGACCTTCTAGCATCTACAAAGAAATGAAACTCAGAATATCCTGTGAGTGACTCCAGTAACTTTCTACATTCTGTTAGCGTCCATTGATGTTCACATTTAAAGTTTGCACTATCCTTTGTAAAGTAGAAGCAATAGAAAAACGTAAGGTTATCTGAATATCAAGCTGTTGGAGTCCACTGGGCACTTGGTTATTTGGCCACCAGTTTCATCATGATCCTCCTTTGTCCATGTAACATTTGGTCCAATGATTCTTCTCTAGCTCCTTTAAAGGTATCGTTTGAGGTGCAACTCTTAGTGTCCCCACATTCTTGAACATGAATGCAAGTATGTATATGGAAATGAAGGCTTCACTCCACTGGGAACCCCTCCTCTTTCAATCAATAACTTAGCTGCTACTCTTGTCAATAAAAATCGAAATGCAGTAAAAGTAGCCATCTCGATAATCCCTCTACGCAAAAGTGATAATGTTGGAGCATTGACTATTGTTACATAGTCAAGAATTTCCAATCAAACAATGGTGTACATCCAAGACACCAGTTATGCTTTGTGTTAAACTCTATCCTTGAAGTCAGGCAAGCATAGACAATTTACATCAAGTTTTGGAAACACTGAAGCTTTAGAAATATCATCTTTCATCATGTCTTGAGCCCCAAATGCATGTGCAACTATAAGCTGATCCATGAATTTTCCACCTTGACTGGTCAGGAACCCAAGCACCTGGGCCTTCAAATGTGAAATCAAGTCCTTGAGCTTGTACTTCTTCACCCTGTGATGATTGTATTGTTTAGGCTTCACGGTAACCCAAGAATCAACAGATATGTGCAAATTAATCCATTGCCATGTTGAACATTTTATCAAGAACAATCTGACTTATTTTTAAACACTTTGAGGACATTCTAATCACAAGAATCATGAGAAGTTAAAGTAATCAATTAACTAATGCACCACACAAGAAGCTATAGAATAAATAAAGGCAAATATGCTCAAACCATGATTAAATTTTGCTTTGCCTAAATCATGCACAACCCTCCGCCATCCCACTAATTGGGGCTTAAAATGAGTGAACCCGAAGATTCTGTTTAATCTAATGCCATGGTTAAAATAAAATCTCAATAAAAAAAAAAGGTGCCATATAAGAGTGGAATAAAATGAACCATGCTTTCATCTCATTGGCCGATGTGGAATTTCACAGGTGCTCTATCGAGATAAATAAAAATATCAAAATAACTTTAATGGTAGCTGTAAAGGAGAGGGAAGAGTCCTATTTCTAAGAGCTCAACCCTTGGAGAACAAGGACAATTGAAAGCACATGTCCATGCAGCCAAATTCATGAAGCCATAATGTTGCAGCAGCCTAACCAGTAGTTGGCTCATGATAGCCAACTTGTTGCCCATGAGAACATTGATCCCACTCCGCCCTTTAGGCATGGTCTAGTGGCAAGACCATAAAATGCCACACCCGAGGACGGGTTCAAACCTGATCATTGTTGGTCTAGTAACGAGGACCTTAAAAATCCATTGGCTCGAGGTCATGGGTTCAAGTACAACTAACCGATCTTGTAGTAGAGACCTTAAACCTGCCATATGTACTTGATAATCACATCTTAAGCAGCTTCTAGCATATCGCGCCTAGGTAGTGGATTGGCTTTCATGTGATATGCAGAATAAAGTGATATAGAATGTAAATCATGATGTGATGATGAATAGAATGACATCCTTCAATAAAAAAAATCATTGATCTCACCCAAGATGTTGGTTGCAACCTTGAAAACATACACCTTTATAAAGATGATGGTGTAGAGCCTCATGTTATTATCATAGATGGATGCATCCCGTTTGGTGAGACCAATTGCAAACAAGGTTAGCACTATAAGAATAGAATAGAATATATTTTTTAACGTCCACGGAGACCAATAGGTCATGGGACCCATACAATGGGCTAGTACAATCATTACTACTATGATTAAAAAATCCCTGCCTCACTAAAAAGATGGGATCTAGCCAACAATCTAGGCCAACTAACTCAGGATTGGCCAATTCCTTTAGGTTGGACACTCTTAGATGGGCGAGTTATTGCAACAACAAATCTTGGACTGGTTAATGACAATCCTAGGACCATTAACAAAGCAACGGACATCCGAGAAATGGTAGAATTTGGTGATATTGCAAGGGAAAGGGACAAGGATGAGACATTTTTTAGTACTTGGCGTGCTGATATGGCTCAGGTAGATTTAGCGACTTATGATATCTTATGTTGCAATTGAGTACGTACATGTGCTATTGGGGTTTAACAGATGTATTGCAGGACAATTAAGCAACATCAAGATTAAAGGAGGACACACATGCTCTTGAGATGGTAAGATCTAGTTTGTTGTAAATTAGGAGGTTGCCATAGGAAAGTGCGCGAGTTAATGTTTTTTTTATTACATGAAGATTATGATAGAGATGAGATGGTTGAATAGTAGGCTCCACTTGTGTAAGATTGTAGTTCATTCAAATAAATGCTTTAAACGTGAGCTGCCTTGTAAAATATACAACTAAATTGGAGGATGTGACAAGTGATTGTTTAGTGCAGACAATCAAATTGTTTAGTGTAGACATTCATAAACTTAAGACAACATCAGTCTCATTTTTGTTTGCAAGTTATTTTCTAGATGAAGATCTTCGTTCAAAATGTCCATCAGGGCTATAATATATTTTTGATCAGAATGCCTCCACAGGGCTGTTACACTCGATATAAAAAATATAATGCCCAAGAGGCTGCGTATAGGGTAGTAGACAAGGGTAGCATAGGGTAAGTGAGGGTTTAGTCTAAATACGCACGGAGGGGCTAGTCAGGGCCGATATGTGACTCAAATTTCACCTTATCGCCCTCAGATATGGTAACAGTACAATGCACAAGATCTTCATCATTCTTGGCATGATGAACCTGGTCCGCCACCTTTGAACATGCCTAGACACTTAAGTTGGAGCATGGCCGACTTCAGTTTGATTGATCAAGCAGTTCTTCATAGTGAAGGACGATGTTCCTTAAGTACCAACTAGAATCGCCTGGGTCCTCTTCTTTGAAGGAGAGGGAATATTGGGCAGTTTCCTACCTGGATTTGGAAGACCGAAGCCAGGGGATCATAGCCACAAATCCATTAAATTGGCAAAGAAAACTCCAAATTATCAGCATAGCAGGATCAAGCCAAACCAAGACAACGATGCTTACTAGATAAGAACAATCGACTGGATCCAAGAGCTTCGCAAGTTGTAAACGCAAGATGGTTTTTGGGCTGAATTCACCCCCTCGATTTAAAGGGGAGGAGGAATTATTACCCCCTTACACGGCTTGTGTGGGAGGTTCAATTTACGGCAAACCCAAACTCAATAAAAAGGCAGCATGATTGAGAGATCTGGGGAAAAATTGCAAGGTGATTGAAGCATCCAAACCAATTGTGGTCTGGAATGGTCTACAGTTTAGCGAAGATCCCCCAAATGTGGCCGTGTTCTATGGTTAGCAAGCCCACATCAACTGGACCATTAGGCCATGATAGCAATTTGGGGACTCGCGATCGCAAGGAAGACATAAGGCTATTCACTTTCCTAGACTGCATGACACTAGGCGACAGGTGCGTAGTGGAAGTTCGCTCGTGCACGATAGGAGGCGACCCTATCTAGCGATGCATGGCCTGGGGGGCCATGCTGGCAAGCTGTTAGGCCTGTGTGGACCAGCCAGAAGGGATTCGGAATTGGCATCTGACACCCCCTTACTTTGAACCCTCGTAAGTCAGCCAAATTTTATCTTTTAAGCGCAATTTTTTTTCCTCAGCGTGTAGAGGGATCTTTAGTATCCAAAGATACCTTAGATGCGGAATTTTGGGGTTTTTTTCCGATTTGCTAGACAACCCTCTTACATGTGTGATTACGTTGGCAAATGGTTTTTTTCCAGTTTTTTTCCAGTTTTTGGTACTGCTCACAAAAGTAAAGCTGCAGGTTCTTATGACAGGAAATGGGATGGAGTTGGTAAATTTGTTGGTAGCTTCAATATTTTTGTTTCAAAACTTGATGTCATTAATTCTAATGCCCCTTTTTCTGTTGTCATTGATAGAGTATCTGGAATTTCTCAAGGGGGAAGGCAGGACCAAATTTGATACAATGCTAAGCTATCATGAAGCTACCCTATACAGCAACAACACAGGTGTTACAGACTTGAAGCCTCCGGGCCTAATGCATCAGCAGATGAATTGAAACTCTATCAGGTCAGATTAAACAGTGATGAAAACTCTTGGGCCAAAATTTACTGCAGAGAAGTCGTACAGATGTACTGCATCTTCAACTTTTTGTTCATGTATCACTACTCTTTGACTGATAGACAGCTCAGCAGATATAGGGAGTTATACTACTCTCATAAGATGTTAGCAGATTTGTATGGTACATTGCTACTCCTCATGGGAAAAGGTGATCTTCACTCATTGCTGATGGAGAATGGATCTGAATATAACAGCTATCACTTTGGTACAGACAAAGGCTTCTACTGGGTCTACAATGCCATATTTGATCAGAAAATGCAGGAATGAGACTCTCTAGCCAAAACTTTCATCCCGAGCTTCAAATACCTATAGCTCCCTTCTCATTGGCACCATATCTCCTGTCAATAGCTCATCTGCTAGTACTCAATATTGTATCTATTGCTTGTCTAATTACAAGCTCTAGCATTTTGCTTGGCTTTTTGTTCATGCAGGTTTTGGTCTTCTGGTCACAGCAGGGGGTTGTGATTTCTGCCCTCTCACAAAGGGCAAGGCACTTCATATTCACACATTATCTCTCAAACTTGGTGCAGCTGGTGTGAAGTTTTCTTGTATTTGTTCACAAGCTTGAAGATACATTTTATCATATTATCATTTTCCTGTTTAAACTTATTTAACTCTGGTGGCTACTGATATGGATTTTTCCCATCAGTCACAATATTTGTATGGCTTTAATTAATTAATGGAAAAAACACCTCTTACTCTCAAAAAAAAAAAAGGGTTTATTGAAAAATAGGGCTTTCTGTGCATTGTGAAACATTAGGAGTCCTTTTCAGCCAAAATAGATGGATCCAAAATAGATGGATCGTAAATAGATGGATCTTTTTGTATCAAAAATAGATCACAACCGATTACTCTTAGAACAAAGCAAGAATTAATTAATTAGAGAATTTCGGAATTCTCGTTTAGCATGAAATAGGTTCTTGGTTCTCTATAAAACACCGTAAGTAGTTGCAACTGAGTAAAAGTTGCCGTTTTTTTTGATGATTTTCTGCCACAACCAGCGATGTATCCGAATTCGACATTTATAAGACTATCCCAAGCTCCTATCAGAGTAAGAGCTGTCCACAAGAAAGAGTAAAAATACTCAGCAGGATCGCAACGGCGAAGATTTGAAGCTGCTTAGCTAACCCATGGATATAAGATCACAAGTCCATACAGGTCTACATATGGATGAAAGGAAAACAAAGTGATAGTGAAGATCGCGGTGGCGAACATTTTGAGCTGTTTAGCTACCCCTTTTGATTCGAATTCTTAAGCTAGAGGAGGTCTGCAGAAGGCAATCAACCTAAGAAAGTACTAGCAAAGATCGCGTCAATGAAAGTTTAGACTCAAAATAATAAGAAACACAAAATTGTGCAATTCTTCAAACCCTTATATTACATTCCTTAGAAATAGCAGTGTACAATTGTTTGCCAGAGGGGCAGAATTTACTCCATCTGGGTTTCTGATACAGATTCAGGTACAACACCTAACTCCGCAGATATCCTAGCAACATGTTCCTGGCCCCTTCTTATAACCTCGGATGTGTCCATCTCTGTATAGCCTGTTACATCTGGGATGTCTACAGACATGGCCTGTGCAAGGACTTGGAGATGTGGATCCAGTTCTTCCGTCTCAGTATCCATTGTGCTGCCTTCCACCGATGCGCCATTTTGGACACCACAGTCGATTTCGGGTGTATGGAAGAGCTTCTTTTTTTTGGTTACAACCTGGTGCTCTTGTGTACCACTTGGCTCACCCTCCTGATGCGCAGGTTCCTCGTTGATTCCTATGTATTCGAAATTTGACCCGCCTGTCAGAAAAGGCATGTAGGCATCAAATTTTTTGTTTAAAGCCCTCAATTTTTGAAACATAGGGTCTAGCGCATTAATACCTTTCTCTGTAGACTCTAAAAGTCTTTTCGTCTGCTGCATCCTTTCCTTGTAGCTCTTCTCATCCATTTGATCCAAGATTTCATCAAGCTTAGATATATCTGTTTTCTGGGTAATATTTATATTGATCTTGTCAGGATCATTTGTAGTGTCTGCTTTCTCCTCTTCATCTGTCTCCCTAGTGCCCTGGCAAACCATTTTTTCAAGCTTATCCAAGAAAGCCCTAAGAAATCGGCATACTCTACCTTGGCTTTTGAATGCAATACTTTTCTTTCCTTGCATTAAGGCGACACGGGAAGCAGTACCAGCTGAGAAGAAATGAAGCACACAACCATCCTTGGGCACCAGCTGGTCAACAATATGGTAAGCATATATCTCTTTAACTGGCACTTTAGCACATGATCACCTTCCATTCCAACAAACTTGTATCTTGGTTTACGCGTGAAGTAGATCTGCCATTTGTTTTCTCACTTTCTCATCAGCTTCTTCATTACCAGTGACAGACATTGGTGGCAAGGGGGTGTTCTTTGGTGCTGAGCTCACCGGTGTCAAACGAAGCTCCAGCTCAGGCAATATCGACGTTACCCTAGAGTCGCTTCTGTTAATGCACATATGGGTGATGTAATACTGATACTCCTTTACCCTTTTCTTGTTCACCCATCCTTGCTCGTCATATGTGCCTACAGAAATATGGGAGCCATCTTGAATCTGCTTTTGGCTGTACAAGCAATCTGGCAAGTTCACAGACCGCGTCAGAATAACCAGGTGATAAATATTAGCAGTTGTCATGCTGGATATTCTTGTAAAGATCTCCATGTACTTTTTGCAGGACCATATTGTAGAGAATCCCCTGATGTCAATGAACACCAGTGTTGCATTCTCAGATACTGGAGTGGACGTAGGAATCCCTTCCTTTGTCACTGCATGAACAACATTTTTTTTCTGTTTGATTTTGATAGCCTCTTCAGGTTTCAAAATCGATCTGATCGGCTCTAAAAATGCAACGGGCAAATTACCCATGACATGATCTTTGTTGTAATTGGACTTCACGTATTCTGTATCCGAATCAGAAATATCAAGAATCCGCTGTTCAGTGAAATCAGGAAACTCAGACAACAATTCTTCGAAAGAAGAGTATTCTTTCTGAAGCAAGCTGGAAGCATAGGACACAATCTCTCTACGCATGAAGGTCAAGCTTCTAATGTCAATGGGCGGGCTGCTTGCAATCATACCTGCCGTGATATCCCGCTTGCACCTTAAGGTATGTCTTTCCTTCCAAAATCTCATCAAGCAGCTGAGAAACCTCTGCATTAGACATGCCTCTGAGGTATCTTAGCCAAGTTTTGTTGAAGAAGTCCTTCGTTGGCCTATCAGGTAGATCCCCATGTTCATCACAGAGTTTTCTGCTCACCCATTTGTTGGCCACTTCCATTATTTTTTTGAAGACACGCTCCTCCATAAAAATGAACTGCTTTTCATCTTTTAGCTCCTTCACCTTCAATGTTGTAGTAGCTATCTCGTGGAAGTCCTGAAATATAAATGGTCAGCAAAATCGCGGCCGCGATGTTGGTGAGCTAAAAATACAAAATACCTTTCATGCCGATGTTGTAGCAGTACCAATGGGCCCTTGCGGAGGACATCCATATGCCTTGTGTTGATGCCGTAGTTGTTGCAGCTTCTCTATCAAAGGCTCTCTATATACGGTGTTTGCAATGACTTCGTTGCACTGAATGCTCAATTCAATATATTCTCTATCTGACAAATTTCCATTCAGCACTCTGGTCCTTTTCCTGGCGTAGGCTTTAGCAAACTCAAGCCGCTGTTCCAGTTCTCCGACAACACCCTCAAAGCAATTGAGCTGCACATATACTATGGTTACCAGAAATTATCCAAAATTTTTTGCCCTTCAAATCAGCTTCTGTGCTCCAGGTGATCTTTTTCCTGAAATAATGCGCATCGATTAGTTAAGAAGCCACAAAACAAATATGATGGATAATAACAATCACCTAGTAATTGGGTCAAAGGGGACAACGTCGGCCGGTGTGAGGACCTCTGTAGGGTACGTCTTGAAGCTCTTCACAAGTGTTTGCACATGGTTGTTCGAACGCATTCGATGGGTGAGATTAGCAGGAGCTGGCTCGCAATAAAAAATAGATACCTTCATAAACCAGTTCACACCAAGCGGATAAAACCGCTTAAACTGTTCAAGCTTCTGTGCAGTTTGCTCAGCCAACTTACGTTCTTCCTCGGGATTGAACTTAAGCACGGGCCATGCCAAGGCTTTTGAAGAAGATAGACCTGTGACAGAAGGGGGCGTGCAAGATGACGAAGGCTCTCCACTATCTGATGTTGTCAGCTTGCGCAGGTTGATGGTGAACTTTGATATCTTCTTGGGGACCAACGTCTCTTTTGTTGTAACAGGTGGAGCACAAATAGCCGGAGACTGTGTAGGATCAATAATAGCTGAAGGAAGGGCCATGGTAACAGGCTCTACAGACAGGGCTCTGCTCTGGAAAGAGTCCTCTGCTATGGAGGCAGGCCTTACATTCTTCTTCTTGGCCTGAGCTCTTAGCCAGTTTGTGTCCATGACCGAGGGCATTTTCTCATCGCGCTTAGCTTTCAATGCAATGCTCGGTGGTTTCTTGTCTGCTAGCAAACCTTTCCTGCATGCCGAGAAACCAGACAGTATATCCCTGTTTCCCTTTATTCCGGATAGAGACATAGATTCATACGACTGCAGCTCCCAGCCATATCCTTTTGCACTAGTGGGAACATTTTTCCCTGTTGCCAGTTTGTTCAACTTGCTAGCTGTCATCAGTGAGGGGTCGTAGTTCGCCCACTTCAGAACGTACTCAAGGAACTGCAATTGCTGTGTATCCTCCACGCTGCATATAATAACGTCCTGCACATTGTTTTTTGTGCCCTCCCACATAGCAATCACTATCCCTATCTGTTGTATGTCCTCAACTTTCTGGTCAGTCCGGAGGAACAAGCACAGGTCTTTTCTGCGGTCACCTTTAGTTTGAGGAATTGCTTGTGCTATTTCAATGCACCATTTCCTTTCATTTGAAGGTGTGATGATCTTGGTAGGCTCAACATCCGGACCACGAAACAAATCCAAAGCTGCAAGCAAAAGAAATGCTGTGTTAAAGCTGACGCTACGAAACTAAACCACAAAGCACTCCACAAGATCGCGGCGGCGATCCTGCTGAGCACTCCACAAGATCACGACCGCGATCCTGCTGAGCACTCCACAAGATCGCGGCCGCGATCCTGCTGAGTTCTAACAGTTTGTAGGATCGCGGCCGCGATCCTAAAGAGGATTAAGTTAAAACGAAAACATGAAGTGTAAAATAAAACAAGCATTCTCGAAAAAAAACGCGGCCGCGATCTTCATGAGCTGAGGGGACGAAATCTTACCTTCTCTGATACTGGCTTTAGGTGCCATGGAACGCGGGCGCCGGAAAAGATTGAAAAGTGGCTTTCCTCGGTCGGCGATCGAAGATGCAATTGAGCTGAAGGCGCGGAATTCCGCGATGGCGCTGCTCCCCTTAAAAAAATTTTTGGCGAATTCTGAGAATAAATAGTACTCCCGGGGATGCCCGAACTTAATGCCACACGTGCGAATTCTGACGCACCATAATTGCACGCCATTATTGCAGCCGGCATCATTAATTATACACCATTAATGCAGACACCATCATTTATAGAGGCATAACAAATTTGCTATAATTAAGACATGTTCCGGACAAAAGGTACCTCTGGACTTGGACGTCCGGATTCAAAATCTGTACCTTGAGGGAGACATGCAACCACATCCTGTACGAAATCACCGCGTAATAAAAGCGCCACGGAATAAAGCAATCTTTTTCTGGCATGTCTATGCGGAGGAGTTACGGACGGAAAAGGACAGCTACGTTTCAAATTAGCAACTGAATTTCGCGCTCGGTCTTGTTGGCGGGGATTCAATTTTGAATTCAAGCGAGCTGTTCCTGAAGGCGCTCGATCTGTTCCTGAGGGCGCCCTACCTGTTCTTGAAGGCGCTCGATCTGTTCTTGAAGGCGCTCGAGTCTCACAAGCTACCAGGGTTCACAATCCTAAGGCCTTCACTGTATATGCTGCCCGACATTACTCAATTCAGGAGGTGAATGCTGTTTTGTTGTTTATGTATGGTAGATAAGAGTAATATATGATTTCAAAGTGCTAGCTGAGAGGATTTTGTAATTCATGTGTGCTAGATAAGAGTATTTTGTATTTTTGCAACTCCACTCATTTTACTGTAATAATACCATCCCTAATATGGTATATGCTGTTTATGGCTCTCTGTAATCTGCTAAGAGAGCCCGCCCATCAATGGTGCACTTATCGAAAGAATGGAGTAATGGAGGGTTTAGACAGCTCGTCTTCAGGCATAGAATGGCTCATTCGATGCCTTTAGAATGGGGCTACAAGATGATCCTAATATTGGGCATAAATATGCCTTGCAAAGAGCACAGCGCATACCCAAAGATGCTTAACTCTCTGCCTTAATGGTGCAGTCCATCACCTTAAATTGGGCGATCTCCCTTATATGAGTATAGATCTGCTATATGGGTGCTAAATTAGGACAGCTCTCCATTCTAATTAACAGTGAAAGTGACATTTGTTGTGGAAATAACAGTTGCAATTAACATTTACGTTTACAGCTAATTTGGAAGACTTACTCGGATAGGGTTTTCTTGTTCAACTGCACAGGCTCGGATCTCTGCCTGAAGGAATCACGACTGCAATCCTGCTGAGTTATTTTCGTTTAACGCAACGTCAGGTACACGTTCCAAATCTGCTCGCTCGAAATAATCGCGACTGCGATCTTGTGGAGGTATTCTGTCCTGAAATCCTAGAGTAAAATGATTTTTGAGTGGGCCATAAATATTTTAGTTAGAGCTGAAGAAGATTTTAGTTAGAGCTGAGCTCATAAAATAATATTTGATGGGGCCATGAATACTGTCCCTCAGTTATTTTTCTGCCATTGTGGTCCAGAGGATCACGATCGCGATGTTGACGAGCAAAATCTGACCTGTTTTGTAGGATGGAAGCTTTACAGTCATTCTACTTGTTGAGGAAGAAAGTGGCTAAAGGCAGAGCGCACAACTTCATGCACCACCACAACGTTCCTGTGCCAGAGGATTTGATAGTAGTTTCTGTTGTAGTTGTGTTTGATGGGCAATACCACTTCCGTTTCCCGAACCGGAATTGGACAAGCTAGGTGAAGCTATCGGTAGCCTTGTTCTTTGATGCAAAAGCGACATTAAGAATGAACTCCATGCAGCACCCGATGTTTGCACGCCACCTGGTCAGATTAAACAGATAAATTGGCAGGTCAGAGAAAATGATAGTGTAGAAAACAGTAAACCAAGTGAAGTGCATGGGATTTCTAGAGATCAACTAGTGGAGAAGACATGCGCGTACATTTATCTTTTCTCTTACTTGTCATACTTGGTTTGGTTAGGTGTCTTCGATCAAGTGCAGCGGGGATTCATGATGGTTGGACACACCCACGATGACATAGATGCCCTCTTTGGAAACTACTCAACTCTAATGAGAAGATCAGATGCATTGACTATTCCAGAGCTTATGCAACTCTTCAGGCAGTGTAGTTCCAAGTCTCCTTCACCTTACCTTGTGACTGAGGTTCCTGATTGGAAGGAATTCGTGAAAGGTTTTATCCCTGATAAGAAGGACCGTTTATGTGGTCATTTGGAACCTCTACTCTTCAAGTTCTGCATGAAGGATGGATGGCCACTAATGTTCTACAAGATGAGGCCAGGGCATAGGGAGTCGCTCCCTGAAAAGAGAATCAGGATGTGGAAGGAGGATGCCCAGGGTTTACCTACCATTCCGACAGGGTCACCTAAGGTCGTGCATCCATATGCGAGCTTGAAAGATATAGGTGCATAGAGATCTTCTATTGCCAAGTACACGATGCATTGGGCAGCTATTTCTAGAGGTGGCAATCACTCATGGTCCAACACATATATGAATGAACTAATTGACTATTGGTCCACCTTGTTGCGAGTGCTTGGGGACGTTCAGCCCGGTAGAGCAGTCATTCAGGATTTCTGGCCCAACACCAGGCAAAATGCATTGGAAGAACCCGAAAACGTATTGGTGGATGAGCACATTGTAGCATCTCACTACGTAGGGCTTTTCTCGGCTAGACCAAAGAACCCAGTTGAAATATTCGACCCCTACCAAGATGTCAAGAAGGGAATGCTCTTGCTAATCAGGCCACATGATAACTGCCCGACGTGGATGGCTTTTGCCGAAGAGGACCCAATAGAGGACCCTAATCTCCCTCATTACGAAGAGGTGTTTGTCTCTTGGTTTGAGCCTATTGCCAGAAAGGGAACCTCATATGCAATGCAATATAGGGATTGCTGGAGCAAGAAGTGGAGACCCAATCCTAATGACCCGCCATGCTACCAACATTTGAAAACAATAGACTACGGTTGGGCGGTAGAGTCCAAGCCGTTGTTAGTGGTGATCCCCAATAGTGTGGGGGCTCAGTTGCAAGAATTAGTGGCTAAAGAAGCTAACGACGATGATGAGAACTCATGAGGTATGCAATGCTCTTTTACGTAATTACTATACCATATATAACATGCAAGGTACAATAGACTAGTTATTATTCATTACGCTCTGTATTTTTCATCTTAACACAAGAGCTTTTAAACATTACTACATTACGCTCTGCATTTTTCATCTTACTACAAGAGCTCTTACACTATACATTGCAGGATAGGTGATTCAATCATCATCACCACCTGCTGAGGTGATCCCACTTATCTCATAGCTACTGCGCTCAGGAAGCCAAATAAGGTGGATCATAACACGAATCATCCCGGGGCAACGAATCTCAGCACCGTTAGCTTTGGATTGTAAGTAGGGATCAAGAAGAGTACCCCTTACTTGGCAACCGACAAGATCATTGTAACTTATTGAGCACTTGATCGCCTCGATGTTGTGAACAGAAGAAGGCGAATAATCCATGGAAGATGAATGAACTCTACCTCCGATTGGAGCTGCTTTTATACTCCTGAAAAATGATTGATGTGAATTATTGGAGTAGACTATATCGCCATTATTGAGCGCGTACGAGAGTGATGTACACGTACATTAGTATAATGCATATTTTGTATGGATATGTGTGTCAAGTGAAAACATGCTTTGTATCTTGGATTTTACTAAGGTAAAAGTATCTGTGCTTGAGTAATTTAGGTGTGATTGAAATTAGGGACTGCTAGCAGATAAAGTGGAGGTCGAAGAGCACATCCTTACAAATTTATCAGGTTCGATACATCAAATAATATTGATTATGCTTATTACATCCTTACATACTTTAGAAGTGCTCATATACTATTACTATAGATAGTTGGCAAGATGGAAAGAGTGTTGGGTTGGAAGTGGGAGGTCATGGGTTCAAAACGCGGGCGAAAAAGAAAAAAACTTTCTTTGGTCATGCTAGTAGGGGATTTTAATGCTAGGACACAAAATATGCAATGTATCAAATATACTTCTGAGGATAATCAGATGTTAGAAGAAGTCTATGACCCCCAATTTGACAGAAGCTCGGCTGACCAGAATAAAAACCAAATGGGTGCGCTACTGTTAGAGCTTGGCTCTATCTGCAATCTAAAAATACTCAATGGCATTTCGAAATATCCTTGCTCTAACAAGTCAACATGTTTTACTTGGCAAGGAGACAGTACGGTTGATTATCTGCTAGCGCAGTCCACAGAACGAGTTCCTTATCTCAAGCTGATTGACAAGCAACCAGAATCGGACCATGTGCCTATCCTTTTTGCTTTGGATATGAGTTTGCGAAAATGCAGAGTGGAAAAGGAATTTGTCCCAAAAATCAAACTGGATTATGTGAAAAGAGATGCCTACCAACAAGCTTTGTCTGAATTGCTCGAAAATGCAAGGGAAGATAACTGCCCAAATGCTCAATCCTTATCCCAAGTTATCCTGAATGCAGCCAGAAAAAGCTTTGGAGAAACCCGAGCTTGTCCACCCGGCCGGAAATCCAAGTCTTGGTGGGACCAAGAATGCTCGCAACTGAGAAGGTCATTGCCATCGGGTCTGAAAATGAAACCCAAGTGGTACAAAAAAGCCTTAAAGAAGAAGAAGGCAGCATTTTACAAGACTCGACAGGCTGGCCTCAGTGCGCTTTTTGAAGAAAAGCCAAGAAGCTTTTGGTCTAAGTTGGCCATGCCCACCACAGGGCATAATTTGGAGACTTCAAAGCTGCTAGAATTTGTCAAGGAACTGTATTATGCCCCACAGGCCTCAAGGATGAACGGTTGCACCATTTTAGAAGATCTTTTCACTGAGGCAGAGGTTGAAGAGTACACTCAATCATTGGCAAATGGAAAGGCAGTCGATTTAGAAGGGCTTTCGGTGAACCCGATAAAATGGGAGGAGATGGGCTGATTCCATATCTCACGAAGGTTCTTAATGATGCGGCAAAGGAGGGTCTCCCTAGACAATGGCAAACATGCAGAGTAGTACCTATTTACAAAGCGAGAGACGAAGCGGGGATCACGAAGCTATAGAACAATCTTAGTAGGCAGCATCTTTTCCAAAATCTTTGGAGGCATTCTCGAGAAGAAAATTGCTGCATGGGCTGATTCTCTGGATAAGAGGGCCATCACACAAGCAGGATTCCGGAAAGATCATAGCACTTATGATCACATTTTATCACTCCGAGTCTTAATGGAGAGAGCTAAACGTCCCAGAAAATCGTTGCACATGGCTTTCATTGATTTCTCGAAGGCTTTCGACTCCGTCCCCAGAGCAGGCTTAGAAGAGAGGATGGAAGAGTTAGGCCTCCCAGAGAACATACGTGGAGCAGTGGCCAAATTGTATGAAGAGGTAATTGCTAAACTTTCCTGTAAGCTACCAGATGAGGTTCCGCAAAGACGGTGGATGGAAACAAGGGCTGCCCCTTATCTCCCACGCTCTTCGGGCTTTACATTGACTCCCTAGAAGAATGGATGAGATCCAAAGGACAAGCTGGAACATTGCTCGGAAACTTTCTTATCCAACTCTTAATATATGCAGATGACGTGGTCCTTCTCTCAGAAACTTCACAAGGGTTACAAACACATCTAGACAACCTGGCCCTCTTTTGCACAAACAAATGTATGAAGGTGAACTTATCCAAGTCTAAATGCATGGTAAGTGGCACGTTCTCAAAACCAGATTTCTTTTATCAGAATGAACAGTTGGAATTGGTTAATGTTTACAAATATCTAGGATTGGAATTACGCTCAAATTACAAATTTGAAGGTTTGCATTGAAAAAGCGCATTGCGGGAGGCAAGCGTGCCACATGTCTGACATGTTGCAAAGATGCCATAAAGCTGGTTTAGCAGGATGGAAGCTCCAAAAAATGCTCTTTAAGTACCACGGTGCAAATCAGTAGTGCTATATGGCTGCCCAATTTGGGGGCCATCTCTATCAAGCAAAATGTGGGAGAAGATAGAAGGAGTGCTCAAACTCTTCCTTCGGGAAGAACTTGGGATAAAAAAACAAGTACCCTATGCAATGATTTTAGCGGAGACAGGGATGCTTCCCTTACAGGCTGAAGCTTTGTGCCAAACATTGTCATATGTCAACAGGATCAGCAATGTAGAGGAGAGTCGGCTCCCTCACCTTGCAATGCAAACCTCGAGCAGCCAAGGGTGGTTCCAAGAAGTAAAGGAGTGGTTACATAAATGGGGACTGGAAGAGGCGTAAATTGGCCTACCACGCATTTAAGAAGGGATCCAGCGATCCGATTCAGGCCAAGGTCGTTGAGAAACTGTGGCAAGAAAAGGGTACAAAGATGGAGTTTTATCAGTCAGAGATTAACCCAATGTTAATATACGCAGAACAAGATTATCTGAAAACATCTCCACGTGTCAGGAAAGTCATTGCCAGATATAGGCTCAGCTCTCATCACCTAAGGATCGAAACAGGTCGATGGATGAAAATCCCAAGGGAAGAAAGAATTTGCCTGTTTTGTGAAGACGGCCAGATTGAAGATGAAGAACATACCCTTCTTCGATGCACACAATACGATCCAATAAGAGCGAGATATGAGGCTGAACACTCTAACCTTTTCTCTCTGTGGCAGATGGATCCTCTCCGTCTAGGAGCATTCATATCTGATATAGATAAGCATCATCTTATGTTAAAAACTCTGCACAATACTTGATACTTTTTTTTGTATTTCAGCTTCATGCCCTTTTGGGTCTTAAGAAGCTCGATTTAATCATATTATTATTTATTATTATATCCTTGACAGGTACACAAGTCTTCAACGATTCACTCATCATCAACACCTGCTAAGGTGATGGCATTCAGCTCATAGATCTCCTGATCAGGAAGCCAATAAAGGTGGATCACAACACGAGTGAGCTTCCTGCAACCACTCGAAGGACCATCTGTTTTGGACTGCAGCCATGGATCAAGATTGATACCATTTCTCACGCATTCATACAGATCATTATAGCTCAGGTAGCACTTGAAGGATCGGATGTGCTCCGGACGAGGAGGCAAGGAAGCCATGGGAGATGAATGGCCTCTACCATCGAATGGAGCTGCTTTTATAGTGAAGTAAAATTATTGATGTGAATTGGTGTAGATTGTAGCGCCATTATTGAGCTTGTACAAGTATCACGTACATGTACAAGTATAACGCATAATTTGTATGGATATGTGTATGTTATGACCTCATGTATCTTGGACTCAAGAAGTAGGTGAAAGTATTGGTGCTTGAGCAAATTAGGTGTGCTTAAAATTCTCAAAATTGCGTTATTTTCTCCAATTAATGAAATCATGTTTAACAGGACTATAAACAACCTTCACAACTACGACGATTTTGATAAGGATAAGCAGCAATGCAAGAGCAGAATCTACTGACAGAGAAATTCATGGATGGGACGGAAAACATGAGCTTGGAAGAAAAATATTGGCTGGGAAGGAAGATCGGCTGGGAATTGAGCAGAAAAGGGGAGGATTTATGGGAACTTTGTGACGCTCCAGAATCTACACGATGCTCTCATCATATAAATGTGGGAATTCCTCTCCTGTGGCAACTACATCACCATGGAAGGGCCCTCCGTCTAACTCAGACCACTTGGGATGGCCAAGTGTCCGGGCGAGGAACACGAAGGTGTCATTCGTCCCACGTCCTCTATGGGAATCCTATACAGCAGAAGCGTACATACATGTTAGCACACAACAATCATGCTCAAAATAATATACCACCACAAAGGGTGGCCCATCCATCATCATCAACTAAATAGCAATACAAGCACAAGATAACATAGGCAATATACCATAAATAAGGCTCTACCCTGGGTTCAGACTCCATGGGGTCGACTGATGGTCAAGGGCTCAAGATATCAGCAGACAGAGGTATAACATGGCGTTGACTGGCATGGCTAGGGTAGTCCACTCCATCCGCCCCTCTTGTGCACACTTTGCAGATGGGTTGAAACATGCTATAGAGTGATTGTAACCTTTCGAAAATGCAATCTCATGGAGTCACCATATGAGACTACTCCCAGTTACGTATCCCCAATCCAATGAGGCAGGTCAGGGAGGCGTCCCCTTCCTGACCACGATGAATCCCTGGGTGTACTAGAGAATGCGTGCCTCTTTAGCGACCCCCCATCCGTACCTGACTTCAACCCCCCAAAATCCATGGGCCACCTCAACAGACCCATCGAGCCCAGGATGTCCATATAGGCACGTTTCCTACGACCCAGGAGGTGTCAAACCCATACCCGGCCCCAACACGAGGACGAACTATAAGCCTAGCACACTGTAGGAGTTCTATAGCCACGCTAGGCAAGATCCCACCCCCGTTTTACCATCGTAGCCATTATTTGGTGCTGAATCATGATATAGCATCCAATAGCATCCACATCCAGGTGGGCTCTTGTGCACAGGCCACAATTACTGGGTCTTAAGGGTTCTAGCTAGAGATATCTCTACTTCTAGGAAGCTTTCAGGTCTCTACCCTTCCTTAACCCCAGACATATAGGAGAAACAGAAAGAGAGAAGACAATCATAATCAAAGTATCCATCATCAACTTAGTAAACGCATAAAAGAGAAATTAACCATTCCATCTAATCAGAGAAGTGTTAGCTGAAGCACAGACTATCTAGAGACTAACCTGTCTCTTGGCTAGAGCCATTGTCACGAAAGGCTTCCATTCTTCAAGTCTGGTCACAGCAGCTGGTAGCTCCTCCTTCTTCCAACTCTCCCCAAATCGATTTGGGGCAGAATTGGGGGTAGGGCCCCAATTTGCCCTCCAAACTTGGCAAGTTCCCTCTGATCAATCGATTTGGGCCAGGTGACACTGCCTAGTTAGCTGACTTTTACTAATTAATAATCTAATTAGCCTAATTAGGTTATTTACTCACTAATGTTTTAGCATAGATAATAAAAACCCTTTTAGGTTAGCTCAAGTTATCCCCTATCGACCCATAAGGGTCTAATTATATCCTGGTGACATGTCATAGTATGTATACGTATACCGTATAAATACGTGGAACGTCACAGAATTGAGGTCCAGAGCGATTGCCGCAGTTGTGTAGGGAGTAAGTGGGCGGGGATTAATTGTGAGCTTGAAGGCGATTTTTTGTGCACTCAGCGAAGAAAGCAAAGAAGATGGTTGATTAGAAGTTACTCTGTTCTAGCTGCAGTAAAAAAGGCTCCGCCTCTTCTGATCTGATCTGGGACTTAAACTGTAGAAGCTCTGCCTTATCCTGCTCTCCGCATTAGCAGAAGCAACACCATTAACTTAATGGAATGGGCCTTCATAAGTCTGCCTCAGATCCGCACTCCAACCTCAAAGCAAGCTAAACTAGAAATATGAAATAGATAGCCATGATTGCATGATGCGCTTCTTTCCAAGCTTCTTTTCCTGGAACGACCCTAATAACAGAGTTTGGGTCCATGACAGAGAAAGGAGCCAAAGATGTTCAGGAAGCTCTTCGCAGGTACTCTGGCCAGGTGCAGCTGGTCTCCAAACTAAGAAAGCTTGATGTTCACAATTTTTAGGCATATAGTCTGGGTTTGATCAGGATCTTGATTGCTGGAGTTGCAACAGCAGCTACCACATAATAATACTTTTACTGGGGATTTACAAGGATTGGCCTAGTCTGTGGGCATCCTGCTGCAGTGTCATGCTGTGAATTAAACATTAATATACCTCATCTGGTTATCGCTTAATTTTTAGTGCAGATTCAATACAAGAGATCTATAAATTCTATAAATTGTGCTTCCATACCTATTTGATTCATTACAAGAGATCTTGATCTTTTACTTGGCTGAGTCCCTGTTGCAAGAGCTCTTAAGTTCTTAAATTCTACAACTTTGTATCAGATTGAAGCATTGAAACATGGCAGCATTTTGTATAGGGGGAAGGAAATCGAGACCCCCTTCCAGCGATGGGCGGGGGGGGGAGCCTGCATCGGGTCGCGAGGCTCCCCACATCCCACTGAAAAAGAGGACGATTGCTTCCCCAAACAAGGAAGATGGAAGCCTGCATCGGATCTTCAAGATTGCTGTTCATCTTCACCGGATCTTCACCGATTGCTCTTGATTTTTACCGGGTAAGCGGAACAGAGTCCCCGTTTCCATTCCGGATTGTAGGGGACTGCCAATGGCAGCACCAGATTCATTCCAGCGACCCATCTTCCTTGTTGTATGCAGAATTTTTAGTTTTTAAATGTTTGTTTTGGTGTGTTAATTATGGGAGACCTTGTTTTTTGGGTAAAAAAAATTCAAAAAACACAATGAACCGGCAGGGTTCAACTTATAAGGGTAGACCCTACTTTTTTTTCTAAGGGCATATTTTGAGTTGCCCTTTCTTGGGAAGGTTAAACTTTTATCAGCCTTTTTATTCCATGGCACAATGTAAACTGTCCTTATTTACCACAAAATTCATAATAAAATAACATCTGTCTATCAAAGCACAATTTATAGAAAACAAAGCTTATATGCATGAGTTTAAGAAAAGATTAGAGTACTAAACCAGACAAGGTAAAGTTAACTTTAAGATCAAACACCAAACAACTTTCTACAATTCCCCAATTCGTCGCTCCTTCGCATTCATCCATTCCTTGTAAATAGATGACCAATCAACTTCTTCCATGTTCTTCGGACCATTTAATGACATGAACATTAACAAATCTAAGCTTTTGAAGCTCAATCTACTTCTATCATCGTCTTTGATGCTATTTAATTTTGAGAAACTCCTTCCACATTCCACTGTAGAGGCCGGAATCACTAAAATCATTTGCAGCTTCTTCATTTCAGGATATAGTTGACCTAAGTCCAATTCAAACCCACTGAAAAGCCAAGCCTCATGTAAAGACTTTCTTGGACAACGGCCCGTCATTCTTAAAGTGAAATCCATGCATTCAACTCGACATTTTTGTCCATCAATCCTCCCAACGAGAGAGCCCCCTTTTCCCACTCTCCCTTTGCTTTTCGAAATATAGGAATTTCTTGCTTTTTTACAATAAAAATATAGACTAATGCTATATATATTTAATATTGACATTAAATAGAATTTTAAGGCTTTTCCAAATCTTTGCCCTTATGTTAAAGGTTCCGTAATTTTTTGCCCTTCCAAGGGGAAGGGCATTTTTTTTATGTCACCCTTATTTATAATGCCTATAAATTTTTTCCCCTTCTTTTGCAGGGGAGGAGACCAGTTTAGGCCATGTGAAAGTTGATCATTGAATGAACGACATATAAACCAGTACTCATACCCTACACCTGTTTTGCTTGTAAAAGACAAATTCTAAAACTTTTCAGCCACCTGCTATGTTCGTAAAAAACAAATTCTAGCCACCTGCACCGATCGGAACTTCTATGAAATTCCGGCAATTTGTGCCCCAAATTAAGCTTGCCTGCTCGAGAAACTCTCTGCCGCTAACGGCTTGCTGTGATCGGGTCCCCGAGATCTGCAGCCATTGAGAAACGCTGCCCTTAGCATATATATAAGGTAACTTTTACAAGGCATGGAGGAGATTTTATTGAATCGTAAGTATAGAAGTAGCTTAGCTCCAAAAACGCAACATCTGAGTTGATAAGGCCCATCGTATTTTCCGTGGAACTCAAAGCATGGTATCAGCGGCTACAAAAGTGCTTTTTTTGCTCACCACTAGCAGCAGGTTTTCAAATTCAAGCCAGGACGTGCCATTTGGTACAGGATGGTGGTGGGCATATGCTGGCATATCGGCATTTTTAGTCATATTCGCTGGCATAATGTCTGGTCTAACCCTTGGGCTGATGTCTCTTGGGCTTGTGGATTTGGAAGTCCTTCAAAGGAGTGGAACCGACACTGAAAAGAAACAGGCTGGTAAGCTTTTTAGTAATTCGCCTTACATGTTTTGGTGGCTAGGATTGTTCTTGATATGCCTGAGTGGACTTAGGAGGACCCTGTAAAGTTTCAAGTGAAAAAGTATATCGTCATTAAAATTTTTGCTAATGTAGATGATCAAGCCAATACTTAATAGGTGATGCTGTCGTGCCCTTTTTTATTGCACATGGACAGCAACATGAATATGAGTTTATTATGCCTTTTAACTAAGGTGATCGATGCTGCTTCTGGTCATAAGGAAATGGGTTGGCATTGCTTTAGTCTGCCTTGCTTCCTTAAAATTGTTCAACTTGGTATAATCAGCAGATTTATTTTACAAAATTTAGGTGCTTGAAATAAGAGGTAGCCATCAAGCATTTTTGGAGAAACCACTTGAAAGATCATTCTCTCCTCCTTAATTTGCTTCTAATGACAATTCCCATATATCATCAGAAAGTTAAAGGCATCCGAATAATGCAATAAAATGTGAAGTTTTTTGTAGTAGAAATTAGAAGCAACTGGGAAATATCTCGCACAGCATGTAGATATGTCAGATCTCTCCTTATTCTAGACTAAAGTTAGCTAACTAGGAATTTAGATAAGGAAAATGCAGTAAGGCTAGATTGTAAAATGCCACTTTTGGAAAACGAAACAAAAAACCTCAACCAAATGTTGGCGCATTTAATCATGTGAATAACTTCATGAGAAAGCTGGTTTCAATTTGCCACGATGTGAATTTTGCAAAATGCCTCTGAAAGATGTGCAATTGCATCAGTTTGTTTGTTGTAACAAAATGACTGACTGTTGCTTTTGCAGCAAAGATTTTTCCTGTTGTACAAAAGCAACATCAACTTCTAGTCACATTGCTCCTCTGTAATGCAGTGGCAATGGAGGTAATTCAAAACAAGAGAAAGCACAATAGGTTACACCATCCAAGATGATAGTTCACTTGACACAATTAGATTTTATATTGGTCTTTATACTAGATAAAAGAAGAACTTATATCAGCCTTTGTTTCAACCTTTGTTTTCTTCATTACGGACCACTTGCTGGGAAACCTGTGTAAACGACTAAATGGACATTGTACACCAACATGGCCATCCTTAACAATCTAGTGAAAGTTAACTAGCTTCAGTATATTAACAAATCATAGTCTCCTGCCGCCCTTGGAAAATGCAGGTCCACTAGGAGTAGCAAATTTATTGCACAACTGCAGGGACATTCGCCTGTTTATCCCTTCTGCTGTCAGCATCCTTTTTTTCAAACCCAAAATGTCTCTCTTTCTGTCCCCCCGGCTGCTTTTCCTGAGCTCAGAACTCTAGATAAGTTAGAATCTATAGATAAGTTAGAATCTAGAACAGGACAATGCCATGATAACATTCAGTTGAGCCCATTAAGAAATATGATAAGGGCACAAAAATGACTGAATAAGAAGCATCTACCTGACAAAAAGGATCGCCTTAAGTCCTGGACTCTATACCCAGGAGCTGCAGTTAATTATACCACATTTCCACTGACCAAAAATTAAAATTTCAAAACTTGGTCAAAAGCCTTTCAAGTTGGTACCTTCCCACTTTCCACCACCACATAAATTATCCTGTTTAACAAGAAATATAGATGCTTTGAAAAACACGCAATTTTGTTTCTAAGCCACTTTCAACATCCCAGCTTTACCCCACAATGCAGGCTATGTTCTGATCTAACCACCATAATTTTGGGCAAAGAGTCGGCTTCAGATAATTTTCCCCTTAACAACCAATTTTGGCTATCTTGCTCAGCTTTATTGCAGCTCCAAAACTTGATTAGGAGTTATCAATCTCATGTTCTACAATATGTGGCCATCATGGTTTCTCAGATGATGGAGAAGCATGAGGATACATTTCTTACATTTGTTTAGAACATATATTTTCTGATTAGGAATTATCCGGAGCATGTGTCGACATTAAATGTCGTTCGACCAAACTCCTTTTTTGACTATGTCTAGTTATGCTTTGTCTTATTATATTCATTTCTTGAGAATGCTGATGGGATGCTTGCAGGCTCTTCCTATATTTCTGGATAAGATATTTAATCCCGTTGCTGCAGTGATTTTGTCAGTAACTTTTGTTCTTGCGTTTGGCGAGGTTAGAATCTTCTTGCTCAAGCAATTTTGTTATAGTCAGTTTCTTGATGTTGTAGTTACGGGATTTATATAAGAAGCTAAAGGTATGAATAAGCCTTTGTGTATATTTCTGCATGAGAGTTATCTTTAAGATTGCTTTGGAATATTTAATCTTTTAATACCGCGCCTCTCTTACAACTAAAGGATAAGAAAGACAGAAAAAGGAAAAATTATAAGAGCATAGTTTACTCTGGGAACCTTTGCAGAAAAAGACTTAGTTGCGGTTGGCCAATTATAATACTCATCCGTCCATTCCTTTAGCCATCCTCAATATTGTGGATGGCAGATGCACCTAGCCACCTTCAGTTTTAGTTTACATGAGTCCATGACTTGCCTTTTCTTTCTGGACATGGAAGTCAAGAGATATGACTGCGGTACCATATCTTTACCTGTCTGTGTGTCAGGAAGCAGATTTTGCATCATCTTATCTGCAGGGGTTTGCCTCTAATTTGAATAATCCTTTACTGCTCCATTATCTGGACCAGCATTGTTGCATTGCTAGCATAATTGCTAAGCTGCATTGCTGTAGCTCTTGAAGGTGAATAATGACCCCTTGAATAAGGGGGGTCCAGAGGAGGCACGTTCCATTAACCATTTGAATCTTTTCTATACTTTTTTACAATATTAGGGTCCCAAATTTGAACTTCGTATACACTAGTATGTGAGCCTTTTGTTGCCAGTTTCATAGGTAAGATTGTTTGCATTTTTCCCCATGTCATGAGTCCTCCACATTGCAGCAGTTCTGAAGGTACGTACATAAGATTTGCTGCAGAAATTGACATGCAAATATCCATATGAGGTCTCCGAGTAGTGCGGCGGACGCTCCAAGAAGCTCATGATGGAAGCACAAGTGGGTTCTTTATGTCTCTTGCTCTTACAACTAACTTCAGTTTCACTGCTACGGGAAGTATGGGGTTGTCGCAAATGAGGAGACAACCAGTATTTTTGTTATCCCAATCTACCTTTGGCATCTGTTTGTGTCAAATGTAATGGCAGCCAATATTCATTCTGTCACCATCTATGTGCCTGTGAAATGGGTGTAATCATATACTGCAGTTCTGAAGGTACGCACATAAGATTTGCTGCACAAATTGACATGCAAATATCCATAGGAGTTTTCCGAGTAGTGTGCCAGACGCTCCGAGAAGCTCATGATGGAAGCACAACTGGGTTCTTTATGTCTCTTACTCTTATAACTAACTTCAGTTTCACTGTTATGGGAAAGGATGGGAAGTATAGGTTTGTTGGAAATGTGGAGACAACTGGTATTTTTGTTATCGCAATTTACATTTGGCATCCGTTTATGTCAAAAGTAATGGCAGCCAATGTTCGCTCTGTCACCATGTATGTGCCTGTGAAATGTGAAAGTAGGTTCAGGAATTCGCTAAGAAAGAAAGATAGGCAGAAGTTCTATATTAACATCTAGGGAAGACCCATAGGGTCTATGGGACCAAGAGTAACAAAATTGAGGATCTGCAAGGAGGTTGAAAGCCTTCAAGACACTAAAATGTCTATTACTAGGACCACTAATAAAAATTAAAGAATACCAAATGATTAATAGTAGAGGTCTTAATATGCAATCCAACATGTTCCTCAGCCCAGCTACTAGTTTTAGCATCAAGTGGTAGCAAAGAGTTTTATATACAGACTTTAGTGGGTATTTTTATAACAAGATTGAACCCTGATGGTCTCATGATGGTCTCAAATCTCTGTCTGCCACATGAACCCTGGTGCCGTGCCTGCCTTAATATCTGCACCTGATTAACGTCTTAAAGACCCGTATGCTTTATGAGACCTGATAAATACAACATTTTAAACCTACTAGGACATGATGTTCCTCATCATTAGAGAATAATAATTTCACATGTAAAATAAGTTTTGATGTTGTTGACATTCCTGCTTTAATATCTGCACCTGATTAGCTTCTACTAAAGACCCATACCATTTATGAGACCTGATAAATACAGCATTTTAAACCTGTTAGGAGGACATCATGCTCCTCATCATAACTATAATGAATGATTCCAACTTTGCAAGGATAACCATTTAAAATTTTTAGTTCTGATGTCAGCACTTTGTGAGGGCCCTTTTTTTGAAATGACTTTTCGTGCTTTGGTTTTACAGAGCTTTTTATTCTTTTAGGAACTTCTAATGTTACTCGCTTGAGATCAGGACACTTCCTTTTCTTTTGTAGTCTCTTTTTTTTTTAAAATAAAATGCTCCAAGTCCAGACCATACAGTACTATTGAAATTCTTAGTCCATCCTTCATCTCCAACTGGTGGAAAGACACCCTTGAACCTCACATTGTTTAAATAGCCAGGTCTTATAATAAAGCCACCATGAATCAAATAAAATCTTCTTTCAATTACGTGGCAGGGTTCAAAAGAAAACATTCCTAGCTAACGTTTCCTTGTATCTTCGAACTGTGATGTTGGAGTGTTAGGAACATCAAGAATGCACTATGGAAAGGATTGTTGTGATTGCATAGTTCAAGCAGGATTGTCATGGGAGGATCGTAGGAGGACCACTATGATTGGACATCAATCAAATTTGTGATTGAACATCAATCAAATTGTTAAATTTTTAGAGAGGTCAGTTTTGTTTGACAACTTCTTTGGCAAATCCATTTGTCGATCTGTGTGTTCAGTCAATGAAGGGGTCCTATTGGTTGACTGAACTGGATCAGTTGTATGGCAGAGTATGCGATTTGCAATTGAGTGCACTTGATCTGGCAACACACGGTATCATTGAACACATATTAATGCTGATACGCATTAAATCAAATTACATGTATGACGTGTGAAAAGTGGCAGCGATGGTAGTTTTCATATCAGTAATTGGCTCTATTGGTTTGTTTTTCTTGACCTCCTCAACCACGTGCTAGTTTCTGCTGGTTTGTCCTTCATACTTATCGGTAATTGTATAAATTTGGCAATTTGAGTTGGCCGAGCTTTGATGCTTGTAAGTTTCTTCCCTTATTTTGCCGCTTTTGCATTAAGATTTGCCCTTTCTATCTCTAAAAGTGTTGGGCAAAGTCCGGGAACACTATAAACCAAGCGGTTGAAATACCAAGCGGTTGAAATCGCAAATTTTCCGGTTAAGTTGGTGTACCGTTTTCGTAGGAATTTTTCCGGTAAGTTTTCTTATAGTTTTCTATCAAGACAATCTAAATTTCTGGCTCTAAACATAAGATATCCGACGGGTCAAAGTAATCATAGGACATTTTTTCGATAGGACCTAACAAGTTTGCCCAAACACTAATCTGTAACATATGTAAGGTATCGAGGACTCCATTTAAATGGCTTTGAGAGATTTGAGCATTATGTCTGGGCCAATAATTGGTGAATAAGGAGCTCCTGTTCCTACAGATTGGACCGGTGTCTCTGTAGACATTTCATACAGCAGCATGGGTTGGCGTATCTGCGATTTTGTTAAAAAAAATTGGCTTGAAAGGCTATGGCACAAGCAAATGGTCATAAAGCAGACTAGGGCCATGTCTGATACGATTGAGGATATTTGGGTTGTTGGAACAACATAAAATTATAGTTCACACAATAAAAGAATAGAGCATCGGCTAATATGATCTTTATTCACGCACAACTGATAGGGCAGCACCATTAACCACTATTCACGCACCACAGATACATGCACAACTGATATGGCAACACTATTAACCACTCAACTGGAGCACCATTAACCACCCAACTGGATCCACTGGTTCCACCGGGTTATGGCAAATACAACACATTAGCTGTAGCTTCTGGCTTTTAGGATTGATCAAGCTACGTAGACTCTGAAGGAACAATAATTGGCTTAGAGAATAGATAGGATTCAATAGTCACAAATTGCGATGTGTTGTGGCAATTATCTGTGACCCCTTGTCACATTTTTGGATATTATACGTTTTCGGCCATTACTCTCTATGGAAAGTGTTCACCCAATTCGAAAACTAAATCCCGAGACGGTTCTAGAGAAGAAAAAACCGCAACAATCTGAGCTCTGGTTGTGGAGATAACTTCAATTGAAGTTTTTTATTTATAGATGTCTTGACGACTTCGGTCTTTTTTTTAGCAGGCACTTGCCTTTTATATTAAAATAGCTATTTGGAACTAATAATATCACGACCCTGCCCCAATATTAGTGATTCGACCCTTTTCATAAATATTACAATGGTTGTATTGTCAAATGTTCATTGAGGAATATTAATATCCCTTGTCTTATATTACTAGGCAACATCTAGGAATATTAATTTATATGGAATTTGCCATATTTTCATAACCCAAATGCTGTGGGCCACTCCCCCGTGCTTGCTCCATATCAATGTCAACAAGGAAAAACCCTCAAACCACGACCATTCCCATTGAACGCAACTGCTTCTAACCTGAAAATGATGCAAGAAGCCAAATCAAGAAGATTTCAATTAGTAGAAGACAAAGAAATTTGGAAATGATGCAAGAAACCAAATCAAGAAGATTTCAGTCAGTAGAAGACAAAGAAATTTCAGAAGAAGACAAATTCACATGCAAATTAAAAAATTTTGATTCGGTACCAAAGGCATTTGAAGAAATTGGATAGAAGGGAGAGAATGCTACTTTTGGAGAAGGCGACGTTGGCCTTTTCCCCACTGCTATTTTTTGGCACAAAAACATATTTTGGTAAATACAAGAATTTGTTGATGTACAATATTTGAATATATTATATTTAAAAAAACGGCCAAATTGTAGGGGCATTTTGGTAAATTTTCTATCAAAATGAAGGCATAGCATTTTCATTGAAAGCCTTCTAAATCCTCCAGTTAGAAGACAAAATATGTAATTAGTAGCTCTAGCTAGAAAAGGAGGAGATTTTGCTATGTTTTCTGAAGCTGCCCTTACAACGGAGGATGAAATTGTATTGAGCAAAAAGAATAAGACCAGAAAACCTTTTGCCACGAAGAAAGGGCAAGGCTTCCGAATTCCCTAACGAGGATGCACCCTAAGGGCAGATCCTTGTTAGGGCGTAGTTTGAGTTTGGCCATGGTGCCATATCATCAAATCAAAGAAGAAACCAAGATCATTCCTATGATTTTCTAATTTTTAGTTAACTCTGGCTTTGCTAGAAGATAAAGATAAAACGGAGATTTCTCTTCTACAAAACAAAGCAAGTCTTTATTGAGCTTTTCAGATGATGTGTTCCAGCATGTGAAAATTTTAGGATCGACTTGGACTTCTCAGCAACAATCCGATACTTGATTTTACAAGGTTATTGATTGTCTTACAAGGTAATCATGATAGTCTTAACAAGGTAATCAAGACAGGCTTCCAAAGCAAAGTAAGCATGGATGCTTTGTTAGGTAATTAGGAATATGCTTGGTTAGGCTTAGGCTCAGGGGCTTAATAGGACTTGAACCTATAATATCCTTGTTGGGTTAGATGCCTTTTAACAAATTCGACCATAGGCCTGCAATTGATCGCTACCAAAGGCCAAGCAGAAGTTAATGGAATAAATAGGAGCCAATGGAAGGACTCGTTTTGTGGCGGGGTTCTCCACGAGGCACAATGAAGAGAGACCGATGATATCGTCCGGTAACCAGTGTTGACCACTGACCCATACAGACGTGACTAATGACCGATTATCCCTGTCAACCACAAGCAAGGTAGCGGCGGGTTTACGTCCATCCCCGGCCGGGTACACCCCGCCCTCCCAATGCTCCATTGTTCTGGATTTTCGAGTTTCATGTCAGCCAAACCCATACGTTAAGGATGGTTTCCCATGGAACTAGAATTTCAGGTTTTCAGATGGTCAGAATGACATGCCTGGTGTTCACATGAGCACTTCACCTGTTTAAAGACAAGCTAACGTAAAGACCAAGATTGGGACCTGCTTTATCATTTTGCACATCCATCGACTCAGATTCGTGCTACCAAGAAAGGAGGCTGAGGTCTGTTGTTTATGGGAATCATACATCCAGGTTTGGCATCCAGGTCTACCCATTCATACTGGTTCAAGGGAAACCATTCTAAGAGGGCAACAATTCCTATTACTGCCCCAAATCCTAAAACTTTAAAACTGGTGATGAAGACTACAAAACAGGTGCATCTACAACAAATATTTGCAACCTAGAAGACAAAGCTAGACAGAGTTGAGATTTTCAGATGCCTCCACCATCCAAATTTTTGAGGTATGTAGGATGAACTCCGGCAAAGGGAAGGTAACGGAAATTCTCGTTCTCGTTCTTGCCTTGCCACATGGCAATGTCGGCACAGGTAATTGCCTAATCGAGCTGTGCCCTAAAACATCATCTATGTAACTTGAAAATTTCTTGCTACGCGACAAGGTTGGGTCTACTTCAACCCAGTCACGTGTACCTCGAAATTTTTTTTTTTTGGCATGAAGCAATACCAACAAGAAGACCCCCCCTCTAGAACCCCCTCCCCAACACACCCCCAACCAAAAAAGAAAAAAAAAAAAACATGTGAGATACAAGTAGGCAAATCGAGCTACGCAAGAAGACAAAAGGAGATCTTCGATTAAACTTTCAGGTCCTATGCCCATGGGAAACCACCCTTGGCTTGATTACCTTAGATTTCGAAGCCGCATGGCAAGATCGACCTTGATGCCAAACAAACATCATTCACATGGACACTTAAATGTCATTTTTGTTCTTGGCTATTTGGAATGGAAATGATCACAAAGAAGCATCGTCTGCACAATTTAGAACTGGACCTGGGCGTCGAGAAATGGCAAGGCCTTTCTTGGATCTCAGGTTCCAACCTCGACTATTCATGGGAATATCAGTGTTGCTATTCGACCTCCAGAAAGCCTGGAGGTTTCATGCCAATGGGAAACTCCGCTTAGTCACTTTTAGATAAGTTTTGATATTAGCTTTTGATCCCTCATTTTTTTTTTTAATTTAAAATGACTCTTTTACTTTACTAATATTGATCATTTTACCCTTGGGATAAATACTTCTTATCTTTTGTGGGTATCTTTTAGATACAGCTTTTGCCATTCAAGTACCTATCTCATTCTCCCCATTTGCACATCAAAGTGCATACCATCCTTTATCAAATGATCTCCCCAACACCCCCAACCATAAAAAAAAAACATATGAGATACAAGTAGGCAAATCGAGCTACGCAAGAAGACAAAAGGAGATCTTCGATTAAACTTTCAGGTCCTATGCCCATGGGAAACCACCCTTGGCTTGATTACCTTAGATTTCGAAGCCGCATGGCAAGATCGACCTTGACGCCAAACAAACATCATTCACATGGACACTTAAATGTCATTTTTGTTCTTGGCTATTTGGAATGGAAATGATCAGAAAGAAGCATCGTCTGCACACAAGAAGACAACCTCGTAGCATCTGCATGCAAGAACAAATTTAGAACTGGACCTGGGCGTCGAGAAATGGCAAGGCCTTTCTTGGATCTCAGGTTCCAACCTCGACTATTCATGGGAATATCAGTGTTGCTATTCGACCTCCAGAAAACCTGGAGGTTTCATGCCCATGGGAAACTCCGCTTAGTCACTTTTAGATAAGTTTTGTTGATATTAGCTTTTGATCCCTCATTTTTTTTTCTTTTAAAATGACTCTTTTACTTTACTAATATTGATCATTTTACCCTTGGGATAAATACTTCTTATCTTTTGTGGGTATCTTTTAGATACAGCTTTTGCCATTCAAGTACCTATCTCATTCTCCCCATTTGCACATCCAAGTGCATACCATCCTTTATCAAATGATCCCCCTTCCCGGCCCCTTTTAACACATTCTAGAAGCATCATCTCATATGAGGTGTGAATGGAGGGAGGAGGGAAAGAGACCGCTCGAAGTATGATTAATCTGCTCAAAGACTAGAAGGCAAATAAATTTGTCGGAAATTAAAGAATCTTGTTAGGCATTAGTAGTGAGTGATTTGAAGTCCGTTTTGTCCTTGATCATCCAAAACCAACCAATTTGATCATATGTTGCATGATGTACAGGTTATTCCTCAAGCAATTTGTTCTCGTTATGGTTTAGCCGTTGGAGCAAATCTTGTCTGGCTTGTACGGATCCTTATGTGTATATGTTATCTTGTTGCTTTCCCGATTGGAAAGGTAAGCTTCTCAGATGTGTGTCATGCTCTAATGATCATAAATGTCGACATAGCTTTAGCATTCTTTTTTCCTCTCTTTCCTGGTTCCCCTTGTAGTCTTCAAATTGATCTCTAAATAAATAAAGGCTTGTTTTTTGGATTGCCCCCTGTTAAGGGGCAGGCCTTTAGGGAGAGAGTGGGTTTTGGTGGGGCATATTTTGTGTACATTTAAAGACCTAAGGGTGATAGCTTCTAATTCTTTTTTCTATGGTGGAAAAATTTTTAGTATATTTTTAAATGATCATGGACTAAGCTTTTTGGCATTTTCGATGCCACATGTTTTTCAAATCTGCCAGAAAACTCATTCTGTCATCCCCACCAAAAACTATTCTATGATTGTGAAATTATAGCCGTGCCTTTTTTCTTTTTCTATTTGATAGACTATATAGAGAATGGAAGGGGTAGATTCATGTCTATAAGTTATTATGCCTGTGAGACTGTCAAGTCTATAAGACATTCATTCAATATTATAAAACAAATCATCTAATGCATCTTCTGATAGTAATTCATTAGTCTCTCCTACCTCTAACTCGTCTACTTTTAAGGTTCTTAAAACATCGTTCTACACTCGAAATATCAATGATACATCTCCTAATACGTGATCCTGAAAAATTAAAGAAAGCCATCAACGCGTCAGCACATACATTATGCTTCTCTCAAATATCTCTGTAAGCATGTCAATGTAGAAGTACATGTTCCTCATCTTCAAGTATCCCTGCCTCATATATCTTACACAATATAAGCTCGTGAGGAATGTCATTCCACCTGCCTACTTCAACACCAAGCCTATGTGAGCTCAGCCTCATCCTGCAGATGGCACGCCTATGCTTCGTGAAAATCCCCTCTGACAAATACTATGCCTCCTACAATGTGGGATTAATATGGACCCTATAAAACTCCCTTTTAACTACTTCATCTCTCTATGGCCTCTGAAGAACATTCATTTTGACTCATATGCGGATATCATCTTTATGCAAAACTAAATCCTAAATGTTTTTTTTTTTCCATCGTGCCATCCACTGAGTGGCATCAGCAAACCAGCCCTTAATATATAACACCTTATAGATATATAATTAAGGAGTTTGCAAAGCGCCTCTGCCTCCGTGTGAGCATCCCACATCCTGCGAATATCATATCATAGAGAGTTTGTATTTTTGTTCCAAGTTCAAAGAATTTATTTTGAAATTTCTCAACCTTTTTTCAAGTCTCCAATGCCAATCCAGGATCCCTTAGTTCACATCCATAGCATTGCATACAGTTGAGGCCATCGTTTACTTTTTGCTCCACTACTTGGTTTCAATTTGGACTCTTATCCACTAATATCCTAAGATACTTGTAGCTATTGGTAATTTCTACAAGTTCACCTTGATAATAGAACTTTAAATGATCAGTCTTGTTTGCCCCAAACACAATCACTTTGGTCTTACCCATATTAACTTGCATGTCTTTTGCATCACAAAATAATGAAAGCCCATTCAAATGCCGTTGTAATCCCTGTATGCTCCTAGATAGCACTACCACATCATCAGCATATAAAAGTAGCATAAGAACATACCCATTTATAGGCATTTCATCTCCACCATGGTCCCGCATCCAGCATTCAAGTTGGTCTACAAAAGACGAAATAATGTAGGCGATAGAGGATGCCCCTGTTTTACTCCCACATTACTCTCCACTAAATTATTACAAGAATTTACATATAAAAAGAACAATTGAATCAGTACCTTTTCATATAGCTTTCCAACTTGTCTGTATTCAACAGGAATGCTTGAATCATCCATTTTTTCCCATAGATTTTTTTTGTTCACTATATCAAAAGCCCTGGAGAAGTCAACAAAGGCAGCATATAGGTTTTTTTTTTTCCAATAATAGAATCTATCATTGCACGCATATTGACCAAATGGTCAATAATGGACCTTCTGGGTCTGAACCCAACTTGTCCCACTTCTCTAACATTATCATCCTCAGCCCACATGCTAATTTTTAAATCTCGAATGACTGTAAAAAAGCTTAGCATATAAACTACTAACCATGATCATTTGATAATTAGCTGGATCAAATTTATTGCCTGCTTTGTAGAGTGGAACTACTCTGTTTGTTTCCATGCTTGTGGAAAGCCCTCTCGTAGCACTGCATTAAACAACTTAACAAGCTAGCAGCAACTCCATCACCCGCCCACTTGAACATTTCAGCTATAAGACTATCTGCATCAGCAGCTTTATTATTAAACAACTTTTGTAAACCATAGTGTATATCATCCAATGTGAATAAAAGATACTCTCCATCATACCTGTCATCTATGCAAGATTCATTCTAATTTGGAATGTGGTACAAATTTTGTGTTTTCCTCAAAAAGAGCTGCAACGTTCAATATAGCCCCAACATTTTGATATAGCTTTAACCTGTCTCAAAATCTTTTTAAATGCTTAAGAAGGTCCATTATCATTTCCTGATGCTTTTTATACAGATGTGCCGTTTTCTTTCTCGTAACCAATTTGACATATTCTTTCCTTTCTTTAAGTTTTGCATCCCATTTTGCCCTCTTAAACCTCAGCCTTTGTTTTCTACATTCTTGGTGAAACCACCCATTGTATGGTATTCCTTTGTCTATGCGAGCTAAAACACATGGGCCTAAAGCCTGCTTGCCACTTTGCCCTGTTTGTTCTCTTCGGTCCACCTACTGATTTTGTTATAACAATGGTGGCAAAAAGCTTTGTAAAAGGATTGCTAATCATTATCATTCTATAATTGTTTGGGTCTGTTTCTGTTTATGCCACATGTGGGGAAGCCCTCTCTTAATACTCCATTCATCAATTTCCAAAGAGCTTCCTAAGTTTTTGGCCCTGTCCATTTAAACATTTCAGCTACTAACCCCATAGTGTCCGCGGCCTTCCCATTCGATAATGCTTGTAGACCCTCCTTATATCCTCTAATGTGAACTTCCATTCGCCTCCATCCATGTACTTCACTGATGTATTGTCTTCTATACTTGGAATATGGTATAGCTTACGGATATATTCCAATAGGCCTTTCTTCCTCAACACAGCAAAATGTTTTAACTTCGGTTTGATCCTATTCCAGAACTTCTTGGGCTCCTTAAGCAATTCATCAATCATTTGCAAATGCTTTTTATATAAGAATTTCTTCTTCTTTGGTTTCACCATCTTCATGTATTCCACCCTTCACTGCTCTCCTTTAATCAGGTGTCCCTTCAGCTTTCTTTAAGACATATAACACTTTGTAGTAGTTTCTAGTACCAATGTACTAAGCAATGTACTGATATCCTCTGCTTGATCTGGCCAAATCATTTTGGATGCCTATAACTACAAAAGGACTCATATTTTTCAGCCTTATGGTAACGCATAACGATTCTTGGGATGTCATGAGCAGCTGCCTTGAATGTCTCAAATCTGCCAACACGTAATGAAACAAAAATTGGCATATGGTCAGATTCCGGTCTTTCGTCCCCAATCTCAAAACCTACCACCTGCTCCATAAACTGCGGTCTTGCTATCACTACGTCAATCACAATAGCGCCTCTACATGTCAGCTTCCCCGAATTTGGATATTTGTCTATACCATTGTAAACTATCATGTTAAATCCCATGCGCATACTCAATAGATTATTACCTTGAGGGTAGGCCACCTTCTTTTATCCGTCGACACTCTACTCCACCCATATTGCATTAGTTCTTGATCATCGATCATGTCTAGCCATATTGCTTCTCCTTCTACGCTCTCAATTGCTGTTTGTTTGTTGCCAATACACCCATTAAAATCCCCCATAAGAAGTGTCTCTCCTTGACGCAACAGTTTAAGAACGTCTTGTTCCAAGTGAAAAAAGAGGTCATCTCTGTCCAGCATTTCACCATTATATATTGGAGAATCGCATGGTGGGAAATAGCAACTGCTATAAACACCTTCCCTGCCTGCGCAGAAATCTCAACCCAAATATGTTGCTTAGACCCAAGTCCACACACCACTTTTATTAGATGTCTCATTTCCTGACTGACATAACATGCAATGCCCCCGTGGCCCTTCAATCTCCAATGCTTATAGTTCCATAAATGCAACAATTTAAATCCAACAATGTGTAATGTCCTGTGTTCTTCATTCTCACATGTCTCCAAAAAGAACACTAAATCTGCATGCCCTAAGATATCTCCCATCATATCCACCTTTGTCGTATTTAGACTGTTTATGTTCCAATATAGAATTCTGGTGGTGTCGCATCTCTATGCCATTTCTTGTTTGACTACAACCTTCCCACGACGCCAAAATACTTTCTGACCGTTTTGCTTGGCTTCCTTGAATATCTACTTAAACGATTTTCCTGGAAATAGTAATCCAAGTTATTATGTGATGTATAGAATTTACCATGCATTCCAATTTTGAATTTGTATGACTTCTTCCATTTGTTTGGTGGTGACGTGTTTGGGCAAGTGTGCAGATATTGGATGCATTGCTTGGACATGATGAATCTGCTCTATTTAGACGTGCACAATTGAAGGCGTTTGTTCTAATACATAGCGAAGCGGTATGCTTAGAACTCAGAAGAAACCTTTTCAAATTATTTTGCATCTTAAAAAACATTTGCTAAATGCTATGTAGCACAATCTCTTTGTAGGCTGGAAAAGGAGGAGAGCTCACACACGATGAAACTACTATTATCAACGGTGCTCTTGACCTCACAACAAAGGTTTGGATTACATGAGCTTAATTTTATAGGGCAAGTTTGGCTCATTCCCTTGATCCAACTCATTCATCAGACCGCTGAGGAGGCCATGACGCCTATTGAATCTACATTTTCACTTGATGTGACTTCAAGTTTGGATTGGTATGTAATTTATCATACATGACCATTTGATGAAACCATACCAATTTACTACATTATTATTAAGGTTTTAAGACGATTATATAGTTTTGAACGATTCCAGGGAAGCCATGGGAAAAATTCTTGCACGTGGACATAGTCGCGTCCCAGTCTATGCTGGAAACCCACGCAACATTACAGGGCTTTTGTTGGTAAGTGCTAAAATACTCCTTAGTGCGAAGACTGCAAAAAATATTAGATTGTGATAACGTTTTGGACATTTTCAGGTGAAAAACCTTCTAACTGTTCGTGCAGAGACTGAAACTCATGTTGGTGATTGTTCAATTCGTAGAATTCCAAGGTACAAATTCAACAACTATAGACGTGCATTTTTTGCTTCATATATAAATGGCATGGCCGAGTTCATTATGATCATGTTGCAGGGTGCCAGCAGATATGCCGCTATATGACATCTTGAACGAGTTTCAGCACGGAAATAGTCATATGGCAGCAGTTATTAAAACAAAAGTCAGGAAGCAGCATGATGAGCAAGGCTTAATAGATCCAATGAGACAAAATAGAAGTGCTAGAAAGACAGGTCAAGCAGTTAGTTTCCAAAATGAGAATCTAGTCCAGCAATATGATCTTGAGAAATGCATACAATACGACGATTTTGTATCCCCAATAGACCAAACTGGATTGAAGAACATGAATGTGAATGTTGAAATACAAAAAGACGAGTGTTTCCCTAATGATCAACTGAAATCTGGGTTGGTCACAGAAGATACTGATAATGAGGGAGAAGTTATAGGTATCATTACACTAGAAGATGTGATAGAAGAATTACTCCAAGTAAGGAAGACTATATGTGTGTATGAGTTTGTTTTCCTTCAATATTACTTTCTAAGATTCCCTATATTTTTAAAACAGGAAGAAATTGTAGATGAAACGGATGAATATATTGATGTTCATAAAAGGTAAGCCAAAATGGTGATTTATCATATTTATTAAATTAGCACGTGGTAATAAGAGCAAAGTGGAAAGCAGGATTCGAGTTGTATCAGGTCCGACATCAAGGATTTCCTCCATTGTGCGTCGCGTTGGTTCCCACCGTTTAATGGTGAGTCCTTAAAGTGATTGTCATCAAAATATAAGATCTGATCAGGATAAAATCTTTTCAAAATTGTATGAGTTCACTACGTCATTGAATGGACTCTATCTATAAATATGTTATTCTAAATGATACTCCGTCCTCTTTTGCAGGTTAATTCTGGTCGTCAAGGTACACAACGTTCTAGTAGTTTCAAGAATGTTAGAATTAATGACAATACGACGGAGCCACGATATAGTCTGACCGAGCCATTACTCGGCAATGGTACATGAATACAAGAACTTAATAATGAAGCTTAGGGAATGTTTGGGGGGATGTATGCACCAATTATATAAAAAATGTGATTATGTCAACTTGTCACACTTGTTTTTGCATCTCATTAGGAATTGTTGGCCGCTGAAGTCAACTATGCTGCAATCCATTAAGCAACATTCAAGTGAATTTGAATGGATGGTGAAAATTCGATTATACTTTTGATGTTGGGTTCCATTGACTAGCAACTTGTAAGATTATATCACCAGGATTATTATAATGCCATTATGTATTACAAGAAACTTATCACTGGCGGCGCTAGGGTCCGCTAACGCTTTCTCTTCACCAACTTATCGCGTCCAGTCCAGTGCAAAGGCCACCTTATGTTGTATATAAGATATACGATGCAAAAGTTAAGGTTTCGCACCCTTGGAGGAGAATATGCAACGTTTTTGATGGTTGGAGACTCTTTCTACATTTGTGGGAACTGCATATTCAAACACTTTATTAGGGAGTTGATATCGCCTATTGTGTTCCTAATATCTCAAGCCAAGTTGGATTTAATTCCTATTGTGTTCGTCACAACTAAGTCATATTGGATTTAATTATATGCATCAATATAGTAGGAAATTGTGGTTTGTGAATTTTCCTCCTTTTCTTCTAGCTGGGCCCTGTGACGAGTGCTTCTGTTTATAGTAATCACTAATTTATTGGATAGCAAAGTTGATGATCGTGCGAGTAAAACAATTGTGATGATATCTAATCTTTTTTACAAAGATATACCTTCTAATATTGTTGGTCTATCTGTCACAATTTATTTTGTGGACTTGTTTAGGAATTAGGATGGAATAAGTGATATCCTTGTCAAAATGTGCATGGCCTCCACTAGCAGTTAGTGAGGTAGAAAAAGGTGTGCATGTCCTAGATTTTTGATGATATACACCCACATAATTTAGTTGTAAGAACATGTTAGGCATTAAACTAATGTTGTGTCATTGCACACTTTATTCATTTGGAATCTCCGAAGCTGTTTTATTTTTCTGAAAAAAGGCGGCCATGTTTACCCAAATATAAATCCTGCTAGTGCATTTGTGTAAGCCCTACTGCACTTCCAAGTTTCCAAACTGCCAAAATTGGGCACAAATAGTCAATATAAAAACATAATGATATTTTACACTTCTTGGTCAGCAACAATTTTGAAGTCAACCAGACACAATCCATCAACTCATCACCTGGTTTTAAACCCAAGTGGGAGAATCCCATTAACTAGGGAAAGAGAATAGAGCTGCATTTAAGTATTGGAGTTGTAACTATGGCCTAAAAGCACCCTGTTCTGAAGCAAGCATAAAAGAAACAGTAGCACTACTATTACTATATGATACCTCTGTGTGATTGATAACAAACAGACCTTTGGAGAATAAACTCTCCCTTGATGGCTCATGGAAATCCTTAGCAGATCAATAGATCTTGATCATGGATATGCAGAAAAGAAACCAGAAAAGAGCATTAAAGAGTGATAATTTTTCTCCAGTCCCACCTTCATAACCCTTTGAGAAGAAACAAAAGCTATCTCCCTTGGCTTTTCTAGGCCTTCCTTTGAAAGGAAATACCCCAGGGGAAGAAGATGCTCCAGGCAAGCTCTACGGCTTTCGTTTAATGGTGGGTTATAGAGGTACATATTTTTCATCTCAGTCGAAGCTGTCTTCTGCTGTGTCAACCTGTTTTTAGAGCCGGTAAGTTTACCTTTCTCTGATATTTTTCTGTGGCTGTAGAAGGAATAATTTGTTCAAAACTGTGCATTTTGGGTGAAAATATGATCAAAGGAGCAATGCCATATGATCTTATCATGTTAAGTTTCACAAAACGGGTCATATTAGCATGTTGGGATGTTTTTCCAAGTTATAAACCTTAGGGGTTATATTATTTTAATGGTTGAAGAAAGAGATGTTATTAAAATAAAACCAAGGGTAGAGATTGAGATTGGAATGATCCAAGGGCTAGGAGCAAAAGCCCTTTTGAATGGAAGAGGGGTTACGGTTGAAGGAGCTGAACGAAGGAGGAGCCGATCAGGGAAGAGTCAACCGGAGTGGGCATTAGAGCAGGAGGGCGGCTGATTAGAGCAGATAGAGCATTCCGGAGGAGCACACCATCATTTGGAGCAGAGCGCGAAGGCAAATCCGGCTTGGAAGGGGCAAATCCGGGGGAAGGAGCAGCTACTATTGACCATCCATCCCGCCATTGGTCGAAATGAGCAAATCGGCCCTCCGGATGGGCCTCCTCCGTATGCAAAAGAGCACGTGAAGATCCGGGTTCTTAATCCGCTTCGATTGATAGCGCTCTTCCTGCGGCCCTTTCTAGGCGATGAACTGATTGCAGCCCGAACTTTATGGATTCCATCGTAATCTAGGCTAAGGCAAAGTGGCAATGGCATAGAAGCTAGAAATCAAAACACAAGGCATTGAAACAAAATTAAGCTCGATTTGTCCCCTCAGCGTCTCGCCATAGTTTTTGCCGGATTTAAATATGCTTGCCATATTCAAACAGCCTTTGGAACCATTTAAGGCATGATACTATCTGAGTCGAAGCAGTTAAGGCCTTGCAAACCTTTAAGCATCTACTCTGGCTTGAGGAGCCATGCCTCATGCCAAAACCTTGTATCCAAACCTCCCCTGGTGAGGCGGAAGGGACTCTAGACCATCTGCCATGGCACCTGTGGAGTTAGAAGAAAGAAAAGCACCCTCAAAGAGCGTCTCCAGGCCATCAATCGGCCATCGCCAGAGCTCGAGCAAAAAAAACAGGGGAAAAGAAGTGACGTGTCATGTTAGGCAAGAAATATTACCTTAATTATTTTTTTAGAAATGAAGAAAAAATGTACGTGTCGAGCGCCAGGGCTGCTCTCAGCCCAGAAAAATTAGCTCCTTATTTTTTAAGAACAGAAAATACACTGCTTTATATATGGTATGATAATGCCATTATGAACCCAATTACCTAATGGGGTGGTTTAGACGAATTGTCTTGACTTATATTAAAGGAACTAGTAATGGTGCCCAGCGTTGCTGGGCATAAGTTGAGGGGTTGTGAATGTTGGGATGCAATGTGAAAAGCATGCAGTAATAATCCAAGTTTGTATCCTTTTATTATAACAAAAACTTTCCAAAGGCTTAATAACAATAAAAAAAAAAAAAAACCCTAGCTCCTTCATATTAGATAGTGTTGAATCAACTTAAGTTTATCTCTATTTGCTTTTTTATGTTTCATTCGATATTAAAAGTCCCTGCTTGTTTTTATTCATGATAAAGTCGAATTCAATTGAATATCATGGAATATGAGTGGGACTGCCTAATTCAAGATATCCATATAGTATATGGACCATGCATAACTCTTATGAGAAATACAAAGTGAGTATCTATTTCTAAAGGTTTTTTTTTTAGTACAACTGAAGAATTGGAGTTGGTTTCAATTGCAGTAGTTAAAAGGAACAGAATATATGGTTGGTATACAAAACCACTGAGGATTATTGGAGTCATCTCTTCATTTCTAGAAGTTTGCAAACACCAGGAAGCAAGTCACCAAGAACAACAAACTGACAACATCTAGATATATTAGAGAAGCATTTCGTACCAGGCAGCACCGTGCAATTCTCAACTTTCCTCATAACCATATCATATTTCCTGTCTTGTTGCTCCTTTGTTGCTCTAGAAAAGAATAGAGTTCTGAACACTTGAGAGGCCAATGTATCCCAGAGATGTTAGACTCCACTTCAATTACCAGCACTTGAACTTTGAAAAATTATTCAATGTCCAAAATGAATTCATCGTGCTCTGTACAAAGCTTGGCAAAGAGTATTAGAGTATTATTGGTTCTCAACGATTAAAACCAACTAAATAAACAAAAGCGAGCCAACCTGATAATGTGACAGCAATAATAGATGCATTTTCTGCTCCGTAACAGATTGTCATTTTAACATATTTGTCAACATATTTTGTAATAGCCTTGTGCATAATTGAACCAACTCCAATATATTTTGCAACTATGACATACAAAACCTATTTCTCAACAACTCCATTTTCGAATTATTGGGGTACATTCGATAGATAGGTTTCTCATGGTGTGTGACACTGTTTCAATTTGCTTAAGTACCTGCGCATGTGTAGCCAGATGGTTTATGCATTAAAATAAGGTAAGATTTCACCTCAGGAATCTATAAATTGTCCCATTATTTTTGCTTTCCTTTCTGTGCAGAGTAGAGCATGATGACAATGACTGCTCAATTCTTTTTAAGTCTCTGCAAAAAATTGGTATTGCTTTTGTTGACAAATACTTGACAAAGGGTTTTCTTCCTTTTCTAGTTCTTTTTTTTTTTGCAGGATACCATTGAAAAGACATCATGGCATGGGAGAAAAGGGCTCCAACGTTGCCAAACACGATGAAGATTCTACACAGTAGAGTAAATATTAGAATGACTCTGGGAATCCAAGACTCCCCAAACAATGAAAACTTTATTTCCTTAAGTGTGTCATAAGTTACAAAACTGAGTATTCCATGTTATAGTAGAACCATGTCATGGGACTCATCAAATTCCATTCTATGTTTCTGTCAGGTCAAAAAGTGCAGGCAGTAATAATAAACCTGCTCTTTCCTCTTCTCACAGGGGTGATTTTTCTGGTATAATGTCTACAATGTGATGCTGCAGGAAAATTGCAAAGGCAGCTCCAAATTCTAAGTTTACATCACTATTGCCAGTAGTGAAAATGATATTGCCAAAGAACTGATAGAAGGAAATAGGTTACAACCGCCATTTTTAGGAGGGTCAGAGACTGTCAAGTTGGCATTAATAGGCACACTGCAAAAGAAAACAGGATCATCAGCATAGAGATTAAGCACAAAGGAAGAGGAAAATGCACAGGACAGAAAAAATCTGCTTACTTGGATAAGTATTGACATTGGCCAGTACCTGCAATTAGAAAACAAATAACTAAGCAACTTATTGATATATGATTACCATGCAAATAACCTTGGAAGCAGAGAAAAGAACACATACTGGGATCAATGGTGGTAAGAGTAGCAACTCCAGCAAAATCACAGGAGCCAGTTGCCTTCATGTTCTTTTGATAGTAGTTGTTGAATGCATAAGAAGCATGAGCGCCAATACTATCAGGAAAATAGCAACTCTTTCCAGGCTGAATAAGCGAGCAATCTGCGCCTCCTTGACCACATGCATAATCAAGAGCAGCCTGCAAGCTGTTGGAGCTAATCCCTTGCTTGGCAATGCACCAAGTTCTCACAGTAGAAATGTTAACCCCTAGTAGCCCTGTTCCTGTGGTATCAAGAGTATAAATAGGTGTTTGGTCTGGATAATAAATACCATAGTTCTTCTCAGAAGTAGGCCCCTGCCTTCGATCTTCGTTGAAGATCTCGTATACATAAGTGTTAATAGCAATTCCTATGCTTGGCATAGGACAGTTCATCTCCAGAAACTGCAAGGCTGCAAGATCGCCCATGGCGGAATATAGGATAGCATCCCCATTACCAAGACATAAGCATAAATCCTGCATTCAAGCGGAAAAGAAATAAGAATTTGAAACAATGTGCACTTACCAAGTTGTCTCCAAACACACAATGCCTGCTAGTAGAGCGCCTTCTGCTTTTATGAGACCTAGGAGACTAACACCTAGGACTCTATATACTGCTCCATGACTTTATCTCTAAGGCAACATTGTTCAAATTTCCTAAAGTTGCTCCTGTTTCCATTTCTTGATATGCATTGTTGTAAGGTTGTTGGACACTTTCATCACGTCCTGGAATCCATTCACATCCTGGCCAGGAGCCACCACAGAGCAAGAAATTTCCTGCTATCTGGTAAAGATTGCTTGCTTACCCATTCTTTAAAATATATTTCTAGTGCTTGCTGCAATGAATGATTCCAAAACTTGATTGACACTCACATCATTGTAGTAATGCATTATGAGCATCTACCTTATTGCCCCCAGTTTGCAAAGCAGCTACTTCTGCAGCAATGAATTTTGCCATTGAAATGGACTTTACTGGATGTGTGAACTTCCGACTACACCACAAAATTGAAAAGTCAATCCTTCCCACAGAAAATCTAAACACATAGTAATTCCTGGTATTAGGATTACTGGATTCCACTGCAAGAAATACAGACAAAGAAGAAAAGGTTGTGCAAACATATTGAGGTCCCACCTGCAATTCCTTAAGCAGGTTTGTTGTTCAAGCTTTAGATATGATAAAACTGGCAACCTTCGCAGAGATCCAGGCCTAGTTACGGCATTTGCACAACATGTACTATATCACGAACATCGTGGATAAAATAAACTCCCGGAGAAAATCCTTGCATGCAAATCAAGAGCATAAATAAGTACGTCTAGCATTTGACAAAGCCAGAAGATTCACATACAGAGGTCAAACCTGTCATGTTTGTATCCAAGCCTAATAAATTTATCAAAGATTGGATAGAAGAATCAGAGACCATATATCCATATATCTGATTGCCATGCCAGCAAATTGAAAAGTTTTAGGGCCCTGAAGAATCTGACAGTGAGCCAGAGCAGGGCCAAAGCACATTTGGAAGAAAACCTCCAGCCAAGGCCATCTTAGAAACCTCTTAGACATAGCCGACCTCCAGCATCCACCGAAAGAATAGGTAACCTAGAGATTGTTCCAGAAGATGCGTTCTGGAGGAGGATCTAGCAGCTCGAAGGTGCTACTGCCGCCCTAGCTCGAAGGTGCTACTGCCGCTCGGAGCCCAACCAGCAAGGAAACCAGAAATTATAAAATGCAAGGCCGGATCCCCTGTTCGGATTTCGCTGCCATGATTCCAGTGCTGGAAGAGGCCGAAATGCAGCATTGCAGATGATCAGAGAAATAAGAAGCGATCCACCATTCTTCGCAGCCGAGAACCCAGCACGGACCAGAGAGCACATATGGAGATCAAGAATCGAACCGTCCCAAAAAAAAACGCACAAAAACCCCTAATAGGTCGAAACCCCTTTTTTTTTTTTTTTTTAGCTAAAAAGGCTTTTAACGTGACATCATCTACACCATTGGGTAGATTAATCCGGACCGCCTAATTTAGGGCTCGGTGCACTACGCACTTACGGTATAACATTATAATATAAAGAAGATATATAATGGTCAGTCGTGTATCCATCCTATATATTATATGTCCACATGTCAACAAAGCGGCTATCTTGTCGAATTCATATTTTTGCATTTTTTGTTATCCATAAATATAGAATTGTATTCCATTTCTACATTCCTCTCTTTATTTTCTGATTTGCATGCTAGAATTTGGTCATGCCAGAGCCTAGCAATTCTTATTATAAACACAAGTGCATGTTGAGCTTTCTCGAAAACCAATGGCCAATGTAGAGCAAGTTGCAAAGAAGCAGAGGGAATAAACAATTCTCAAGGACCACCTCTTCTAATGCTTGACATATAATCTAAGACCTACAAAAATATTTCCAATTACTATTACTTTTGTATTTCAGAATGGCAAGCACGTCATAGAACATTGGTAAAATTTTTAAAAAAGTTTTCAAAAATATTCGCTATGGGAAATTTTCATACATTGTCCCACAAATGGTTTTAAAGAGTGTGTCCACATAGGGATTAGTTGTGGTGACCAGTTATGGCACATCTGTTACTGTATAGAAATTCAAGTTAGTCCAATCTTATGCCAATAGGCCTTTTGGTTCTAACATGTAACATTTTATACAAAATACCCTAAGAATTATAGAAGTGCTAGCACTAAAGATAGATGTACACCATATTTAGCCCATTAATAATACTTTATACCTACAAAACAAGAAGCAAAAGAATTAAAGTAAAAGCAATTTCAATAACCCATAAATAAGATTGAATATTAGGAGAACTTCTAGATACAGAGCCTCAACTATATCAACCAATCTATAATTAGACCTGAGAGCCTAGCCGTCATAAAAAAAAGAACATTTTGAGAACCTTAATATTATTGCCTTCTTATATATGGAAGCCTTAATCACCAAACAACAATCTGCGGGAAGGGCCATCCCAACCAAGAGATGAGAGCCCCCAATGACACAAATAAAACATAAATGGCAAGAGCAAAAGGAGGAGGAAGGAAGGGTTGGAAAGCAAAGATCTAAGATGGAAAGGGAGAGAAATGAGAGAATGTTAATTTTCTAGAAACAACAAGTCCCTTTTTCATATAGCCACTAGAAATTGTTTTGATTTCTTATCTCAAAACAAAATTAAAACGTCACTTTATGGCAGTGAAGCAAATGAAGACTTGGAGCGGGATAAAAGGGATAAATGTCACTACTATAAGACTAACATTGGAAGAAGAATAGAATAGAATAGAATAGAACAAGATATGTTTCCACAAGACTAATCGGCCTATGGGACCCAAAAGAGACAGCGTAATAGACCTATTACTGTCTGAACTTTGAAAGGTTTTTGAGGAATAGAATAGAATAGAATAGAACGTCCACGGAGACCAATAGGTCATGGGACCCATACAATGGGCTAGTACAATCATTACTACTAGGATTAAAAAACCCCTGCCTCGAAAGGTTTTCAAGGGAAAAACCTTTGCAGTAATGATGATACTAGACAAGCAGAGATAATGACTACTGAGGGCTCAGTAATTGCAGACGTTTATCTAGAACCTCAAGTATGTATAATGCCAAGTCATGCACAGATGGTGCTCTGAGAAGTTGTGGAAGCGAGGGAAAAATCGTGGCAGTAATAAGAATGCTATCAAACAGTACAAGTATACTTATGAGACAAGATAGATTCAAGTCATGTGTATGTCCAGGGACAGAGTTAGTCACGCAGATCCATTACCTCCTGGAGGTATGACCTCAGCATCCGGACTGAAGCCGCACTGTGTAGCATGTGTAGCAGTTGGCCAAGCCTGACCAACTCAGCATAGCGCACTCGAATTTGGTCATATTCTAGACATCCCTGTAGGGTATTGCATTCATCTTCAATGACCCCCATTTGATGGCATCTACAAAGCCTGTCATGTCATGGCTCTCCAATCTATCTCACTGTCTCAATGCGAAGTCGGTATATCTCTATGCGAATTGACGCGATGAGTCTGTGCTTTTTCATAGGCATATGGGTACGCAGGTAACGTTATGAGCTCCGCTCCAATGAGGGATTCACGTGGCACTGGTAATGTGTTGTCTTGACCTATTCAAGAGTGTCGACATCCCAGAACTTGCTAAGGAATCAGGCATTAACGTACTATCTCAGACTATGATGATCCGCTTTTGTTTGCACCTGTGTGCACCTATGTTTCTGCAAATTCCATTTGGCAAACCACTAAGCTCGCTTTTCCTTCCAACAGGCCTTGAGGCATTGTGGCCCCATTGCAACATCATAAGCTAAGTATCATCCATAGTGACCACCTTCTGAAAGTAGACGATGTGCCAATTCAGGATTGCCATTTGAAGAGGTAAAAAAACCTGTAGCAGAATCTAATATGGGACTGTAGACTTCACCCACCATGCTCTGGCCAAGAAGGCCTTCTGTACCTACTCCAAATCATTCTAGATGGGACACCACCAGGACCCAGACCTCGACCCCGTATAAAAGGACAGGCTCCACCAAGACCCTGAGCAGGCATGACTGATGGGTCCAGTCATACAACTCTGCTCTATGACTATTGTTCTGCATGACATACCACCGGCTTGCTACTGCCTGTAAACGGATGGAGGCATCCCACTACATTCTAAAGGGGAACTTCACTCCCAAATACCTGACGGTGGATGCTACTTCTACATGTTGGCCCTAGTTTTTTCTCGATCACGCTTTCTTGCCTTTAGCTAAACATCGTATTTGTTTTCTCCAAAACTTTCTATCACTTGACTAAGCTTTGACAAGTGGAGGGGCAAATATTAGCTCTCATTGACTATGCCAATATTTAAAAAATTCAACCCTATATGTAAATACATGGAATTTATTGTTATGAAGATGTAATTTAACAAAGATAGATAGATAGATAGATAGATAGATAGTATTTTAACGTCACGCCACTAGGCAGCATCCAACTGGACATGTGACCACACACCACACTACATTGCTCAGTTGGGCCCTGCCCCCAACCACTTTACATTGCGTCTGTGGGTTTTGACACCCAACAGTTCGGAGTGCGATTCTGGGCGGTCTCGAACTCGAGACCTATAGTTGCAAGAACTAGTAAAGGCAAAAGTCAATGACAACCAACCTAATGTAGCATAAATGACTAACTATCTAAGTAAAATAAATGAGAATAGAGAACTCAAGTATTATAAAATGCACATGTCAATCAGACATTATGCACTTTACCCCACTTGGTGGTTTTCAAAAGTTCATATAGATTTTAGTGTTACCTTCTAGGCTACCTCTTCCATTTTTTCAAGCCCATCATTTTCTTATTAGGTTTATCTAATTGGGATGAGTTGTCTGGAGGTGGAGGTGTAGCAATTCAAATGAGAAGCTCATGTGGGCGGCAAAAGAATTGGACTAAATTTTGATTTTTTTGGGCAGTGTTTCCATTTATTTTGGACACTTTTCATGGCAAAATTGCTATAAAATAGCCATTGGTTAAACCTTAGCCGTTATTTTATTCCATAAATAGGATATGCATGTATGTCTTTTATAGAATTGATGTAAGTACCAACAGTTAAAACTAACATATTTCAAATTCAGCAATGACATAACAGAATGGATCATCCAAATATCAAGGAATTAGAAAAGGAGAAGATGCTTGATGATCTTGAATCTTTTGTAGATGGAAATCTTGATTAAATCACATGCACAATTAGAGTGATTAAACATATATGGGTCGTTTGTTATGAGAAACATAGTAGAACTCCATTTTTAGTGGGAGAAAGTGTGAGAGCTAATAAACTCTTGCACTTTGACATGTGGGTCCAATGTAGTGACCATGAAACAAATACTACATCTTTACATTTATAGATGAGTTTTTGGTTTTATCACTGTTAGGTCGCTTGCAAAAAAATTGAATTTTTAACTACGATTAAGGAGTTCAGCATTCGAACAGAAAGACAAACATGAAGATTCTGAGAAATAATGGTGACAGCGAATGTTTTCAAGGAAATTTTATCAACATTGCAAGGGGACATGAAATTGTTCATCAAATCAAACTAATTACATCAACTATTGAAAGGAATTATGCTGGAACAATATGAGCCTATCCTATTGCAATAGTTTGTATGGTGATAACAGAAGTGAAACCATTTGGGCATTCTCAAAAGTGTCATGCAAGAACTCGTCAAGTTGTGATGCAATATCATTTTATAAGTTTCTTGTAGCATCCACCTCTATCAAATATACTAACATAGGCACTTCCTGGAGATAACTATCAACATGATAGGAGCTTACTAAAGATCGTAATAGAGGCTAATGAAATATTTATATTATAGTCAGCCGTGTATCTGTGAACATGGCACGTATTAATGTATTAAGTGAAGCAATGCATATTGGGCAATGTCTACTTTGTACTTTGTGTTATCCATCAATATAAACTCTATTTCGTTATTATATCTCTCGATATCCAATTCTTAGACCTTTTCTTAGTACTATGGAACATTGGGATATGTTACCATAGCTAAACATGGTCAGTGATCCACACATAAGACGAGTTCATAAGGTGAGTGATCCACACAATCCTGCCAATTACTGCACCATTATGGTCAGTTCATTATTAGCAAAATTGTTGGCCGATACTCTTGCACACCAATTGATGGCATGGGCAGAGGAAACATAGATGTGTATGCTGGAACAAGCAGGTTTTAGACCTAAAGACTCCACCATCAACCACATTTTCACTTTGTGCACTTTGATAAAAGACAACAGAAATAAACGACAAGATTTGTACTGCTTCCTTTGAACTTTACCAAAGCTTTAGACACGGTCACTAGAGAGAAGTTGTGGAAAACGTTGATGGCATCACTTCGAGGCAACAAAGGTAGCCTCGTTTCACTTATCAAGGCCAAGATGTGGAGGTAGTCCCAATATAGAATTACCTAGGAGTAGAATTCACTACAACCATATATTGGGATACTTGTATAAGACAGCGGGTGATGGCAGTTCCTTTTTACGCGATGCAGAATAACTGTCAGAAAGTAGATCTTTATGACTGGTCATATCAATCGCACTTGTTCTGGGTGTTGGCATCCGGTTCTTCTATATGGCATGGAAGTATGGGGACCCATGATATCATTTAGGAGGGATGACTTGGAATACGTATAGAAAGCCTTTCTGACCCAAGCACTTAGGGTCAAGTCCACAGTCCCAGATCAAATTCTTCCATAAGAGGCCAGGTTTCTACCTCTTTAAAGAGCTACTCTAGAGCATCCCATATTATAATTCTAGAAAGTGGTAAGCATACGCCTTCCAAACCTCGCCTACATGAGGTCATGGATCCACAGCATCTGAAGGCATGTTGGAAAGAGAAATGAGCTACCTAGTTCTCCAGATATAATGTACAGGAACAGAGGTGCACACAAGCATATAATAATGAGGATCACAATCGCCTGAAGTAGTACTTGGACACAAGTTTCCAAAGTACGCTTTGGGATAACAATGCTTTGGAGTTATTAAAAACCTTGCACTACAAATACCAAGTCAAGCCTCTACTTGTTAGGGGTCCTAAACAATATCTGCTAATATACTTACCCATGAAAAAGTATAAGGTTATTACCGATATTTGCAGGGGATTAGACCAACTCAGAATCAAGACGGACAGATGGGCCAAGGAAGAGTGTGAAGAGAGCTGCCAATACTGCCAGTTAAGAGTTATTGAAGATGAGGCTCATACTCTTCAGCACTGTCCAGCATGTGACGCTCCTCGGAAGTACATGATGCCCCGCCATATACTCTAAGAGAAATCCCCCATCCAGCATCAACTGCTATATGGGCCCTCCGTCTGCCCCGTTCCTAGGATAGCCAGGACGTAGGTAGGGGAACACAGAGGTGTCTTTCACGCCCCTCCCCTATGGGCTCCTATAACAACAAAAGCATACTACAATGTCAGCACTGGCAACAATATACCTAAACCATTACCACGAAGGGTACACATCCATCCACCCATAGATACATCAAAGATAACAACATATCATAAAACATATGTGTGACGCACCCCGAATCCATACAATGCTCCCATCGTATAAATACCACTTGTGATGGCCAAGTGTCCGGGTGAAGGACAGGGAGATGTTATTCGTCCCACGTCTTCTATGGGAATCCTATATAGCAGAGGCATACATACATGTTAGCATCTGGCGACAATAGAAACAAATAATATGCCACCACGAAGGGTGGCCCATCATCATCAATATGAATAACAACAGAATACCAATATAACAAAGGAAATGCACCATAAATGAGGATTCTACCCCAGGCTCCGACTCATGGGGGACAACTGACAGCTGGGCCTGTGGATAACAACAGACGGAATAATGACAATGGCGTTGGCTGGCATAAAACAATGGCTAGGGTAGTCCACTCCATCGGCCCCTCCTGTGTACACTTTGCAGATAGGCTGGACCATGTTATGGCATGATTATAGCCTTCCGAAGATGCAATCCCATGAACCCGATGAGACTACTCCGGGTTACATCTCCCCGGTCCGATGAGGCGGGTCAAGGAGGCGTCCCCTCCCCGGGCACAATGGATCCCTGGGTGTGCTAGAGGATACATGCCACATCAGCAGCCCCCGCATTCGTACCCGACTTACCCTCCTAAATGTAAAGGCCGGCTCAACGTGCCAATTCAAGTTGATGCTCAATGGCCATATCCTGTAACCCAGGGGATGTCAGACCCATATTCGGCCCACATGTAGCGATCGACTATAAGCCTAGCACACTATAGGAAACTTGTAGCCACCACGCTAGGTAAGATCCCACCTCTGTTTCACCATCATGCCTATTATCTGGTGCCGAATCACAACATAGCATTCACAGCCAGGTGGGCTCTTGTGCATAGGCCACATCTAATGGGATTTAAGGGGTTACCTAGGAGCATATTTAATTCTAGATGGCCTTTAGGTCTCTACCTCCCTTTTATCCATACAACACAGGACGAACATAAAGAGAGCATTTATATCTGATACATCCATCATAATCTCATCTGAACATAAAATAGAAAGAGTAATCATCCATCTAACAAGCAAGGGTTAGTTCCTAATTGGAATCTCAAGTTAACTGAGCCTACTAACCGGTATCTGAGCTAGATCTCCCATCTCTCAGGTTCTCCATGCTTTGCTGGTTGAATAGGCTCCTTCTCCATCTCCAATTGCCCCCAAATTGATTTGGGACAGAATTGGAGTGGAAGCCCCAATTTAGATTAGCCTGGATTGGTAAGTCTCCCTTGCCCAATCGATTTGGGCCAAGTGTCTATCCTTAATTAGTTATCAATAAGTAATTTAGTATTTTATCCTTTTTAATATTAGGTTAAGCCCTAAATTCGAATTAGGGTTTAGGGTTAGGTTTCCACCTTTAATAATTAATGAGTTAACATAGCTAAATTTAGTTTATGAATAATTAACGCACCATTAATTATTCATATGGATATGTCATGTATCATTTTTAAAGAGGGGAGAATGTGACATTCCACGTATTTATATGCCTTTTTAGGTATAAATACATGACACGTCACTATGCGAATTATTCATAATAGTGACGTGTCATATATTTATACCTAAAAAGGCATATAAATACGTGGAATGTCACATTCTCTCCTCTTTGATACATGACATATCCCTATGAATAATTAATGGTGCGTTAATTATTCATAAGCTAAGGTTAGCTATGTTAACTCATTAATTATTAAAGGTGGAAACCTAACCCTAAACCCTAATTCGAATTTAGGGCTTAACCTAATAATAAAAAGACTAAAATACTAAATTACTTATTGATAACTAACTAAGGATAGACACTTGGCCCAAATCGATTGGGCAAGGGAGACTTACCAATTCAGGCTAACCTAAATTGGGGTTCCACCCCAATTCTGCCCCAAATCAATTTGGGGGCAATTGGAGATGGACATGCAGGGTCAATTATGCCCCTGGTCATCACACAGTCGTGTACAAATGTTGCTAAGTTTTTCCCCTTGAAAACCCTTCAGGGCGGGAGTTTTTTAATCCTGATTTTTATTTTTTAAATCCCATAGGTCGTTGTCTCCGTGGACGATAAAACTCAATTCAATTCTCATATTATCTTTTAGATAACATAGCCAATCTCGCTTCTGTTGTTGGGGTCAAAATGAGAGGTGGTACAAGCATACAAAGATCTTAGCCAGCAATACTGGGACATTCTATCTAACAATGAGTGATGGCAAGTTGGATCTCAATGCCATGCAAATGAAGTCCACAAATTTAACCCAATCTTCCTTCAAGAACTACGTATTTTGCCTCTACATTGTGATGCTTTGGAACACCATATACTCTATGCCAGAAAGTGGTAAATATGGGAAACACCCGACTTCTAAATCTCGCGTACACAGTGGCCATGATCCCACAAAGCCTGTTAGAAGGAGAAATGTGCAATATAAATATACAGGTGCAAAGTAATGAAGATTACACTCGTTTGAAGTAGTATCTTCATGTTTCCTTGGTAAGCTTTGGGATACTATGCTTTACAAAAGGTCAAAACATGACACTACAAACTCCAGATTAATCCCACACTTGCTCGTGGCTCACATTAGTACATGTTCTCGTATCTGCACATGAAGAGGCATAGGACAATTGCATCCATTCACATTGGGGCACACAACATCAGAGTTAAAACTGGTAGATAGGACTGTGCGGAGTGTGGAATGGGATATGTCAACGTCGCCAGGTGAGAGCTATTGAAGATAAATGCCACACTATTCAGATTTGCCTAGTGTTTGCGACTAATCGAGCACGATATGTTAACTTGATTGCATCTAATCAGCCACTACATTGCAGACGCCCGCAGCAATGGCAATATCATTATATATCATGGAGGTGCTCAACAAACGAGATAAAATATATCTTGCATCATCACATTGATAGGTATAAATATGCAGTTTATCATGACTTTAGTGCTGCTAAAGTTCCCCCCCAAAATCCTTTAGAGCGGGACTTTTCAATTTTTTTTTGGAGCATTAGATGCAAGCATATTCCGCAACATATTCCACCTCATCAAATTTCAGCCTTTGAATCCAAGTCAAGGTGGGGTCAAATCCATTGTATTTGACTCATCCCTTAGAGCCATACTAACCATTGAAAGCCTCAGGTTACAAATACAACCTTCCAAATTTCGGCCACATAATCCCATCACTCAAGCAGTAGCCACCACATAAATTACAATGAGCCTGGGGAATCGAACCCCAAGCATACCAGGTATCCCACAAGAGGGATGCCTGGTATGCCCAGGGGCCGAAGCCCGCTAACATAGTAGACAAGTTAGCCCCATATCAATAACAATCCAGCCCATAACACAATCATTGCAAACCTTAGGTTAGAAATATACCCTTTCAAATTTCGGCCACATAATCAGCTTGCTCACAATACCATAACCAAGCATTTCCCATAACCAGCAAACCATACCTATACAAAAATAAATCAGTTCATAGCCGAGCCACTCTGTGCATGCACAACTAGATGACGGCATCTAGTTGCCGTATTTCCTGCACAAGTAATGCCCTTGCAAGGCTCATATGAGAACATAATATGTGCAATTCAAAAACAGGCACACCCAAATGCTCCCACTCCACAACAGATATAGCATTGTCAATGGACACATAGAACGCTCTACGATGCCGCCTAAGCAAGCGCAGTGATGCCGCAATCCTATGCGCCTAGTCCCAACCTGGATAACGTTATTCACAAACTCCTGAGCGGAGAATGCCGCCTCTGGTTCAGCTACACAACAGGATCGGGATGGGATGCCTCTACGACAGATGAAATGAAAGATTCAGGCAAGGACACAACAGGCTGCTCCACACCAACAACTGGTTCTGGATCAGTCTCCATAACTCCTGCAACTATAAAACAAACAAAAGCATGAAAACAAAGAAACCCAACTGTACAACCAACACCCAAGCAAGTTCATCAGCCAACAGCCATGGTCCGATCACCCTTGTGCACAGGGATGTAATCTACGCCAGGCTCAAGTATCACAACATCAGGGCTGTCTGCACTATAAGAAGGATCATGAATGTCCTCGAAGTTATTGTCTTGCTCATCAGCAGGAATAGCATCATCCCAATACCGCCTCTGCCCAGGCCCATTCCTTTCCACAGGTACAAAACCTGCTGGCAGGCCAAACAGAATGGTCCTCACATCCGACGCCATGCAGTGACCAGGATTGGGCAACACTTTCCATGCAGCCCGGACACGATGCTCATTGATATGGGCAGTGTTTGAAGGGATAATCCAGGAACTAGACAAGGTAAATTTTCCAGAGCGAATCATCCTGGCCAACGTATACAACAAACTAGCAGTCAATCTACGGTTCCCATGGTAATTCACAAAATGTGCAGCGCCATTCAATAGGTTTTTATTATCAAGCACAACTAAATTTTTTGTGTCATCAGCTCCCCATCTTAAATACAAATCTTTTCCTTTCTCAATAGCAGCCTCACCCACATTATGGAGATGGTAAACATAATGAACTTTTCCAGCATCTTTCATACAGTACCCAATCATGCCTTCAAAACAATGAAGGCGAGTGTTTTTAAGGGCTTTGCATACCAATATCACACCAGGAGGCTTTGAAACCCAATTGAAATCTCTTTTTATGGCATCATTCATAGCCCTGGGACTCTTGAATCGGGCTCTAAAAATAGCATGGCAATGCAAGTGATCTACACTCGCACCACGCTCCATGGCCACAGCTCCAGCCAAACACCTCCGATTGCAAAACCCCACAAGAGCATCATAAAAACTCATGGGCACATCTTGCCCAGATAAACCTAAGGTCACACTCACGTCTATGGCACTCCAATCCTGCCCAAGAGAACAACCAAAGATGTCCCCGGTCTCGGGCTCTCGAATCGAGGGACACGATGTTTAAACAACTCGAGAAGCGAGGGGCCAGCAAGCAACACCCTTCCCTTTCCTCGCTGCCCTCTTCAAAGACATTACAAACAAAACAACAGCAATAGAGCCGGCTTACCTCTGACAGAAATCCCTTGCACAAGACTGCAGGTCCGCTCCCGAACGACCCCTCCTTATCCTATGCCGCAAAATAGAAAGAAGCCCACAGCCAAGACACATAACTGCCGCCCCCATCGCCATTTTCGCCATCTATGGAGCAGACCACGTGAGGACTAGTACTTCCGGCCAACCAAGCAACAGATGCCCGCCCTAGATTCCAAAGTTTGGAATCCACAGTGCCACCGTCATCTCCTATCCTTTTTCCATACGAATACCAATATTGACCATTGCAAACCTTAGGTTAGAAATATACCCTTTCAAATTTCAGCCACATAATAGTCTTGCTGTGATTTTTCTTGTATTGGATCCCATAGACATTCTGGTCTTTGTGGATGATAAATTTCAATTCAATTCTTAAAAATCTGGTTATCATAAATGAAGATATTGGATCCCATAGACATTCTGGTCTTTGTGGATGATAAATTTCAATTCAATTCTTAAAAATCTGGTTATCATAAATGAAGAACTGAACTTTTGTTGGTTAATAAAAAAAAATGGAATTTGAAGGATAATATCAAGTAATGAAGAACTGAACTTTTGTTGGTTAATAAAAAAAAATGGAATTTGAAGGATAATATCAAGTAAGTACTTAGATCATAAAATCTTCATGTGATGAAACTAAATGGAAATTCCTCCTCAAAAAAAAACACTCCATGCAATTACAACCTTACTTCGTCTCTACAACCAATAATCTCAAATATTGTCTTTCACATTCTCCTAAATCAAAGGTGTCCAAGATTATCAAGATCTCATCTTCTTACAAAGCCTTTATAAGAAAATATTCCGGCATCTATTTTAAAGAACCAAATTTTTATAAAATTTTTGGGATGGACCTCAGTTTCAAGCCATGGGTATTATCATGCCATTTTCGAAATGAGAACGAGACTTCTGACATGTGAACAACTCACAAAGCATCTCTGAACAAGGAACTAGAATGATGTCGCAAAGCATCTCTGGGCATCTGTTAGTGTTTATTATGGCACTACTTAACTTTTGAGTAATTTCCAGATTACTTCAAGGGATTAACTAGGAAAACAACACATGGATTTAGAAGTGCTTAAATAATAGACTCTAGATGAAAAATAGGGGAAATAAGACCAATGCTTGGAATCATGAAGCTGCTCCTGTTGGAGTATGATATATATTTTAGTTTCATCAACTTCAGCAACATGCAAAGTTGAATAGATCTCTTAAACGGTCTTAAAAATCCGATCAAAGTGGAAAAGATGACCTCTGACCCCGTACGAATGCCTTGAATAGATCAGACCAGCAGACATTACCACTAGAAATGACACTATCACCAAGCTTCCAAAGTCCTGCATTATAAGAAGCAGCGAACGTGCAATAATCCGTAAATTATAAGATAACGATTTCATGTTGAAGTCCACAAACAAAAAAAAGGGACCCAGTCTGTCATATGTAGGACAAATAAATGTACCTTTGGATTTGGGACAATAATTGCCACAATGTAAGACACCATATCCATAAACGACTCTAATGAACTTTGCACACCCCCAACGACTCCTCTTTCTGCCTCTGATACAGATTCCTGCCATCAAAGCCATAGTCAACAGTATAGCTGTCGTATCTGATTGGGCATTTGCATTTGTAAAGAACCAACATTCAAATTTATTATTATTATTAAGACAGTTCTAAGAGGGCAACCAAATTTAAACAGAGCCATATTTTTGCAATGGCATATGGGAAATGGCACTGGAAATTGGATCAACATTTTCCAGTAATATCTGTACCAACGAGAACCTACTGCTTCAACTGTATTGCTTGTGTCATTGTCTGAACAATCTTCAAACCAAAGTACCACTACCAACCTAGTTTGTGGAATTGGCAATACCATTTTTCTTTATAAAAGGAGAATAATGTACCTGCATTATCTCAGTCACAGCCAAATCAAACATCCATAAGCCAAAGCGTGAGATTACAACTCCACTAATCAGCAATTCAGCTGAAAGTGTCTGATTCTGCATGAAGGTGGAGACAACACACACAAAAAGACAGCTCCACTGTTGAACACCAAAAACTGGGTTATGGAATATTATTTTGCTGGTACCAAAAGTGTTATTAAATTATGAATTCGTGATTCATACTTGAAACCAGATTGACCAGAGCCCTGCTCGAACAGTTGGGACGTATGCATGAATCTTGGGATAAGCGAACGTTGCCCCGACGCCAACCAACGCAGATACTCCTCGTGCTAAACCAAGAACATATGCAGGCACGCCTTTCCACTCCAGAACAGCAGTCATTAAGGACCCAAAACTGTACATACAAGTCTGGAGTTAGTATCAACTACTTTGAGATCTGCAGCATGCAGAAACTTCACATTGCAGCATATCAGTTTAGGTTGCATACCTCAACACCGTGAAATATAAGAGAGCAAGTGCAAGGCCAGCAAGGGCAGCCTGCTGTTTTATGTATATAGAGAAGCCTTGGAAAATGGAAAAGTTGGTGGCTTTATGCATGGCTTTGGTAATAGAAAGCCCTTCTTCCTGCTGATTATTCTCCTCTTCTATATACCCTGCTTCTTGGGCTGTAACTCCTTGAGGAGCATTATTCCTACATTCTAAGGAGGGCGTGGAGGAATAGACTGAATATAAGAGCCAGTATTCAAATCCAAACGTCAAAAGATTCCAAAGAGCTATAATGGCTGCAGATGATGCCACTGAAATACTGCTCATGAGAATGCCAACAAAGACAGGAGCTACTAATTTGCAGCATAGGTCAATTCGTCGCATTACAGAGTTCATCTCTGCAAGTATACTTGGCGTGCCTCCAGAAATAACGACTACCCTGTGAGGTAAGGAAATAATCACTATTTGCTAAGAGTCATTTTACAAGCACCTTACATGAACCAAAAAATCACAGTATATGTCCATGACATTTCTGAAATGCCAAGCATCATAGAGCTTGGACTGAAGGACTCGATACATAAAGACCGGCAACATAACATGCAAGGATAGTGCTAAATGGTTGGCAGATACTTCAATCAGCACTGTATACAGCTCCTCCGCCAAGCAGTACTTACTTGACAAATGCCAGGTGGTGCACAGCAATTGCAACTGCATTTAATGATCTTTCCAGGAGTAAAGATGGTAGCTTTGGTGTTCGCTTAGAAAGACCATGCCATTATATGATACTCCGCCTAATGAGACAATGCTAGCTTGCATATCGAATTTCACAACCTAGAGAGACCAAACTAAGACTAATATCCTTGAAAACTATCAGGAGAAAACAAAGGTGCAATCTTGAGAGGTGAGCAGTTGGAACAGTGAAAGTCCAAGAAAATATGCTGGAGTCTTTAGCAAAATTATTTGTATACTCTAGGCACCCCGTATTCACTATAGTCTTTTGTTTTTTTAGCTTCAGCAAACATGAAAAGAATTTGCCATCAAACAAATCTCATGCTAAGTCAACTTCAAAATAAGTGACGGCAGTGCAGCACAAAGCATATTGTGCTCATTGCAAAGATAATAACTTAGCATCAAGTTGAACCAACAAGTTGCCGATAATGAAATATACACCGAGATAGGAATTGCAGCATAGAAGCAAGTTTGACGCTAAAATCATATCTACGAGATACTCTAATAGACCAACATCTTAAATCTAAAAGTGAGCGGCGACCAACATCTTAAATCTAAAAGTGAGCGGCGGCCAACTCATCTTTAACCCCTTCAAATTTCAGTTTGCAAGGAAGACAAGGATAACGATGGCAGTGCACCATATACAAACTTGAGATAAGGACCGAAACTGCTGGAAGCCAGATACTTTTCTCAGGTGAAGGAGGTACAATTTGTAGAAAAAATCTGAATATTCATTTGATGGAAATTTCTTGCTCTTGATAAAATCAATTGGAACTAAAGTCTTTGAAGAGGCATGACTTTATGATCAGTTTGATGAATTTTTGGCCGCCAAAGGCATTCAAAGAGAACTAACAGTTCCAGATGCGCCTGCGCCTCCTCACAATGGAGTTGCTGAAAGCATAGAACCATTCTGGCTTTGGCAAGATAATGATATCCTATAAGCAGTTATCAACAGCGCACCTATTCGTTCTTTAGTTCTCAAAAGACATATGAATGCTAATACAGTGTAAAACCAGATGTCTCACATTTCAGGGTCTTTGGTTTCTTTTGCTAACCCTTTGCCACTCAACCAAGGGAAAAGCTGGAAAAGATGGCAGGTTGGCTGACAGACAGTGCCCTTTTTACATGATATCCAACTAATATGTACGGACGGAGATGTTATGATCTTGTAACCAAGACATGTTTGCCTCAAGAAGTATCCAATTTGTTGAACATCATGTTAATAATCAACTGATCCACCTACTTCTTGTACTGACTATGATACTTCGTTTAAAAGACTCATCCAGCAATCTTCTTCTGCACAGTGATTAATTCTCCAGGTCGCAGACCAGAAACACTTTCTCTTTGTAAGGATTTTTGAATGTACAAGCTCGAAAATGGGTGTATTTGCAAACCATCATAGTGAGAAGAAGGAGATTGACAAAGTGCTAAGCACACCAGCACTAAATCATCTGCGAAAGACAGATTTACAAAGCATTACATTCACAGGGAATTGACAAGGTGTTGATATTACTACATAGACGAGATAAGCAATAAACGATATACATGTCTACATCTTGTGTGTTCCAGTCAAGTATACAGATCCTTCGGTTCAACCTTAATGCAAAGCATGACAGGGTTAAGAAGTTAAATCAAGTTATTCGTAGAATTGGAGGTAAGTAGTAGTCAAAATGCAAGTGGCAAAGGAAAGAAGCTGCCCCCTTTCTACTAATATATATTATGACTTACCAATCTCGTTCAAGTTGAATACTACCAGCTAGTCCAGCAAGGGCCCCAGAAGCACCAAATGCATTAATCATGACGATAAGCACAACAGCTATCTTATTATTACCAGGCAAGGAATCCGAATATCCAAGCAATCCCATAACTGCTAAAGCTGCAATGAACATAGATGCATTTTGAATGACCAATGAAATCCGCATTACCTGTAAGAAATAGCTAACGACCCATTGAGAGATGCTGGACTTTCATATCAAAATGCTTAGGATGTTATGTATGCACCTTAAGGGCTGCAGTTTTTCCGACCCAATCTCCCACGAAAACCCCAAATACAGTAAGTGAAGCTGTTTCCACCAGACCGTAAGTGGCTGTAAGGGTCAAAGAATCTGGCCAGATGTGTATCATAAAAAGCCCAACTGCAAAATCCCACATTCTGTGGCAAGATGTGTTCAGGGTTTTAAACAGATAAAAATGTTATGCTAAAAACCATTATACCTGTCGCCCCATTTCGAAAGAAAATGACCCAAGTAAAGACAAATTAAGATTGAGCTGCTTGGAGGTACAAGCTCGCCTTCTTGGCTTATGATTTGAGTGTAGAGCTGGGTATCACCAGATATCAGATTTTCTTCTATGGCGCCCGAATCCATGGTTTCTGGGTTCCTGCTTATTAAGCTTGTTTGTCGTTCATGCTTCCCCTGGATAGTTGTCAACTCAAAATAAATTTTAGCCCGATTATTTTACTTTACTTTCGGTTGACACACGCTGCGACGTCGAATATTTTAGATTAGTTTATTTTGGGTTGATATGCGGCAGCACAGTATGTCGGATATGAGAAACCAACTTTCTATATATCTCGAATTCTAGATATATAGAACTTCCAGCATCTCATATTGCACTATCCTTATTGTTTTTTATTGTTTTTTATTGGATCATTGGATCCAAGCATAGTTCCATGAATATGCCAAATGAAGGGCTGTGGAATTTCCACATCAAACCCACTTATTAGTTTGCGCACCCCATACGGCTATTATACGTATATACATACATGGTATACTTCAATCTATACACATAAAAAATGCACGAACACCATGGCATTCACAAAAGAGAGATAAGAACACTGCAATAGCCGAAAAAGAGCACAACAATCGAAGAAGATCATGGCATAGCACAAAGAGTACTACAAGATCGTGGCCCATCGCCAACAACAATCATGAGCCCCATCGTCAACAACAATCCCTGAAAACTGAGTAGCCATAGGTATAACCCGAGTATGCATGAACAACTGCAGGATGAAGAAAGATTAACATCGAAAAAGGGGTGATGCATGATGAAGAAACTTTCGGTAATGCACTATGCAGGAAACAATCGAATCTTTGCCTAATCTCTGCCTTCTGTCTACAGCCGAATCTCTGCCTTCTGTGAGTGAGCCATCCTCGCAGATCTCCTATAACTCACCTGCACAAAACCGAAACAGGGCCTCTGTGTATGATTTGTGTGCTGCCCTGCACCTTCATCGCTTAACTGCCTCTGTCCAAAAATGCACTGCGTCCAAGCCGCAGATCAAATGGACCATGGACACACTCCACAAATAAAACAGAAACCCATTTTCTCGTCAAACCATTAACAAAGTCTTACTTTGAGATAATTTGGCAACATTATTTGATTACTAGAAATCGAATTAACTTTATCTATCATTCTCCCACCCCTTTATTTATCATTCTCGTTTCTCCAGCAACCAAGATACCTTGAAGGTTCTGATGCTTAAATCGTCCTCCATTCACCAATTCCTGTGTCTGAACGAGGTAATTTGTTTGGTTGCTTTAATTCCAAAGTGCATCAATTCTAAGCCTGCGTGCCAGAACTATCGTGCTTTTCTTGCCCTTTTTTTTTTCTAGCCCTGGTTATGTAGAAATTGGAGCAGAGTTGGGGGACGGGAAAGGATGACTTGGGCGGCAAAGAATGAGGGCTTGAAGCTTGAAACATCCACCCCTGTTGATGAAGGACAGAGCAATCCTTTGATTTTGTAGAGATGGTGCCATTTTTGTGATGGGCTTTTTTGTCTGTTTTATGTTAAGAAGTACGTTATACTTAAGGGATTTAGAGCAACAGAGTGAATGGATGAGGGCCCAGGTTGTGTTACAAGCTCTGCCCTTATTGGGTTCTCGGTTATCAGAGGAAGCAACAGATTAAAATGCTGCATTTGTCTGATTTGAGGGTTTACATAGGGTTAATGCGGCAGGCAGGGAGAAGAAGGCATAGCAAGAAATTCGAAGGTAAACCCTGTTTCCTGTTTAGGGTGTAGTGGGAAACCAGAAGCTCCGCGGCTATGGCAAAGAGTCGCCTGAGGGAAACAGATCATCAAATTTACCTGCCGGATTTAAATGGATCATTTTGCAGCTCCTTCGGCCGTGCATTCGGTTCCTTTAGACTGCTAAAATACGGCTCTAGGTCCTTGTCGCTTGACTATTCAACAAAATTCTAGATAGGTTTAGTTTGACAATTCAATCAGAACACAGCAGGGCATGAAGCTTCACACAGAGGGATTTCAATACAACAGGATCTTCACTAATTCTTAACCGAGCGAATCCTATTGTTTACAAACAAGGCTATTAAATGTGCTTTTCGTTAGTTAACAAGGTTGCAAATTAAACGGGAGTGTTGCAGCACTCCCGTTTGAAAGATTCCTTTAGAAAAAACACGTCATTCTAAAAAGTGGGCTTTTTTAAGAGAGGTTTAAAGTTTCAGGAGTATCAGTTTTTTTTTTGGCCTAGTTTTGGGGTATTTTTTGGACACGACTTTCGTTTTTGGAGTGAAGCACGTGAAAATAGCAAAATTGAGACATGAGTACAAAATTATTTGTAGGTGGATGTACAAAAAACACAAATTTAGTAAAAATAACAATAATAATTTCTTTACTGTTTTTTTGTTACATCAGTAATGGCAATCAATAATAAATATCAGTAAGTAACCACAGCAAAAGGTCCGTCAGAGATCTAAATTGTAGTCTTCTTCATTTTTCTTACTGCTCTCTGCTTGGACGGTTTCTATCTTCTCACCGTTTTCTAGTGACTTAGGCTTCTCAGTGTCAGTAGTTGATTCCGGTATGGCAGCAAGAGCTACTTCTTTCAACTCTGCAAAAGTAGCTTCGTCATCTAAGGAGCTTGTAAAGGGAGGCTGTATTTCCGATGATGCCATCTTAGCAAAATCAGAATTAGACTTTGCCCCAAACTCTTGATTCTCGTCTGGTAGAGTTGGTAAAGCAGAAAGTCTTATTTTAATGAAACTGACAGCCTCCTTATCAATATCAATTGCTATACAGTTACGGCCCTTTTTAAATGCACAAGCAATAGTTGTACCAGAGCCAGAAAATGCGTCGAGCACCCAATCTCCTGAGCGTGAGAACATATCCAGAAGATGGTTAATCAACTTCTGTGGCTTCTGATAGTGATTCACTATTCTTCCTTGTGCACTAGGGTCCTGCATCTTCTGCAAAACCGCTGGAAACTCCAACACGTTCGAAAAGTTCTGACACGCTGCTGTGTTGAAGTGTTCCATTGTACGTTTCCCATCAAAACTCCAATAAGCGACGTGGAGATATTCGACTTTACTCAACGGTCTAGGGCCTCCGCCATGGTAATTTATATTTGTTTTATACATTATGAACAAAAAAAGAAAAGAGGATTTAAGTACAGCCGAAGGAAACGTATTCCGGAATAGAAACTCCTAACAATGCTCGCAGGTGTTACTAAAAGGAAAAGAACTTAAAAAAAATATAAGGACATATGTATTCCAGAATAAGTGCTTACCAAACCATGTTTTCATAACCAGCTTGCGTAGGGGAACCAAAATGATTCTTAAAACCAGCTTCCACAAGGCCGGATTGCATGCTTGTGTGAAATACGACCAACCTCCAATGTTTTGCCGTGGTAATCTGCTTTATGCCGTCGACGAAAGCATTAAACTCAGAGTTTTTAAATGGCTGGTCGTCGTAGCGGCTGTCTTTGAGCTTGAATCCATAAGGAGGTCAGCTATTACCAAGGTAAAATCTTGGGGCTTTATTGTTTCGGCCAGTTTGGTGCAATCACCGTGTACTATACAGTAAAGGTTGTTTTGATCAAACATGGTAAAACGTTCGTACTCGGAGGGCTCATTGTCCAAAACACGCCTGTCCGCAAGCGTCCTCTCTTCACGCGTTGTCCTGACAAGATGCATGAAACCCTCCGGCAGGTCCTTATTTTTCTTTTTATTCTGCAAAAAAGATCGTCTTTGTAACACGAGAAACGAAAAAGCAAAAAACTCCTCAGCATACCCAGCCTTCAAAATTGGGAGCGTATTGAATTATCCTTTCGTCCGAGGTTGCGATGAGGTAAAGTTCTTTACATCTGTCCCAGCTGTCAACGTTAAGTTGTTCCATCAAACATGTTTGACATGTGATGACATTTTTTTGGCTGTAAAACAAAACCACAATAGAAGAAAGTTAACTAAGAAGGAAAACATAAAGAAGAAACGCTTCTCAAAGTTTGTAGACAAAGTGTATTCCGGAATACACATTGGCTGTGGCGTGCAAGCCAAAGTGTATTCCAGAATACACTTTAGCTTACACTCCGAAGCCAACGTGTATTCCGGAATACACTACGTCCAACCTAAGAAAAACTGAAAAGAATGTTCTGTAGTTCTTACTTGTGCAGCTCCTTGGACATTTCTTCAAGCGTGAATTCTTTGTCCACAACCTTCTGCAGTAGCCTTTCGAGTATGTCGAGGTCTGTAAAGCCCTGCATTTCTCTCCACACAGTTATGGTCATTTCCTTCTTAGGGACGTCAGATCCCTTTTTCTTTTCGGCCGTCTTTCCTTTACTTTTCAGTTCACCACGTTCAAACATGCTAAATATTTCGTTTTGCAGGTCCCATTCTGCACAGTAGTAAGCGATGTCAGTGGGAGGGTTTCAGGCGTATTCCAGAATACAAAAGAAACTTACTCTGCCGTCTCTGAAGGCTAGTTGAAACCAGTTGTCATGTGGTATGAGAGACTGCCTTTTGTTAGCCTCGTCATACTTGAGGCAGCACTCCACAGCACACGCTTCCTTTAGTTCAAGAGAGTATGCTGGTTTCTTTAAATCTTCTCCATATTTTTCTTTAAATATAATATATTCCCTATGCATGAACCTGATTTTGTCAACGAAGCTCATTTTAAGCTTATATTCGTTGTCAGCATTATGCATGTTGGCAACGATCTTCGCTTCTTCATCTGTCGGGCCGCAGTAAATAGCGCAGAGCACAGAGAGATATCTCGGGTTGTTTTTCTCCTTGTACAACTGCCTCCTTGCTTTAAAACTATGGTTACCCCCAAGGACATAGTGCATATAAGTGTCTGCATTTTCCCTGTCATAGTCCTTGGGATCCATGCATTGCGTTCTATCAACAAGAACGACAATTGGAGCAACGTGGGCATTGGGATTGCTCCTTATTCTATCCTTCAGGTTCCTTAAGTGGTCAGCATATATTTTCCAAACCTAGGGGGCGTTCACCATCTTCATTTTTCGGTGGCAACCTCATGGAAGTTACTGGCAAGTAAATAACACCTTGCACATATTTCGTTTGGTTTATTTCTTCCATCCTCTCCGATGTCTTGTCCACCTTCTTTTCCTTAATGGCAACCCCGGGTGCCTTGCCCTTTCCATTCTTCTTCTTTGGCTGCTCCTCAGGAATTTCCTGTACTACAATCTCCTGCACTTTGCATTTCTTCGGCCCTTTTGCCGCAACAGTGCCTCTTGGCCGACTCAATCTTTGCTCTTCTGATGTACTGGGACTTCCGTCGTCTTCTTCCTGATTGGAACCACTACCGGCATTGTCCTCCACCACTCTCTCATCTTCGGAGGCGCTGTGTGCAATGTGTGGCTTGCACTCTGTTTATGATTTCCCACAACCTCAGCTTGTTTATGTAATGCGTCATGTACTTGTACAAAGCTGAAGGTGTGACTCTACCAAGCCTAAAATAGCTTTGGTCCACAACTATATATCCTTGAGATGTCTTGAACGAGAGCCTTCCCTGTTGTCCTGACTGCCCGGCCACTTCCGAAACCGCTCTTATTACTCCCATGCAAATAAAGTCGGAGTCAGCGTAGAGCTTTCCTCCAGGACTGTTACAAACGTGGAGGAAAGTAAGTGTGTTGTTTTCCTCCAGTTCCCCTTGTGATAAACCACTGTGTCTGAAAATTTTCGTACATGGTGGGTTCTTCTGTGGGTGGTACACTTGCCTGTGGGTGTGGCTTTGTCTTTAACTTTAATGGCTTCTTTGAAGCTTTCTTGCTACCTTCGTGTCTGTAACATATTTAGGACAAAACCCAAATTTAGAGGATAAAAACAACACAAAAACGTATTCTGGAATAACAATTGGACTTTTTTTTACTAAAACAACACAAATTTAAGCCCCTCTAAAAGGTTTTTTTATCGTCTAGGAAGTGTTAAAAACAAGCTACTTTTTCTTAGATTTGCAACATTGTTACAAAAAACCACCTAAATTGCATTCCGGAATACACTTTGGCCTTCAGAAGAAAGCCGAAACCTATTCCGGAATAAGAAACACACTAAGAAATGATTGTACATTGTACTTTTTACTCACCTGTCCATGTCTTTTCTATGCGAATCGGAATACAGTCTCTGAATATAATATTCGAGGCGCTGGCGCTGGCGACTTGAGCTCAGAGACTGGAACACGCAACTGAGGGCGCCATTATTTCCTTTTAAAGGTATCCCTTTTGTCTTGCTCGTATTCTATGTGGAGTGGAATACGTTTAGCTTTACTGTTCTAGTCCAGTGTATTCCAGAATAGCTTTTAGTTTGCCTTTTACTTATTTGTTACAGCAACGTCCACTTGTACTACGTGTACTTGTATTCGAGAATAAGAAAAGGTCTGCAATCTAGAAAGTTTCTCAAACCTCTACACTATTTCGCAGTTGTGAAGATGACGAACCACTTCGTGAACAAACTTCCAGCACCTTTTGTTGTCTCAAGCTCGTCTAGTTTTGAAGAAAAGCTTGGGAGCAACGCCTTTTCTTCAGAAGACCGACATTCTCCGACGCCTACCTCTACAACATCGTTGTTGCTTTCCGAAAACACTCCTAGTCCAGCACGTAACAGCCTACCACCACCCTTCCAACCGTCACCAAGTCCAATAGACAGTGCACTCGCATCTCCTTCCAAAGCATCACCTCCAGTTCGGAGCATGCTGCCACCACCCTTCGTTCCATTCCCCGGACCTACAGAGGCTCCACCACAACGAGTGCTCAAGAACAAGCTACCCCCACCGTTTGTAGTTTCACCCCCTTCGTGCAAGTACACAAGGAACACAGAAGACTGTGAGATTCACTAAAATTTTTGCCCCCACGACTTCACTACAAATGAAGACGATGCTGCAGCATGTACTCCTTGTAATACAATGGTTGTGACACATGGATTTGCAGAATTCCAGTCCGCTCTAAAGGACATGTTTGCAAGAACTCCTTCTCAGGAGGGTACAAGAACTGTTGCAGCCACAACCTCTTATGGGCCATCACCATCCTTTAACACTGTGCTACCGCCTTTTCCGGGAACAACTTCACGTGGCCTGTTTTCCTCTACAAGCACACCACTCAGGACTGAGGAAGTTACCCCTAGAGTAGAAGTTTCATCAGAAGATAAAGACACCAACGAGGAACAACGGGATTATATGTTCTCCAGCCAATCTTCAAAGAAATTTAAGGTGGACTTTACTTTGAGAGCATGCTCCTCTGTAAGAAGAAGAAACCTTATGGATGAACACAAAATGAGGAGACTCTTGAGAACTAAATGCTACTCATTGGATTGCATCAACAGATTTAACATGGCTAAATTACGAGCAGTTAGAGACAACTACAGTTCAAAGACATTGGCTGACCAGAATGCCTACTTAGCTTACCATATAAGACCAGACCGCAACACATTCTTGCACTACATCAACCGTGAACAAGTCTGCCAAAAATGCTTCATGGTTGTGCATCGTTTAAGGTCCACAAGAATGTCTCGAATACACAAAAGACTGGACAAAAATCCAGCAATTGATGATCATTGTGGTCCAAGAAGAGTTGTGACCATGCATGCCCTGGCTGCTGTGACATGGATGGAGAAATATTTTAGAGAGACATGTGAGAAGTTGCCTAATAGCAACATGTATCATCTGACAGACAATATTACAAAAAAGGATGTCTTCAAAGAATACAAAGAGACTTGCATTCAGTGTCAGCACATCTCTTACTCACACTTCACTAGACTGTGGAAAAGTGAATTTGGCCTGGTAAAAATTCCAAGAAGACATAGAATGTCTGTTTGCTCAAGATGTGCAGAATTAAAAAGTCAACGAGAAACTGCAAAGACAGAGGTCGAAAGAAGTAAGCTCAAGCTCTCCAACCTCTCACTTGTTAAAAACAGAATATTTTAACCTGATTTCTTTTACAGATATTGTGCAACAGAATCTTGCCAGACATCGTGAACAACAAGCAGCAGAGAGAAGAAAGCTGGCCAAGCACAGAAAAAAAGCTCTCGAATGTCCATTGCAATATATGTCTATTGTAATTGATGGAATGGATAAAAAAAAGACAACTCTACCCCATTTCCTAAATATTCCAAAAGATGTGCCAGAGGAATGTTTTGTTAAAGTCCACCTTGTAGGAGCCATGGTCTTCAAAAGAAGTATAAAGTGCAAAGTATTTTTGACGTATCCAAACTTGCATGGTGACCCGAACCTGACAATTACAATTCTTAACAAGGTCCTGTGCGAGCAAGAGCAACTATCACCAGTGCTCTACCTGCAACTTGACAACACTACAAGAGAGAACAAGAATCAAACACTCTTTGCTTATTGTGCTATGCTAGTGGAGCCAAGGATCTTCAGAAAAGTAAAGTTCGGATTTTTACTTGTGGGGCACACCCATGATCAGATTGACCAGATGTTCAGCAGATTTTCTGTGTGCCTTAGAAGGAAGAAAGCTTTTTGTCTTCCTACTTTAGTTCGAATCATTGAAGATTCTTACACTCCTATTCCAGTGGTCGAGCTTCTTCAAGAGATCACGCGACTTTAGAGAGTTTGTTTTTCCTCAACGTTCAGATAGAGAACTAGCTGTGAACAAGTTGAATGATCTTACCTTTCAACATCACATTAAGTTCTACTTGAAGGATGGACAAAGCTTCTTACAAGGGAAGAAGTACACCACAACTAAGGATTGGAGTCCACCAGAGGGATTGCACTTCCTTAAATTTGTTCCAGACCATTGCTTCATAGAGCGTCTTTGAAAAACTTCCTCTCAAAAATCCTAAGGAGTCCAAGCAGAAGAAAAGTATCCCATTGACATCCTTAAAAGCCATTGAAAATGGCATTTCCTCGGGCTTCAAGTACTTCTCGGAAGAAGATCAGATGTGGTGGAGAAATTTTTTTCTTGACCAGAAGGATGTCTTGGAACATCTAACTCTAAGACAGTTGCAAGGACCATTTCAATGGCCTGACACCTTCCATCAACCCCAGAACCAAGCAGGTCCAAGCAATGCTACAATAGCACCTGCAGCAGAGGAAGAAGAGGACCGAGTCATGTACCTCGGACCAAGACGTAGGAATGAGCCTCAAGGCAATATCACAGAAATAGCTAAAGGTATGTTGATTGCTCTTCCAACTGATGACAAAGGTCGGCCTTTTTGGATAGCAAAAGTTCTTGATACAGTCAGGGAGGAAGGCTTAGTAACTAAACTCAAGATTCGCTAGCTGGCCACACGTTCAGAAAATGCTTTTGAAGGTAGGTATGAGTTAGAAATGAGAACTCAAGGAAAGGGGAGGAAGTCTAAGAAAGTGGGTTGTAGGGACGAGCTGAACTTAAATGATGTCACTATATTATGCTATGATTTAAAATTGAAATCTGACAATCGTCTGCGCCAGAGAACTATCAATTTGCTTAAAAAGGCTTGTAATTACGAGGAAGAGGATGAAGAAAGGAGTGGTGGTGGCAATGCTTCACCATCTGTTGATAGTGACGAGGAAGAAAACTCAAGCACTTCCTCGAGTGACAGTGAAAGAAGTGAAGGAGATGAGGATGGCATAAATGAACATGATGACGTCCTGGATCCCTCCTTCATCACTCCTCACACTTTTGCACATAATTGAGTCTTAGAAAAAGACTGTAAATTTTGCATGTGAATATGAAGATTTTATCTTCAAATACAGTATTAGTTACAGACTTTACTTCAATTTCTTGTTAAATATTTTATCCTTTGAAATTAGAGTTTCTCTATAAAAACATACTCAAGAACATTCTACTTGCTCTATCTATCTATCTATCTATCTATCTATCTATCTATCTATCTATCTATCTATCTATCTATCTATCTATCTATCTATCTATCTATCTATCTATCTATCTATCTATCTATCTATCTATCTATCTGAAAAGTGTCACTTTAAAAAAGAATTCTTTCGTTCCACAAAAAATCTAGTCATTTGGGGGGGGGGGTCAAAATTGAATTTCATGCAACCCTTTTTTTTACCTCATTTTACCCCTTTTTTTGTAAAAAAGGGAATCTTTTAGGAATATTCCTTTTGCTCTCATTTCGATGATTTGCTCCCGTTTAATACGCAATCTTGTTAGTTCAAGCTGCACACGATCTATCCATGATTGATATGAGAATGTGAGATGCATGGCTCTTGTTTAATTCCTTATTTTATAGTCTGGATTCCACCAAACACGCTTTGATTTGCATAAAGTGCAAGTTGACCTGCAACGGGCTGGCAGTTGTGGGCCTGTTCATTAACAACTTCAAGTAAAGAAACGACAACGAGTAAATGGCCTTCATACTATCCACCATTTTGAACCAAGTGACAATTGTGGGCCTATTCATTAAGAACTGCAAGTTGAGCCCTAAAGAATTGACGAGGCAGTTTGTCCGTGAACGTTAAAATAATATCTATCTATCTATCTATCTATCTATCTATCTATCTATCTATCTATCTATCTATCTATCTATCTATCATTTTGATTATCAAAAATTTTGAATTATCCACCATTTTGAACCCGTGACGTAGAAGATGATTAATCTAAGTTGATTAGATGTTGGCTATCCAGGACCATATCCTTTAACAAATCAAACGTTGGTTGGTAATTAACATTTGATAGGGGAATCTCTTGTGGAATATTATTGGGCTTCGACTTTACTATGTGGGCTCAAAATTCCGGGAGGATTTTTTGTTTCTGGCCGAGATCCAGGTTGTTTCTACTTAGTATTCTGATCAAATGTATTTTGCTCTTTATGAAGCTAAGTTAAGATCATCCAGAGGAAAAACGTTGTCTAAACGTAAAACCTTGTCCATTGTTTGAAACAACAAAATTTATTAACTTTAGTTGACAAAATGTCCATTGTAGGGGAGGATGCCCATAAACTACCCACTTAAGCGAAAAAAAATTATTATGATGGTGTTTGTTTGTTTGTTTGTTTGTTTGTTTTTTTTTTTTTTTGGGGAATCTCTTATTTTGAAATAACATTTTCAAATTTCAAAGTTTAGCTTTCAATTGATACTAAGCACGAGTTATTTCGACAAATTGCAAGGTTGCCATAAAGATTTTAACTTCATGGTAATTTTCACATCAATAGACCCCAAATGCCCTTCAATGGACCACCAAAAACCCCCCAATTAGACCACTAAATACTCACAATTGACTTTCATTGGACCATAAGTGACAATAGACCATGCATTTAGCTCAATTTTAAATAGTTCCTAAGGTGGACTATAAAGGGCCAAGGTGGGCTATTAAAGGGCAAAAGTGAGCTATCAAAGGGTAAAAAGTGGGCTATTAATGGGCAAAAAGTGGGCCATTGAAGGAGAGTGGGTGAGAGGACACCCTCCCCTATGTCCATAAATAAAATCCAAGCACCGACCATGACTAGCTAATGAATAGGCCCACAATTGTCAATTCTTGCAGACAAAATGCATAGGTTAATCAAGAGACAAAGTGGAGAACGCAGTCTCGAGCCCGCACTTGTGACACTGCAATTACATCCTTAAGGTGCCATTTGGGAGTATACCTGCCCCCCATGGCACCCCCCTGGCACACCCCTACCTGCCCCCTCTGGTACCCCCCAAATGGCGCCATTTGAGGGGTATACCTGCCCCCTCTGGCACCTCCCAAATGGCGCCATGGAGCCATTTGCGGGCTCCAAGGGGTATACCTACCCCCTCTGGCACCCCCCAAATGGCGCCATTTGGGTGGTATACCTGCCCGCTGGCACCCCCCAAATGGCGCCATTTGCGTGGTATACCTACTCCCTGGCACCCCCCAAATGGCACCATGAAGCCATTTAAGGGCTCCAAATGGCGCCCCAAATGGCTTCTTTGGGGGTGCCAGGGGGGAGGTATACATGTGATAAATGGCTCTAACGAAAAGACGATGCATATAGAAAGACTTACCTGAGTATGGTGGTCACAATTTTGGTGAAAAAACTATCGACGACTGGAGCATATGGATCTTGTAAGGATATTGCAGCGCCTCAAAAAGAAGCGCCCAAAAAACCCATGTAAACAGCTAATGTACCTGAAAATAAATGACTGCAAGAAGCCGCCTAGAAGTGCCGATCGGTAAGGAACCGTCGAAGACCCTGCATCGGCCTATAGAAGGATCTATACAATACAAGTGCCTAAAGAAATGATATGTCGAGCAGCAACAACAAATTTGGGATTTCAAATTTTGAATTTCAAATTTGGGCGGGAGAAGGGGTTTCAAATTTGGGCGGGCATTTTTAAATTTACGCCCAGCTTCCACGAAGCCGCCATACCCACCGCCCGCTTAGCGCCTACATCCCTTTGCTTCCGCCGCTTTCGACTACGACGCGCCCAAATCCGATGCCGCTGGCGCCGCCGCTAGATGGCGCCGCCCTCTTTGCTAGATGGCCTAGCGCCGCCTACATCCCGCTTTGCTTCTTAGCGATTGCCGCCGCCCGGCTTTTGACTACCGGTAATTTTGCCCGGGCTTTGATCGCCACGGCCTTTCGCTGCTAGATGGCCTTATTGGACCTAGCGCCGGTGCTTTGCGCTAGATGGCCTAAGCGCCCTAAGCGCGCCAGCTAAAGCGCTTTGTTTTCATCACTCTAGACACTAAAGATACCAGGAATCATGAAGGCAAGTAAAGGTAAGTCTTCTTCTACTTGATTTTTTAGTTTTCCTAGTCAAATAGCACCAGTTTCTTGAATATATGTTGCATGCATCCTTAGCATGATCTGCTTTACTAAATGCATGGTGAGGAATGCAAATGGCGCCATTTGCATTCACCACCACGCATTTGGTCTGCTATATCAAATGCAGCCATTTGCATCCTCAGCATGTTTGGAAATGGCACCTTGAGGGTGCAAATGCGCCATTTGCACCCGTAATACCCCAAAAAAGTTTCCTTTTTTTTTTTTTTTTTTTTTTTTTTGAACCTTTTTTGGTATTGCGGGTGCAAGATGCCATTTCCAACCATGCTGAGGATGCAAATGGCGTTCTCAGCATTGTTAGAAATGGCACTTTGAGGACAACCCCTAGCACCAAAAAAAGTTCCCACCCCCACAAAAAAAAAAGGGGGGGATTTTTTTTGGGTGTTGGGGGTGCAAATGACACCATGGCATCATTTGCATTCACTAGCATGCAAAAAAAGCATGTTGAGAATGCATTCACCAGCATGCATTTGGTTTGCTATAACAAATGCACATTCAGGTATGCCAGGAGATTTGGTGTGGAACTTCGTCCAGCTTGGTACCACTGAAGATTTTAGTTACGACGAGATTCAAAATGCGGCTTACAACTTTGACGAAGAGGCATTTAGTGGGGCAGGATTTGACCTTCTTATGAATGTTGGCAAAGAAAAGCATGATCCTACTAATGGCGGCGATTCAATTCAGCAACAAATTTCGTAATTTAGCTTCATAAACAAATTTTCTTGATGTGTATAAATTTGTCAATTTCAGAAGTTAATCCCATCGATCCAAGACATCGGATCGCCATTCTAGAATGGGACGAGCATGCATGTTTTGCATGCATGCGGGCGGCGCATGCCCATTCTGGTTGGGAGTTCGCTATTTTAGGCGCGTTTCTGCATCAACTCCTCATCGGCGCTTCCTCTTCTCTCTCAGCAGTACCTCTTTCTCTTTAAATTGTTTCCAGGCAGGGGAGGGGCTTCTCCCTCCCTGGTTTGGTCAATTTGGCGTTTCTTTCAGGCTGTCCTTTTCCGGCCTTTAGCCTTCGTCCTGTGACCTTCGTCCTCGATCCTAGTTTGTAAGGAAGTCCTTTGGTATTCGGGCGGTTTGTTGGTTTCATGCGAGTTCCATTCTAGAATCCCATCGATCCGAGACATCGGATCGCCATTCTAGAATGGGACGAGCATGCATGTTTTGCATGCATGCGGGCGGCGCATGCCCATTCTGGTTGGGAGTTCGCTATTTTAGGCGCGTTTCTGCATCAACTCCTCATCGGCGCTTCCTCTTCTCTCTCAGCAGTATCTCTTTCTCTTTGAACCCACCCTCCCCCCCTTCTTTGTTTATTATATTTTTCGCGTGGCACGCGCGTAATCAGCCCCTCCACTCTGGGAGGTTTGTTTTGTTTCATTTTTGTGGTATTGGTGATGTGCAGGTACAGGTTGGCGAGCGGCATTTGTGTCGACTTCTCCATTCGTGGGTTTTGGGAGCGATTTCTCTGCCTTGCGTTTGTCTAAGCCCCTTGCCGAAGGTTTATCACTAGGGTTTTTCCTTGAAAACCCGAAAGGGCGGGGTTTTTTAATCCCGGTGATAAGCTTTCGGCAGGTACACCAGCTGAACATCTGTTAGCATTGTATTTTTGAGGTCCAAATGATATAATTGGATTTTCCCTTTAATTGTCGTGGGTAGTTCGCATGTGTGCGGCTACCCACTATCCACCATTGTAGAAAATCTGCTGAGATGAATGAGAAGCCTATCTATCGGGCGGTTTGTTGGTTTCATGCAAGTCCCATTCTAGAATGATGCCCTTCTTTGTGTAAAATAGGTAAATCTTGCTAACTTAAGTTGCAGTATTTTATTTTATTTTTTGCTATTTTTTTTCCCTCTGATATTAATGGCGCCAAATTTGGACAAAATATGTGTGAAAAAATGCTAAATAGCGCCACATTATCGTGTAAAACACCTTAAAACATTGTCATAAAAACAATTTCGTGTGGAATCACAAAATTTGTCATCTCTACTGTTTAAATTTGGATTTTCCGGTTTGGTGGGAAACTTTTTGGAATTTTTGTTAAGCTATTTTCCTAAGGTTTTGAAGAATTTCCCCATTCCCCAGAAATTGAAAACCAAAAACCCCTCATAGTTTGGTTCATGCATGTTCGGCATCTGTTCGAGTAAGATCGCCAAGGCTGTTTTTTGCGTACTTACAGTCATCCATGCGTCAAAATCCTGGTTATCTAAGATGATTCCAGAAGGAGCCTTCCGAATTTTCTATTAGGTTTGGACTTTCGTTGTGCAATATTCCCGAAAGTGTGTTTCCCGAAACCAGTGGTTGAGGCATCGCTCAGATAAAATATTGCTTGATCATAGATTTTCATGCGTTCTTTGCAGATTTCATGCAGTAGAGGTCCTATTTTCGATTTGCCCTGCTCCAGCAAGCATCTTCAATTGTATTTATAGGGTAAGCAGCTGCAATTTGCATGGCAACTCTATCGCTCTGTTTGTTATATGCATTTTTCCTTGTGAATAAGCTTTCTTATCTTTTTCTGACGATTCTAATTTAGGTACCCTGAAGCTAGACTTAAAGTAGCTTGATTTGAAGTAAACAGTGGAACTTTTAGAGCAGTCCATGGGAGTTCCACCTATTGAGCTGGAAATTGGGGCAAATCGTTGTTGTCTATCAAAGCAAAAGGATATCGAAAGCCGCATTTAGGTGAGTAGATTTCAGTTCTCTTCAGTTCTTTTTCTGTCATTTTTCCAATTTATTTGCATGTAGGCCTACATTGGTTTATTGCTTTGTGCATGTAGAGTCAGTTGTGTGAGGATTTGCCTCTGTAGTACACGTCATAGAAAATGGTTGCACTTCTTTGTACTATCTGCCAAGAGTTGGCACTGTAGGAATAACTTTGCAGATGTAACATTTTCATAATATGCTACATGCCTCAGCAGGATGGTTTCATATAATGCCATGATTGATTGTTATGGTAAATTGGCAGATGTTGATGGGATAATTCAATTCTCTTTACACAGGTGCACTATTGTCATGGATGGAATTAGAGGTAAGATTTACGTGCAGTATTTCTATGTTGTAACGTGGAAAATTAATTCTTCTTCAATCTGTACTAGGTGACCTTCAGCATAATGTCATGTTGGAAATGTTGCCATGATGTTCAAGGTAAATGCATTTAATTTTATCTATGGAGACCTGAGGGCTCTACAATTCACAGAGACATAGATTGCATGTAAGTTAGGATAACCGGTACAGTATAGCTGAACATTAAAACCTTTAAAATGTTGTTTTGAGCATTATAGCTGCAATATTGTTTTGAGCATTATAGCTGCTTCTTCTTCATATTGTCTTGATTCATGTTTTTTTTTTCCATTTATCTTGCATTGGGCTTTTGCCGAGTGTGAATTGCAATGCCGGTTTGGTTGTTGGACTTTATATTGTCCCAGTATCTTTGCGTTGCAACAAGGATGCTTCTTTTTTGCATTAATAAAAGTTTATTGAGGCAGTAGTTCTATGATAGGAATCTGCAGACAGTAGCAGATATGTTGGGCCCTCTCCACATGTATTAATTCAAAATTTCATTTGCCTTTTTGTAGATTGAAGTAACTATTTGGAGAATGCTTCATGAATAGATGGATCTGCACACAGTAACATATATGTTTGACCCTTGGCACATGTATTAATTCAAAGTTTCATTTACTTGGAGAGTGCATCATGAATAGATGGATAAGTATCTGCCTCTTTTGTTATGTGCTATTCATGTTGCAGCAATTCTAGATTTTGTATCTTAGGTAGATAACTATCTAAGAAGAGCCAAAACTACAATGATAGATCCTCGTTATCCTAGCTACAACAATTGGTGACCTTCATAAATTTGTAGCGTGGATGAAACCTAGAGCTTTTGAATTTGATGCAGATCCTTTTGGCTCTTTTGTTATGCAATTAGTGTTGTTGCCATATTATCTCAATGTTCTCAGATGCTATTCTGTTGAATATATTCTGGGCATAAAATAAGAAGGGAAAAGTTCGTGGGGCCACTAACATCGTCGTGGTCCTTATCACCCCACGAGACGCCTGTCTGAAACAGAAGCAAAAGCAACACCACAAGGGACAAAAATGGCCTCAAATTCGGTATCAGACTATGCTGGCTTGCCTTTGACAAGATCTGTTTTGGGTTTTGTTGAAGATCTGTCATGGTTTCCATGGAAGTTCCGGCTGCCAAACGTCGCCTCTCGGAGAATGGCAAAGTTGCAAATGGCAAAGATGGCAAATATTCTGATGCCCTTTCCAAGCAAAAGAAGCAGCAGAAACAAGGCTCTTATGGAACCGTTGGAGCTCATTCTCCGGCCGTTACATATGCATCTATGCTTGCCCTTCTTCTTGCCTGTCCACCCTTCGTTATCGTTTTGTAAGTCTGCATCTATTTGTTTTCTTTGTTCATGTATTGAAGCTGCGAGTTTTGACATTAGGCAATCGATCTAGCAGGACCCATCATTCTTTCTTTTTATTAGATAAGGAGGTAAAAGGGGACCACTTGGTTTAATTTAAAGGATCTTCAAGATTCTTTGAAAATATCACCATTCAATGCATTTATACATGAAATAATGCAATGGCATGATCTTTTCAGTGTGGACTCTTTTCCTATATCCCCCATACGAATCTAATGCTGATACATTTAGAAGTTGAGATAAAGACATTTCGCAGCCTAGAGCAGGACTTTTGCAAGATGCATGGACATGGGGAAATGCATGATGATGCTTTCTAATATTCAACTATTCTTATACTGTTTTGCACACTAACATAGTGAGCCATAATTTAGCTTCTATTTATTCATAATATACAGGTGGTATACCATAGTACACTTGGATGGTTCTTTGTATAAGTTCTGGGAGCTTTGCTAGGAGGAAGGCTTTCATACATTTTTAATATATGGCCAATGCCCAGCCTCATTGCATCAAAGCTTATTGCAGTATTTGTGTTAGTCCTGTGCCTCTTGGTACAGGACTATTCATGCATACAACGGACCAAGTCAAGTCCAAGGATCCACAGCCAGGCACGGGTCAGTCGTCAAAGGCCCAACAGAAGACCAAGCAGTCAAAACCCGCGTCTGCTACCAAGAGGCGGCGCTCAGACAAGTGACGGCCCGTCACCGCCCGCCTCAGCGTCAGCATGATTTCAGGCACTTCAAGAGGCACCGCCAGCATTCCTGCAAATCAGGCCTCCTTCTAGGAGTCGGCACCGAGATCAGTCAGAGTGTCTATATTGGGCCAAAGGCCATTGTACTATATATATGAGTAGAGCTAGCACATGAGTTTTAGATGAGTTTTGAGTCTTGTCTTACTTCAGTTTTCTCTCGATTGAGAGAGCTCATGTATCTTCATTGACATCAAGAAAGGTGTTCTCTTCATTGTGATCACATTGTTCTTTTTTTGCTTTCTGTTCTTTTCCTTGTTCTCTTTGCAAATCACGCGTGACATAGCCCCCAGATTCTCCTGTTAGATCCAAGGGTCCTCACAGAGGGCTGTCTTGCAGGAGTTCCCGAACCCAGACCTCAAACACTGTCGTCGCTGCCGGGTCTGATTTTTCGTTTCCTTCCATCATGTCGGCTCGAGATTTCACTCCTGGAGAACTTCTTTGCCAAACGGCGGCTCGACTGGAGCGCCACCAACGACGCGAGGTTGTTTGGGATATGTTGCTTATGACATTGAGGGAGGTCGTATCCGCTCACGAGCTCAGTTGGCACCTCCTACCCCTCGTGCTCATTCTCGACCAGGCTCTCCCCCTGTGTGTCGTCATTGTTCACAACCGCAATCTCCACAACATACCCTTGTTCAGCCCACGCCTCACTATTTCCAGACTCCTGACAGCACCTATATCAATATCCCTTCAGGTCACACCCCTCTTCCATCACAACCTTCTTCACCTCCTGGGATGGGCTACCATCAAGTGTCTTTTGGCCCTATCCACATTCACGACTTTCAGTCTTCTCCATCTTTTCAGCATGCTCTTCCTGTTTATCAAACCACTGATCTTAAACCTAATGAGGATGGCTCCCAAGGCCCTTCCCCACCGGATGCTACTTTCTATGCACCACCGGGTTTTTCAGTTCCACCTCCTGGCTCTCAGTCCCAGGCAGTCCCACCTCTCTATGCTTCTGCATATTCTCAACCAAATCTACCTGTCTATGCTCAAGTCCCGCCTTCATCTCCCACTCATAATTTGAAGCTGACTTATCCCACTTTTGGCAACACTAAAGGCAAACCTCTGGATCAGAGTGCTTCGGCACACATGGAGGAATTTGAAGCCTTGGCCATTCTGAATGGTCATGCGCAGCCCCAACTTAAATTTCATATCTTTTCGACCACGCTCCGAGGCGCCCCTCATCAGTGGTTAATGGCCAATAAGAGTCACTGGAAACAAAGTTGGCAAGAAATGAAAACTGCCTTTCTGTCTCATTACGGCACCACGGATGATGACCAATTACTTCTTAAGCAACTCAATGACCTCCAGCAAGAGTCCACGGAGTCCGCCATGGATTTTGCGGACCGTCTTCACATTCTCGTCAGTAAACTCCAAGAGTACCCCATGCAAAGCCAGATCCTCGTCTGGTTTCTGCAGGGCCTTCCTCCTGCTATTCGACTCATGACAGAATACCTGCGTCCCAAATCTCTGGAGCAGGCCATTGAATTAGTCAATCACTCGGTCAATGTTTCTTCTCGGGATGTTGCTTTGCAGGAACTCCCTTTCATGCCCCCCGTCATGGTTCCTCAGAACTCTGTCCAACCTCAGCAAGCAAATCCACAACGCGCTCACATCTGGTGTACTATTTGTAAATATCAAGATCATCTGGCAAATGAATGCAACTCCTCCAATGGACCTCCTCATTGTAAAAGATGCAACATGTGCATTCATGCCACGAAAGAATGCACGCGCTCTCATCCTACACCTTTTCGTCATAAAATGGTCTTTCAAGTCCAGACCACGCCTCAACAACAACCGTCATATCCGCCTCAGCAATATCCAACTCAACAACAGCCGCAGTATCAACAATAGCAGCAATCTCAGCAGCCACGGGGACAAGGCAACCGTCCTCCCTTTGATCCTTCCAAAGCTCAATGTTATCATTGCCATGAATGGGGTCACACCACCACGGCGTGTCCTCAACTTCCTCAAGTTCAAGTTCAACTTCCGGGTTCCAATCAACCAGCTTCTGTCTGTCTCACGGCTTACCAACTTTGGGTGGCCAATGGTAAACAGGGCCCTCGTCCTGTTTTGAGAAAGCCTCCTCGGCCACCTCAACAACAACGACCTCAGCAAGCCGCATCTACTTCCAATCCTATGGATCAGCAAGCCCAGGAGGAGATTTATCAGGCTCTCAACCCTCCCGTCCAACAGTCCAATTGGGCTGGTCTTGTCTCACGTCACACACGGGCTTCACGCCCTTTGACCATCATTCCTCATAACACGCAACCCACTTTTGCTGTGGAAACAGTCCCTCATGACGATGATAAAAAAGTTCACTTCGCACTTGATCTTGCCAAACTCATGCCTCACATCATGCCTAAAGTGAGACAAAGTATTCTGAAATCCACCAGCGCACACTCTCAGCCATATCCCAATATTGCTGCTGAAGTCGAACTTCTCAAAGAAGTCTCCGCTTCCTTACCACAGACTCCGGCTCCACTGGACCCTGCGGATCCTTTTTCACATGTTCCTTTGGAACTTCAGGAAGAACTCGCAAAGATCAAGATTCCTTTGAGCCTAGCGACCATTTTGAAACTCTGTCCGGCTCTCAAAGATCAGTTACCTCTTCCCACGGTTCTGGTTGGAGCTGTTGCGACCTCCACACCCACGGTGCATGCCACGGTGGGCACTCAGCAAATCAATCATGTTCAAATTGATGGTGGTAGTGCTGTCAATCTTATTACTGATAAGCTCCGGAAGCAATTGGGCATCAAACAATTATATCGTGCCCCCTATGACATCAAGTTGGCAAATGGCCATATCACGCGCCCTCAAGGTGTCACTCCTCTTCTCCATATTAGCATTAGTGATCTCAAATTCCCCTTGGAATTTGGTGTTTGGAAAGCAGGAGAAGATCCTGGTGATTATGAAATGTTGGTTGGACGACCTTTTCTCCGCCAGGCTAAGAGTATTCATTACTGGGCCACGGACCAACTTGTTATCACCGATGGCCATCTCAATTGCCACCATGGATCTGGAAACTGGCCAATTGATCTCTGTCGAGAATGCGGAACCTTCCATCTCTGACACCGACTCTGAAGAAGCACAAAATATTTACCATGTTCAAGCTCCTCCAGCGGGTCTCCCTCTCTCATCCTACCCTGAGTATGCTGATCCTTGGGGTGAGATGACGCTAGATCAGGACCAGGCTGTGGCGGCTCTCTTGGACCCTTACCTGGCTTCCTGCAATCGCATTCAACGTCTTGATCATTTTTCTGATCCACTTCCTTCCTCAGAGACCATTGAGGTTCATGCTTGCTTGATGACGCTCAGCAGCCTCTTTTCTTCACCACGCAAAATGCTGCTCCTCCCGTCATGCTTCAGCCTCCTGCTCATCAGGTTCAGGACACGGAGGTTGTTCCTCATATTCAGACTCCAGAAGTGGAAATTGTGGACATTGGTAACAATCAACCAGTTCGCTTAGCTGCTAAACTTCCGCCTCCCTATAAAGCACGCGCTGTGACGCTGTTCAAGAAATTCAAACATATTTTTGCTTGGAGCTACAAAGACCTTCGAGGTATCAAAAAAGAATTGGGGGAACTCACCATTCCTACCAAATCTGATGCACGCCCAATTTAGCAACGACAGTACAGGCTCAACCCAAATTACCGTGACCGCGTCAAGGCTGAAATTGACAAACTCTTGGCTGCTGGCCTGATTTATGAGGTCAAACATTCTGAATGGGTGAGCCCCATCGTCATCGCTCTCAAACACAATGGTAAGATCCGCGTTTGCGTGGATTACAGAAAACTCAATCAAGCCACGGAGCGTGATCACTTTCCACTTCCTTTCACTAACCAGGTTCTTGAAGAAGTTGCTGGTCATGAGATGTACTCTTTCATGGATGGTTTTTCGGGGTACAATCAGATTTCTATCAAGCAAGAGGATCAACTCAAAACTACCTTCACCACCCCGTGGGGCACTTTTGCTTACAAGGTGGTCCCTTTTGATTTGTCAAACTCTCCTTCAACCTTTCAGCGCATCATGCTCTCCGTCTTTCAAGACTTTATGAAGGATAAACCTTTTCTTCAGATCTTCCAAGATGATTTTTCTGCCTACAGCTCCATGGATGATCACTTGGACAAACTGGAGCTTGTCTTTCAAAAATGTGATGAATCTGGCATTAGTCTCAATCCTGAGAAGTGCACTTTCTGCGTCACCTCAGGATGGCACCACCATATTGCTTACTCAGCCCCTGATTTCTGAGGTATTCCGTATTCCTTTGCAAACACCTTCTTTATCTTGGGCTGCCTTACAGGACATAGATGTCACTCAGTTCGGTACTCCTTCTTATCAAGCCAACATGCATCGCCTCACCAATATTGCAAAGTCCCACGACACTTTTGTCAAGTTTTTGTGGCGAAAATTGCTTGGGTATTCTATCAAGAACACCCATATCAATAAGCCGTTCTATAATATGGTGATCACAGCCATCCACTCCCCTCACCATATTGATTTGCCACAGCTGTTGTTCTACCGCCTTCTTCATGAAGTAGACCGCATTCAGGCTGCCCCCTCCTCTGTCTTTGAAGCCTCAGTGGGTGTCCATCTTCAAGCCCTAATCCGTCATTATCTTCCTATTCCTGTGTCCCCTTTCGTCTCTCATGCCTCCACTCAGAAATCTTTTCATTCACTTCCTCAAAACCAACAGGTTGGCACTTCACGCCCTTCTTCTTTTGGTCATGTCCAACATAATGCCATGCATGTCACTGTCTCCTCTTCCTCCACAGACACGATGCCTTCCACTTCTCATCATGTCTCTCAGACGTCCCAAACACGGACACAACAGGGCCCTCCACCTCCACATCCTCGCCAGCTTCTGTATCAATATCAGCAGGATGTACAAGCTGCTCTCCTCAAGTTACAAGAATCCCAGGAAGCTCTCATGAATGGGGTTCAAGCGTCCCTGGGGGCCTCGGATGAGGTTCACCGAAACTTTCAAGCTGCTACCACGCAAGTTCGCACTCTGGAGGACAAGCTTCAAGAAAAGCACGTGGCTCTTTTACAGGCCCGTGAGGATCTAAAGACGGCCCACGATCAGCACAGTCTGCTTGCTGATCAGCAGGCTCAATTGCAAACCATCATCCAGGAATTGTTGGAACAGGTCAAGGCACGGGAGACTCTCTTGGTTGACAAGGATAAAGACATTGCTAAGCTCACCACGCTGTACACAGAGCTTTCTCAGAATTACACCACTTAAGCCCATGCCCTTACAGCGCATGTCGCTCAAATAGCCTCTTTGGAAGCTCAGCTTTCCACGCTGACTAGTCAGCTCACGCCTCTCTAGGATCAACTCACGGAGGCCCAGAAGCAAAAGATACTTGATGATGCAGAGATTGCAAAGCTTCGACTCCATACTCCTGGGCAATCCTCTTCACATGCCACACTTCCTCAGAAACGGGTCCGTGATCAGTCCCGTCTTCTGCTCGAGAAGGAAAACCGGATCCACGATCTTGAACATCAGCTCCAGCAAGCTGTCCAATCTGCTGAAGAGGCCCAAACTAAACAAGAGGGCTACATTAATATAGCTCTCCACCAGTCTGTGGATTTCGCTATTCCTTCCAGTTACCTTGATTATGTGGTTGCCCGATGTCACCTCTTTCTTTTCAAGTGGTATGCAGCCAATGGTCAGGTTGATGCCCACCGCGCACTGAGGATTTTCTCCGGATTTGGCCAGACCTCTCAATTGAAGACAAAGGCTTACTCTGTGCCCTCTTAGTCTTCGACCTCCTTCACTGTGAAGACCCTGATTTAATCACCTTCAGGATTGTTCAGCCGATGGCATACATATTTCATGACTTCTATATGGCTGACACACAGGACAAATTTCGTGATGGGCCACATCAGAACTTTCAGGGTGATTCACAGGCTCATTGGTTGCTCTTGGATAGCAACCCCTACCTGTCAGATCATGATCGGACTCACGCTCTTCATCAGGAGTACATGCTCGAGCTTGCTCATCATTCACCTCTCTGGCAAGCCGAAACGCTAGAACAGGTGCGGAAGAATCTTGGACATCCTGAGGATCTTCCGTTTGCCCAAGTTTATATGCAGCATTTGGCAGGCTACAATCAGTTGCGTGCCCTTCTGGATAGCAAGACAATACCCACGGGATGGGATAATCCTCCTGTCTACACTCAGCTCTCTACTTCTGAGTGGGATCAGTGGTGCAAAGCTCTTGATCCCGACCTTGTACGTGAATTCAGGGAGCAGGCTCAGCAGCCCACGCCCACGGGCATGGCTCCCTCTCCATATGCCTCCCTGGGTGTCCCTCCATGCCCCCGGTTCCTCACCCTTGATTGGCGTCTCCCCTTTTGGACCAAAGTCCTGGATGGCCACGCTGGGTGGACTCCGCCTCGATCTCCGGTGGGATCCCCGTTTTGTCCGCCGCTCCAATTGGGAGGATGGTGCCACCCTGGATGACACTTCCAATTGGATCTACATTGCAAATGAGCGTGGTTGGCAAACGCCCACTGATGCTGTTCATGGCCTTGCTACCTTCTTGCAGAATGCCGCCACCTCACCAGACCCTTCAGTACACCGTCAAGCTGGTTTTTGTGCTTCTCTCAAGTGCATCCTGGGAAGCTCCTTAAATCGGCAGCGTCCCATCTTTTACTGCAACCCGAATGCCAGCGTCAGTGCCTTAGGTCTTCAGACCTGTCTTCTCATGGAGTGCCAGTTCGTTCCTTCAGAAGCCCATGCTGCCCTGGAAGACATGGTGCGCTCTCAATTCCTCATTGATGCAGATCCGGCCCTTGGGCTCAACACTCCTGACGCTCTTCAAACACGCCAGGACCTCATTGGCACTTACCATAATGGAGCCCGTCCTCATTCCCGTGAGGATCACTTCCAAACTATTGGATTCCCGCCCTCGGAAACACTTCCTCCATTTCTTCTCCCTGTGTCATTTGGTGGGGGGAATGTTAGTCCTGTGCCTCCTGATACAGGACTATTCATGCATACAATGGACCAAGTCAAGTCCAAGGATCCACAGCCAGGCACGGGTCAGTCGTCAAAGGCCTAACAGAAGACCAAGCAGACCACGCAGTCAAAACCCGCGTCTGCTACCAAGAGGCGGTGCTCAGACAAGTGACGGCCCGTCACCGCCCGCGTCAGCGTCAGCATGATTTCAGGCACTTCAAGAGGCACCGCCAACATTCCTGCAAATCAGGCCTCCTTCCAGGAGTCGGCACCGAGATCAGTCAGAGTGTCTATATTGGGCCAAAGGCCATTGTACTATATATATGAGTAGAGCTAGCACATGAGTTTTAGATGAGTTTTGAGTCTTGTCTCACTTCAGTTTTCTCTCGATTGAGAGAGCTCATGTATCTTCATTGACATCAAGAAAGGTGTTCTCTTCATTGTGATCACATTGTTCTTTTTTTGCTTTCTGTTCTTTTCCTTGTTCTCTTTGCAAATCCCGCGTGACATAGCCCCCGGATTCTCCCGTTAGATCCAAGGGTCCTCACAGAGGGCTGTCTTGCAGGAGTTCCCGAACCCAGACCCCAAACAATTTGCTATATTTGAGGCTCTGCTGCAGTTCTCCCTGTGCTTGGCCCAATTTCTCCTGCAGGCAACTAGCCAATCTACAAGGTAGATGTGTAATGCTCAATGGTTTACAATTTTGGAATCATAATCAGTGACCTTCTCTTGGCATTATAGGATAATGGAATGTCAGCATACGTTACTACTCTTGCTGTATACCTTGCCATTTGGAAGTATGCATTTTTTATTTGAGCTTTACATGCATGCAGCTCCTTTTCCTCCAAGTGTGCTTTATGTTGTTGCTCTTCTGCAGGCTAGGATGGTTCAATCCAGCGATTGGACGACAATAATAGAATAGTTAATATGTGGAATATAAGAAAATGCTAAAATATTTGTTTGAATCATTTCGTTCTTCTGGATGCTAGACCTAAAATTACTCGAAGGAATAAATGTCATATAAACATATTGGATTTTATTATATCTGTATCAGGTTCCATAGATGCTAGCACAACATTTTTTATTCATAGACCTGCTCCAGCCTTTACACAGTTAGATACTAAATTATCAATTTTTGAAATAGGAATTAAAGCAGTAGATCTTTTAGCTCCTTACCGTCGTGGAGGAAAAATTGGATTATTTGGAGGAGCTGGGGTGGGAAAAAACAGTACTTACAACATTGATAGTGTTAAAAAATTCATAGACTGACATAAGAGCATAGATCTGAATTCGCTTGGAGGAATATATCCCTTGGTGTCAAACACCATATTATCAGAGGACCATATGCAGATTATAGTGAGGACCATGTGCAGAATCTAGGGAGCCCCACTTATTGATTACTCTGCATCTCTGTAATAGAAAGTTTCAGTTGCCTACTTCCTGTGGCTAAGAAATTAATTATTCCTATAAAAAGATGGCAGATATGGCATATAGCAGGTTTCATGCTCCTGCCAATAGTTAGCAAGCATCAATCGCATGTCCCACTTGGATCTTCATCTGGGATCCAGTTTGTGTCTCATACACTTATTTCATTTTTACATTTCCAAATTATCTCCTTGATGTGGAATGACTATATCTGTTGTACAATATCTATTTTGTCTATGTTGAGCATTTTGCCATAGACATGTACATGTTTAGTATGTCTGCTATAGATGTGGTGTCTCATTAAGAGTATAAACAAAGATGTGAAAAGGAACAATGAGTTCTGCTTATTACAATTCTCAATAAGAAAAACATGTTTTTGTTTGTGCATCAAGCATCTTTTTATCGATACCTCTAATAGTCCATTCACATAGAGAAGAGTCTATTCAAGCTGTTTTACTTATGCAGCAATGGCATTTGTTCAACTTATTACTCATGCAAGGATAACATTTACTCATGCAAGGATACCATTTGTGTTCGCCAATACTTAGCTACTGAAACTTAGACAGACCCATTTTTGCCCATGTGCGAAGACATTAAAAATGCCAATATATTTCTTTCTTGAGGTCTGTGGATTTGTATTGATTATTGAATCAAAAGGTAGAGTGTAAACCTATAATTTCGTACATAGATCTACATTGTATCATTGGCCCTTGCTCCAAGTGCCACCCTCCCCAAAGCGACATTACGTTTAACAAGGTCCTCTTTAAATGCGACTTAAAGCCCAAATGCCATTACATTTTATTGTGGTTCTATGCCATGACAATTACATCTTTAGTCCAAAGCTTAGGTAACACATAATAATAACACAAAATAAAAGAACTACCTCAAATCACAATGTGACAACCTCCACATTGGTTTTTTTATCTTGAATTGAGCAAACAACATTACGACTCACTCATGTAGTCTTAAGTAGCCACACATTTCAATAATATTGCCATGTCACATCGAATATTAATGATAACCTCTTCCATATATAACCAGCAAGCAAGCATTTTAGTATTCATACATCCTTGCCTACATTACATATTCTAGCTAAAGCCCAACAAACCTTTAGCCAAAACCCCTGGAACCTTAGGAAACCCAACTTGAAAAAAGATTCAAAAAGTTTTTCCTCATACCGAAAAATCCAAATTTAAACAATAGACAATAGATATTGGTAAGTGACTTGCATACCATATCAAGCTCCTTGCAGCTCTTGGCTAGAGAGAACTCACAATAGCTAGGCTGGATCATGACACATGGGTAATTTGCATGTGGCCCCCATTGACAAAAATCATAATAGTCCTTAAACTTACGGTGTAGAAGCAGTTCCCCTATTTAAACAACTGCACCTAAAGTGAATGACGCCAAATTATGTCATTGCCTACTATTTTTTGAGGTCGCATCGACCTTGACTGAAGGTAACTGGCTCATACATATATCACTAGCATTTAGCAATTTGAATTTAGCAACACTTTACGTAATAGCCTATGCAGTCTTTTGCTAACTTTTCCTTTTCAAGATAGATGGAAACAATCTTCAAAGTCGTAACTATCGTTGTGTTTTCATTGTCACAATGTAAAATTGAGTTATATGGATGCTATAGGTTATTTTTATAGAAACCACAATTTAGATGAGTCTAACATTGCAACCTCTATGATATTTTGTTAATCCATGCATCTACACTTTCATGATGAACCTCTTTCTGCACTTCATTTCTTTTCGGTGCACATTTCTTCCTTTTTCCACAATTTCTAGAGTTTATCACATATTGTTTTTATGCCCGGCAACGCCGGGCACCCGTTACTAGTTTTAATGAAATTGTGCTTGGGGGGAGGGGGTATATAAAAAAAAAATGTTTGTTGTTAAAGGAAATTAGAAGGCAAGTGTCGACGAAAAGCAGAAGGGCGAAACAGAAGACCGGGCAAAACAGAAGAGCGAAAACAGAAAGGGCAGATTTGGTGTAGAAGATTTGGCAGAGAAGCAGATATGGCGGATATAGCTCAAAACAGAGGATTTGGTGACAAAAATGAGGATGGTGCAGAACAGAGGATTATGCAAACGAGTTTTTAGATCAGGGTTTTGCAGGCAACGACAGATCTGATGGATTTGGGGGTTGAGGGGCAGCAAAATTTGTATTAGATGGGTAGCAGGATTATTACAGCAACCAATTTTAGTTTTGTGGAAAGATGGATCTTTGAAACACACTAACCCTCTGTTTGCTACTCCAAAATTTTCTGATTTGCTTGCTGCTTCTGGATGCAAAGGATGAAGAAGCGCTCTCCAATCTACGTTGAAAGAGGCGTTGATTCACTCTTCTCAAGGCAAGCTTTGCTCTGATTTTGGTCCTCCAAATCTCCTCCTTTGCTTCCTTACTTGACATTAGAACGAGGCTCTGATACCATCTTAAATAAGCAGATTACGGAGAATATATAGGTGATTTTTTATTGATCAAAATGGATACATATATGCATCACAGGGATGCGACTCTTCCTACAATTATGACATGTGGACTATTGACAATCAGACTGGCACGTCACCATATTGTAACACCTGTGATGAGGCTTCGGGAGTGTTCAAGCTTCGATATATTTGTTTGCAATACATTGTCAAAATAGTACTGTCAAATATCTTGCCCTGATTTTATCAAAGGCACTAGTGTGCTAGTTGAAAAGCCAAACAATGAACTTTCAAGTTGAGGTTCTATCAGAAATACTAGTTCCTGATGGAGCTATTGTCTCCAGAGTTTATGATTCTGTAAATGCATCTTGAAGTGAAAGTGATGCCTATGGTATAGTCATCTTACATTTCCATTGGGGTTGCATTCCCATGCAGTCCAAACCTGCATTTGTCAAATTTTTGTATAGAAATACTTGCTCGGATGGATGAACTTTTTGAAATACTTAATGGTTTCATATACAACAGGAGTTAGCAATAGAGCAGGCATTTAAGCATGAAAGGGATTAAGATTGCCTTTCATGTTAATATGGCCATGCCTAGTAGATGCCTTTCTTGCCTTAAGTGATAGTCCTTTTTACCAATATTATGTTCATGAAGCTGAAACATATAGTTATCTGTATGCCATTTTTCTTGTTCTAGACTAGCCAAAACCTTATTGTTGCTGAACATGTAATGAACTTCCCAGACTTGATTGTATTATAGATTAAGATCATGCTTCTTGATTGTATTACGAATTAAGATCATGCTTCTTGCTAAGATGTCTTAGCATCTCTCAACCTTTTTTTTTATGTGGTATTTGTTGTTTTTCCTTATGTGGTGGTGGTGTTGTTTTGTCATTGTAAAACGATATCCTTAACGTTTACAACGAATCATGTATTACGTGATAATGGATCTCTTCCAGGCAACCAATCATGAAATGCCAATAAAGCAGGCAAGGGCGATTGCTACCAACAATGAGCAATTGGCCAACGTAACTCAAGAATATGTGGCACAGTGGAAAAGGGACTGCCGAACAATCCAAGCCAACATATGTGTGCGTACTGTGGCAAGCCGACTATCCACAAGGACCCAAAGCGCATAAAGAAGAAATGGCCAAGCATGCGCGAGGAGCACCCACCATCTTGCCTGTTCAACCACTTCCTCTACAACTACATGAGGAACAACTCTAACAGCTTCTACACTTGCAACAATTGTGCTAGACATTTGCCAACAACATGGACATCATCTCTTACATACACCCGAGACGTGTTCATGCTCCCAACGTTCTATACCCAAATGCTTTCAATAATAGACGTATCTATAATTGTCGCGAGACGAATGAACGTCATAATTGTAGGCAGGCACCAGGAAAGAAGCCTACTGGACAATCCCCTAGTCTCTTAAATGGAGCTCAACCAGCCCGATCTAGATCAAGCGACAAAAGCAAAGATAGAAGCCCTGCGCATGCCCTCCCACCTCATCCACCACAATCCGATTGTCGGCGAGTACAAAACATTGTATGAGCAACCGAACCCAACAACAAGCATTTGCATCATCTCCACTGCAGCCATCTCTGACATCCTGGCCAGATCACAGGAAGACAGTGCGTACACCACAAGCCAAAACTCAGCTATATGCACAATATCCATCTGCGACATGGCCAACATCAAAGACACACCCACCGCCTACCAACAAGACGACGTATACCACCTTCCGCCCCTCACCCTGAGACAAGAAACTAACAACCAGAACCTGCCAACAATGACGACGGCAGAAGGGACTGTCATCAACCATAGCACCATGCAACACCAGTAATGCTTGAAGCATATTTCCCTTCCTGTTCCTCGAAGGGCTCAGAATACATTGACGCCCCGCCGACTTCAACATCTACATAAAGTCATGAATCTACGGCCTCTTCTCTTGCTTCACACTGTACAGCTACATCTGCTAATGATGGACCAGATTGTTAGAAATATGAGACACACAAAACTTTTCCCACAAGACAAGATCATCTTTCATTCATATGAGATACATATTTATACATCAATATGCGCCACAATTAGGCTAGTGCCACAATAGGCAAGAGTGCTATATGTGAAACATGTGCCATATATGGCAAAAGGTAAAGGTGCAATATCTCCTATAGAAAGGAGATTCCAAACACCCTCCCTGCAACTTTAGCCTTTTGAACAAAATAATTGTATCTCATATTTAAAGATGCCTCCAACCATCCCTCCCTGCATCTTTAATCTAGTGCTTGGATCAAAAAAACCTTTTGTGGGTTAAAAGGAAAAAACCCAAGCACTTTCAGAACAACTCAAGTAACAAACAAAAAGATTCAACAATTCCAAGAGTGGCTTTGCACATCTCTTGTTTCTGAAGTCCTAATGCTTTGGTGAAGATGTCAGCAACTATCGTTGATGTTGGACAATGTTTAAGCACAATAGTCTTCTTTCGTACTTCCAACTTGATATAATGATAGTGTAGCTCAATATGTTTGGATTAAGAATGGAAAACCTCATCTTTTGTTAATGCAATTGTACTTTGATTATCACACATGAGTAGAGTCTGCCGCAACCAAACCAATTCTCTGCTGGGAAATGGATGCAACAAGATACTCCATTTCTGTGGTGGAAACAGAAACACATCGTTGCGTATCAGGACAACTACCCCAATCAGCATCTGTATAGCCTAGCAAAGTCAATATATCAACATCATGCTTTGTGTACAACAATAAACCATAGGTAGAAGTGTCTTTCAAAAATCTCAAAACCCTTTTAGCAGCAGTCCAATGAACCTGTCCAGGATTAGTCATGAATTGAACAAGAGTATTAGCAACATAACTAATAGAGCGAGTTGCATTGGCGGAATACATCAATGCACCAACCAAACTAGCATAGGAACATTTTTTCATTTGCAATCTTTCTTCTTCAGTGCAAGGACTTTGTTTTTGAGAAAGTTTGAAATATCTGGAACTAGCAACAAGAGGAGTACTTTCTGATTTTGCTTCAAGGAGGCCAAACTTTTCAATGAGCGCAGAGATATATGTGCATGAGTGAATTGCACCCAAGTCTACCATCTCAAAAGCTGCAGATAATAGAATAGAATAGAATAGAATAGAATACATTTATGTCCTTTGTGCCATAAGGCCCCTGGACTTGTGTAGCATGGGCGAGCTCCCTAAAATGGTGCTACTAGCACATCACGCTGTTACAATGTAGCCTTTTCGGAAGGCTGACTTTTTTCCTTTTAATACCGGCATCCCGCTTTTACCTCGGCTTCTTGGCCGTGCAGTGATGCGTCGTTATCAATCAGCTTTTAGCTGAGCAATTTGTGTGGGGCTATATGACTCGTTTTGTACGGATCATATTACAAGCCCTCTTTCACTGTGCACTTCTCTGTGTCTGGTCGTCATTCTGTGGATCGCGTCTGCCAGATCCCTTAGTGATTCTGTCATCTTCATCAGCTTGTGGACTGGTTCTCCCCACCTTATATTCCTATATCTGTCCCTGATGTCTCCGTATGTCGGACAGTCAATAATCATATGGTTCTCATCCTCTATTCTTCCCCCGTCACAGATTCTGCATATCCTGTCCTCCTTGTCTACCCCTCTCCACCTGTCTTTTTTGATTCTTAGATCATGGCTTCCCATCCTAAATTTGGCTAGCGTGTCCCTTCTGTTTTTCCCCAGTAAGTTATCCCTGTATATCTGATGTCCTATTTGTTGGTCTGGGTTAAAAACTTGTATGAGCCAGTCTGTCTTGGGTCCTGTATGCCTTTGCAGCCATGCTCTTGTTGCTGTGTTTGCCCATTCCTCATTCCACTGCCCCTCTTCTATTAGGTCACTCAGGTTTAATCCCATTTGTCTGGTCCATGTTGCTACCTCCTTGAACCATCCACTGCTTTCGAGGATATGTGATTTTGCTGATTCTGTGATTGCAATGCTGGACAGTTTTCCTTGTATGTCTCCCGCGTTATCTATGAGTAGGTATCTTATAGTTCTCTCCCATGCTCTTACTTCCATTGGTTTCTGCCCTGTTTCGAGGACCATGATTGTTAGTGGTGTGTTTGTCCTTACCCTGAATTCCTGTCTGTGCCATTGCCTAAGAATTCCTTCCTGCTTTTCCCAGTTTCTCTCTGTTAAACCTGGCCCCCATGCTTCTGCTCCGTATAATTGAGTGGTGGCTATTACTGCACTGAATAGATAACATTTGATATCCCAGTCAGTTATTCTACTTCTGTTACAAAAGTTTTTCATGTTGAAGTAGCTTCCTATAGCTGATTGAAATCTAGCGTTGGCTCCTTTGGCCCATTTCCCTGTGCCGTGCGTATCATACCCTAGATATCTGTATTCTGTTGGTTCCTCTATCTCTTTACCTTTATATTTGAAAGGTTTATGCCTGTTTTTGTGTCCAAAGATGACTATCTTAGTTTTTGCTAGATTCACTGTCAGCCCTGTATCCTCACAGAATTGTTCTAGAATTTTGAGCAATCTGTGCATTCCTTTGTTCTTTGTTGCCATCATACTAAGATCATCCGCGTATGTCTCCTAGTGTTGGGGCATGCTCGTCTCCCTTCTGTTCTGCTATGTATCCCTGTAGTGCGTCTATGTATATTCCAAACAGTGTTGGGGATAACGGGCATCCCTGCTTTACACCGGTGTCACAGATTATCGGCTGTCCTTCCTGTTCCATTTTAGCATACACCCTGTGGTATAGTCTTTCTATCGATCCTACCATATTTCTCGGGGCCTGCATGTCCATCAATCTCTTTAGCAGCTTCTCTCTCGGGACTGTATCAAATGCTTTCCTGAAATCTACAAAGCAGCAGATTATTTTCTTTCCCTGCAATTTGTTCTGCTCTATTAATATCCGTAGGGTCACTAGGTGATCCGTGGTTGAGTGCTCCGGTCTGAACCCTGCTTGCCCCTGTGCTCTCATATTTCCCTCTTCTGCCCATTTCCTTAATTTATTATCCAATACCTTTCCAAACCATTTTGTGAAAATCGAGCTTACCATTATCGTTCTGTAATTCCCTGGATCTTTTCTATTCCCTGTCTTATGTAAAGGTATGACTCTATTGTATGTCCATCTGTCTGGAAGTCCTGTATGTATGATGCCGTTAAAAATGTCTGTAACCTGTCTGCCGATTTCTATTTTGGCATACTTCAGCAGTTCCACGGTGAGTCCGTATAGATCCTGAGCTTTACGATTGGCCATCCTGTTCAGGGCCAGCATTACGTCTAACATGTTGAAGCATGGTTTGTCCTGATCATGCTGTATTGGTATCGATACTGGAGGTGCCCCTGTCTTGTATAATTTATCCAAGTAACTCTCCCATCCCTCGGTTCCAATGTCATCTTGTTCGTTCTTTGCTTTCACATTACTACCCCCTCCTTTGTTTTTGAGTCCTCTCCAAAATCTTCGGGGCTGTTTTTTCAGCATTTTCCCCAAGTACCATTGGTGCTGTAACAGGTTATTGTATCTCTTCTTCTTCAGTAATCTTATGTATGCTGCCCTTTCTTCTCGGTATGTCTCCTTTCCCCTATGTTTTCTTACTTTCCTCTTGTATTCTCTACACTCGTCATCATACCATACTGAAGCTCTAAATGCCCTGTTTTCCTGATTTTGATCTTCTTCCCAAACACCTCTGTTGCTACCCTTACCATGATGTCATTTAGGGTGTTTCCATTCTCACTTGCGTTGTGCTTTCCCCAGTTCCATTCTCCCATTTCCTCCTTGATCATTTGTGTGAAGGTTTCTGCGTGTTTCTCCTGGAACTGAATCTTCATCCTGTCTTTATTATCTTCCTTTCTTTCTGTGCTGTCTTTTTGTGGCGTCCCCCCTAGCCCGATTGTTAGTTTAACCGGTCTATGGCTTTCCCTTCTCCCGGTCGGCCATTCTTTTAGCATCAGCCCTTCTATCTTTTCTGCTGCTTGGTCGTTCACAATTATATAATCCACTATGCTCTTACCATGTGCGTTTTGGCTCGTGAAACCTCCTGATCCCCTCCATTTTCCCACACCATTGGCTATAATCATCCCTGTTGCCGTGCAGACTTCCAGCAATAATTCACCTCTAGCATTGACCTCTGCCTTATCTTCTGTATCCCTCTGCCATTCCTGTGCCCTCATCGTATACACTGTCTGCCCCCCCTTCTCATCCGTGTGTGTACTCTGTGCTTGTTCCTGTCCGGTTCTAGCATTTAGATCTCCTACTATAATCATTGGTCCTTGCTCCTTCCATTTCGTTATATTCTCTCCCAGATCTAGCAATTCTAGTTTATCACTGTTCGGCGGGTAATATGTAATTATCAGAACCACATTTTGTTTGTTTTTCAATTGGATACTCAAAACCATATATCTTTTATTGATATCTGAATGTAACATACATGCATTGTTAACTGCACTGTTTTTTATATAACAAGCCAAACCTGCACTCCCCCTCCCTATTTTAAATTCCCTGTCTTTCCAACATGTGAACAGTTGGTATCCTTCCTCCTCTGGTAGCCTTTTGACGTTATGCTCCCAAGTCTCTGTCAGGCATATTATGTCACAGCCTTGGGCACCTTCTAATCTTTCTCCATCATCCCATGGGTACCCCGTACAATTCCAGTACCACAATGTCAACGTCTTTTCCCCCGAGGTTGCTCCTTCTGAGTCTCCGTGTTTTCTGTACCAATGCCCATTCTCCTTGGTCTTCCCCTGGTCTTCATTGTCGGGGTTGGCCCTCCGAACCTTGCTTGTGTTGCTCGCTCTTCGTTTCCCCCGTTTCCGTTTCTTCCTATTACTCTGTTCTGGTTCCCCTCTAACGTGCCTACTCTTAGAGCTTCCTCCTGCAGTCTGTTCTCTAGCCCCTGTTGTATAGACATCAGGGGGCGTATGTTTTCCTTCTCTGCTTCCGTTGATTTTTCTATCCCCTGCAACCGTGCTGTCTGCTCCTGCGGTTGAGTCGCTTGTTCTCTCCCCCTCTTGTGTATGTAGACCTTGCCATTCTTGACCCCCGCGTGTATCCCTGCTTGGTTCAGATCCCTGGCTTTGGCCAGCTCCCTGTGCAGCCCCTGTCTCTGCATCACCGTTAATGACTCCTGTACCTTGATTCCATTCCTCAATCTGGATCCCATCCGTAGGATCCTTTCCTTGGTAGCCAAATCCCTTAACGTCAAGTTTATGTGTCTCGGTCTCCCCCTCCATTGGCCTGATCGTAGGGCTTTGATGATGACGCCCCTGTGCTCCTTGAACACCGTTTCTATCACTTCTGCAGTAACTCGATATATATCCTCGTTAGGCCTTTCTGCTATCCCAATTAGCCTAACATCATGCTTAATTTTATTTTGCTCCTCATATTCCCTTAAGTGTGGCTTTATCCTATCAAATGACTCCCATGCATCCAGCTCAACATTTGATTTCTCTAATTCAACCAACCTTTGCAGGATCCTTGCCTTCTCTTCTTCGATTTCGTCCATTCTCCGCTGCATTTCCTCATTCGTCTTCTCCACCCCTCCTACTCTCAGGTCCATGCTAGTGATGGCTGTTTTGTTGTTGTTGCACGTTTCAGCCAATGCGTTGAGTGCATCCAGGTTTGGGATCTTTGATTCCAACTGCTTATCCATCTGTGCTAGGAAGTCCCGTAGGTCCTGTTGGCTCACCGGGGCTCTTGCCACATCCGACCTCCTCTGCTGGCTGCTATTGGTGCTGTCAGCCATGGTTCTCGTTTGCAAGATAATCCTGTGCCAAAGGACTCTGCGGTGGCTCTTAGGCAGCGCGCTTGTGCTCGGCTCTCAACTATAAGATAACCGTCGTCCCCCACTAGGACTATATATTCCCTGATTCTAAACGACATTTTTATTCGTAATTACCGTTTTAATTTGAATTTCAAATTTTAAAATGCTGAAGGCCCTAATTAATTTCGTCCATCTCTTTTATTGTCATTTACCTTCTTTCGTCCGTTGCCCAAGGTTGATCCTTTTTGGGTTTTTTTCGAGGCTGCTTAGTTGGGTATATGTCTGCCCGCATTAATTACGTTGGTATCCCGTCCATAAGGTATTATAATGAGTTTTTAGTGGTCCGGGGTACCAGTTGGTGGGTCTAGCCCTCGCTATCCTGGTGTACGGCGGAGGCATAGCCTCTCTGTCCCGTAGCTTGCCCCCGTCCTCCTTTTACTCTGATGTTCATCTGTTCTCTGTATGTTCCCCCGTTGATCTCATTTTGCTTGTATTTATACGAGTACGTACTCCTGTTCCTTGCCTATCTGTCCCATATGTGTCGCCCCTCCACTTGTATTTCCTTTTTGGTGCGTTCGCCACCTTCTCGCTCCCAGTAGATGTCTCCCATGATATGATCCAGTTTGTCTAATTTCGCATGTTATCTGTCGTGTTCTGCTGTGTTCTATTGCCCACTGAAGCCCGGTGTCTCCTGTAATGCTTCCCTATTTTGTATATATATCTGCTGGTGGAACTTATCAGCTGTGAACTCCCTTAGTAACCTTCCAGTAATCTTTTAATAACTTCCCATATATTCGTGCCTTGTCTTCGTAGGGTATACTATGGATCGGGGTCATTTCATCATTAAGACGATTTTTTAGAGCTGTACCCTGAAGCTAATTTATCAGTAACATATATTACTTTAGATTCAATTGATTTTATTGATTTTTATTGAGGCTGCTTTACCCTTGACAACTATTACTTGACAACTATTACTACAAAACTGCCTTCATTCAGAAATTTCTCCACATGGAGGTATTACATACTCAACACATTACAATAACACCATGTTCAGGCCTTCAGCTACGGTTAATTCTTCTTTTCTTCATCTATGCATTCTTCTTTTCACAGCAGTCGTAACCTCTTCTGATCGGAATTATCTATTACATATTCTTGGCGGCCTCCCGCCTGTTAATGCCGTTGCTGGCTCTAGATAATCTGATCTTGGTTTATCTTAAACAAAAACAGGACATAACGAGACACAATAGATTAAAACAAAAATAGAAAGAAAAGTTAGGACCAAAAACTCTGACATGCATCCCTTTTTCTTGGAAAGAAAGACTAATTTTTGGGTTTCTTTTCCGAAGACGGTTCCCCGATCTTCTGGACCTTTTCCAGATTTCTCACTATGTACGCCCGGCACAGAAAATCAACGGGATTTTTTTCACAGCAGTAGATACAGACTTTCCCGGCATCACATATCAGCAGATTGTGTTGGAAATTAGAGGACCTTTGTATAGCAGCTTGGACCTGTAATCTGTTGAAGCACTGCATGGTTCGATCTAGGTCTTGGCGTCTCACAGTGTCGTTCTTGTCGCCCAATACTCCGAGAACTTCCAGCATTCCTAGAGTATAACCACTATCTCGCATGGACTGTGCATGATGAATTCGGTCACAATATAAGCAATGAACGCGGCCGCAACTGATGCATGAAGGTAGACCTCTGCTTAAGCACCTACAGCCGTCAAAGCAGATGCACCAAGGATTGAGCTCTTCTAAATCCGGGTTGAATGGCACCGTGAGATTGCCTGGAGTGCCAGAGCTTGAGCGCTTCTTGCCGACCTTTTCCTCCCCACATACATCAATCAAAGCTTTCTTACCCTTGTCCATCCTTTTGCTTCAGAGCTGGGATCTGGGCCGGAGGCTGAGATTTTGGTGGCGCTTCCCCTGTTAGGCTTAATTCTCCGGACTCAAATCACTAAGGCGCTGGAGCAATCGAGGCGCTGGAGCAATCGAGCAGCCGGAGATGATCTTCACACTCACTTTTCCTTCGTCCTCACTGTTATATAGATGTTAGGGTAATTTAGGGTTTACGAAAGTTGTCAGCTTTCCCGCCTTATTAATTCCGGCCGCCTGCCTTAAACGCCAGTCTTGTCCTATCCTGTCCCGAGGGTTTTCGTCTGCTAATCCCCGCCACATATCCTTGACCCGTACTCTGACATGTGTACCTTCTCGTATTTCCTTTGCATTTCATTATTATGGCTACCGTAATTGTCATGATTATTATTTTCAGTCACGCTTACTTATACGCGCTAATTCCCGACGCTTTATATTTTATATATGTTTACATATTTTAACTATTATCCATACGTTTTTTCTTCCGACCCCGCCACGTGTCCCGCCTTTTTTGTCGCTACCCTTGTCGACTGGTGTTCTATCTTTATTATTCCACGTCTCGAGCCCAATTAATTTCCAAATTAGTTTCCGAATTTCACTGGTTCTCAAAGTTTTATTTTATTTTATTTTGTTTTATTTTATTTTATGGTATTTTACTATGTCTTATTCATACGGCTATTTCTTCAACGGCTCTGAAATTTTGAAATTCTGAATCGTCCATCGCCGGAGCCGGAATCTTGATCTGTGGGTCTTCATCTTTCTATTCTGCTCCACTTATACTGGTTTGAGCCATCATTTCCACACCCCTGCTATCCTAACTGTTTACCATCTTCATTTGCTAAGATCTAGCACTCCGCTGTTATGGTTCGGCTCAGTTAATCTGGCTGTTCTTGCTATATCACCTAACGTCTTTCTAAGAAATATGGCATGCTCTTAATCTAATCTTTTATAGAGAAAGAATACTAATGCATTAGGAACCTTATCTAATTTCCGGGTTCTGTACTTATCTGGTCATCGCTATACTTCCCACCCCCGTCCATCGCCTCCCGTCCCGTCCATCGCCTCCCCGTCCATCGCCTCCCGTCCCCGTCCATCGCCTCCCGTAAACTTAAGATAATAAAACTTTCATGTGATGTAAGTACGGTAAATCATTGCAAACAAAAAATGTATCATCGACATATAAGGCAATGAAAACATAATAAGACCCTTCTCCTTTTGAAGTAAATATTCAAATCATTCACACTAGAAAGGAATCCAGAAACCAAGTCCTCTTGTCCAAGTGTTCTAATGTTAGAGCATCCTCCATAGAAATTGGATCATCAATAAGATATTCTAACATCCATTGTGTCGGCTTTCATGCTCGACGTGCAATAACATAAGCAACCTCATGAATAATCTCAACCAAAATGATCTTCCACATCAATATTAGCAAAATTATGAACAAAGTCAAGGACATCAAGAGCAAAGGCAGATTCAGTAGTAGAAGCAAGGGCAGCGACAGAAGTATGATTTCATCAATAGAATGAAGCATAAGTAAATGGAAAGCTGAGTCCCCAAATTGGCATATTTTGGCATTATAGACGTATCTAATAAAATAGCTTCCTTAGCAAAATCATCATTTTTTACTACCTTCAGGAGGAATATGAACATAAGTAGTACAACAAACCAAAATCATACAAAATTGGCAACATTGGGTTTAATAGCAGACCAAGCTTCTAATGAAGTTTTGCCTTTCAAAAAATAAGTAAGCAATTTTGCAAGTACACAGCAGCGCCAACAACTTCTGCATAGAAACACATCCAAATTAATATGAGTAAGCATGCAATGCACCACATTCACGATGGCACAATTCTTCCTCTCAGCAATACCATCCTGTTGAGGAGAATAAGACGCAATGTATTCAAGAACAATGCTTGAATTTGCACAAACTTTGTCAAATACCAAGGACTTAAACTTGCCACCATTATCAGCTCACAGTCTCTGAATCATTGTTCTAGTTTGAACTCTTATCATCTTTTTGGAAGTACAAAAGACTGATAATACTTCAAGTTTTTTAGTAATAAAGTACATAAATGTATAGCCAAAGAGAATCACAGAATCATAGAATGGCCCACAAAGTTTAGAACGGACCAGTTCTAAGACTCGCGTAGCACGATATCTTTCCCCAGAGAATGAGTGGCAATGTGGCTTACCAATAGAATATGCCTCACAAGCATTCAATACTCCACAAGGTTATCACAGCTCATGTCCAAAAGAGCTTGAAAGCTAGCATGACCAAAACGTCGATGCCGCAAAGTACTGATATCATCACCATGAGATATCACAACATTAGCAAACCCATCATTCATCTTGAGTTTATAAAGATTGCCTTTGATTGTGAAAGGTCTTCATATTTGGCGACCATATCTTAAAAGATGTTTCCATGTATTTTCAAAGAGCCATAAAGAACTAGCATCACCACCACATAGTGTTAGACCAAATTTTGCACAAGGTCATATAAAGGGAAACTTATCTAGATGCCAAACAACAACATGACAAGCTTTGAGAAAAAATATGTTGGCTTGTTAAATTCAATAAGAAAACCTATAGCATTGAGGCAAGAAATAGAATGGGGCAAGCGCATTGAAATTCAACACTAAAACCAATATCCAATATATGCAAAATTTCATGCCTCCTCAACAATCATCCTTAATCAACATTCATGAAAGTGTTAGTTTCAAGCACATTATACATATCTCTTACCAGGTGGACCTCATGAGGAATTCCAAGAAAAATTTTATGTTGTGTAGCAAACTTCCTGTAATAACATTCATCTTCCAAAGTCAATCTTCAAGAAAAGTTTCCAATTAGAGATATTCAATCAGTCAATCTCCAAAGAGATTTTGCAATTTCAGTAAGCCAATCTCCAATGAGATTTTCCAATGTCAGTAAGTCAAATCTTTAATGAGATGTTCAATTAGATATTGGCCAATTTTCAATCAAGCTCCAAGGAGATTGCTTTGCCAAATTTCTAGTTTGCAATTATATATTTGTCAATTTTCAATAACATATCTTCTAGTTTGCATCTCCAATGAGATTTTTATTACACACTAGCAAATCGTAAATTCGTCTACAACAAGATAGTAGAACGACAAGACATATGCCAAAATATGATATTCGTCATCACCATATGCAGTTAGAGCATGCACAAATACATCATTCAATTTCAACCCATACGTATATATATACTGCAGTGCCAAAAGACACATCCATTGTAAAGAAATTAATCGACACCTCAGATCATTGAATACGAAACTAATAAACATAATACCTGTCATTCTTTACCATAACTTGTTCATGCACATGGTCACTGTAATAATCAAAATTTGCACACCTTCATGCTATCATACTTAACTTTCATATGTAAGTTCCATCATTTAAAACTTCCATGCTTAACTTACATGATTCAAGGCTTTCATGCTTAACTTCCATGATCCAAGACTTTCATGCTTAAACTTTCATGATTCAAGACTTCCATGCTTAATTTAATAGGTATTTAACATCCCTGGGATATGGCTATGGGATATGGCTAAAGGCAATGCATATCCAACTAGTTAAGAGCAAATTCTTAGGCAAGGAATTTAATGGTAGGCAGGATTTCAACACCCTAAATCCCTCTTCAACGAGGGAGAAATAACAAAGTCTTCAGTTTCAAATCAGAGTTTTTTAGACTATTACAGCATGCTACCAATAGCTATTAGGAATCAAGAGGCAGCTGTTAAAAAGCTAGTTAGGCATATATCTTCATGATCCATACAGCTGTTAAAAAGCTAGTTAGGCATATATCTTCATGATCCATACAATGATGGTTTAGAAGATTCACAGATGCATTAAAAGGATATAGTTAATCATCAACAAGTAATACTACTTTTTATCTTCAACAAATAACAAAGAATCAACTATCCAACATGAATACCACTCTCCATCCTTTCTTTTTCTCCTGCAGTCTTAAAACAGGGTTAGTCACTACAATTTCGATAACTCAAAAAATAATTATCCTTTTTGGCTGATTTTTATTCCCACTTAAACTAGACTTTAAGTTCTTTCCAACAAGCTTTAGATCGCATGAATCTGATCTATATTAGAAAAGTTATAGCCTTCCAAAGCAAGGCTATCTTTTTACTCCATAGCTGCGACTTTCTACTTTTGCTTTTGCATCAAACATAAAACTAATGCTTATAGACTGTACAACGAATCTGGCTCTGATACCATGTTAGAAATATGAGACACACAAAACTTTTCCCACAAGACAAGATCATCTTTCATTCATATGAGATACATATTTATACATCAATATGCGCCACAATTAGGCTAGTGCCACAATAGGCAAGAGTGCTATATGTGAAACATATTTATACATCAATAAGGCTAGTGCCACAATAGGCAAGAGTGCTATATGTGAAACATGTGCCATATATGGCAAAAGGTAAAGGTGCAATATCTCCTATAGAAAGGAGATTCCAAACACAGATATGCCAATCGCTCGAAGTCCATAACCACAAGGGTTCTCCAAAGGATATCCAGCACTACAAAGCAATACACACGAACTCCACAGAGCAAGATTTTGCATGCACCACATCATCAAGCACAAAATTCCCAAGCGCATCCCAAACACCCTGAATACCACAAGAAGCGCCTCAAAGATCTGCTTGCAATGGTCAACAAGTGGGGCATCCCAATTTTCTTCCTCACCCTCAGTGCACACGAGGTAAGCGAAACAAGATGGCAAGAGATCGTCCACATTCCACCAGATACCTTACATCGCCGTGGGATGCAATGTCATAATCATTACCAACATGGACATACCAGGAGAAATAGCCAACAGAACAACAGGAACAATCACATACATACAGACCGCTGCTACTTTGTCATTTTTCACCTATAATCCCGACAGGTCTATCTGTGTTTTCTGGAATACTAAACATTGGATAAAAAATAAACATCTGTGATTTCCGAAACCCAGAACATCTGTGGTTTTTTGCTCTTTGTACAGTTATATTCTATAGTGTGGTTTTGTGCTTTTTGTATAGTTCTATTCTATAGTTAACAGATCGATGTCCAGAAATTTGGTAACTTAGGTCCGATCTTTTGCCAACTCGTTTGCATCCATTGTTAGCATGCAGAGCTTTTAGAGACGAAGATAAATGCTAGCTTGCCACAAAGTATAAGCTGAAGCATGTCCCAAAAATGGGTTTTCTGCCATGGCCGCTTATGCCAACAGTATTATTAAGGCTTGCTAAGCCTTTAAATTGAGCAATTTTACCTTGAAATTTGGCTTGCGGGATTACCTGCAATGTTAGCTGTTATGAAACTGGAACGTAAACTCTGTGTCTTTCAGTGTTGATAAAGGGCATTCTTTCAGTGTTGATAAAATGTCTTTCAGGGTTTGAAATCGATGGCCTATGCTTGCGTTTATTGTTTGAGAAGAATAAGTACCAGTTTCGTGAAGGCAACAAAAAAACCCAGGTATGTTCTTATCCAGAGGCAAGATTTGAGTTACTAGGACGTATTAAAAACCCTGATTGAAACAAATTAACGAATCCATCAGTGAAAAACGTTCTGGAGTCATGCGAGTTCCAATTAGCTTAACAAGCCTAGGATCAAAATTCGGTGGCTTTGAGTGAAGATAGACCTTTTCTATTCTTTTTGTGTGATTCTCGGCCTCCAAATTTCCTGCACTTTTTAATACAGGGGTAAAGTTTCTCAAATTCAGATGGTATAATGTCTCTATAGAGCACATTTTGTTTCACAAGCAGCGCAGAGAGAGAAAACTGCAAGGTGAGTGTATCCCCATTGGAATTTGGCATGGAATCTGGATGAGCATTGCTATAAATTAAATGTTTTTGAAAGATAAGTCCGCTATTTGGTTGACATAGACAAATTATAACATTTATGACCCAAGCCCCAAACGGCTAAGGAAATGCGAGCAACATGCAAAAAGGAAATTTTGAATTTTTCTAATTCCACAACGTTTCTCTTTTGTAAATTTTTATAGGAGAATTTGTGTTTTTTTCAGTCAAAAAAGGAAAATTTGTCAAGTTTCCCGGTAGTTTCTCTAAGTATCTTATGATTCTTTCGAGTTTGCTGGGACTATAGACTTATGTAGCTATATGTGAAATTAAATAGAAAACAGTTTGCTTATCTTTTATGACTTAATGCAAGAAGTCCAAAAATTTATCAGCAAGTCCTAGGATCCATCAAAAGAATATATATCACATAACAAGAAATGAGTACGTATGAACCTATGCATGGAGAAATAGATCAGCATTTAATTCCAAATGGTACAAGTTTGTTTATGGCCCATATGGATTATTGTTTTCTTGAAATTTATTCTAGTTTATAAAAGTCCTTACATAAAGAAGTTCAGTTCATCCTCATGAACATTGAGCACGCATACAAGCCTTTCTTCAGACTTTCCATCACCACAGTTAAATAATCTGAATAGACTGCAGGTAATGCTCTTTAATCTAATATAATGAATGAATGAATGAATGAATGAAAGTGGGGTTTTTCTGTCCAAGCTATAAGCGAAATAGGGTTTAAGGTAAACTAGAAGTAATGCAGTTTTATTTAATATGTTCAAAGAGGAGTTTTATTCTTCAACCACAGTTTGACCAAGATCTTTGATAGGACGTATAACCATAGGTTTGACGAGTGTTTTACCACAACCTGAGCGAGAGTTTGCCTAGAGAATTGACCAAACAATTGACCAGTGATTCAATTAGGCTGAGTTCACCTACCTATACCAACATACTCTAGGGTTTTCCATAACGTTTTGACGCCCCATAAATAAGCACCTTCGGCGAAAGTAGACAAATCTAGAGATCATAACTTAAAAGGTGTTAGACTCTGATTCAGATGACCCAAAGAGCAAATAAATAAAATTCGTGGACATGAATATTGAGGCATGCTTTCAAGAATAAACTCAGTTGGATAAGCCTGCTTCAAGATTTTTTTTTTATAGACGGCAAACTTTATTGAAACTCCAAGCTAAAAGCCAGATACAAATGCACATGCGGGAATAACATCTCAGAGGGTAATCATGATCCACTGAGTAGAACCACCAGCCCATACAAAAGACAACACATAAGGCAGGAGCAAGCGAAGAGCAATGGTAGGCCTTAGCAATTCTAGCTTGTGCGTCCTGAAGGACAACTGCAGGAGGAATATCCAAACCTTGAAAGACACATAATCTCCTGCGCTTCCAGATGGACCACAACAACCATCCTGATGCTAAATAAAATGCTTGGCTCTGCAACTTATTCCAAGTATCTGGATAAATAGGAGCACCTGCTGACTTGTCAATGTCACATAAAAAAGAGAAAGCAGCCAAGACCAAACAGGCTAGAGATGATCACATAAAAAGAAACAATGCTCAATAGTCTCGTCCCTTTGCGTGCACAGTGGGCAAAATGCTGACACTCGAGGATCAAATTTGTGGACAAGCACATTCACATGGGGGCATCTGTGAAGAATCTGCCACCAAAGCACAGCCACCTTAGGATGAAGTAGTTTATCCCAAGCCCAAGTCCACATACGTCTCCAACTAGGAGGTGGGAGCTGAAGGGACCATTTAGTGGATGGCGAAAGGATATCACATTGGCAAGCAGCCTATATATGGAGTTCACAGGCCTACGCTCATGAATACTCTGGTGGGAAATCCACATGCAACCTTCATTAGCCTCTGGAGCAACCAATGGCAGAGTACTAGCAACCTTTTGCTAAATAGGTCTGTCCCCTCGGGACAATTAGAATTTTGTTTGAAAGATTTGCCATGTCGCTAACTGGCCAGAATCATACCATGCTGCAGCTCTCAAGATTCTTGCTAACCTCCAATGCCGTTGGGTTAATGGATGAACTAAGGCGCAAAGTGGAAGATTATTTTTCATAGGTATCCACCAACAAGGAGCACTCAACTGATGACATGTGTGACGTTCCAAGTATTTATACGGTGTACGTATAAATATATTGAACACGTCACTCGGTATGGATACGCCACCTGGGGTATGATAACCTAGGGGGTTGGCCACAAGGGATTTAATTAGCTATGTTAACTTAATTATAAAGGATAATTATCTAAATACTTGCTATTAAGACACCTAATGATGGGAAGGCGCCATTTGGCATAACCTGAGTGGCCAACATGGGGGTTTCTATACTGAGCCACCAAAGGCAGCGCTACCCCCATTGTACCCCCAATTTCGATCCAGCCAGCATCAAGGAGCAGCTAGGCGCTCAAAGTACAGTTGCTGAACATCCCCAAATTGCCAAGACACCCTCTACCTGTCGCTGCTACCCCAGTACATCGCTATGGAAGCACCCCTTGACAACGGGTCCAGCCGAAACTCTGGTTAGTGGTAGTTTAACTTGCAAATTGTAGAATAAGACTCTAGTATTCTTTTCTGGCTAGTTTTGGTTGAGATTAACCCTTCTTTGGTAATTAGGAATACTTTTCAATTATGAATGATGCTCTGTTATGGAATGGTCGATGCCTCTATGAGTTAGTTCAGTCGCTCCAGTAAACAGGGACTAAAAGGGGGGTAAGAGACCTCTGAACTTGAGTATAGAATGCTCCTAGTACTCCCTTTAACACCCTACTAGTTTCGGCCTGTGCACATGTGACGCTCCCTGCTAAACATACGGCATCCAGCCGTACACTCGGCAGGAAATCCCCCGTCCGGCTCAACAACCGCTCGGGCCCTTCGTCTACCCCGCACTCTGAGGTGATCCCTAGTGCGGGGAGGGAACACGAAGGTGTCTTGCGTGCCCTTCCCCTATGGGCTCCTATAACAGCGGAAGCGATAACATGTCAAAACTAGCATCAAACATATAAGTACCACCTCGAAGGGTAGTGCATCACACATATATCAATACAAAGATGATAATCATAAACCATAAAACATGAGAGCTCCTACCCCGGCTCAGACTCGTAAGGAGGATGACTGACTGGCTAGGCCTCAAGATAGAGCAGACCGAGTCATGGCAATGACGAGGGCTGGCATAAGACAATGGCTAGGGTTGACCACTCCATCCCCCCCTCCTGTGCATACTTTGCAGATGGGCTAAATCAGGCTCTGGCATGACTCTAGCCTTCCGGATACGCAATCCCATGGCATCACCCATCGGGACTACTCCAGGTTGCATCTCCCTGGTCCGATGAGGCAGGAAGGGTTGCATCTCCCCTTCCCAGGGTCTAGAGGTTCCGTGGGCGACTAGAGAATTGTGGCGACACACGATTCGTACCCGACTTAACCCCCCAAAACGAGAGCCATGCCAACACTTGCAGCTCTCGAGAGGCAGGGCGACACCATTGCCCCAGGAGGTGTCGGACCCATGCTCGGCCCACACGAAGTGACCGACCATAAGCCTAGCCCGCTATGGGATCCCCCGAAGCCCCCACTCGGCAGGGATCCTCCCTCCACATTCCCTCTAGCCCCGTTATGTGGTGCTGAGTCACATCATAGCCTCGATAGCCTGGTGGGCTCCTATGCACAGGCCAACTAATAGGAACTAAGGGATCTACTCTAGGAGCATACTACATATGGCTCTAGGTCTCTACCCCCCTTCCCAATACAAGAGGAGCAAACATGATCAACCAACATCACATAATCATCATATCCTAAGTATGATCATAAGAAGAACATCTTAACCTAATCATACAAATCTAACTAATGGTTAGGGTTCATTGCTTAGGGTTCAAGATGTTGAATACGGGTTCTAGGATGGCTCTACTCTAGATACAAGATACTAGCACACCTGGAATGCTAATTCCAGATGAGCTATCACAACTACTACCCTACATACCTGCTCCTGAAGCTCTCCCTCCAGACCCGTGTGCCTCCATGGTCTTCGACTCACGTGATGCTGCTCTTGCTCCAAGAACGAGTCTACCCTACGGGGGCTGCTGCACCAGTCTATGCCACAGCAGACGATGTTCGAAACGGGGTTTCGAACGAGTAGATGAGTCTCTAGGTGCTAGGGCTGGAAAAGGCCTAGGGTTAGGGTTCTAGCCTATATAAGTTAGGTCCACCTAGGATGCCACGTGGCACCAATCGGGTGCGTCCTGGGTGGCGGGTTCCCAATAGGTTAAGGCCACGTGGATAATGGTCTTAACCTATGGTTGGCTAAGTTAGGTGAATAACTTGGCCATGCCCCCTAGTGCCACAATCTATGGTATACAAGGCTATGAAGATAGACTTGTATAGTGACGGATCCAGGAATATACGTATTTATGGCGTATATTCCCCTGGACCATCACATTCTCCCCCCCTTAGGACAATGCTGTCCTCAGCATTGCGCTAAGGTGACGAACCTACCTTATGCCTGCAAAAGAAACAACATGTCATAGCCTTTAGTTTACTTTAACAACCAAGTTTTATTAGTTAAAGCCAAAATTTAGGCTATATTTGTACTTATACAAAATTATATAGCCTTAACACGGTTATTTCTTACAATAATTCCAAAACATTATTATAAGAGTTATTAGGGTTCATAATCTAAATTATGGCTCCCCCTATCTTCTCGCAATGCGCTCCTCGTTGAAGTCCACCTTCTACTTGCCTGCAAAAGGAGCACATTACGTTAGTTTAGTTAATAATTTGTGGTTTTAGGGGACCACCCCCCTTACCTCCTTGAGCCGAACTACTGGCTCAAGGTTGTCCTACTACCTTGCACAAGATCATGGCCCTTTCGGATTTGAGCTTAAGGATCGTTTAAGATGCTCCCATCATTGCCCATGATCGAGTGCTACCTTGTACTCAGTTACCCGGTGCCGAGTACCCCTAGTGCATCATGCCCCAAGGGTTTGAAGCTAGGGAACGTCTCACGATCCCATCATCGCGCATGATCACTTTAACCTTCACCATGACCCTCCTACGGCCAGGTGTGCGTCCCCCGCATCGTGGCATAGAGAGCATCCGATCGATGTCCCATCATCGCCCACCATGCCTCATTCCTCACTCACATGACCCTAATGGTCATGCGCACCTCTTGGTGCGTGTGGCCTAGAGAATGCCTTAAAGGCGTATCCCATCATCGCCCACACGATCCAAGGTTCTGGCACATGCACTCTACTAACTAGAATGCATGCGCCAAGCTTAAGGCTAACTAACAACATACTAGCTAACCTCCTGGCAAGTCGGAGTCGACCAAGTCGGAGACGACTCGCCCATCAAACTCCTTCATAAACTCTGGGTATTGCTTCTCCAAATCTTGCTTCAATACCCATGTCGCGTCTTCCACGGGTAAGTGCTTCCACTTAACCAAATATTGGAGGAACTGAGACCTCCTAGTCTTCTTGAATGACTTATCAAGAAGTAATTCAGGCACTATTTCTACTTGCTCCTCCGTCATTTCCAACAAAGTTGGGGTATCCAAAACCTCCTCAGGGTTAGGATTGTGCCTTTTTAATAAACTTACGTGGAAGACCTTGTGAACCTTGAGATGGGCCGGAAGATCCAACTTGTAGGCTTGGGAGCCCACTCTCTCCAAAATCTTGAACGGACCAGCCCACCTAGGGGCAAGCTTCTTGCAACTCCCAATCCGCAGCTTGGCTTGCTTCATCTTGATCTTCAACCAAACGCTATCGCCTACCTTGAACTCTCTTACGGTCCTGTGCTTGTCGGCTACACTCTTCTGCCAACTTCTTGCTGCCAATAAGTAACCCCTTACTTCTTCCACTAGCTGCTGCATATCCCCTAACATCTGCTGGGATACTTCCACCTTCGACACAGGATTGTGCCAGGTATCCGAGGTTAGGCATTGGTACCCGTAATTTACCATGAAAGGAGACATCTGAGATGACTCCTGCTTGGCACTATTGTAGGCGAATTCCACCAAGTGGATGTACTCATCCCACTTGGACTGCTTGTTCCACACATAACTTCGAAGCATGTCTATGATCCGATTCGTCCTTTCCGTCTGGCCATCTGTTTAAGGATGATATGCCGTGCTCATGGAGAGCTTCGTCCGAATGGTGCTAAAGAGATCCTGCCAAAAGGCACTCATAAACTTAGAATCTCTATCAGATATTATCTCCCGAGGCATGCCATGGAGTCTGAAAATCTCCCTTACAAATAACTTGGCAGTGTCTAATGCGGTGTCAGTAGTCTTGCAAGGCACAAAATGTGCCATCTTAGATAACTTGTCTACGACAACCATCAATGCATCCTTGCCTCGAAGAGTTCTAGGGAGACCTGTGATGAAATCCATGCTTATGACCTCCCACTTCGCATTTGGCACCCCCAATGGCTCAAGAGCACCTGGAATCCGAAGTTGCTCCGCTTTGGTCTGCTGACATAACTGGCAATCCCGAATATATGCAGCTATCTGCCTCTTCATTCCTGGCCAGAAGTAACTACTTCGAATCTTGAAATAGATCTTCATGAAGCCAGCATGCCCTGCTATTGGGCTGTTATGTGTGTCATGAAGAATTAACTTCCTTACTCCTGATGATTCGGGCACACACAACTTATGCTTGTGATACAACAGGTTGCCTTCCTTCTTATAATGTTTGAAGGCTTCCCGCTCTTTATCTGTTCTGGCTTCCTTGAAGAGGCTTTCCCACACCTCCTTGAAGTCCACATCCGTTGGCAAGGACTCCTCAATCTTCTTGCCAAACTCACTCGAAAGAGTGGAAATCGCATTACAATGCATCCTTGTCTGAAATGGTCTCCTGAGAGGGCATCTGCTACAACATTAAGCTTGTCGGGCTTATATATAATATCAAAATCATACTCCTCAAGGAATTCCATCCACCTCCTTTGCCTTAAGTTGAGGAGTGGCTGGGTGAAGAGATACTGAAGGCTCTGGTGATCAGTATCCAACTGAAACTTCCTTCCCAGCAAATAATGCCTCCATATCCTTAACGCCCTGACAATGGCTAGCAGCTCCTGATCATGGGTTGGGTAGCGTTGCTCGGCGTCGTTCATCTTCTTCGAGTCGTAGGCGACTACCCTTCCTTCTTGCATCAATACTGCTCCTGTTGCTATCTTGCTCGCATTCGTTGCTACTAACTTATCTTTACTCGGATCCGGGAGGACAAGCACTGGTGCTGTTGTTAAGGCCTCTTTAAGCTTCTCGAAGGAAGCTTGGACTTTCTCTAACCAATGGCTAGTCCAATCCTTAATCTTGTTGGCCTTGGTGAGGTCCGACAGAGGGGACGTCCACTTAGCAAAGTCCTTCACGAACTTTCTGTAATATCCCGCCAACCCGAGAAAGCTTCTTACTTCTGCCACATTCCTTGGAGCTGGCCAATCAACTATTGCCTCAATCTTAGATGGATCTGTGGAGATTCCCTCGGATGTTACTACATGCCCCAAATATTCCACTCGGCCTGTTGCAAAGTGGCACTTAGAGAGCTTCGCATACAACCGATGATGTCTCAACTTTTCCAAGACTTTCCTGAGATGCTGACAATGCTCCTCAAGGGACTTGCTGTAGATTAGAATGTCGTCGAAGAAGACAATAACAAACTCATCCAAGAAGTCTCTGAAGATGTCGTTCATGAGGCGCATAAACGTTGCTGGAGCGTTCGATAATCCAAAGGGCATTACTGTAAACTCAAAGTGACCATACCGCGTTCTAAAAGCGGTCTTATGGATATCCTCTTCTTTTATTCTTATCTGGTGGTATCCTGACCTCAAATCGATTTTAGAGAATACCTTTGCTCCTTGTAACTGGTCCATTCGGTCATCTGCCCTTGGCAATGCATATTTGTTCTTTATCGTCTGCTTATTGAGCTGGCGATAGTCTATGCACATTCTTAAGCTCCCATCTTTCTTTTTCACAAAGAGTATAGGTGCTCCGAAAGGAGACACGCTTGCTCTTATAAACCCAAGCTCGAGCAATTCCTGAAGCTGCTTCTTGAGCTCAATCAATTCTGGGGTGCTCATTCTATATGGCGCCTTACTGGTAGGCTTCGCATCCGGAGCCAATGTGATCTCACATTCCACACCCCTATAAGGTGGCAGCTGCCGGATTTCATCCGAAAATACATCCTTGAACTCTGAAATAAGCCTTGCTATCTGCCTGGGCAATTGATTCCCCTTTGGGTCACTTCCCTCCTGCTTGCCTGGCTCAACTGATTCCATCCTCAAGATGTAGTCCACCTTATTCCTTTCTATACTCTTCCTTAGCTGCTTCAAAGAGATACACTGCATGGGAGAATCTAGCTTCTTACCTTTCACTATCAATTTGCTGCCGTCTGGTGTCGTCATGGTGACTTCGTTCCGGTCGCAATCAATCATGGCTTTGGCTGGCTTCAAGAATTCCATCCCCACTATAAGATCATATCTTCCGATATCCATGACTTCCGCCCCCATCGGCCACTTAGCCCCACTAAGGTCTATGTCAAAGATGATCCTCCTCCCCTTAGTGTGCCGAATGGCGCCGTTTGCCATAGCCACTGGCCTTGGCTTAGACTTCAATACCTTGTTCTTCATTAGAGCAGCCAGCCTAGGAGATGCAAAATTGTGAGAGCTACTTGTATCTATGAGGACTACATATGGATTACTATCTATGATCCCATCAGCCGCGATGACAGTCGACTGATTCTTAATATCACCTGACTCAATGTTTGCACATATGTGGCACTCACCATCTATGAAGTCCTGGGCCTCCTGCTGGTCGTCGTCTTCGTCCGCTTCTGTTGGGGAATCCCAATCCACAAGTTCTGCCAAGGCTGCCTGCATGACGAATGGGCAATCATGCGTTCGGTGCCCTGGCTGGAAGCACCTGAAACATAACTTTTTCTCAATGCATTCTTGTCTCTTCTCTTTCGGCAGACTGTCTAGGAGACGCTTAAGAGCACTGCCCCCTGATGCATTCTGTGGCTTACGGTCCCCAAAGGCTTTGTTCTGACTCTTACCTTGTTGCTGGCCTCCTGATGGTGTAGCTGCTGATTGCTTACCCTGATATTGCCCCTGATACTGCCCTGAACTCTTACTCCTGAAGGTTGACTGCTTCTCTGCTGGAGTTGCTGGTGCCTCCTCCAAACTTATAGCTTTATCTTTAGCCTCTGCAACTGACCTTGGGTTGATTGCTCTAACAAGCCTCTTGATATTGCTGTTCAACCCCTCAATGTAGGTATCCACTGCTTGCCTTTCTGAGACTCCAGGAACATGGAGCCTAAGCCTCATGAATTCTTCGGTATACTTAGCTACCGACAAGCTACCCTGATTCAACCTGTAAAACTGCTGGATCTGTCTACTAGTATGAGACCTTGGCACATAGTGCTTACGGAAAGCCTTGCTGAAGATCTTAAATCTGCAATTGTTCCTCTTCAGCTTGTTAGACTTAGCATATCCCTTCCACCAGATCCTTGCCGGTCCAATAAGGTTAGCTGTAGCAACTTTCCCTATGTCCTTGTCTTTCATACCGTAGGAGTTGCCAAATTCTTCCATTTCATCAAGCCATGCTTCAGCCTCCATGCCTGATTTGTCTTTCCCTGAGAACTGGCCCAGCTTCCTTGTCTTCCATACGTTGCTCATAGCACTATCCACCTTTTTCTGATAGTCATCTGTCTTTCTTGCTCTTTTCCTTGCTCTAGGTGTGTCGGACTGATTGTCGGAGCTAGAGCTGTCCTCGCTGGAAGAACTGTCTGATGAGCTGGAGCTAGATGACGATGGGCTCCTGGTTCTCCTCTTCCTTCTCCTATCCCTGACGTTCCCCTGGTTGCCCTCCCCTTCCTGCTGAGGGACTTCGTCACCACCCGGAAGACAAGGTGGAGGTGGAGGTAGAGGACCATCTTCCTGCTCATTCATCAGAGGTATCGCCCAGTTGATCAAGTGTTGCATCTGGTTCCTCATCTGCACCAGCCTTGCGTTGATCGCCTCTGGTGACATATCCTGCTCAAAGTCTTCTTGTTCTCTGCCAAACAAATTCCTTGGTACCCAATTGCATTGTCGGTGCTGGTCTTGGGATCCTGCACTTGAGTTCCTTGCTGCAAGGATTAATCATCAATACATGTTATTTGGGTTAGATGCTGGTCAATCTTACTTGTAATTAAATTATCTTTAGTTATAAAGGAAATCATACAAAGCTTTGCATTTATAAAACAGTTAATAGCCATTAATACATAAAGATTACATGATAAGGTAGATATGTCTTAGCATAATGGGGTACAAGAAATCATTTAGCACAAAACTTAAGAAAATTTTACAACTATTCAATGGCCTCCTGAAAGCTTGAAGAAGTTCTTGACATCTCTTAATCGGAGGCCTTTGCCGAGGTTGCGCAAGATGTTCCTTGTCGATCTCCCTTCAAGTGCTCGGGTCATTTCCGGTTCTGGGAGTTCTGGTGCCGTTGCTGCTATCACTGAAAGTGTTGCGTCCCTAAGGTGTCCCCTCGCAAAGTCGAGGCAATATAGCGCGACGGCCCTGTTGAAAAGAATGATGTGGTCGGCATGGGCGTATATCTTCGAATGCTGCCCGAAGCCCGAGAGTGCTATGAGAAGTGCCACGGATTCTTCCCCCCTTGGGCTGAACTCCTTGTGGAAGACTATCATTTGCCCTTGGCTAAGGGCTGGAAGATAGTAGCGAAGTGCCATGCCCTTCCCTGTGCCTCGCGATCCAGTGCCCTTCCTTTGAGCTACTTCGCCGTAGGGATCTACTGCCATAATATCTTCATGATCTCTCCACATGCTGGTTGCGTTGTCTAAGTTGATGCTGCTAGACCCTTCCCTCATGCTCCTGGCTCGAACTGTTCGGCTTGAGCTTGGGCCCCTCCCTGGTTTGTACAATGTGCTCTGTATCTGCTGGAACTCCTCCTCTGAAATGATAGGTTCCTGCTGTCGATAGATCTCCCTTATCTGCTGATAGGCGGCTATATCCGACATTGTCTCCCCAGCATAAGAGTGTCTCTCCGCCAGCTCCCTTGGAATCTCCTGGTATGAGTAGTCGATGAAATGTGCTATCATGCCTAAGAGTTCGTCAATTCGAAGACCCTGTTCCTGGCAATAGGACAAGTTGAGGATGTCGTTTGCAAAAATGTACTCCTCCCCGTCGATGACTATCGGTGACAGAGCTGTGATGCCGACCGGTGGCTCGGTAGCTCTTCTCATGTCGTCGTCGTGCCTCGACATGTATCTCTGCATCCTTGTTGCCTCCCTGCTCTCCCATTCTGGGTTTTGCTCCCCTAGCTGCTCGTAGTCTTCATGGATCTGCAAAACTGGTGCCCCTGACGCCGTGCCCTGGTATTCATAGGCTGAGGATTCTATATTCAAGATTTGATCCTGGGCCCTACGAGTATCGAGTGGCGCTAAGTCTAGGGGCTGAAAGAAGGTTCCCCTACTTTATTGATTGACTTATAGTGCATGAAAAGGGCAAGGGCTGTCTGGGACGAAAGGTACCTCGTCTGGGCTGTCTGGGCAGGTCATGTAATCGGGCATGGTCCTAGTCCTATCCCATAGCTGCTTCTTGCCTTTGGATCTCGACCTAAGGCTTGGGTGAGTGACTCAAGAGAAACCCAATTCCCTCCCCTAGGAGGTAGTCTAACTTCCCAAGGCAGGACCTGCTGGTCATATTGGCACATAATGTCCGTGTAGTAGGGTGTTCTAGCCAGAGTTGCATGAAGATCAAACAAGTGGTCGAACACAGAGAAGGCTTGGTCTACCGGAAGGTGATGGATATGGCTTGCAGCATTGTACCATCTTTCAAAGTTGCTGGGCGCCATAGAGCAGGAAAGGGTGCAGAAAATGGCTTGCAAAGATCAATGGAGGATCAGAAAATCGCCTAAGGGGCTGGGAGCAGTTCTGTAGAAGGAAAAATGGCAAATGAGACCTCTTTTTATAGACTATGGATGACCTCGGGGTTCATGCAAAAAGGTACCTACCTAAGACGGTCTTGGTTCTATGGCTCTGGGTGTCCAAATGAGCTACCATGAAGTGCAAACTTAAGCAAAACAAAGCAAGAAACACTACATGGCAATTTGTTGGATCAAATTTGGCTAATTTGGGTCAAAAATGGGCTGACCCGGGTGAATCCGCGCGGATGGCCTCCGCGTCGCGGACGCAGACGCGTTTGGCGCGGTCTCACCCGGTTGGCCTATTTTGGAGCCATTTTTGGTCATTTTTGGAAGTTTGAAGATGCTAACATGGCTAATTGGACCGATTCTAAGCTAACTAGCAACTTATTTTGAGCAAAACTGACATCTAAAAGCATGTTTTTGGGGCAGTCGGGTGAATCCGCGCGAAACGTGCCCGCGTCGCGGACGCATAGGCCATTGGCGCGGTCTCACCCGGTTGCCTCGATTTTTGCTTTTTTTTGATGAGTTTTTGCCAAAATTTCGTTGTAGTCATGCTTTCTAGGGTATTCCTAAGCGTGCTATGAAGAATTCTACTACAATTGGGTTCTATTTCCTAGATTTCAAGCATCCAACATTTTTCTAATTACAGAGGGAAATAACTTTTATATTAACAAGGAAACACAGTTACATGAAAATTTTAGCTTTTCTAACAAAATTTACAAAATTGAGGGCTAGGGCCTCTCTCTGCGAATCCTCCGTGCTAAGTGAATATCCTTTGGCATAAGGGTAACTCTCTTAGCATGGATGGCACAGAGATTCCCTTCCTCGAAGAGCTGCACCAGCTCTGCTTCGGCGGCTTCTTGCAGGGCCCGGGTCATTAGAGGGGTGACCCTATAATCTGTCCGGTCCCTAAGGAGACGCTCGAAAGGCACCTTCCTTATCAGGAGATTCGTGCACATCTGGAAGTGCCTTATCTCCCTAAACACCCGGGCGTACGTGCTGTTCGGCCCGTGGTGAACCCTTTTGGGTTTTTCCGGTCTAGGTGGGGGTGGCTTGGGCTGGTTTTTCTTCGGCCTGCCGCCCTCCACAACCCGCTGCACCTCCTGGCGGCAATACCAATCGTTGTACCTCGTCCAACGACGGAGGTACTCTTGGTATGCCTTCATCTTGCGCAGGAATTCACGATCCTGGCGGAGCATGAATTCCCGCTCTCCTACCTTTTGCTTCTTGACCACCTTCGGTGGGTCCGGCCACTTCGGGTAGGGTGGTCTTCCGTCGGGGTTTGAAGCTTCCCCGACGGCTTCGGTGTCCCCTTCCTCTTCTTCTTCCTCCACCTCCTCATGTTGGTGTTGGGGAGGCTCTTCTATGACGACGGTCCGGCGAGGCTCGTCGTTCCTTCTCTTCGTCCTTCGCTCCTGCTGTCTGAGCTCCCTCTCCCGCTCCCTCTTCTTCCTAGCGGCCTTCTCCTCTGGCCACTCCGCAACCTTCTCCTTGCCCTTCTTCTTCGGCGCCAAAGGGCCTGCTTCTTGAGTTTGTTGCTGCTGCTGCTGCACTTCCACCTGCTCTTCCACCTGCTCCTCTACCTCTGTGTCTGTCGAGGGCCCAAAGTGGCGGGATTCGTCGGTCCTTTGGGTTCCTGCCGACGACGATCTGCTGCTGGGGCTAGGTGTATCTCCCTCGGCATCGTGGAAGCTCTGGTCGCTGCTGCTGCCTGAGGGCGACTCCTCGCCTCCGGGCTTCGGTCGAAGGTGCTCAGGAACCTTCTTGACGTGCCGACCTGCTGCCGCTTGCGCCATGGAGAGGGTGGGGCGCTCGTTGTACTTCCTGGCTGTTTGCTTGGTGCGAGCCATATCTTACGGTTCAGGAAATGGGTGACATAAGGCTGAGCAAGAGAGAGGTGAAGGTGAAGAGTTGGAGAGAGAGAATGAGGTGTCAGATATTTAAAAAGGAGGGTCCCTGGGAATATTCTCCTACCATAAATACCCCTATTTATTAGCCCCCCTTATTAATTACACCATATTTAGTAATTATTTAATTATTAATGTATATATTAAGCCTATATTAATTCATATTATACCTTAAATTTTCGAATTTTTCTAATGGTTTGAGGTGCTAATTATGGATTTGCGCCATTTTTCACCTGGGTCTCCAATTGGTATGATTCTTCGACCCATTTTAGGTGAAATTTGATGCAGATGCATAATTTTTACTCCAAATTTACTAGAAGATGAATTTGACTCACTCATTCCTTCGTCTAACACTTAACCTAAATCCTGACCCACTACCTAGGAGAAAATTTTTTTCCCCTACTTTCGCAGTTCAACGGTGGAAATGTTTATTTCACACCTCCTATAGGCTTGTTAGACTACTTTCATGGTTATGGTCAGTGCTAGTTCCTGGTCAACCAAGAACATTGCTCTGATACCATTGTGACGCTCCCTGCTAAACATACGGCATTCAGCCGTACACTCGGCAGGAAATCCCCCGTCCGGCTCAACAACCGCACGGGCCCTTCGTCTACCCCGCACTCTGAGGTGATCCCTAGTGCGGGGAGGGAACAGGAAGGTGTCTTGCGCGCCCTTCCCCTATGGGCTCCTATAACAGCGGAAGCGATAACATGTCAGAACTAGCATCAAACATATAAGTACTACCTCGAAGGGTAGTGCATCACACATATATCAATACAAAGATGATAATCATAAACCATAAAACATGAGAGCTCCTACTCCGGCTCAGACTCATAAGGAGGATGACTGACTGGCTAGGCCTCAAGATAGAGCAGACTGAGTCATGGCAATGACGAGGGCTGGCATAAGACAATGGCTAGGGTTGACCACTCCACCCGCCCCTCCTGTGCATACTTTGCAGATGGGCTAAATCAGGCTCTGGCATGACTCTAGCCTTCCGGATACGCAATCCCATGGCATCACCCATCGGGACTACTCCAGGTTGCATCTCCCTGGTCCGATGAAACAGAAGGGTTGCATCTCCCTTCCTGTGGTCTAGAGGTTCCGGTGGCGGCTAGAGAATCGTGTGGCGACACACGATTCGTGCCGACTTAACCCCCCAAAAACGAGAGCCAAGCCAACACTTGCAGCTCTCGAGAGGCGGCGACACCATTGCCCCAGAGGTGTCGGACCCATGCTCGGCCCACACGGTGACCAGACCATAAGCCTAGCCCGCTATGGGATCCCCCTCAAGCCCCCACTCGGCCAGGGGATCCTCCCTCCACATTCCCTCTAGCCCCGTTATGTGGTGCTGAGTCACATCATAGCCTCGATAGCCTGGTGGGCTCCTATGCACAGGCCGCAACTAATAGGAACTAAGGGATCTACTCTAGGAGCATACTACATATGGCTCTAGGTCTCTACCCCCCTTCCCAATACAAGAGGAGCAAACATGATCAACCAACATCACATAATCATCATATCCTAAGTATGATCATAAGAAGAACATCTTAACCTAATCATACAAATCTAACTAATGGTTAGGGTTCATTGATTAGGGTTCAAGATGCTGAATACGGGTTCTAGGATGGCTCTACTCTAGATACAAGATACTAGCACACCTGGAATGCTAATTCCAGATGAGCTATCACAACTACTACCCTACATACCTGCTCCTGAAGCTCTCCCTCCAGACCCGTGTGCCTCCATGGTCTTCGACTCACGTGATGCTGCTCTTGCTCCAAGAACGAGTCTACCCTACGGGGGCTGCTGCACCAGTCTATGCCACAGCAGACGATGTTCGAAACGGGGTTTCGAACGAGTAGATGAGTCTCTGGGTGCTAGGGCTGGAAAAGGCCTAGGGTTAGGGTTCCAGCCTATATAAGTTAGGTCCACCTAGGATGCCACGTGGTACCAATCGGGTGCGTCCTGGGTGGCGGGTGCCCAATAGGTTAAGGCCACGTGGATAATGGTCTTAACCTATGGTTGGCTAAGTTAGGTGAATAACTTGGCCATGCCCCCTAGTGCCACAATCTATGGTATACAAGGCTATGAAGATAGACTTGTATAGTGACGGATCCAGGAATATACGTATTTATGGCGTATATTCCCCTGGACCGTCACAGCACAAGAGCCCACCGGGTCATAGACGCTATGGTCTGGGTTAGCACCAGACAAGGGACACAGTGGTGAAGTGGGGATGGGGTCTTGCACGAACATAAAAGGCTCCTGAGACTCCTACAATGGGCTAGGCCCGATAGCCGGTCACGTAGAGGGCCGGGTATGGGTCTGACACTCCCTGGGTGTAGTGGTGTGACCCGTATGGGGCACCATGCACTTTGAGTAGATTTAGGGTGAGTAAGTTGGGTACGGATGCGGGGGTCGCTGATGCGGCACGTATTCTCTAGCTCACCCACGGAACCACTGTGATCCTGGAAGGGGACGCCTCCCCGACCTGCCTCATCGGACCAGGTGTCATGAGCCTGGAGTAGGCTCAAAGGGTGATACCTTGAGTCTGCGTCTCCGGAAGGCTATAGCGAAGCCATAGCGTGAATCGACCCATCTGCAAAGTGTGCACAAGAGGGGCGGATGGAGTGGACAACCCTAGCCGATGTTCTATGCCAGCTAACGCCATGCCAAGATTCGGTCTGCTGATCTCCTGAGACCCAGCCGTCAGTCGATCCCCCACAAGAGTCTGAGCTGGGGTAGAACCCGGGTTTTGGGTGTTTTCTTAGTTTAGATGCATATTCTTTGTTGCTGGTATTTGGATGGATGAGCCACCCTTCGTGGTGGCTATTTGTATATGGAATGTTGTGTGCTAACCCTTGTATTCATGCTTCCGCGACGTAGGCGCCCATCGAAGGCGTGGGCCGAATGACCCCTCCGTGACCTTCACCTGAGCGTCTCTACGTAGACGTCCCGGGTTAGATGGAGGGCCCTGCTCGTGGCGGGATGGTCGCCATGGGAGGGAAAAGTCCCCGTATGTACACGACCAGGGTCGTATATATTCAGGGAGCGTCACAGTGGTATCAGAGCCGTGATTTCGGTTGCTCGAAATCATAGCACTGGCCAAACACTAACTCGTAGTACGGTAGTTAGGAGGAGGCTAAGTTAATGTGTTGTTAGTCCTCTTTGATGTTTGGTTTGGTATTAGGTTAAATTATGAAATTGTAGCTTTAAAGAAGATAGGGCGAATGGAGGGCCCAAGATTGGAAGAAATGTAAATATCAGTGGGTAGCTCAAAAGGCGGAGAAGGTGGTTCCATTGGATCGGGCGTACTTAAATTACCCTAGAACAGTCGTCTCCAGGCGAAAATTGGTCAAGGGCAGGCCCGAAAACCAACTCGGGCGCCGCTTGCTTTTTATCGTCTTGTAGTCACGGAGGAAGAGCCGAAAATGCAGTCGGCGCCCGACCGTACAGATGGGAGTCAACGCGGCCCCAAAAAGTCAACTCGGGCGCCGCTTGCTTTTCGACGACCCCCAGTCGAGGCGGGAGCACGTATAATGCAGCCGGCGCCCGACCGTATGCCCCGCGTATTTCTGCCGTATAATTATTTTATAATAATAAAATTAAAAAGTTAATAGGAAAAATTTTAAAATTTCAAAAGTTATCTGGCCGTTAAAAATTTCTTTTTGTTGTTTGTTTTGCCTTGCCTTCAGCGTCTTCGACCGCCAGAGCCGACGCCCGCCATCGCCACCGGACTTGACTCTGCTTTTTCGCCCTTGTGCCTTGTGGACCCTAGCGCCTCCCTTGCCACCTTTTTCGCCACCAGCGCCTCATCGCCCGACTTCGTAGACCTTAGTGCCACCGCTATGGCCAATACAAAGAGCGCCCCGGACCCTTCTACCCTCAGCATAGTGGAGATTTATGCCATGATCGCCCGATACATGGCTACAGACCCGGCTTTCATCGACATCCTTTTGGATGAGTTGGTGAACCGGTTTGAGAATAATGATAGGATTCCCTATCCTATCTATCACTTCTCAGAGCCATTTTTGATCCGGCTGAACCTCCGCCAGCTTTCCTACACCATCGTCGAGCAACATGACATGGTCATGGTGCTGATTAAATTCTATCCTCCCGAACAGGAAGGGCATACCGAGGAGGAAGACATCAGGACAGAGGCCAACCGTGTCAGAGGCTTGGCCAGGGAGGATGACCACCGGGAAATAGAGCGGGCTGATACGGCGGCTCGGGGAAGGGAGTACCCGTACCTCGGGGACGGCCTTGCCGTCATAGATGGCAGAGCAATTGAGGTTCCCCCATACCGTTGGCATGAGGATTCCAGCAGCTTTATATGGGGGGAAATCCCAGATATTAGCCTGGACTATCTGACAACCATTCAGATAGATATGGGTCTGCGGCCTCAGCGGTACCATGCTGAACTTCTTCGCCGAAGTGCAGCGCAGCATTTTGCCCAAGTTCAAGAGGATCTAAGGAGAGCCCGGGAGTTCCGGGAAGAGCACGAGAGGCTTGAACGGGAGGAGAAGGCTCGGCAGGACCAGCTGAACCGAGCATCAGGGAGTGGGGCCGGACCAATACCCACCGAGCACACGACCATTAAGCACCGGAAGAAGGCCGTGGCCGGGAAATCCGGCAGTCAGTATAAAGAAAAATTAAAGACTGTCGGAGCCTTTGGTAAGAAGGCGAGCTCAGATCGGAGGCAGGAGCGTGTGGATGCATCCCGGCCAGCCGTTGGGGCCAAGACCGTGCCTGGAGCTGCCCCACAAAGGAAGCCCCATCGGTACCGACCCGGTACCGTGGCCTTGCGGGAAATCCGCAAGTTTCAGAAGTCCACACAGCTTCTGATACGGAAGCTTCCCTTCCAGAGGCTGGTACGGAAGATCGCGCAGCAGTTCAAGACCGACCTCCGCTTCCATACCTTTGCAATTTTGGCACTTCAAGAGGCTGCGGAGGCCTACCTGGTGGCACTTTTTGGTGACGCTAACCTTTGCGCGATTCACGCAAAGAGAGTCACCATTATCAAAGGATTTAGCCCTCGCCCGCAGGATTCGGGGGGAGTGTCCTTAGCCTTGTGTTACCAGGGTTTTTTTTTTTTTCTATTGTAAATTTTTTTTTTGATAAATAATAAAAACTCTTTTTGTTCTAAGTTGAAGTTGTATTGAGAACCTCATATTTTATTTTAAATGTGAAATTGCTGACATCAGCACAATAATAATAAGGGTTTAAAAAGGGTTTTTAGCGTGCATTTCAAATTGTTCTCTCTGTTTTTCTTGCTTCCTCCTCCCTTCTAGTGCCATGGCCGCCGCTGACCTTCTCGCATGGTACCATGACAGAGAACAGTGGGATCCGCAAGTCCCTTTCGACCTGTTGAGGCCCTTGCTATGCCAGCGCCTAGACCTCATTACCAACATGCAGCGGCATCCGGATTATGTATGCCGGATTTCTAAACTTCTACATGGAGGAGATGCTCCCTCTGTGTATTCCTCTTGGGGATCCTCCCCAACTGTATCTGGAGAGGGAGGTAGTCCGGGAGATGTTAGGGGGGGACACTCATGCATATGATGTGCTGAAGGGGAAGCTCCGATGGGGCAAACACCTGCCCGTTGTGCAGCATCAGGGGCGGCAATATCTTGAGGTTGCCTTCGCCCTAGCCATCCTCATGGACCAATACGTCGAGGATGAAACCTTGCCTATAGAGAAAGGCAAACTGCCTAAGTCTTTCGAGGAGGGGGAAGACGAACACATAGGCATGGGCGACTTCGCCCGTTGGAAGCAGTTGGCGGAAGAGCTGCCACCGCGCCGTGAGCAAGCTGTAGGCTTGTCAGGGCTGGATGGCCTTCCAGTTATTTATCACCAAGGGCAAGAATATCTTCTCTTGGATGATATTATCTGGACTTATCACATGGTGGCCGGATTTAGACGCAAGCGTAAAGACCATGTGCTTTATGAGCTTGCGGAGTATTGTATGGACGATTTCATCGACTTCACTTCTATTGAGCTTCCTCCGGAGGTGCAGCAGCTGCTCCAGTTCCGCCAGGAGACTATCGAACCCGCCGAGACATTGCTACGGCTTCAGGACTTCGTGATGCAGGAGCCGGCCTCTCAGCCCTCACCAGATGCCTTCACGGCTATGGGACCTCATGTCCCAAATATCAATATGGTTGAGGTTCCCTCGGGTTCAGATGATGAAGGAGAGGACTTATACTACAATCCTGCTCATTTGAAGGAGGAGCAGCAAGAACTTAAGGAAGAGGAGGTTTCCATGGATTTGGATAAGGAGGTGGCCACATCAGAGACCCCGCAAGGGAAGGTATCGGGCAACCACCTTACCCGTTTCTTTCTGTCAGCCTTTCGACAGGGGCAAGTTCTTTTTATAGCCCGAGATTTAGGGCCGGAGGCTGAAGCTTCATGGTGGACCCTCCGTGCTCTCTCCACACTGGCCGGGCATAAGAAGCTTCCCTATCGTACGTTTACTTATGTACTCGTGCGACGGGATCTCGCCCTGACGGCCTTGGGCCAAGATATTGCACCCTGGATGAGCATGAAGCTCCTTATGGCAGCCCCATTGGCTGTTGCCTATCCACCAGAGGTTGCATCTATTGCGGCTGCCACAGTAGACCCCGGGGTGACTCTGCTGCGACACCGACCGCCTCCACCACCTCCTAGGCCTGCGGATGAAAAGGGAGGACCTAGCTCCTAAATAATTGTACTACGCAATTTTGTATTGTGTATGATTGTAAAATTTTGGTTTGGCAAATTCTTTAGCCATTTTATAATATGATATACCCCTTTTCTCATGAATTGTGATTACTGTCTTGATGAATATAAGTGAGAATTGTTCTTTCCCAGAATGTTCTATATTCATTTTCATTGTCTTGCAGAAGAGACCCTTTGGGAATATGAGGAGAGGATTACCGACATGATCCGGAGGGAGGATCCAGGGCCGCCCGAACAGGACTATGGCCAAAGATATGGAGAATATCCAGAATGGGATGAAGGGTATAAGATGGAACCCCCGCCACCAGGAGAACCCTATGATCCTGAAAAAGGGTTGGAGATAGTTAACATCCTTAGGGACAGAGCTTTCGAGGACCTGAAGCAGACGTTGTGCCGTACCTGGGACTATTGAAGCATGTCCAGGCATGAGGCTTTCGAAGACGCCAATGACCACCTGTGGCAACTCTTCTATGCTTTGAGAAGGCTTTTCAATCTTCTCATTATTAGCCCAACGTGGGAATACCAACCAGTCATTGTCCAGGCCTGGGCACGCTACAAGCTCGTTAGGGCTGTGCGTGAGAGTGTTCGCTACTCGATCCTGTACCCCTTTGCGAACCCCTAGGCCGGGTCTTTCTAGTTCTTTTGTGTATATACTGTATGTGAGCTCAACTTTAAGCATCAGTTGTATCATGTTGTCCTTGTGTGATACTCTTGTATCAACTTTTGGCAGTTCTAAGGTGTGAAACTGTAATAGACAAGTTTTTCCTCTTATAATAATAAATTTCTCTTATGTTCACTCTCTACCTTTTGGCCAACATGATAAAATTTGTAAAACTTTATATGTTGTAAATATGCTTATACCTTCTTTATGCTCGATTTAGACGGTGCCCGTAACGCCGCCTGGCAGACACCCTCCAACGCCAGTAGGCTGACACCTGAACAAGAACTGATGTTAATGAAAAGGCAGCTCGGCAAGTTACAGTCCTATGTATTGCATGCCAACCCACCGCAGCAAACCCAGGAAGACGGACCGGAGTTACCTCCGCTGCCACCGAGTTCACCTGCACAACAGCCATCTCCACCTGGAGCCAGTCCTGTACCTGTATGGAGGAGGCCCCATGCTAAGCGTCACCAAAGTTCCTAAGGATAGTGGCACTTCCTCACGCTCAACCACTTCGGTGTCTTCCGGGTCATCGGTATCAGCTGGTGACCATGCAAAGCGCCGGGATAAGGAATACCGTAAGACCGTTGATACAGCTATAACTAGTATATGGAAGAATAGAAAATTGGCCCAGTTTGATGGGAAATCCAGAGGCGGGCTAAATGCAGAATCCTGGTTGGACGAGATGAAGGAGTTTGGGAAGTCTTATGGAATGACGGAGAAGGATACAGGAAAGGTTGCCACCACCAACCTTACAGGAGCTGCCCGTATTTGGTGGAAGGGCTATGCCAGGGCCAAGCATCTGGACAGAAGCAGATGCAACTTCAGGAAGTTTGCCAAGGCATTCAAGTCGCATTATGTGCCTCGCGCGCACAAATGCCAGCAGATTCAGACCTTCTATAGTTTGGAGCAGAAGGGTATGATGGTTCAGGCTTACACTGATGAGTTTATGCGCTTAAGGCTGTATGTACCAGGTATGAATGAAAAGAGAGCCGTAGAGGGTTATATTGAAGGATTGGCCCCATCAATCAAACGGATGGTTAAAGCCATAGACCCAAAATCAGTTGCGGAGGCTGAGGCTAAGGCATTGAGCCTCGAGGAGGACACACCACGGAACCAGTATCCGCGTCCCGCTCCTTATTCGCAGCCCCGGCACCGTATAAACCCCGGTCGCCAAGCCCGGGTCCCTCTCAGCAGAATTCCTATGGCCGCCAGGAAAAGAGAGTTACCTTCACTACCACGGATAAACAGAGTAATGTCGGTAAGGAAGTACGGAACCTCTTACAGTCAATTCCTAAAGAGGCCCGAGAACAGCTCCGCCGGGATAAGGCATGTTATAGGTGTATGCAACCCGGCCACTTTATGCACAATTGTCCTTATGTTACGCAGACTGCCCAGCTGGCCATGGCCGACCTCGATTGGGACGATCTGGAGTCGACCTTACCTGTCGAGGACGAGGCTCCCGACTATATTCACGGTGCGTCTCATATCCTTGCAGCTATAGAAACCGGCAATGCCGAAAGTCAGCCTGCTGTCATTTCCACCATAGGTCAAGTAGACAGTAAGCCTTTTGTAATTCTTATAGATACGGGAACTACACATAATTTTGCTTCCCCTAGAATGGCTCAGGTCTTACAGCTTGAAACATTAAGGTCTCGACCAAGGCCTGTCACTCTAGCCAGTGGTAAGTTCAGGCATACTCATGGCCGTCGCATCAATCTTAGGATGCAGTTGCCAGGTGCACCAGTGGCTTTGGGTGCCGAGTTGATGGATATTGGCAAATATGACCTCATTGTTGGTATGGAATTTCTGGCATCCGCAAAAGCCAACATAAACTGCGAGAAGAGAGAAGTTACCTTCAACGCAGCTAATGGAGCCCGCGTGACTATTAAAGATGAACTATTCAACCCTATCATGCAGTCTATGTCCATCAGGCAGTTAGATAAAGCTATACGCAGGGAAAAGCTCCTTTGCATCATTAGCCTTATGTTCATAGAGTCAGATGCTAAACAGATTGCCAGAAGGGATTGCTCGTCTTCTCCGGGAATTTGGTGACCTTTTCCCAGATGAGATTCAGAAGCTTCCTCCTTTTAGAGGGGTGGAATGTGAAATAGCTTTAGAACCGGGTACCAAACCTACCAGCAAGGCCCCGTACCGTATGAGTCCTCCAGAATTGGCAGAACTTAAGAAGCAACTTCAGGAGCTACTAAACCTAGGTTTCATCCGACCTAGTGTTTCGCCTTTTGGCGCTCCTATTCTCTTCGTTAAGAAAAAGGACGGCTCGCTGAGGATGTGTATTGATTGTCGGCAACTCAACAAGCATACCATCAAGAATCGCTATGCTTTGCCCAGGGCAGATGACCTAATGGATCAGTTGCAAGGGGCTAAGTACTTCTCCAAGATTGATCTACGCTCCGGATACCATCAGATAAGGATTAAAGAAGAGGACATCCATAAGTCTGCTTTTCGCACTAGATATGGGCATTATGAATTCACAGTTATGCCTTTTGGACTAACTAATGCCCCAACAACTTTCATGCGACTAATGAATGATGTCTTTCGACAGTACCTGGATGATTTCGTTGTTATTTTCTTCGACGACATTCTTATTTACAGTAAGACCCTTGAGGAACATGAGAAAAATCTTAGATTGGCCCTACAAAAGCTAAGACGTCATCAGCTCTATGCCAAGTTCTCTAAGTGCAAGTTTGCCACTCCGAAGGTTGAGTATTTAGGCCATGTCATCTCGGCAGAGGGAATTGCTACAGACCCGGCAAAAATAGAGGCCGTAAGGGAATGGCCTATTCCAGGGAATGTTTCCGAAGTCCGCAGTTTCTTGGGATTAGCAGGCTACTATCGAAAATTTGTAAAGGATTTTGCGAAGATTGCAGCTCCTCTTACAAATCTCACAAAGCATGAGAAGGTGAAAGATTGGATGGACCACTGGAAGACAAAAGTTTAGCAGAGTTTCCAGCAGCTTAAGGATGCCCTAACATCAGCACCAATTCTCACATTACCCGATCCTGAACAGGATAAGCTAGTGGCGACCGATGCCAGTAAAATTGCCACCGGTGGGGTCCTAATGCAGAAGGAGAGGGTTATTGCTTATGATTCAAAGAAGATGAACGAGACGGAACAGCGATATCCTACCCATGATCAGGAATTGTTAGCCGTTGTCCGTGCTCTGCGGATATGGAGACACTACCTTCTTGGTAGAAGATTCCAGTTGGATACGGATCATCAAAGCCTCCGTTTTATCCACCCAGCCGAATCTCAACCTCCGTCAGAGAAGATGGATGGAATTTCTGGAGGAGTACGACTTTGAGATTATGTATAAGCCTGGCAAGCATAATGTGGTTGCGGATGCTCTATCACGCCATCCCTTGGTGACCCGAACCCATTGTAATGCCATTTCTACACTCACCAGTGAGTTTGGGAAATAGATAGAGCACACCTTGGCCACAGATCCGGAGTTCTGTGACATTTGGGATAGTTTGGCTAAGGAAGCTCGCACGGATGCAGAGCGCCACGCTTTTCGTGCCTATTTAATAAAGAGGGCAACTTATTATATCACAAGGATAAGTTGTGTGTACCGGAGACTTCAGGAGTACAGAAACTTATTCTTCATGACACACACAATAGCCCTATAGCTGGACATGCCGGTTTTATGAAAACTTACTTTAAGATTCGCTCCAGCTATTTCTGGCCTTCTATGAAAAAGGACATTGCCAGGTACATTAGGCAGTGTCAGGTTTGCCAGCAAACCAAAGCTGAGCAGTTACGGATTCCAGGCGAGTTACAACCTCTGGATGTGCCCAACGCCAAATGGGAAGTGATAACCATGGATTTCATTGTGGGCCTTCCAAGAACTCTCCGGGGGTATGATGCCTTAATGGTTGTGGTCGACAAATTGTCGAAAATGGCTCATTTCTTGCCATGTCGTACCACGGATACAGCCTTTGATACTGCTTTGCTATTTGCCAAGGAGATCTTCAGATTACACGGAATGCCACGAGTAATTGTGTCGGATAGGGATCCTAAATTTGTAAGTGCATTCTGGAAAGTTTTCTTTACCACCATTCAGACCAAGCTTGCTATGAGTACAGCATATCATCCTCAAACAGACGGTCAGACGGAACGTACCAATCGTATTATAGAGGATATGCTAAGAAGTTATGTGTAGAGTAAGCAATCACAATGGGCTGACTATATTTACCTGGTCGAATTTGCCTATAACAGCATGAAACAGGAGTCTTCCAGAATGTCTCCCTTTATGATAAACTATGGTTACCAATGTCTTACTCCAGACACTTGGCATAACCCCGTTTCTAAGGTGGAGGTTTCTCAAAAACTCCTCCTGGAGATGCAAGCTTTGGTCGAAGAAGTTCGTGACTACTTATTAGCTGCACGCAGTCGTCAGAAGAGTGTAGCCGATAAGCACAGAACTCCACGCATTTTTCAGGTGGGCGAATCAGTTTGGCTTAAGATTAAAGTGAAGCAAGCCAAGCTTAAGATTGGCAATTGCAAAAAGTTGGCCCCCAGATGGGCTGGACCATTCAAGATTATTGACCGCGTTGGAGAACAAGCATATCGCTTAGAATTGCCACCCCGCTTGAAGATCCATAAAGTCTTTCACGTGAGTCTTCTGAAGCAACACACCCCTGATCCAGAGGGGGTTTTGGAGACCCCAACCCTCCTAGAAATGACAGAGGAGCAACTCGAAATAGTGCCTGAAGCTCTTCTTGATCGAGCTTACAAACAAACCAGAAGGACTCAAATGTTGCAATACTTGGTTAAGTGGAAACACTTACCAGTTGAGGATGCTACGTGGGTGATGAAGATAGACCTTGACAAGCATTATCCGGATTTCATGCGTGAATCTCAAGGCCGCACCATCAACGATGCTATCAACCCCGCAATCAGCGGTAAGCTTAGAAGCCTGATTGCCAGGGGTAACACCTTAGAGAGGAGGATGCATCGTAGATAATAACAAGTAACCGATGATGAGATCACCTTGTGTTCTCTAGGACGTGGTGTACTGTCAATGGGGACCTGACCACAACTTGTTGCAGAGCATATAGTTGATAGGCCGCCTCCTTTCGGCTACAATGGGAAATTGACCAATCCCTATGCTGCAAGGAACTGCAAACCATAGACATGATAGCTTCCCTGATAGATAGTATGTTCTTCTAATTATTATAAGGGGGTGGTCCCTTCAACCACAATTTCATCATATGTACTGATATACTGACATGTGCAGGCCAGTAAGCAGTGCGTGCCCTGCCCATGCTAGAGGGTTACTGATGACCCGAACTCTGCAGTTTTATTTTGCCTACATGTTTTGTTTATTGTTCCACTGATGTTGGTATTGGACTTCGGTCCTTGAACTTTTTTATTATGATAATCATGTCGAATGCACCACGGTGCTTGAAATGTTTTGCAAACTTTAAAGTTTTGAATATAGGTGGAATTGCCTTCCTTCATAATGTATTTCTTTTTACATTCATAACTAACCCCAATGCTGAGGACAGCATAAATTCTAAGGAGGGGAGAATGTGACGTTCCAAGTATTTATATGGTGTACGTATAAATATATTGAACACGTCACTCGGTATGGATACGCCACCTGGGGTATGATAACCTAGGGGGTTGGCCACAAGGGATTTAATTAGCTATGTTAACTTAATTATAAAGGATAATTATCTAAATACTTGCTATTAAGACACCTAATGATGGGAAGGCGCCATTTGGCATAACCTGAGTGGCCAGCATGGGGGTTTCTATACTGAGCCACCAAAGGCAGCGCTACCCCCATTGTACCCCCAATTTCGATCCAGCCAGCATCAAGGAGCAGCTAGGCGCTCAAAGTACAGTTGTTGAACATCCCCAAATTGCCAAGACACCCTCTACCTGTCGCTGCCACCCCAGTACAACGCTATGGAAGCACCCCTTGACAACGGGTCCAGCCGAAACTCTGGTTAGTGGTAGTTTAACTTGCAAATTGTAGAATAAGACTCTAGTATTCTTTTCTGGCTAGTTTTGGTTGAGATTAACCCTTCTTTGGTAATTAGGAATACTTTTCAATTATGAATGATGCTCTGTTATGGAATGGTCGATGCCTCTATGAGTTAGTTCAGTCGCTCCAGTAAACAGGGACTAAAAGGGGGGTAGAGATCTCTGAGCTTGAGTATAGAATGCTCCTGGTACTCCCTTTAACACCCTACTAGTTTCGGCCTGTGCACAAGAGCCCACCGGGTCATAGACGCTATGGTCTGGCTTAGCACCAGACAAGGGACACAGTGGTGAAGTGGGGGTGGGGTCTTGCACGAACATAAAAGGCTCATGAGACTCCTACAGTGGGCTAGGCCCAATAGCCGGTCACGTAGAGAGCCGGGTATGGGTCTGACACTCCCTGGGTGTAGTGGTGTGACCCGTATGGGGCACCATGCACTTTGAGTAGATTTAGGGTGGGTATGGATGCGGGGGTCGCTGATGCGGCACGTATTCTCTAGCTCACCCACGGAACCACTGTGATCCTGGAAGGGGACGCCTCCCCGACCTGCCTCATCGGACCAGGTGTCATGAGCCTGGAGTAGGCTCAAAGGGTGATACCTTGAGTCTGCGTCTCCGGAAGGCTATAGCGAAGCCATAGCATGAATCGACCCATCTGCAAAGTGTGCACAGGAGGGGCGGATGGAGTGGACAACCCTGGCCGATGTTCTATGCCAGCCAACGCCATGCCAAGATTCGGTCTGCTGATCTCCTGAGACCCAGCCGTCAGTCGATCCCCCACAAGAGTCTGAGCCGGGGTAGAACCCAGGTTTTGGGTGTTTTCTTAGTTTAGATGCATATTGTTTGTTGCTGGTATTTGGATGGATGAGCCACCCTTCGTGGTGGCTATTTGTATATGGATTATGCTGTGTGCTAACCCTTGTATTCATGCTTCCGCGACGTAGGCGCCCATCGAAGGCGTGGGCCGAATGACCCCTCCGTGACCTTCACCTGAGCGTCTCTACGTAGACGTCCCGGGTTAGATGGAGGGCCCTGCTCGTGGCGGGATGGTCGCCATGGGAGGGGAAAGTCCCCGTATGTACACGACTAGGGTCGTATATATTCAGGGAGCGTCACAACATGCAACAAGATCGATACGAAATAAGGTCCGTATTGTCTTCCAAAACTCCAGTAAGTCTTTCAAAAAAGGGGAGGCATTAGGAAAAGGGCATAGCTGATAAAAGAGACTCCAAGGAATAGAATAGAATAGTAGAATAGTTTTTTTTAACGTCCACGGAGACCAATAGGTCATGGGACCCATACAATGGGCTAGTACAAGGAATAAGAGGTTTTAACAAGTGAGTGTTGTTATTAGTTCATATGCACTCTCTATTTTAATTGCTATGTATTTTGACCATCTGAATTGTTACAATGGATGGTGGTTGTACATCTTTTTACCGGACATGTATTATTCATAAGTAGTCTACCATGCGATGAAGCGCTCGTCACATGCCCCCTCATCCATGGAACCAAAATATAACCAAGATGTTCTCACATCCTCCTCAATACCAACAATAGTAATTTTAAAGCATGTTAGTTGCCAATTATTCACATTGATAATTTGAATGAGCGCTTTCCCCCTCTCTCTTCTTCTTTAATGAAAATTTTCTTATCACCATTGAAACATTGTATGAAATATTAAAAGATACGTGTGTCAGATAAGACGTAGAACTTCTTGGATGTCTAGGTTCATCACATGGAGATTTCTCACTTAAATAAGAAGAATAATGGGCTTCATTGTAGCGTAAGACAAATTTCAAATGATAATAAATTATAAAAGGCGGCTTCGTACATAATAATCATTTCAATAAATCTCCCTTTACTTGCACTTGTTGACATTCCCACTAAATCAGATTGCAACTTTGAAGTCTAAACATGTAATGTTCTTAAATATGAGCACAAGGTACAATCGTAATACTATTAATAAATATAAACAAAGATAACTTAAGTATTTCTTTTAGGTTGATCCACTCGGTTTTGGGCTAATTACGAGAAGTCGTTCGAGTTGGCAATATGGTGGTGCTCTAATAGCATCCTTACCGCCTTACAGCCTAGCGATGAGCTTTAATGATTGATTTGCATGCAATGTTATTAGTATATATAGCACATTATACCCAACTCTTTCCATCATTCACTATGGAACAAGCTCTATTCTTCTTCTTCTTCTTGCAATTGCTTGTTACACTTCATTGGACTGCAGCCCAATCTATTTGTCAATTGTTAGCACCATCTCCTCAACTCACTCCTTTTGTGGATCCTCTTCCTTTGCCGACCATTATAGATGTCACAACTGGGACCACGACACCACTCGTCATGGGGGCCTACAAGTTTAACCAAGTAATCAAAATGACTTTCGTATCTCATTCTGCGCGAAGTAGCTAGATGTTTTAACATTAATTGATTGTTGAAATGTGTGCAGAAACTACATAGGGATCTTCCAGCCACAACATTGTATGGTTATGGAACATCGGCAGCCACTGCAACATATCCAGGTCCAACCATTGTGGCGATGAGAAATGTACCTATCAAAATAACATGGCAGAACAACATCCTAGATGCGGAACATCTCCTGAAAGTGGACCAGAGTATAAATGTGGCTAATCCAACGAGCGGGGTTCCAATAGTGACGCATCTACATGGAGGAGAAGTCGGTCCAGTGTCAGATGGCAACCCAAATGCATGGTTCACGGCGGGAGGCCAAACAGGTCCAGCATATATGGGCTCAACATATGACTATCCAAATGGCCAGTTTCCCACGTTGCTGTGGTACCACGACCACACTATGGGGCTGACTAGGCTTAATGTATATGCTGGGTTGGCAGGTCTGTATGTACTCACAGCCAAAGAGGAGCAACAACGTAGTAATTTACCATCTCCGTTCTCACCATTCCACGTGCCTCTGGTTATCCAGGACCGCCAATTCTATGCAAACGGCTCTCTTAATTTTCCGTCTATCGGGAACAACCCGGCAATTCATCCCTCCTGGTGTCCAGAGTTCTTCGGCGATACCATTCTGGTTAATGGTAAGGTGTGGCCTTATTTCATCGTCCAGGCCACCACTTATCGCTTTCGTATATTGAATGGTGCAAATGCAAGGTTCTTCAAGCTCTCCTTTAGCAATCCGGCCATTAATTTCATCAAAGTGGGTTCCGATGGTAGTTTTCTATCTTCTACCATCACAGTCCCAACCATTACCGTTGCTCCTGGAGAGAGGGTCGATGTAGTTGTCGACTTTTCAATGGTGCCTGTTGGATCCCAGATTGTGCTTCAAAACTCGGCCCCTGCACCTTTTCCTGCTGGACCTACTCCGACCGGTGGAGTTGCAATAGTAATGCAGTTTCAAGTAATCCAAGCAAATTCTCCTCCCATTTCATCCCCTCTCATCCCCAAGATTTTTGGCCCAAATTCTTACCCTGGCAAACCTTCTACTACTACACGCAGACATACCCTCCTTGAGGTTTTGGATCCCTTGGGTAATGTCATTTCCACAAAACTGAACAATATGGGCTTTGCAGATCCTGCCACTGAGACTCCCAAGCTTGGTAGTACCGAAATATGGGAGCTCATAAACCTCACCCCTGATGCTCACCCCATTCACCTCCATCTTGTTCGTTTTCGAATGCAAAATCAACAGTCTTTTGATGTGGCCAAATACAATAGCAATGCTTGCACTTTGAATACCCAGTTCCCTGATCCTACTAGCTGTTATACTGGTGCTGCTGTAAATCCTGATAATGATCAAACTGGGTGGAAAGATACCATTGTGGCTTGGCCAGGTTTTGTGACCAGACTCTTCATCACATTTACAGCACAAGGTTATTTGGCATTTCCATTTGATCCTACTCTTACACCTGGCTATGTTTGGCATTGCCATATAGTTGATCATGAAGACAATGACATGATGCGCCCCCTTGTTGTAATTCCTTAGGTAGTTCATTATCTTAGAAAGAATAAATGATCAATTTGATAATCCCGCATTATGTTGTATTATTTCAAAATCTTTGGAATAATAAAAGGCTCATGACATCATATATCTCATATCCATTTGTTAAGAATGAATGCATGAATGATTTTTATCATCCACGGAGGCCAATCTGCCTATGGGGCCCAATACAAGAGCGCAGCAGGCATATAAAACACCTTGTAAGTCATAAAACAGCATATATTCTACGTCTAACTGCTGCACTTCTACTAGCATTGAAACAAATTTGGAGGGTGTGTGTATTTGTAACATGTTTCATTTGCGTTTCCTACCAACGATATTTCATTAGAAAAAATATCGATTGAAGTTTATGTCATATGTATGCTTCATCTTTTGAATGCTTTTTTAGGTAATAACATTTGCATTGAGAAGGCAAGGGACAAAATTAAAGTTTATGCCATATATGTTTCATTTTCTTATGCTTTTTAGTTAATAATATCCCTGTTTTGCACCTTGGAATTCACCCCCTTCTAATTGATAGAATCATGAGGCTCAATAAAAACACTGACACTGCCTTGCTGATAAATGGTGTCCCTACTAGCTTTTTTCCAATTGAAAAGGGTGTCAGAAGGTCTATTATTACAACATGATTACATTGTACGAAACATGATCAGATTGGAGCATCCATTTGAACTGATTTAAAATGACGTAAGCGGTAAGAGAAGTTTCTTTTGCAAGTGGCAACGCAAAAACTAATAGGGCTCCGTTTGATCTACCAGAAGCAGAAGCTGAATTAGTTGCGGGCTATAATGTGGAATATTCTTCCATGGGGTTCTCTTAAGGCACCAGGCATAAATAAAAAGCCCAGTAGCACATTTGTTAGGCTGCAGCTTTTGTGATTGAGACTTGGAGGAATACTGCGCAGCTCTTAACGAGCGTGGTATTTATCAACCACCGTCATGTTTGAACCAAAAAAAATACACGAGGTTTTTGTGGACAACGAATTTTTTAGTGAGTGTCATGTTAAAACCACATTGAGAGAAAAAATACACGGAGTTTTTTTCAGTTCATGCTGGTTCAAACATGACGGTGGTTGATAAATACCACGATTGAGCTCTTAAGCACAAACAATTTTGCAGTTCAGATAAGGTGTGAACATTAATAACTAAGGTAGAGGAGACTCAGACTTAAAACTTTTTTTTCCTTAAGCATCCAAAGCTTGTCAGGCATTAGAAATTTGGTGAAATTTCCTGAATATCTGCTTCAAGGCTGATGCATATGGTTCAAGTGACAGAGTTATGAAGTACGATCATGTTCAACATAAAAGGGGTAATATTAAACTACATTTGCTATTGACTTCAGGTCTTCAAAATGATGGAATTATGTAAGTCGAGGTTAGATATCCCAGCACAGCTTTTCTACGGTTGAAGAACAAATTTGCTAAATGTAAGGTCCGACATACCTTATTAGAGTTTGAATCTTAGAAGTACAAAATTCCAGGAGAACCTTTCAAAGCCGGAGTTTTGCTAATCATGGAATGATCTTGATGCAAACATACAGCAGGGACAAATATGCCGGAAAAACGAAGTTCAAAAGGCCCTAGAAACCTGCAAACGGAAAGCTCGACGGAATCGGTTCTTCAAAGAGGAAATACTCACCTTCGGGATTAGGTTTTAAATATGCACGTCCGGCAGAATGACGTGGCAAAATGACGTCACAAAAAATGTGCCACGCCATCTTACAAGTAGCCTTAAAATAAATCCCTTTGCAAAACGCACGACCATTGCACATTTTTTTCTCCACCATTGCACCCAAAGAAGAGGAGCGAACGTTATATTATAGAAGAGCAGTGCATGTGTAAGTCCCATCACTCATACAATGGCAATGCATAATGTGTACAAGCTCTGCCTTATCCTCGTGCTTCCTCTTGCAGTTGCTATGATCGCACATGGGAATTTAACACCCCCCACAGAGGATGCATGTTATGCCGAGGGGCAAGCCATCATTGCTGTCTGCAATGCCACTGAAAGTTCTGTAAATAAGAACTGTTGCAAGATGGGTCGCCTGCTAAGTCCAGATTATGGTCTTCTCTGTCGTTGCCAAAATTTATATCCCAATGCCACAATTCAAGGTGCCGCCACTGCTCTCAATGCTCGTTGCCCCTTCAAATGTCGCTAGACTACTTTCTTCATGCAATAACGTGCCGCATGTTTTGGTGCAACTACTACTATGGTATTATAATGGAAAGAGGACAAATAATGCACCTCTTCATTAGCGCAATATGTGTGTTTGATAAACAAATTTGTCTTCACTTGATGTTAAATATTACTCTACTTTTATCTCATTGTAATTGAAACGAATTGTAAATAATTATAGTTATTGTAAACTTTACTTGCAGTATGTAAAACGATGTGGCAAATTGCCCCATTGCCATACCTAATTGTTTTGTGTGTTCGGGGTTCTCTTTCTATTCTTCTCTCTCTATATTATTTCTATTCTCTCTCACTTTGCTATCTAGGGCATGCTCTGTTCCCTCTCACAGGTTAGTTTTAGAAGAGACACGGTTTACGGGCTGGTAGTGGATGGCACGATGCGGGGTGGATATTCATGATTTAGCTTTGCATAAAGATGATATATGTACATGGGTCAAAATGAATGTTCTTCAGAGGACATGGAGAGATGGAGTAGTAAAAAAGGAGTCTTATAGGACTCGTATTAATCCTACATTGCAGGAGGCAAAGTCTTTACCAGAGGGGATTTCCATGAAGCATAGGCACGCCATTTGCAAGATGATGCTGAGCTCACATAGGCTTGGTGTTGAAGTAGGCAGGTGGAATAACATTCCTCACGAGCATAGACTGTGTAAGATATGTGAGGCAGAGATACTTGAAGATGAGGAACATGTACTTCCGCATTGCCCTGCTTACAAATATATTTGAGAGAATTATGATGTATGTGCTGACACGTTGATGGGTTTCTTTGATTTTCCAGGATCGCTTATTGGGAGATGTATCATTGATATTTTAGAGCGTAGGGACGACATTTAAAGAACCTTAAAATATATGAGTTAGAGGTAGGAGAGACTAATGCATTAATATCAGAGGATGCATTAGATGATTTATTTTATAATGTTGAATGTACAAGTTGAACGTCATATAGACATAGCAGTCTCACATATGTAATAATCATCAGCAGATTTTCTCATTCATCTCAGCAGATTTTCTACAATGGTGGATAGTGGGTAGCCGCACACATGCGAACTACCCATGAAAAATAAAGGGAAAATCCAATTATATCATTTGGACCCCAAAAATACAATGTAACAGATGTTCGGCTGGTGTACCTGCCGAAAGCTTATCACCGGGATTAAAAAACCCCGCCCTTTCGGGTTTTCGAGGAAAAACCCTAGTGATAAACCTTCGGCAAGGGGCTTAGACAAACGCAAGGCAGAGAAATCGCTCCCAAAAACCCACGAATGAAGAAGTCGAAACAGATGCCGCTCGCCAACCTGTACCTGCACATCACCAACACAACAAAAAATAACAAGACAAAAACAAACCTCCCAAAGTGGAGGGGCTGATTACGGGCGTGCCACGCAACAAATATAATAACAAAGAAGGGGGGGAGGGTGGGTTCAAAGAGAAAGAGGTACTGCTGAGAGAGAAGAGGAAGCGCCGATGAGGAGTCGATGCAGAAACACGCCTAAAATAGCGAACTCCCAACCAGAATGGGCATGCGCCGCCTGCATGCATGCAAAACATGCATGCTCGTCCCATTCTAGAATGGCGATCCGATGTCTCGGATCGATGGGATCAAATTTCAACTCTTAGGTTGGCCACATGCACGCCAAAAATACCCATCTCTCGTCCTATACGACTCCTCTCATAATTATACGTATTTTTCTGGGAGGAGAGAAGGTTGTCTCTCGAGGTCTAACCCCGTCGGTTAGGCCTCAAAATTTGGTTCCCCACCAGAGAACTAGTCTGTCGATTCATTCCAGTAGGGTTGTGGGATAATTCCCCTCCAAATTTGAATCGGCCTCCAAAATGTGGGATATTTCTTTCCCTATTCCTGCTGGTAGGTAAGCTTTGTGGGATATTTCATTTGCTGTGTTTTTTGCATAGGGTTGTATTTGCCGGCCATTCTATCATGGATCCAGTGATTCTCGGCATGATTGCTATGCTTTTGCGGGCTCTTAAAATCGGATTTGCCTTTCAAAGGTATTGTTTGTAGCTTATTGAACTCAACGAGCTTGAAGATCCAACGAATCTATTCGATGGCGATGATTTGCAAAAATAACAGTATGTTCTTCTGTGCTGCCTCAGCTTTGATGTTAGCTGGATCCTGCAGGGTTAGAAGGCCACCTAGAAGATTCTGGATTGCTCCAAGACAAAGAACACAATGGGATAATATAGATAACAATGCATAGAATTGTCTGCCTTCTTTTGTGACGCTCCTTGCGCTATATACGGAAGCGCACGGTATACAACGAAGGACCTTCCCCATCCAACGGCTACATGTCGTATGGGCCCTGTGTCTAACTCATGTCTAGGGTGGGCAGACTATCGAGTAGAGGACACAGAGGTGTCATTCCGGCATGTCCTCTAGGGGTCCCTATATCAGCGGAAGCATATAAACATAAGCACTAGCAATAATATAACAACAACGTAGTCAAAATTAGAGCACTAATGGATTCCGTGAAGAGTACCAAAAAACCCCTCTTTGCACTTTTTGTGGACCTTACAAAAGCGTTTGATATGCTGCGGAGAAGAAACATATGGTTATATGAAATGCATTGGGGTACTGCAAGCACTACGTAATGCATTATCTGTCTTGTATGAAAAGGTAGTATTGCAACTTTCCTTTCCGCTGCGTAAGGAATGTGACGAGGATGTAGTGAGCAACATAGGGGTGAAGCAAGGATGTCCACTTTCTCCTACGTTGTTCGGCATATATAGAGATCAGCTTGAAGCTTGGCTAAAAACACATGGAGGTGAAGGTACCATGATGGCATGGTATGTGATCACATTGCTGCTGTATGCTAATGATATTGTCGTATTTGCCAGAAATGCTGCTGACATGCAAAAGCATTTAGACGTTCTCGTCTCTTTCTGCAAAGCTACTGAGATGAAAGTTAACCTTAAAAAAACCAAAATCCTGATATTTGGGACTCGAATGCGGGACTTTCATTTTTTCTATGATGGTCAGGAGGTGGAGATATCTAGTACATATAAATATTTGGGGCTGATAATTGACCATAATTATACTTGGAATAAGGCTGTAGAGCAAAGGACGGATGGAGGTACAAAAGCATTATTTGCTATGCAAAGAAAGTGCAGAAAAGCTGAAATTGTGGATTGGAAGCTTAAAAATATGTTATATGAGTCTTTAGTGAGATCCGTAGTGCTTTATGGATGTGAGGCATGGGGGCCGGGATTATCACAAGATATGTGGAAGCATGTGGAGAAGATACAAAAGAAATTCCTATTAACAGAATTAGGAGTAAAGATGCAAACTCCTTATCCGATGATGTTGGCGGATTCGGACATGATGCCACTTGAAGCAGAAGCTATATATTGCACATTAAAATATATGGCAAAGGTCATTGAGATGGAACATGATAGGCTCCCGAGATTAGCTATGGAACAAAGCAAGACAAAAGGCTGGTATGCAGACCTACAGAAATGGCTTGGGAAATGGGGCATGTCAATTGATAGTGTACCCAATGATCAAGCAGTATTACGGGAATGGGTGAAAATTAATGTGCAACACAAAATGTGGGGTAATCCTAGAACAAAGATGAGCTTCTACAGGAAGGTAGTTAATCCCAATTTATGTGCAGCGCCCCACCTTGCAGGCAAAGTTTTATACAAGAAAAGGCATATGATATGCAGATTAAGGCTAAGTTCTCATCATTTGGGAGTAGAGATTGGAAGATGGGGGAATCTTCCAAGATACACACGTACATGCAGAGTATGTGGAGATGATGAGATAGAGGATGAGAATCATTTGGTATTACATTGTCCTGCCTACCAAAGTCTTAGAGATCTCTATGGTATTCCAGATAATATCTTTTTGCATGATTTTTTTGGAAAACCGGTCCACACTATCGGAAATTTCTTAACAGATGTGATGAAGATGAGAGAATTATCCATTAAAAATTATAGGCAGCTGTTGGAAGACTATGAAAAAGAAGAGAGTGAGCCTAATGATGCCCCACTTGAAGGCACATTAGATGATATATGATTAAGCAATATTGTCTGTAGAATATACTGTCTTCTAGACCTGATGGTCTCATAGACATAATAAACATTTCATTTCATCTCTCTCTCTCTCTCTCTCTCTCTCTCTCTCTCTCTCTCTCTCTCTCTCTCTCTCTCTCTCTCTCTCTCTCTCTCTCTCTCTCTCTCTCTCTCTCTCTCTCTCTCTCTCTCTCTCTCTCTCTCTCTCTCTCTCTCTCTCTCTCTCTCTCTCTGTGTGTGTGTGTGTGTGCGCGCGCTCGCATGCATACTTTACAATGCCACATTTTACCAGGAATATTCTCCGAACGATGTATCTCAATTCCTAAATGGTGAAAGATAAATCTTATCCTGCATATTGTGTGCAAGTTTTATAGATATCCCTTCTTTTAAAGAAATTGTGGATTCATACAAATATTTGGGTATTCAGGTAGATAAGAGCCCCAGTTGGAATCAGGCGGTGGAACAAAGGATCAATGGTGGTTTGAAAGCTCTCTATAGCATGCAACGTAGAAGTGCTAAAGCTGAATTTTAGAATTTCAGCCTTAAAAAGACATTATATGTTGTGTTAGTACAGTCGATATTACTGTATGGCTGTGAAGTGTGGGCACCTGGTTTGGCAGACGACACTTGGAGGAAAATTGAGAAGGTTCAAAAAAAGTTTTTTAGAACAGAACTGGGTGTTAAGGCACAAACTCCATATGATATGTTGTTGGCTGAATGTGGGATGATGAGTTTAGAGGCGGAAGCGTTATGTAGAACGCTTGCTTATGTATGTAAAGTGCAGCTAGGGAGGCAAAATCATATCATACCCAATATGGCCTTGGAAGTAACTAGACATAAGGGCTGGTATACAGAGGTAGAGATATGGATGAGGAAGTGGGATCTCAACCCTCACGAACTTCTTGCACACCATGATGACCTTAGGTCCTGGGTGCAAGAGCATGTGGTAGAAAAGTCATGGCGCGTTCCAGAAGTGAAAAAAGAATATTATAGGCAGTTTATTAACCCGCACCTGCAATCACCGAAATATCTCGAGATGGGGGTTTCAGTTAAGTCCAGGCATGCAATCAACAGAATTAGACTTAGTTCACACAGGCTGGGCGTGGAAGTAGGGCGTTGGAACCACATTCCACATGCTTTAAGAGTATGTAAGTTGTGTGGTGCGAATGGCGTTGAAGATGAAGCACATACACTTTTGAGTTGTTCAGCATATGCATATCTTAGGGGTAAGTATCAAGTCACTTGTGATAATTTGAGGGATTTTTTTGATCTACCAAGCACTAAGATAGGACAGTTTATTATAGAAGTGCTTGAGCATCGAGACCATTTATTGAAATTATCTAATTATAAAGAGAAAACGGAGGATGAGTGGGAGGGAACTAATGGATTTCTATCTGAAGATGCATTAGAAGATATTTTCTACAATGTTGATTGTACTCATTGAACGTCTCATAGGCCTAGTGGCCTGTAGACGTGATATTTATATACATTTCATTTCATTTCCTCCCCCCCCCTCCCTCCCTCTCCTCTCCCTCTCCCTCTCCCTCTCCCTCTCCCTCTCCCCCCCCCTCCCCTCCCTCCCTCCCTCCCTCCCTCCCTCCTCTCTCTCTCTGGCCACAATGCATACTTTACAATGCCACATTTTACCAGGAATATTCTCCGAACGATCTATCTCAATTCCTAGACGGTGAAAGATAAATCTTATCCTGCATATTGTGTGCAAATTTTATAGATATCCCTTCTTTTAAGTAAGATGCCTCTTAAAGCTTGGGGTTCATGACATTTTTATAATATTCCTTTTTTTTTTTAATTTCTGGAACCCTCCACACTTTGCACATTACGTGGCCCTGCATCCATTCCCTGATTCTGGTCTTGTTGTCACTCAAATCATGTTCCATGCCTCATTTTACCAGTCACTTTTTTTATTAGCCACATACTATATGGGTATGTTGTTTTACTTCTGCTTTATGCTGATGATATTGTACTATTCTCCATGGAAAAAATTAGTGGCTAAACTTAGCTAAATGGCAAAATTTTTGACCTTGTTTAGTAAAAAATTGGCTAAACTATGGCCCTTTTTGGGCTAAAAAAAATAATATTCTAGCCAAGTCTATTTCACGCCCCACCTCCATTTCGTCCGACTTTAGCTAATAGCAAGAAAGTGGAATTGCCAAAATTTGGAAAATTTAGCCAAAACTTGGAAGCTTTTACGTCAAATTTTAGTGACTTTAGCCAAGTTATCATATAGCCTTTATATTTATTATGGTCAGTTAATATTTAGGTCTTGATTTAGTGCAAGATAGTGAAAAGATAGAAGATTTTTTTTTTTTTTTTTTAAATAAAAGTTTAGCCAAACGTAAGAAAGTACAGGTGGCAAAATTTTGAAAGTTTAGCTAAACATTAGAAGCTTTCGCCTCAACTCTTGGCATACTTTAGCCAATTCTATTTCACCACTTCGAATATAAAAGTTCCTTAATTCTCTAGAAGTGTAAAGGATATGCGACATACCTAGAAGCTTTAGAAGCATTTTGTGATGCAAAAGACATGTAAATAAATATGGCTAAGACCAAGATCAACGTAGTACCAAACTCCTCGTACTGTACGTGTACAATACATATGCAACATACAGTACGGGGTAACGTACGATGGCCAGTTTAACGTACAAACGTACGTCAAAAGTTGTTTTTTAAAGTATGTGTACCACCAAGTTTAAATATGTAGCATAATAACAGGGGGTTTCTTTTGTATTTTTGTACTTTTTTCCTAAGGTTTTTATATGATTTCATGGATGTATTTGATGAGGCATACTAATTAGTATATCTAGAGTGCGCATACGCTTGAACTAATTTTGATGCTTATATGCAATGGTTTAGACCCATATCATATATTTATTTTTTATATTGTATTTTCTTATTGTTTCTGCTCGACATGCAAGGCTCGAGATAACCCATTTTAGGGTTATGTGTTTGGGAACCAAAATGAAGATTTTCAGGGAAGACTCATTTGTGGGCGGATTAAATTGATCTCAGATCTGATAACAATGTTATCCTGTATCAGGAAATCATGAGCGGATCTAAAACAACAAGCCCAATTTTCTTTGGTCATCACGGCAATGGAAAAGCCTAGGCAGGTCGGATCCTCAAGATACAGATTGGCTCGATGCTTCGCTTGTATTTTTTGATGAATTTGGTGATGCGGTGCAGGTTTATATCAGGGATGCTTTGACAACAGAGGCTTTAGGGTATAAATATCAAGACATGCCTACAGAATGGCTTTAGGGTATCCATATCAAGATGTGGATTCTTGCTGACACTCAACCGTAAAAAGGTATTTGCAGTAATTTAGGGCTAGTTATGTGTTTGTTGTTCTGAATCCAGGGTTAGTTTTATGTTGTTTACCCTAAATAGTGTAGGCCTCAAATTTCGGTGCAGGATTCCGTGCAGATCAATCCAAAAGCTTCTACCCAGAACTTCAAAATTGATGATTCTAGTATAAATCCTCTTGCTCTGTCTCCTCTTTAAAAGTTACAGCAGTCTTTGATGCATGTCCAACACCAAATTGTGTTTGACTTCCAGTTTTAAGAGATGCAACGGCTTCAAAAACAGTAGTTATTCCGGTCACTTGGATTAGTATCTAAGATGGTAGAGCTTGAGAATGGAATCATAATCCATTGCTGGGTTCCAGAAAAGAGCATCCATTCTAGCAAACCCAATCTTATGCTCATCCATGGCTTTGGTGGAGACGGAACTCTGAGCTGGTGGAATGAAACCCCTTCCCTTGTTCGTGAATCTGCTCTCTACATTCCAGACCTCATTTTCTTCAGCCAATCCTACTCCACAAATGCGCAGAGATCAGAAATATTTCAAGCCCAATGCTTGCTGCACCTCCTTCAGAGTATATCTGTCAATGAAATCGGTTCACTCGGTACTAGGCTAGCTATGGCGGATTTGTGGCTTTCCACATGGCTCATTTGGCTCCTCATTTGGTTACCAAAGTGATCATCTCTAGTTCTGGTGTTTGCATGGATCAGGCTTCTGAACAACAGCTTTTAATCGACTCCAAATGTCCTCACGTTTCAGATTTGCTCATACCTAATCATCCCATCAAAGTCAAGAATGCAATCAACTTTGCATTGCATAAACCCATCAAATATATCCCACATTTTTTGCTTTCCCAGCTCCAGCACGTAAACACATCTTCTCTTGTCTGGGCCTTAGATAAAGCTTCAGGGAGCTGCAACGGCTTCAAAAATAGTAGTCATCAAAGCTTGGACCTGGGCCTTAGATAAAGCTTCAGGTTGATGCAAACAAAGCTTCAGGTTGGTGCTCATTTACACGTTTCTTCATTCTCTCCTTACCGTTTATTAGAAGGACTTTCTTCATTATTACCTGAAGCTGAATGACAGGAGCATAAAAAGCAATATCATTGGTTGCCTGAGCTGAAAACAGCCTTTATAATCCACTGGTTGCCCAAGCTTATACATTATCCTGTAGAACCTATAAGGCCGCAGCTAGAGTTATGAGATTGATTGTGTGCAATTCTGGTAGAATTGAGTTTTTTCAAGATGTTCAAAAAGGTAAAGCCATGTATCTTGCTTTTCCTTGTTTTTTCTTTGTCTAATACTCTTGCATATAAGTCTCTACATTTCAGCTATCTTGGTTGCAGCTATCTTATATTATCATGTTGCTCTCTTTAGTTGTGAAGGAGGTTGGTGGTTGGTAGAGCTTTTCTAAGAACTTGCTACAGGACTAGGTTGCATATTTATTATGTTACTGACAAGAGCGAAGCATTTGATAATAAAACATTGTAAGATGGGTTACCATTTGTCGATTATCATGTCACACTTAATATTAGGACTTCAATGTAATGGCTTTGTTTTTAGCTCTACTACCATTTTCTATTATGATTCATATGCATTAAGGAATCTCCATGCACAGATAAGATATTATATGCACAATTTTACATGCACTAAGGAATCTCCATGCATAATATTACATGCAGAAGTGTTTCTAAAATTGTTACATGCATTTATGGATTTCTTAGTGCCCTTCCATCCATCATTAGAGTATTAGGTAATGTTTATATCTACACCCCAACACCATCCTTAAGGCCCCGAAGGGGCCAAATTTTTTTTTAGTTAACACAAACCATTAATACACAACTATCATTAACATTATTAACACAAACCATTGCATTTGACACATTTAAATTAAAATCCCCCTTAAACCCCCTTTGGTTTGGGTGCATATTCACACGGGAGGTTACGTAGGGCAGCGAGAGCCCCATGTACAAAATTAATATCATTAAGTACATTCTCTCAAATCTTATAGTATTTTGCAAACCTTAATATACAGTATACAAAAACTTGTACATGCATACCCCACAAATGAGGATCGCTATGTACGGTCCAGATCTTGGAATAAAGGGCAAATATGCCCATCCGACAGCTCTCGTTGCCCGGAGTAACCCCCCCGTGTGAATATACACCCAAACCAAAGGGGGTTTAAGGGGGATTTTAATTTAAATGTGTCAAATGCAATGGTTTGTGTTAATAATGTTAATGATAGTTGTGTATTAATGGTTTGTGTTAATGATGGTTTGTGTATTAATGGTTTGTGTGATATATTTGGAGCTATCACCAAGTTTATGCCTGCAAGACCTTTAGAACTTAAACAAAAAAATTTCCAACTCTTCTTTCCAAAAAACTTAATTCATTACCTTTAAACACTTTACAATGCATTTGTTCAAAAACAACTTTGAATCCAAGATCAACTAGTTGACAAATTGAGATTAGGTTTCTAACCAAACTGGACACACCAAGAATATTTTCTAAATTCACTATTTTTCCATTAAGGTAAACAGTTCGAAAACTCCAACATCATCAATTTTCTGCAGATTCCCATTTCCAACTTGAATGTGTCCACTTTTGCTTCCACTGCAGTCTTTCAGAATTGATGACATGCAAGCTATTTTTTTTTTCAGCTCCATTATCTAGTGTTAGAAAGTTGTCATCAATTTCACTATTGCAAGCTACAAAAGCCTTATAGTGTCTTCATTAACTTCTTCTTCTTCTAAAGGTACCTCTTCTGCCACATTTGCCTTATAATCAATATTTCTTCCCATGCGCCTTCCCCTCCCTCTAAGAGCACTTCTAGATCCTCTTCCTCCTCTTCCCTTTCCTCTTTAGTTGGGTCCTTTTGGTGTTCAACATGTACTGACATAATGACCTCTCCCTCTACAATTGTAGCAATTGATTTATCGAGCTAAGTTAGGGCAGTTCACTTTCAAGTGACCATATTGGTTACAGTTAAACCATGGGCTTCACTTTTCTCCTTGGCGTGTTTCAATCTTTCCCCTTGTAATGCTACTGCCACCTCTTCCTTTTGCATAAAGAATTTGTGCACAATCATCTTCTTCATTTTCTTTGACATGTTCCAACTTAGTTTTGAGCATTCTTTCAGCTTCACCCTTTGTCTTTGCTATTTTTCTAATTAATATAAAGATATTGCCCAAGCTTGAGATTGCATGTGAGATGGTTAAGGCCTGATGTTGTTGAGTATAGAAAATGCCTCTAAATTTTCAATACTATTGTCAAAGATTTTCAAAAATTCATTCACATCCTCATTGTCATGGAACTCCTTAGCTCATTTTCAAGTGCATCAATCTAAGAAGATGATTTTGCTTCACAAGTCATCAGATTTATTTAGGATGCATACCTCTCAGTTTCAAAACAATACTGTAGCTGACATTGCTCATAATGATTCCTTGAGCCTCCATCATTTTTCCAATCTCATCATTGGGTCTAAGCACAATATTGGAGGGCAATTTTTTTGTCGCCGACATAGGGTGCTGGGGGGGGAGGGGGGGGATGCTTTATGCCTTTTTTCCTAATTTTAGGGTCCATTAAGGAAGAACAACATCGAGCGCGAAAAAACGAGCAAATTAAGGAGAGATCGGTAGCCCGCCAAGAATCTCTTCCCAAAATGTGGCTATCCCTCCAAATTCCAGTTTGCATTTGCTGTATTATCTTTCCTTCTTTTTTTTTCAAGAACAGATGGATTTGGTTGAGCGGTATGCTGCCGAATTTCAAGCAAAGTTTGGGGATTCAGATCCGGAACTTATAGCAAAAGAGCTGGGATTCGATCTTGAAGCTGATGTACCAGAAATCTTGTTACAAGAATTTGGGGCATCGAGTGTTGTGGTTGGAAAAGAATTTTCAATTTGAGGAGTGCAGCCTTCAGTTCTTCTTTGTGATCATGTAGTTTCCCACAGTAATTGCAAAAAAAAAAGTGGCCCATGCAAAAGAAAGTCCCCATGCTTTGTTGTCCATGTATTCAAGTGAAATGCAAATGTATCTCACCAAATACAGACTTGCGGGGAAAATAATGTCTTAAAAAGAAGGATGCAGAGGAAAAGAAGAGCGAAAAGATTAGCACTTGAATCGCATCCAGTCCTCCACAGTTAGCCACTCGAACCAAACAAAAAAGTTGGCAAAAGGTATTACGGATAATATTCATAGTGTATGCAAGAATTTATTTCAAGATGATAGGGATGAAATATTGGCAAGAACAGGTCGGGGATTGCCCGAAATTGGCATAATGGGACACAAGGAATTGTTTTGCGATTAGACAAGTTGTTGATAATGTGAAGAGCGATCTTCAAACTAACAAGCTAAGAAGGAACCAGGATATGACACAAGCGAGGTCATCTACTCTTGTAATGGCTATTAATAATGCTAGCAATAAGTCTGGAGTTGCAAAGACTTTAAACATAAAGAGAAGGATTTGTATCTTTGCTTTGGACAAGAGGAAAGCAGCGCTGCGATTGGTGGGCCCCGTCCATGTTTAAGAGAAAGGATAGAAGTGACAAGCTCTCTTTTAAAGATCGAGAGAAGATATATAGTTACTGGGTTTGTAACACAAGAGTATCTCCCAACAAGAAACAAGTTGTGAAGCTTAGGAGAACCTCTGAAGGAGTCAAGAATTTCAAGCCATATAGGTTGCATCCCATCCACTTTTTGGAAGAATCTCATGTTAGTGAACTTTGATATTAGTTTAGAAGTTCCTAGAATTGTCAATTTACTGCCACATTTGAAGATCAGACATACTTGTTGAAGTGTAAATGTTATAAAAGTTTTTTTGTGTTGGCTTGACGTCGTGCAGGTTGTCTTCTACAAAAAGTTTCAGAAACAGAATCCTGACATCAAAGTAGGTTTGAGAAGGTTTGAGTGCTTGAAACCTTTGTTTGTTAGGAGACTAAAAGATCGTGAAACATGCATGTGCATTTATCACATGAAGATGGAATTTGTGAGACAGACATTGAATAGAATTAGAAGAGACATGAACACACATGGAACAAATTGTAAGTGCAAGTGTTCAATTTGTGGTGCTGGAGATCTTTGTGAAGCAAAGGAGAAGACTTTCAATAGTGTCAGTGAATTATGGAGGTCAACGGTATGTTCTAAGGCAGATGAGGATCTTTGGCACAAAGCAAATTGTCTACAACTTGATTGCAGCTCATGTGGAATAAGAAAATTCAAAAGATGTCCAAGGGAGAAGAGCGCTATTCAGACAATCGATTGGAAGAACTTTGAGAAGGTATGTACATTGTTTTTGCATTTGTATTCAATATTTGAAATGACATGTAACTTATTTAAACTAAATCTGAAACTATGAATGCAGAGGCTAGCTGCAGGTTAAAGAGACAATAAAAAGGAATGTGGGAAAGGATGGCTCCATCAAAGAGAAGACCAAGGATATCATGAGGCTAGTCTACAAAACAACAACATTGAAAGAATTCTCATGCTGAATCTGTCATGAAGCAGTTCATTCCACATAATTACACAGCTAGGTGGCAAGCAGAACAATTTAAAAATTGTCTTCAAACATTTCCAAAAGGTACTGTGGTTTCTGTTATAGATTTTGCCGAGAATTTCTCCTTCAAAGTTCAACAGGAAATCCAAAGTATGCATTGACATAATGACCAATGTTCCATCCTAGTTCATATCACTTACAGACATGCCCAAGAATCTGAAATCCCACACATCAAGATTGGTGACAGAAAAATAGTGAAAGAGACACATTTCTATATATCGGATGATAAGAAACATGACAATTTATTTGTCCAGCATTGTTTGCAAAACCATCACGAGTTTTTGTTGAGCAGGGGAGTTAATTTGGCAAAACATGTGTTCTGGTCTGATGGATGTGCCGCACAGTTCAAATCTTCTAGAGCTTTCTACTTCTTGGGAAGATTCTATGAGCTCAAGGGGATTAAGTTACAGTGGAACTTCTTTGCCACATCACATGGTAAAGGGGAGCATGATCGGGCTGGAGCTGTCATCAAAAGAATATTGACGAGTGAAATGCTTAAAAGGGACAGCACACCCGGGTGCTTTTTTTATTGACCTACTCAAAAAATCATGTCGCGACATTGGTGCTGGTAAGGTGCTGATACCCGTCATAAAATTTTTTCGACCGCCCTTCACGTTTCGTCAAGCACTTCACCCGCCATAGCCAGCCTTGAGCGGGAGTCAAGATCCATCATTCCTGCTATTTTTGGCCAAGTCATCGATCCCGAAATTTTAGTTTACAATCTCCAATTCGAATTGGAATTTCCCCGCAATGCTGCACCTTCAGAATTATGATGTTTCAGCGTTTCTTGAAGCACATCTATGGTTCTTGAGTTGAGAGATGAATTCCTTGCTTCTGTGTCCAGGCATTGTGCGCAATTTGATGCCCGGGGAATGCTGGCGGGCATGCAAGAGTTCGTCAACAATTCCAAGCGATTTCTGGAGTGCTGTTCACAATTTGCAGAAAATTACCTTGAAGAATCACCTACACAGATCGAAGCTGGTACTCACATTGAAACAATGGATTTCACAAGGAATGAAGAAACTACATATGAAGTCGAAAATTCAGATCAAGAATTTCATCATGAAGATGAAAGACAAGGTAGTCCTTGTTAAATGCTTCTGCTATTAAATTGCTGAATTTTTTTGTTCTAAATTGCTGACTGATGTAATGTACTACTTTCAGTGGAACGGAATTCATTCAATGGTGCTGAATTTATGGACTTTGAACATGATTTCAACATGTCAAGTATGCAATTTAAATTTGTTACTTGGTTTATAAAAACTAAACTGACATGCTAAAATTACAGGAGAATATGGTGGAATATCAAATGAGGATGCTGAAGTTATGGATGTTGGCAATGCTGTAGAGATTGGATCTGACTGTCATAATAACGGTACTTGCTATAATAGAGGTATTTGCATTAATAAATTTCGTTCTGACTGTAGTTAGAATTGCAGTGCTTGCAAACCAAGAGAATTATGAAGCCGCTTTCAAAAAAAGACAGGCCGAAATCAGGAGGATTCAAAAACAGAAAAAAAAGAGAAGTGGATCTTTGCAATCGGGTAACTTAGGTGCGGTTGCAAATGATGCTTGTTGGTAAGAAAGGTTCATTCAGCAAGTGGAAGAAAAGAAAGTTGTCAAAAGAATTAGGCAAGCTTGTGAACGAATTGTGTGAGAATGCTACATCTGAAGAAAGAGTGGAAATTCTAGGGGGTGCTAGAAAGTGGATACCTGAACTAGATCTCTCAAACAGCAAAGAATTAAACACAATGAAAACAATCATTAACAATTTGAGGGAGTCTTTTGCAGCTCATAAGTATTCAAAAAATACAGATGTGTGGAGAGCAAGAAGTGCTGCAATGACTTTTACAGTCAATGGTGAAACTAACAAGTCTGCTTTTGCCAAGCAAATGAATCTGAATAGGAAGATTGTGTCAGTTGCAGTAAATAGAAGATTGGCTGCAGAGCATGGTAGTGGACCATGGTCCATGTTCAAGAAGAATACTAGATTTGACAAACTCTCTTATGATGAGAGGAAACTAATAGTTGACTTTTGGAGAGATAACACACGAGTGTCTCCATGCAAGAAACATGTTATAAGGATTAGAGTGGCTGAAGGATTCAAGATCATGCATCCATTACACTTCATGGAGGATACTCAGGTTAGTTGCTCTAATTATGCTGTAATTGCTCTAATTCTGTTGTAATTGCTCTAATTCTGCTGTAATTGCTGTAATTCTGCTGTAATTGCTCTAATTCCTGTAATTCTTGTGTCCGTTTTTGCAGGTTTCATTTTACCAGCGTTTCAGAAGGGAGTATCCTAAGTTTGAGGTTTCTTTCTCAGTTTTTCATGCCTTGAAACCCCTTTATGTCAGGAAAGTAAAGGACAGAGAGACATGCTGTTGTGTGTATCACATGAGAGCAGATTTTATTCGACTTGCAATGAACAAAGTAAGACATGATGAAAAAATTCATGGTCCAAATTGTAAATGCACGTGTGAAGTTTGTGGTCCTGGACCAACATGCATGGCAAGGAAGAGCACCTATGCTTCAACAAGTGAGCTTTGGAGGTCTCTTGTTTGTCCAAGAGATGAAAGTGAAGAATGGTATGCACATGACTGCCTAACTCTCAAGTGCAATAATTGTGGACCTAGCAAGCTGCCAACATGTCCAAAAGAAATGAATTTCAAAAATGGTGTGGAGTGGAAGACATATGACAAGGTATTAAGATTGTTCTTTGTTTTTTATGCTTCATTATGGTGTAGCTTTATTTTTTTATTTACTCAGATTTGTTGTAGATATATGAATCAGTAGAAGAACCTGATGGCAAAGGAGGTTATAAAATTTGAAAAAAAACCAGGTCCACTAAACCGGTTTACAAGACCACAAGTCTTTGGCGATATTTTCTAGAATGCCGAAGCAGTCTTTGAAAAGAATTCATTCCACACAACTATGAGGCTAGATGGCGCAACCGAGGCAATTCAAGGAGTGTTTGGAAACATTTCCAAAGGATGCAATAGTTTCAAAGGATTGATTTTTTGCTGAAAATTACAGCTTCAAGATTCAGCAAGAAATTCAAAGTCTGCATTGGAGGAATGATCAGTGCACAATTTTAGTGCATATATCATATAGACATGCCACCAAAAGTGATGACCCTAAATTGGATGAAGATGAGAGAAGAATCATCAAAGAAACTCACTTCTACATTTCAGATGACAGGGAACATGACACTTTGTTTATGCAACATTGTTTGAACAGTCATGCAGCATTTTTGTCCAGCAAACAAATCAAGTACATCAGACACATTGTTTGGTCTGATGGATGTTCTAGCCAGTGGAAAGGAAGTAGAACATTTTACTTTCTAGAAAGAAACTATCAAACTAGTGGCATCCCAATAACTTGGAATTATTTTGCTTCTTATCATGGGAAAGGTAACTTTCATTTTCAAGCACCTAGAGTTAATGTTCATTTCCAGCACTAATCTGATAGAGAAACAGGTGAACATGATGGTGCTGGAGCTGTCATTAAGAGAGCCCTAACTCATGAGATGTTAAAACGAAATTCAGTGCCACTTAGAAATGCACATGATGTAGTGGTTTTTGCAAAAACATTTCAAAGGACAACATGACAATGGAAGGCAAGGACAGATACAGGTGTGCTGTTGAACTGCTGGATTTTTATACATTCCAATTTGCTGAGCTTGTGAATGCTTGTGTTTGATAGATTTTTTTGGGAAGTTGGCATAGGAGATGTTGATAGAAGTGAAAGGTATGATTGTGCAACTCTATCTGGCTCTAGCAAATTTCATTCCATCAGGCCTACTTAAAGAACTGACCCGACTCAAGTGGCACATATGAACTTCACTTGTTTTTCGTCATAAGCTTCTTTGTTAGGGAAATATGCAAAGTGTCCCTACATTGCTAGAATAGGCACGTGGTCATACTCTGAATTAAAACCTATGGGTCTTGACTATGTTGAGGAAGTTGTTGAAGGCCCTGCTTTTTAAGGAGATCATGAGTGAAAATCGATATCATTCTTTGTTGGAGATAACTTTCTTTGTCAATCTTGAGCCTAACAACAAAGAAAAAGTAGACTTTTATATTTTAAAATGCACTAGAACAAAGCATGTTATAGAGAAAGCATACAAGGATCCTTGGGGGCAAAAGTTTGGTAGGAATGAAGTAGTTATTCTTTGGAAAATATTACAAGTTGATTAATGGTAACTTGTATGAATTGCTAGAACATGAGCCGAGTCAAAGGTATACAGACCATTTGGTTTTGGTTGTTAATTTTGATATGACCAGTTGAGGAACAACTGTTTTGACTCCCCGACATTGTGGAAGATCAAATTATGGATAGCTTGCATCAAAGCACATCCATTTATGCTCAAGAAGTTTTAGAGTCTAAAGGAAATGATCTGAAAGGAAAGAAGAAATCAAAAGCAAAAGTAGCAAAAGGCAAAGATGCTTTGTGATTCAAACTGTAAACCCTTGTAAAATGTGAAACATATTGTAAATTGTAAATCATACTGTAAATTTGTAGTCATATTGAAGTTGTCATAATTCATATGTTGTCAAATATGTTGTCATAGTTCATATGTAATCAAATTGGTTGTCAATCATAACCATAAACATATATGTAAACAATCATATTGGTTGTCAATCATAAACAATCATAAACAAATATGTAACCATAAACAATCATATGTAAACAATCATATTGCTATATAGCTATCAATCATAAACTTGGAATGTAAACTAGCTATCAATCATAAACAATCATTACTTGGAATGTAAACTTGGAATGTAAACCTTATATTCATGTACACCTTATATTCATGTGTACACCTTATATTCATGGAATGTAAACCTTAAATTCATATGTAAACATTGCTATCAATCATAAACCTTGCTGGGGTTATACATATGTAAACCTTGCTATTCATTATTCATATGTAAACCTTCCTATTATGTAATACATAAACCTTATACATAAACCCTTTTACATAAACCTTTTACATAAACCTTATATTAATGTAAACCTTTTACATGTAAAAACCTTATGTAAAAACTTATGTAAAACCTTATGTAAAACATAATATTCATGGAATGTAAACCTTATATATTAGTGTAAACCTTGCTATTACATAAATATACAAAAAACATGTCAACACTATGGAACAAAATTGTGTTGCATGTATAAAAGATCTGTGACGTTCCAGCACAGTATACGGTCCCAGGACGTATACTGTACTGCCCCGTCACGCGTACACGCCACTCCGACCGACGTGTACGCCAACGGATAGCCAGGTAAGTAGCCCTAGGGGCACCTTGCTAGGAGTGTTCATATATTATTAATGTGCACATGTGCACATTAATGTGGGCACACCTTTCCATGTTGGCATATTTTTGCCACCTAGCCATTAAAGGCAAGTGGGGCCTTTTCAATTATCCCACATGCCAAAATGGGTAATTGAAAACCCTAGCCTAAACCCCATGTCTATTTAGGGTAAGAAAACCCTAGCTTGCTAGTTTTTCGTCCTTAGGGTTTTAGAGCTCAGTTTTGGCTGCCCCAGGAGCCAAAACCGACTCCCAGACGCTGCCCAAGCGAATTGCGCTATCAGTTCCCCTGAATTCGATCAGCTCGGCAGGATGGTTGAACTCAGGTCAGGAGGAGCCACTCAAGGATCAGGTATTTGGTCAATTTAATAGCTTAAACTGTCTTCTAGTCATAGAATCAGTAGGTTTAGACTATTAAATTGCCCATAGCAGCTATCTAGATCTTAGATCTCGGACACTAACTAAAGAACCTAACTCTATGATTAGATCTAGTTCTTTAGTTCTTCTGTGATGTATTTGGATGGTGTATCTCTGTGAACTCCTTGTATTGGGAAGGGGGGTAGAGGCCCTAAAGCTTGTAGTTGATGCTCCTAGAGTAGCCTCTCTAGCACACCTTGTAGATTCGGCACATGTACAAGAGCCACACCAGTTGTGGGTGAAGGGGCGGACCGGGCCGAGAAGGAGGTTCATGTTCTCGACTCTTGAGCGATCCCTCCGGTGTGTAAAGCCTACCGGGGATCATTGTGACTAGGCCTAATGGCTTACCACCGAGTCTTGGGTAAGGCATGGGCTCGACACCGTGAGGTGGTGTACACTTTCCAGTGGGTTCAAATAATATGGGCAAAGGGCCCTCTAGTCACCTTGAGTCGGCATGTAGATCTATGGAGGGAGCGATCCCTACCCGCCCCATCGAACTGGGATGATGACCCGGGGAATAGCCCTTCGGCTATGCATCCCGCCGAACTCTGATCAGTCCCGACACTTTTCAGACCTACTACGCAAAGTGTGCACGGGGGGGCGATGGAGTGGACAACCCTATGCCATGTTCTTATGCCGACCAAATCCATTGCCATGAATTACATGCACAATGAACTCACGGAGACCCAAGCCGCCAGTCATCCCCTTGAGTCTCGAGCCTTGGGTAGGATTCCCTATGTGATGTCTTGACCATTGTCTATGCAGAATGTTGATATACCACCCTTCCGGGTGGATGGAGGATTATGTTGAGTAATGACATGTATGTTTACGCTTCCACGCCTAGGTAGGCCCCGAGGGAGAGGGTAGAATGACACCTTCACTCTTCCCACCGGGACTCGTTACAGGGTGCGTTGATACGTGGAGGGCCCCCAGACGCGATGGAGCTGGTGTGGGGAAGAACTCCTGTTTGTATACGGTGAGCACCGTGATCACGAGTAGGGGACGCCACAAAGGTATCGAGCAATGTTCTTGGAGACCAAGAGCAAAGCAGCGACCATGTTCCCAGATAGTACTAACTTGATAGGATCCTCAAGCCTCGAAAAGTGGGAAAATTTTTTCTCATCTTTGTAGTTATGCTAAGCTAGTAACAAGTAAGTGAATTGGAATTTAACAAGATTAAAAAGAATGAGCCAAAATTTTTCCAAGTGAGGTGGTCTCACATTTCCGCTTTGGTCCGTCGAGAACTAAATTTTAGTTTTGAAGCGGGCTAAGCCGTGAGACATCGAGCCAAGAACACCAAAACATGATGAATTTGAGAAAAATAATGTGGTAAGGCTAATTCTAAGATAGGAATTAGTTAGAATAGCATGTTTTAATTACCTAAACACCTTAGAAATGTATGAGATCTCACAGCTCGCGCCTGGTCGCAGAACTAAATTTTAGTTTTGAAGCGAGGCGCAAGCTGTGAGACCAATAGGTAGAAAAAGTCTGAAATAAGTATAAGTTTTAACTAAGTTGGTGCCTTAGCATGTTAAATGGAGCAACTTGAGTTTTGACCTAAAATTCCCCCAAGCTATAAATAGATGTAGAACCCCCTCATTTTTTCGTCCCAGCCCTAGAAATCCGCTCTTCCCAACTTAGGCGATCTTTTCGGCGCTTTTATCCGATTGACGATCCGTAGCATGGCCCAACCAAACGCAGACCATAAGGAAGCGTCGGCCAGCGAAAACCACCAGCCACCCCGAGACGGAGATCATTCTAAGATGCTTCGCGGAGAGGCTCAAGAGGGGGTCATTCGCCTTCTGACGAGGAGAGCAGGGACACATCCGGAGCGATCGATGTCTTCAATCAAGAAGCAGAAAGGGCAGACGAGGCCACATCACCTCTCTATGGACGAGGAGACGAGGGAGGTGTATGAAGAAATAGAGCGGAGATCCGGACGGCAGAACAAACGTAAGTCCATTCGTGACGCAGCCCACGGAGATCCTCGGCGCAGATGACCGGTGACAGTGCGAGTCCGGCGGAGGTAGCGGACCTTTGAAGGTTCATCACTACAAAATTAAAAGCCCCGCTATTCACGGCGTCTTACGACGCCCGCGGGCGTCGTTTAGGCGTCGATGATCGACGCCAAAACGTCGATAAAAGACGCCTATTTCGGCGTCGGGCGTCCGATAAACGACCTTTATGCGTCGCTATACGCGTCGCAACCTCGGCGTCTTAAAGCGACGACCTGACGTCGTTCAACGACGCCACGTACACGTGGCACGCCGCGCCGCGGCGGCAAAGATGGCGTCGGCGAAGGAGTTCGCGGCGTGGCGACCGTGTTTGACGTCGTTAAACGACGTCACGTACACGTGGCAGCCACGCGGTCGGGCGGCCAGCGCGGCGTTGCCAGCGCCGTTGCTGACGTGGCAGCCACTTAAGCAACGTCGTTTAACGACGTTGCTTACGTGTATTAAAAAAAAAAAATTTTTTTTTTTTTTTTTTTTAAATTGAAAAAAATAATAATAACACATTTATTATGAATGAAGTTAATACATTTAATTTAAAGCCTATAAAATGAATTTAACCAATAAAGAAATATAAGATTTTAACGTCATTAAATGATGTCGCTTAAATATATTAAAAAAATACAAAAATAAATGAAGCCCCAATTTTTTTAGCTAAATACATTAATCAATAAATTAAGCTAAATACATTAATCAATACATTAAGCATATTGAAAATTAAATGCTTACCCTCATTTTACAAGGTGGAAAGTTGTTTTGCACAAACAACGCATTTGCTAGGAGTGTACATGCAAAACAATAAATTCAATGATTAGTAAAATATTAGTATAAATAAACAACTTAAAGGAAAAAAAATATGGAAAATCAATGGGGGAGGGGTGGTTTCAATGACGTCCCCTTCTTGGATAACAATTTAACCTAAATAAAGCATTAGTATTTTATTAGCATATTGAAAAAACTAAATCCTTACCTGGAAGAGGTGCCAACTTGTTTTGCAAGAACAACACATTTTGCTAGGAGTGTACATGCAAAACAAAAAATTCAATGATTAGAAAGAAATAGTATAAAACAACTAATAAGGAAAAATTTTGGAAAGAAGAAGGGTCTTGTCTTTTAACGACGTCTTCTTAGATGGGAAAAAAATTAGAAGAAGAATGGAAGAATTCCGAAGAAGAAAAGGCTAAGAAGAAGAGGAGGAACCCGAAAATGGGGAGGAAGAATACGAAGAAGATGAAGCGCAAGAGGAGGATTAAGAGTAAGAATTTGAATAAGAGGAGGAAGTAGTGGTATAAGAGGAGGAAGAATCGAAGAAGAAGATGACAAAGGGAATGGAAGAATATGTATGGAAGAAGGATGCAAGAATGGAAGAAGAAGAATGAAGGTTGAAGGAAGAACAAACAACAAATACAAAAAGCCCTAAATCTACCCAAAAACAAGTTTAGATTCAAAAACGAGTTGGTTGATCCGCACATACCTTATGAAGCTTGTCTTACACTTAGAATAGACCCCAAAGTAGATCCGCGCCAAAATCGCCTCAAAAATGCTCCTCCATAAGCTTTGCTTGCTCGAAAATAAGCGGCGGGATTGCCACCGCTTTCGATTTAAATCCGCAGTCGCCGCTTAACGACGCCGTGACGCCGTTAAACGACGACAAAAACGTCGTTGAACGGCGTTTAACGACGCGTTTTTTTTTTTTTTTTTTTTTTTTTTTTTTTTTTTTTTTGAATGCATGTACACTTGATACATGGGTTTATTTAACTGGATAGGGGTTTATTTGACTTGCTACACCCGTTAAAGTTATGAAATATACCACCATAAAAATGTTCAATGTTTTGTGGTACATCCGTTGAGCTATGAGGTATATAATACGATGATGATAACTAGTAATACCTTACCTGCTACGATAACTAATACCTTACCAACATGCAAAGATGTAGTTTATCTAAAAATTTTATTTTGTTAGATTTAAAAGGTTAGGTTTCCACCAATAGTATATGTAGCTACGTGTTAAACATTCTGACGACATATATATATATATATATATATTTATTTTTTTAATTTTGTCCCCTGCTATGAGAACTTATACCCTACCAACATGCGAAGATGTAGTTTATCTCAACAAGCTAGCTGACTTAGGAAGCTAGCTGACAAAAAATCAGAATTTAAGTCCGTACTATGCATTAATTACTGAATTCTTAATGTCTTGCTCTCGCAAAAAAGCGGGCCTTGACTTCTAACCGCCACAACGGGAGGAGTACAGTCCAAACTCCATTCCGCGGTTCCTGCTTGCTTCAAGTTCTCAACTGCATGTGATTGGCCACGCCCCAAGCGCCAAAGACCAAAACTTCGGCACTCAAAAACGCAAACCCCCGCTGGAACACGGCAACTCATAGGGTTTACGTTTGAGGCTCTATGCTTGTCGATTTGACTAGGACCTTGCGCCGTGTCTTGGCGTAGGGGGGTGTTGGCGCCGAGCACCGGACCCTAAAAACCACCGAAGCGGCGTGCCCCAAAAGTCCTCTCCCGGCCCCGCCACAGCGACGGGCGGGCAACTTCCCCTCTCCTGGAACCGTGATCCGCGCTCGCCAATGGACTCGGAGAAGGTCAACATTGCCCTAGGGACCAAGTTTTGTGGCGTAAGCCCACCCCTTCTCGGAAGCGCCAAACTATCTCATGTGCAACGACTTTCGTAGTCAATTGGCCTAGGATGTGGGCTGCTGAATACTACAATGTAGGGGCGAAAGTGTTTCTTTCTTTTGCAAAACTGACCGTAACTTGGGTCCCTAGGATAATTTTGGCATTCCGGACGATGTGGCAAAGTCGGATCGGCATTTGAGCCTCCGCATGTCCGAACGACAAAACACTTTGGTTTCTAGCATCGTCGCCCGCTAGGGCGGCAGCGGTTTGATATGTTCTCCCTGGACGGATGTTGGATTTTTGGACCTTCTCGGACCAGGTTCCCCGGAACAAAGGATTCAAATCGGTCGGATCACACGGAACCGAGATCCCGGAGTGTGGTCTTTAGCGTCGCCCCGGAGGAGCGCCGAAAAAAGGCTGCCTCGGGAAGCTTTTTGGGGCTCGCCTCCTGGGGTTCGGACTCTCCCCTCTAATGAGGAGGCCTTGCACGGTCCTGGCCTTGTTTGACTTGGGCAAGTGTGCCAGCTCGGCTGCCCAACAACAGGCTGCCCGGACCGTTCTAGTGCAAACTATTTGATCTAAACCATATCCAAAATTTTTGAAAGTTGGCCTGTATGTTGGCGATGACTTAGGAAGCTAGCTGACAAAAAATCAGAATTTAAGTCCGTACTATGCATTAATTACGAATTTACGAATGTCTTGCTACTGCAAAAGCGGCCCTTGACTTCTAACTGCCACAACGGGAGGAGTACAGGTCCAAACTCCATTCCGTCAGTTCCGCTTGCTTCGCGTTCTCAACTGCATGTGATCGGCCACGTCCCAAGTGCAAAAGACCAAAACTCGGCACCCAAAACGCAAAACCCTCGCTAGAACCCTCGGCAACTCATAGGGTTTACGTTTGGGAGGCTCTATCCTTGTCGATTTGACTAGGACCTTGCCCGGTGTCTTAAGGTAGAGCTGGGGGTGTTGGCGCCAGGCACGGACCCTAAAACCACCGGGCAAAAGGCCCCAAAATTCCTCCCCCCGGCCACGGCGACGACGGGCAACTTCCCCTCTCCGAACCGTGATCTGTCTCGCCAATGGACTCGAAGCGTCGACATTGCCCTAGGGACCAAGTTTTGTGGCCGAAGCCCACCCCTTCGAAGAAGCGCCAAACTATCTCATGTGCAACACACCGTGGTCAATTGGCCTAGGAGGTGGTGCGAATACTTGCAAATGTAGGGCGAAGTGTTTCTTTCTTTTGCAAAACTGACCGTAAACTTGGTCCCTAGGGTAATTTTGGCATTCCTGGACGATGTGGCGAAGTCGGATCGGCATTTCGAGCCTCCCGAATGTCCGAACGACAAAACACTTTGGTTTCTACACCGCCGCCGCGCAGGCGCCAGCGGTTTGATATGTTCTCCTGGACGGATGTTGGATTTTTTGGACCTTCTGACCAGGTTCCCGGAACAAAGGATTCAACGGCGGATCACGGAACCGAGATCCCGGAGTGTGGTCTTTAGCGTCCCGTGGGCGGAGCTGCCGAAAAAGGCTGCCTCGGAAGCTTTTGGGGCTCGCCTCCCGGGTTCGGACTCTCCCTCTAATGAGGAGGCCTTGCACGGTCCCCTCGGCCTTGTTTGACTTGGGCAAGTGTGCCACGGCTGCCCAACAACAAAGCTGCCCGGACCCGCTCTAGTGCAAACTATTTGATCTAAACCATATCCAAAATTTTTTGAAAGTTGGCCTGTATGTTGGCGATGACTTAGGAAGCTAGTGACAAAAATCAGAATTTAAGTCCGTACTATGCATTAATTACGAATTTACGAATGTCTTGCTACTGCAAAAAGCGGCCCTTGACTTCTAACTGCCACAACGGGAGGAGTACAGGTCCAAACTCCATTCCGTCAGTTCCGCTTGCTTCGCGTTCTCAACTGCATGTGATCGGCCACGTCCCAAGTGCAAAAGACCAAAACTTCGGCACCCAAAACGCAAACCCTGCTAGAACCTGGCAACTCATAGGGTTTACGTTTCGGAGGCTCTATCCTTGTCAGATTTGACTAGGACCTTGCGCCCATATCTTGAGGTAGAGGGGTGTTGGCCTTGAGCACGGACCCTAAAACCACCCTAAGCGGCTTGCCCCAAAATTCCTCTCCGGCCACAGGCCGGACGGGCAACTTCCTCCTCGGGCACCGTGATGCGTCTCGCCAATGGACTCGAGAACGTCGACATTGCCCTAGGGACCAAGTTTTGTGGCCGAAGCCCACCCCTTCTCGGCGAAGCGCCAAACTATCTCATGTGCAACACACTTTCGTAGTCAATTGGCCTAGGAGGTGGTCTGGCGAATCAATGCAAATGTAGGGCGTTAAATGTGTGTTTTTGTTTTTTTTAAACCCCGTGTAACTTAGTCCATAGGGTAATTTTGGCATTCCAAACGATAAGCGGCGTCCATTATTAATTTTTTTTTTTCGATTTTTTTTTTTTTTTTTTTTTTTTTTCCCCAAAAAAAAAAAAAAAAGTGGCGCCGGATAAACGACGTTAACTACGCGGAGCCGCCTGGCGCTCTCTGTGTCGACAATAGCGTGGGGCGATGCCGCCGATGCAAATGGTGGCGACCCGCTTTGCCCGCGTCGGATATTCTAAGCGTCGTTTTTAACGGCGTCCACGTCGGCGGCAGGGACACTTTTGCGTGCCAGCCTGGCATGTCGGCAAAGCCAAACGGAGGACGCTGACCGGTCGCGCCAGATTTTTAGTCGTCGTTCAACGGCGTCGTAGCCGCGCATGGCGTAACATGGTGGCGTGCCAGCCTGGCATGTCGAAATGGGAGGCCAAACCACGAAGAAAGCATCTGGCCGGATGTGCCACGTCAGGATCCACGAGACGGCGTTAAAAGGAGGCGTTTAGACACTTGCACGCGGGTACGCAAGCGCACCCTTGCCGAACTAGCAGCAAAGTACCATGCCATATAATCGCAACCATAGATATCCAATCCGACACAAAGAAAATACATCGATTCATTCGATCTAGTTGAGCAATTTAACGTCGTTGAACGGCGTCGAACGACGTTAATGCGTCGTTGAAAGTGGATCCCACGATGTCGCCGATATTCGGCGGCGACAATAAAGAAAACATCATGAACATCAAGAAAAGACGTTCTTCAACGTCGCGACGCCGTTGGACGCCGACTATCCCTTTGTAGTGCATCACGAGGCAATGTTCACGCCGTTGATCGTAAGAGAAGGGAAGACAAAAAGAGGAAAAGGGAGGAAGAGGAACGTAAGGCGAAAGAGAAGAAGAAGGCAAAAGGGAAGTTCGTGGTCGGGCACAAGGAGGACGGGAGGATCCAAATCCCACCAAGGAAGAGGCCGAACCCCAAGATTGTCATCAAGGAGCCACTTAGACCCGACGAACCCCAAAACCCTCCGGACGACTCTTTTCCGATGAGGACGCCAACCCCTAATGCCGCAGGTGGAAGCTCTTCCAAGCACCCAGCGACGAAAGGGAAGTACCCGAAAGGCATTGAAAGCAAAACCAAGAAGATCGAAAAGTGCGAAGCCCCCGAAAATACCCGGCATGGGATAGAAAGAAGCAACCACGACCTGCCCGGGAAGCCTACGTCACCGACAGGGTGAAGATTTATGAGAGGAAGATGAGGGAGCACGAGGCCTACATGAAGAAATGGGAGGCCTACAACAAGTACTATGAAGAAAACAGAGTTGCATTCGTCGAGGGAGGGCGACCAACGAAGCAACAGACCCTAAAGCCGCCACCACCAAAGCCCAAGGTTCCCAAGCCACCACCCAAGAAGAAAGCTGATAGGAAGGAGGTGGAGAGGAGAGCGCTAAGGGAGATTAGACACTTCCAGCGCAGCTACGGTCTCCTAATTCCCCGTGCCCCCTTCGCTCGGTGTAACAAGCCTGTCGTGTTGACCCTCATGGCAACTCGGGATCTTGTCTAAACTTGCACTAATTCTAGGCTGAAAGTATTGGTGAAGAATTGAATCTTCTTACTCATAATAATCAGAGATCAACCATAGTATATCCATTATCAAATACAATAATATTCAAAGAAAATACTATCATCAATTCATTCACAAGATCTAGTTGAGCAATTTAACACAAGAGCTTCTCCTCTGGAACTCAACGACGATCCCCAGCTACACTACTGCCACTAGCTTGACTATTGCTTGCGATACAATTGCACAATGCACTCAAGGGGTTAGTCCTCGTGACTAAGTGGGGATCCCATAGCTGCCTCTGCATGCATAAAACATCTTGAAAGTCTTGAATAACAAACATAACAACTCAAAGACACAAGAACCTATGGTGCAATGCTAGACTATGACAATAAAGAAAACATCATGAACATCAAGAGCAAAGAACATAACCAGAGTACCAAACCATCATAAACAAACTCCGGACAATGGGTAGCTCAAATGACCCTACACACAGCCCCTGTTAGCGAAGATGTTGCCCAACCAAACTTACATTCCAAGCCCTGTAGCGGGTGGTGGGGTGAACCTCGTATGCGCATACCCTCTCAGCCCACGTCTGGCACTGGAGGACCTCTTACCATGGGAGTTCACAAGAGTTGACTGACGTAGCAATCCCGGCCAGGAGAACTAACGCCCGGTGTCACAGAGCACAAATACATAGAACATAGAAACATGAGTCATGCCGGAACAACCTAGGCCACCAAACACGGAAGTCCGACCCGGAGGATCCAAATACATAACAAAATACCAAGACAACAAAGAGACAATGCAAAACCATGACATGTGGTGTTCATTAGAGTGTTTACTATATGTGTTCTTGGATTATACTGCTGCTGATGTTGCCCATATATACAACCTGCCCAAGTTGAAGTACTGTCACAAGCCTAACTGTCATTGATGTCGCTCCCACACCTATGTATTTCACTGAACAAGAAAAGACAATATCATTTCTTACTGCACCACTTACCCCAGAACCATTCTCCCACGAGGATAATCCATTAGCTATGATGTCTTTGATAAAATATAATTCAACACTTAGAAACTTACAGTTACACACTTAGACTTACAGTGTTCCATGCCATAGCCTCATATAGACAACCCCATACGCCTCATATTAATACCTCGGCCCAACTTCACTTGATCTCCAAGGTTCCACACTTCAATTTATCTTTAACAATTGTTAGCTAAGGTTTTTAATATTTCAATTAAAGACCTTTCCATAGGTAAGGAACTTATTAGTGTGTCCAATGCGGAAACTCCAAACCCCGCACTTCTGACTTAAAATCCACAGGACCTCGTGATCGCAATTGCTTGTAACTTCTGCCAATGGATACTTAGACTAGGCCCCATCTCTAGGAGCCAGGAATTACTAATTTTCAAGAGTTATAGACTTTTTAATCTAATTTACATATTGTTCTTTATTACATGATATTCAAAAGCAATACCGGTTCTTACACCCTTTGCCCCTTGCGCGTAACCCCAAGCACTTGCAGCTTGCTTATACTTACTCAGTGGATGGCCTGCTAGATCCCATCACCTTATACTTCCAAATCCCTTTTCTTATCTTATGTCTCTTAAAAGTAACAATTAGTTAACAAGCAATAAATTAATAACAACAAATATAAACAAGAAGCAAACAGGGACTTTCCAAAAGTTACAGGAAAGGAAGGAAAAAGCAACGCAGACTGCTTTTGTTCTTGTTCTGGGCCTCGATTCTCCTTCCAGCAATGACCCACAATCAAATCGGCCAGTTTTAGGCACAAATCAGCCTGATCTAAGTTCTTCCTAGATGATTCCAGGAATTCCGGCTCCAAATATGCCAGTCCTGTTGCAGCCGAAAACCGTTGTTGCAGCCCCTAATTTCCTGATTACTCCTATCCTGGATCAATTTCGACCACTCTAGAGCTCACACCAGCACACGTACCTCGGAGTTTCCATGATCATAATTCATCCTCTTTTATCTACAACATGCCTTAATCCAATCCACAGCTTATGAGATCTCAAATAGATCGTAAAAAAAACCCCACCTGATAGAAGAATATTTGATGTCGTTTCCAAGATCTGGCATCCTCACTTGATCCGCCAATCCTCCCAGTGCAATCCTTCTTTGCCTTCATGCTCCAGGTTGCCTTCTCTTGCAAAAACCTTTACGTCTCCAATCTCCACTAAGCTCCAAAAATAACTCTTGCTTATATGCTCTCCATGTTGCATGCATGTTCTATCTTGCATGCATGTTCCATCTTGCATGCATGTTCTACCTTGCATGCATGTCAAGCATGCATATACGCACATGAGTACGTATACTGGCCCATCAAGTGGCCAGGATCGTTACAGTCTCTCCTTCTAAAATTTAACCCATGTCCTCATGGGTCACTATGGATATACTGAAGCATTCTATGATGTCTCAAATGTAGCACAACCTTAACTCAAATCAAAACTTCACCTTAGAAGTATAACTGCTATCCATCTTACTGAACATCACGAGAAGAACCCTTACCTCAGCTTGATCTAAGATCCACCATCTCAGTAGCTAAGGATCCAACCTGTAATCTATAAATCAATGTCAACACCCAAAGATCGAACATGCTCTGATACCAACTGTAACAAGCCTGTCGTGTTGACCCTCATGGCAACTCGGGATCTTGTCTAAACTTGCACTAATTCTAGGCTGAAAGTATTGGTGAAGAATTGAATCTTCTTACTCATAATAATCAGAGATCAACCATAGTATATCCATTATCAAATACAATAATATTCAAAGAAAATACTATCATCAATTCATTCACAAGATCTAGTTGAGCAATTTAACACAAGAGCTTCTCCTCTGGAACTCAACGACGATCCCCAGCTACACTACTGCCACTAGCTTGACTATTGCTTGCTGATACACTGCACAATGCACTCAAGGGGTTAGTCCTCGTGACTAAGTGGGGATCCCATAGCTGCCTCTGCATGCATAAAACATCTTGAAAGTCTTGAATAACAAACATAACAACTCAAAGACACAAGAACCTATGGTGCAATGCTAGACTATGACAATAAAGAAAACATCATGAACATCAAGAGCAAAGAACATAACCAGAGTACCAAACCATCATAAACAAACTCCGGGACAATGGGTAGCTCAGCCAGCCTACACACACGTGCCCCTGTTAGCAAAGATGTTGCCCGACCCGACTTACATTCCAAGCCCCAGAAGGTGGTGGGGTGAACCTCGTATGCGCATACCCTCTCAGCCCACGTCTGGCACTGGAGGACCTCTTACCATGGGAGTTCACAAGAGTTGACTGACGTAGCAATCCCGGCCAGGAGAACTAACGCCCGGTGTCACAGAGCACAAATACATAGAACATAGAAACATGAGTCATGCCGGAACAACCTAGGCCACCGAACCTGGAAGTCCGACCCCGGAGGATCCAAATACATAACAAAATACCAAGACAACAGTGAGACAATGCAAAAACCATGACATGTGGTGTTCATTAGAGTGTTTACTATATGTGTTCTTGGATTATACTGCTGCTGATGTTGCCCATATATACAACCTGCCCAAGTTGAAGTACTGTCACAAGCCTAACTGTCATTGATGTCGCTCCCACACCTATGTATTTCACTGAACAAGAAAAGACAATATCATTTCTTACTGCACCACTTACCCCAGAACCATTCTCCCACGAGGATAATCCATTAGCTATGATGTCTTTGATAAAATATAATTCAACACTTAGAAACTTACAGTTACACACTTAGACTTACAGTGTTCCATGCCATAGCCTCATATAGACAACCCCATACGCCTCATATTAATACCTCGGCCCAACTTCACTTGATCTCCAAGGTTCCACACTTCAATTTATCTTTAACAATTGTTAGCTAAGGTTTTTAATATTTCAATTAAAGACCTTTCCATAGGTAAGGAACTTATTAGTGTGTCCAATGCGGAAACTCCAAACCCCGCACTTCTGACTTAAAATCCACAGGACCTCGTGATCGCAATTGCTTGTAACTTCTGCCAATGGATACTTAGACTAGGCCCCATCTCTAGGAGCCAGGAATTACTAATTTTCAAGAGTTATAGACTTTTTAATCTAATTTACATATTGTTCTTTATTACATGATATTCAAAAGCAATACCGGTTCTTACACCCTTTTCCCCTTGCGCGTAACCCCAAGCACTTGCAGCTTGCTTATACTTACTCAGTGGATGGCCTGCTAGATCCCATCACCTTATACTTCCAAATCCCTTTTCTTATCTTATGTCTCTTAAAAGTAACAATTAGTTAACAAGCAATAAATTAATAACAACAAATATAAACAAGAAGCAAACAGGGACTTTCCAAAAGTTACAGGAAAGGAAGGAAAAAGCAACGCAGACTGCTTTTGTTCTTGTTCTGGGCCTCGATTCTCCTTCCAGCAATGACCCACAATCAAATCGGCCAGTTTTAGGCACAAATCAGCCTGATCTAAGTCCTTCCTAGATGATTCCAGGAATTCCGGCTCCAAATATGCCAGTCCTGTTGCAGCCGAAAACCGTTGTTGCAGCCCCTAATTTCCTGATTACTCCTATCCTGGATCAATTTCGACCACTCTAGAGCTCACACCAGCACACGTACCTCGGAGTTTCCATGATCATAATTCATCCTCTTTTATCTACAACATGCCTTAATCCAATCAACACACAACCAACACACAACTACCATTAACATTAATTATCACAACCATTGCATCCAACACATTTAAATTAAAATCCCCCTTAAACCCCCTTTGGTTTGGGTGCATATTCACACGGGGGGTGACGTAGGGCAGCGAGAGCCCTTATAATTATATTTTGCACGTACAAAATCAACACCATATAGTATTTTGCTTCAAATCTTATAGTATTTTGCAAATCTTGTTATACAGTATAGCAAATTTTGTACTTGCATACCCCACAAACGAGGAATTTTACGTACGGTGTAGATTAAGGAATAAGGGGTGAATATGCCTATCCAACAACTCTCGTTGCCTGGAGTCACCCCCCGTGTGAATATGCACCCAAACCAAAGGGGGTTTAAGGGGGATTTTAATTTAAATGTGTTGGATCCAATGGTTGTGATAATTAATGTTAATGGTAGTTGTGTGTTGGTTGTTATATTAAAAAAATTTTTGGGCCCTTCGGGCCCTAAAAAAACCAAACATATGTAAAAACATGTAAACATGCAAAACATGAATATCTAATATCTAGCATTATAACAAAAAAAAAAAAACCCGGCTTAACCTAGAATCCTAGGTCAAGCATCGGCTTCAGTCAATCCTTCCACCGTATTATCAATCCAATCATTTGAAAGTACATTCAAATCTGGTGCCTGTGATCTATATGTCTTTTCAATCTTTTCCAAAACATATTACTATTTTTACAGAAACCCTTGCAATCTACAAAACTTAAAGCCTAGAGGCCAAGTGATCTTATCGGGAACCATTGAATCATTTACATTAAATAGATCTTGGAGTCTAAAGGCCAAGTGATCCTATCTGGAGCCATTGAACCATTATATTAAATAGTGTAGAAAGGCCTTTCGGCAAGGATTTAAGAGCTATTCTTAAAAGAAAATGCAATCTTTATATTCAGACACTAATAGTGAGTCAAAATGTTTATTTCAATTGTTAGCCATAAAACATGGTAGGAACCTAAATGCCAATGATGTGTAGGTTTACTATAATGCATTTAACATTTATGAAGGGCACTTTCGATTAAATGGCAACGCCTTCCGTGCCAAAACACATGACTACAAGACTGAAAATTATAACACAGATATTGTGTTGCAGTAGTCAAAATCGTGTGTAAGGAGTAGTATTAACCTGCAACATACGTTACACCTGCTGTTACCATTATTACTGTAGTACTCTGGAGAATATAACCTTTAGCAATCATAAAGACTATATGTAACAAAAACAGGAGGGGAATAAATATGTGGACAGTTTCAGTCCAATGCTTATTTATGCAGACTATGCATTAAGTAGTGTAGAGATGCTATCCAGCCAAGGTTTAAAAGATATTCCTAATAGACCATGCCATCCTTATAAACAGACTTAATTACTGAATCTGGTTGTATATTTCATTTGTTAGACACTTATCATGGCATGATATGTAGGGACATAACTGCCAATGATGTGCAACAAAACCCTCCAGGAAAATGATCATGACTATCAGACTTCATATTATAGCACATATGGTGTGTTGCAGCAACAAAACAAAGTGTATGGAGTAGTTTTAGCCAGAATCATAAGCCACGCTATCAGCTACGATTATTACTGTAGTATTTTAGAGATACTAACCTTTGGCAAACTTAAAGTTCATATGTAACAAAAACAACAGGGGAAGCTATAGGTGGACTGTTTCAACCCAATGCTCTTTTATGCTCAGCCTAAGATATCTCTTACACAACAAGCTTTTAAAGAAAGAAGCACTTTGTAATCTTTAAAATTCCGTGGTCAATTTTAATTAAACGAAGAAGCAGGCTACAATGTTTCAAAAACCATAATAAACATTACATCTTGCATGGTAGAAAAAACCAGAGCAGCAAATATGTATCAGTTGGTCCGAGATAACCTATGTTAATCACATCCCGATAAACCAGAATATATAAAAGGCCTTGTAACTTTCAAGGGTGCTATCACCTATAGCACCAAAGAAAAATATTGCATATTTACCAGCTATGCACCGAACCGCCTAATCATTAAAAACAAGAAAGTTAACCACCGAGATTCAAGTTTTGAGATAGAAAAACCATAGTTATAGCTGTTGTCTCCATCATTTTTTTTTTCTTTTAAGCTAAGTATGCAATCCAAATCCGGTCTCCATAACACCATTATCTTCAAGCAAAACAAAACAAAGAAAATACAATGGCGGGAGAAGCTCGGTACCGCAGCCAAAACAACATGACATTAGCATAATAATGGTAATGCATGAAGGGCCAAAAAGGTACAATGAGACTTCTCGGTTTATCACCGCTCAGCCATTGTATCCTTTTTGCCCCGCATGCTTGAAAGACAAGGTAGAAAAAGAGACTAGTATTTAAAGTAGTATTACAAAGGAAACTATTTCAAATTCAAGAATGGCCAAAGCTTAAATATTAAAACTGTACTATGGCATAGTATCTCGGGTCCTTAATCGATTATCTCAAGTGGATCTAATGAATCGACTTTTTCAAAGAACCAAATCCCGATTTAAGGTTAAAACTTAAAGAAAATACCGACATTCTTCTTGATCGAAGAAATCTCATCTTCTTGTTGTGTTTCGTGGATGGATAGCTCAACAAAGACAACATTATCACGAATATTATTGTGTATACCTCTTTGGATTCACCACTATGCTTTTTATTACCGCTAAGGGCCCTAGCTCCAAACGAATTTCTCTTCTGCCCCTTATATTCCTTATGATCAGCCATTGCTTTATTGTATTCAGCAAAATCAGAGTCTGATAGACAAGCAAGAAATTTCGCCTGTAAGAACTCCTCCCTCAGCGTCTCCTCGTCTGAACTAGAAGTGGGGGTTTTGGTCTGAATCTACGCTCCACATTTGAGCCAATTTGAAAAACCTAGGTTATCAATCCGAACCCTAAATTAGGGTGTGGAGGATCTTACCGGATCAGCATAAGAATGATAGTATGCCCTGCTCTACTGCACCAATTCGTGAGGAAAATCGCCATCGCCTTGCCAGGCCGATAATCCCGACAGTCAGCTTGCTTATAGGGTAGGATTTTTTAGGTCAAACATCGTGGTAATCGAAAGGGAAATTTCATTTTAGGTTAACCATATATTACAAAGGTAGAAATAAATGTTAATATAATTTTAAGTAGTTAGAACTCATCAAACTCGTGTTAGGTGAGAATTTTCATAATCCATTGTACAAGGTGTAAGGGTCAGAGTCTAGTCTCCAGCTAGAAGATAAAGCTAGGATGTGAAGTGAACCCTAGCTTAAGTGTGCAAACGTTTACAAGAACATGAGTGAAAATAAACACTAGATCACCAATGGTATTTAGGATTTTTAGAAAAAGTACTCAACAAGTTACTATATGTGTATTCATCATAAGGCCAGTTTATGCATAAATACTGAAGTAGGGAGATACAGCTACCTAGTTGTATCTATATGACTTATGCTTTATCCATAAAGAAGTAACTATTTATTATGTGTATTCTAGATCAAGAGTCCTTAATCGATTATTGTGGTACCCTAGTATAACACGTAGATAAAACATCAATTTGGGCTCACTAGTGCACATCTTGAATGGTTATTTTGCCCCTGGTATTAGTTCAGAGACATGAAGCCCCTGCCCAGCCAGGAGCTTTAAACTGGGAAATGCTCCATCTATCTTATATGTATATAAAAAAAACCTACCACCACCCGTAGGGTGGCTTTGACCTCAGTTTTAGTGATTTTAGTAGTAGGGATGGCAGACCCCTACTACTCAGTAGAGGTCATGCCAAAACCCTATAAGAAACCTTGATGTTAAAAGATCTGCCTTACAAAGAGAAATACCTCTAATGTCCGCTTTTAATGTTCTCAGTAGTAGCATCTCCTTGTCAAATTTGAGGCCAGGGAATTCATTGTTGTGGATATACATCATAACTCTCCTTTTGAGTCCATTACGTTCGAAGCCATTTTTGATGAAGCAATTGAGTAAGGCAATTATGTCTTCTGTTGCAGAAGCTTGGCATGAGTTGATATACAAGAAAGGCATTATCTGTGATAGAATCACATTACATGCCTGATGGTATGGTCGGCAGCTATCAGCATGAACATATTTAAGTGCAGTAAATGGTAGATTATCCCTTTTGTCGAATTTGCAGGTTCTATAAATGCCGAGTTCTCTGCTGATAACTTCTATGGTCATGTTGAGGAAGTTGGCCATGAAACCAAAGTGCTTGTCTTGCCCATAAATACTTTTAAACATTGTTTCCTCTTTGATCCCTAGGGTATCCATGTCATAGATTTGGATCTGTTTGATACCATCTATATATGAGTTTTTCAGGAAATTTCTGATACTCGGGCAGTTGACAGCTAATAGATCATCCATGTACCTAAAAGTAAACTTGAAAGATTCTATTTCTTTGTATAACCCCTGTTTTGCAAGATTCTTTATGAAGTTCATTTCGAACCAAGCCAGGTACAAATTACACCAGCATGGGCTACAAGAAAATCCCATAGGTATTCCGCAAATTTGTTTCCAAATGCCAACTCCCATGTTGATATAGCAGTTTTTGAGGAGCCACGTGTTAGTATTTGAGAAGTTATGCTGGTCCACTTTGCTCCAGCACTTGCCTTGTGGAACATGCTTGAACCATTTACTAACATATTGGTTATCTGGAGTTTTTTACCCAAAGATCATAGTGCTTATTGACTCCTTTCTTATACTGCCAGGCAGTCTCGAAAATCAGTTCCATAATCCGGCATATTCCATTATCACCATGTAAAGGAATATTCTCGTAGCATTTGGTTATGTCCGCTACGAAGACTTCATGAACCTTATCAGGGAGATTGAGAAGTACATCGTATATAGAAGCCACTATCCAGTTAGGGGACACTTTACCAGGGATTATGGTGCATACTCCAGCACATGTCCATTTAGAAATTTCTGGCCATTCTTCCAGAATATTATTGAGAACACTTGTAATGATTTGTGATACTTCTGTATATAGCGTCCCATGAGCATTTGTGATCCAGCGAAAGTCATTTTTATGTGCCTTATAAATACCCAGTAAATACGGGAGCCTCTCATGTTCAAAAGCATTGATGTTGGTTAACTGTAGAATATCACTTTTGATCATTTCTTTAACTGCCTCAGGACATTTATCAATGAGGAGAAAGTCTTTGCTACTTAGTCTTTTAATAGCAAGGTCCCTAATGAACTGTGGGCAGATAAATGCAGGGTTATTACTGGCCTTATCAACGCCAGAAATATAAAAATTCTTGATCAACCATTCTAGATTGCAGATAACTAGTGGATCATTCAGTGCAAAGCTCCTAGAACAGTCTTCTTTGCAAGCCATTTTGATAGAGGAGCTGGCAGTGCCAATGAGCTTGTCTCTGATACAGGTTATGGTGTCTTCCTTGATGTATGGGAATGCATACTGGTGGGCAGAAAATAGACTAGTACACGTACTTTCCACTTCTTTCTTAAAATCTTCCATATCCAGCATCTTGTTGGGAATATGGTTTAACCCTTTCTTGAAAAAGCCCTCCCGAGCTTTTATTATTATGTATTACCCCAGGTCTCAAGCAGCAAACATGTCCCATACCAACGTTAATGAATTCTGAAAGAGTAGGATTTTTGCAAGGACAAGCGGCGATTTCTCACAAGAGCAAAAAATGGGAAACGGTTTATAGCAAATATCTCTCAAGTTCTCTGTGGTACCTCCAACCCGAACATAGTGTTTTCCATTATATGATTACCAACTTCACCGAGGGTATCTCAGAAGGATTTTAAGGAAGATTTTGGGTAAACAAATCTTATCTAAAACTTTGGACAAGAAAATGCTATGGATAATCTTCTTTTTGTCTTTGGCTCCCACCATAGCAAGATGTGCTCTTCCTAAACAGTCTTTTCTAACCGTTCTATGAATCTGGAATAATCACCAGGGAAATCATTCTTAAAACAAACCAATATAAAACTCCCAGCTAGGAGTAGCCTAGATATGGATACCGGATGACATAGTCATTATGTATTTGATTAAGCCAAGTGGCAGAGGGGGAAATTGTGTAAAGTCAAAAATCTATTTTTGACATATGATTACTAGTGTAACACAGAACTAATGATTGCATAGGTGCATATTTTAAAGATTTAAAGAATTAAAGTGCATAATCAATCACAATAGTAAATACCTCAATATTTGAGTTTCTGTCCGTGTGTACCAGCAGTACGATCTCCAACTGGTGGTGCAGCTTTGTTGACTGATGTTTCAGCATTTTTACAGGATCCCAAAAATTCAGTTGAATCCACGTCGGTCTCTTTCTTAGTACTGCTGTTTGGAGCTATGGTTATTCTTGGCGGGTAACTAGCCTTAGTGTTGGAACAACTTGAGATACTTGTGCGGGCCTGCTTGTACTGTTTTTTGCCACGAAAAGATGGGGCAGGGATCCTTGAATTTTTTAGAAAACTGATTGGTTTAATAGTTTTCTCACTGATCTCGACCATCTTGCATTTAGACCTGTTGAGCTTAAAGTCTGCCCATGGGTCAGCCGCCAAATCCATTGCCATAGAGATAAAGACATTCCTCATTTCCAAGTATGACAAGTATGCCAGAATGCTCTTTTTGAAAGTACTCTTGAGAAGGCTAGTAAACGAGAACATCTGAGCAGCAGCAGACATATTTGGAAAAAGATCATCGAGGTTGTTAAACATGTACCAGATAGCATGGTCAAACCATGTCATGTTGTCTCTACATTTCTGCTTTTTGTCTTTGAAGTTTTTTCCGCGGTTTTCACAACCGCACTTCAGGTAAGGGCATAAGGTCCTCCACATTTTTTTCACATAGAAATCATCCCTCGTTTCAGTGGGGTAAGCCTGGTGTCCTTTTTGACTGATGTATATATATGGTTCCCTATTACATGTCTTATCAAAATATCTACAGTCAATTATCAATTTAATTCTGTCTTTTTTGACAAATTTGTCCATCTTTTCAGCAGCCACCTTGGTAGCTTCAATTTGGGCTGGTGTAATGCCTCCGAGAATAATCCAGGCCTCCCTACTGATAGGTGCTAGTGCCCCAAAATTTTTTGACCTCCAGATGCCCTGGTTATATAATAGTGCTTGATGTTCAACTTGTCTTTCTGGTATAATAGGAAAGAGAAGACAATTTTCAAGTGTAAAGTTGAATTCATCATTGTTAGGGTCCAGTCCAGTGCTATCCTTTTGCAATGCCTTTTTATCACTTTCTGACAGAAGAGAAGCTCCAAAAGGATCGTCCGTACCTTCTTCTTGTGCTAATAGAAGTGGGTCTACTTCTTCACCATCATCCAGAATTTTATTGGCTGCCTTGATTGCCAACAGTCCTTTGCTGAACATTGTCTTGCAAGTATCCTCCTCAATAGTCCAAGTATAGATTTTGTTGGGCAGAGATTTATATACCTCATCAATAATAGCCAAATATTCCTCGTCTTTGGCCTTGTTTATGACAGGAATTAGGTAAATCCATTCGCTACAGCCAAGGTGTGTGATGGCAGAGAAGTCTCCCTCTTTTCTCAAAGCCTCTTTCTCATGTATGTATTCGTGCACACGGTTATCTTTGATGCAGCATAAAAGAGTCTGAACAGCATTATTTGGACATTCCATCTTGCTCATAGCATATCCTAAATCCGATAATTCTTTGTTCCATGTGGGAGGTACAACAATGAACTGTTCTTCATCAAACATTTCCTGTAGTGTTCAGCACATATGAGTGTGTAGCATTGTGAGTAGAAATAGTTTGCATAATATAGGAAAGAAAGACAGAAACTAAATAGATACAGGCAACTCTGGTTAAACCAGAGAATTGAAGTATCTAAAAAAAACCCGGCTTAACCTAGAATCCTAGGTCAAGCATCGGCTTCAGTCAATCCTTCCACCGTATTATCAATCCAATCATTTGAAAGTACATTCAAATCTGGTGCCTGTGATCTATAAGTCTTTTCAGTCTTTTCCAAAACATATTACTATTTTTACAGAAACCCTTGTAATCTAAAAAACTTAAAGCCTAGAGGCCAAATGATCTTATCAGAAACCATTGAATCATTTACATTAAATAGATCTTGGAGTCTAAAGGCCAAGTGATCCTATCTGGAGCCATTGAACCACTATATTAAATAGTGTAGAAAGGCCTTTCGGCAAGGATTTAAGAGCTATTCTTAAAAGAAAATGCAATCTTTATATTCAGACACTAATAGTGATTCAAAATGTTTATTTCAATTGTTAGCCATAAAACATGGTAGGAACCTAAATGCCAATGATGTGTAGGTCTACTATACGCTTTTAACATTTATGAAGGGCACTCGATTAAACGGCAACGTCTTCCTGGACAAAACACATGACTACAAGACTGAAAATTATAACACAGATATTGTGTTGCAGTAGTCAAAATCGTGTGTAAGGAGTAGTATTAACCTGCAACATACGTTACACCTGCTGTTACCATTATTACTGTAGTACTCTGGAGAATATAACCTTTAGCAATCATAAAGACTATATGTAACAAAAACAGGAGGGGAATAAATATGTGGACAGTTTCAGTCCAATGCTTATTTATGCAGACTATGCATTAAGTAGTGTAGAGATGCTATCCAGCCAAGGTTTAAAAGATATTCCTAATAGACCATGCCATCCTTATAAACAGACTTAATTACTGAATCTGGTTGTATATTTCATTTGTTAGACACTTATCATGGTATGATATGTAGGTACATAACTGCCAATGATGTGCTTGGATTACTATGAGCATTTGACCCTTTAAAGAAACACGATTAAATAGCAAAACCCTCCAGGAAAATGATCATGACTATCAGACTTCATATTATAGCACATATGCTGTGTTGCAGCAACCAAAACAAAGTGTATGGAGTAGTTTTAGCTAGAATCATAAGCTACGCTATCAGCTATGATTATTACTGTAGTATTTTAAAGATACTAACTTTTGGCAAACTTAAAGTTCATATGTAACAAAACCAACAGGGGAAGCTATAGGTGGACTGTTTCAACCCAATGCTCTTTTATGCTCAACCTAAGATATCTCTTAACCAACAAGCTTTTAAAGAAAGAAGCACTTTGCAATCTTTAGAATTCCGTGGTCTATTAAACGAAGAAGCAGGCTACAATGTTTCAAAAACCTTAATAAGCATTACATCTTGCATGGTAGAAAAAACCAGAGCAGCAAATATGTATCAGTTGGTCATAAACCAGAATATATAAAAGGCCTTGTAACTTTCAAGGGGTGCTATCAGCCTATAGCACCAGCAAAATATTGCATATTTACCAGCTATGCACTGAACCGTCTAATCATTAAAAAACAGTAAAGTTAACCACCTGAGATTCAGAAGTTTTGAGATAGAAAAACCATAGTTATAGCTGTTGTCTCCATCATTTTTTTTCCTTTTAAGCTAAGTATGCAATCCAGTCCAGTCTCCAGAACACCATTATCTTCAAGCAAAACAGAAACAAAGAAAATACAATGGCAGGAGAAGCTCGGTACCTGCAGCCAAACAACATGACATTAGCATAATAATGGTAATGCATGAAGGGCCAAAAGGTACAATGAGACTTCTCGGTTTATCACCGTTCAGCCATTGTATCCTTTTGCCCTGCATGCTTGAAAGACAAGGTAGAAAAAGAGACTAGTATTTAAAGTAGTATTACAAAGGAAACTATTTCGAAATTCAGTAATGGCCAAAGCTTAAATATTAAAACCTGTACTATGGCATAGTATCTCAGGTCCTTAATCGATTATCTCAAGTGGATCTAATGAATCAGACTTTTTTCAGCAACCAAATCCTGATTTAAGGTTAAAACTTAAAGAAAATACCTGACATTCTTCTTGATCAGAAGAAATCTCATCTTCTTGTTGTGTTTTGGGGGATGGATAGCTCAACAAAGATAGTCATTATCCGCGAATATTATTGTGTATCTTCTTTGGATTCACCACTATGCTTTTTATTACCGCTAAGGGCCCTAGCTCCAAACGAATTTCTCTTCTGCCCCTTATATTCCTTATGATCAGCCATTGCTTTATTGTATTCAGCAAAATCAGAGTCTGATAGACAAGCAAGAAATTTCGCCTGTAAGAACTCCTCCCTCAGCGTCTCCTCGTCTGAACTAGAAGTGGGGGTTTTGGTCTGAATCTACGCTCCACATTTGAGCCAATTTGAAAAACCTAGGTTATCAATCCGAACCCTAAATTAGGGTGTGGAGGATCTTACCGGATCAGCATAAGAATGATAGTATGCCCTGCTCTACTGCACCAATTCGTGAGGAAAATCGCCATCGCCTTGCCAGGCCGATAATCCGGACAGTCAGCTTGCTTATAGGGTAGGATTTTTTCGTCAAACATCAGGGTAATCGAGCGTGGGAAATTTCATTTTTAGGTTAACCATATATTACAAAGGTAGAAATAAATGTTAATATAATTTTAAGTAGTTAGAACTGTCAAACTCGTGTTAGGTGAGAATTTTCATAATCCATTGTACAAGGTGTAAGGGGTCAGTCTAGTCTCCAGCTAGAAGATAAAGCTAGGATGTGAAGTGAACCCTAGCTTAAGTGTGCAAACGTTTACAAGAACATGAGTGAAAATAAACACTAGATCACCAATGGTATTTAGGATTTTTAGAAAAAGTACTCAACAAGTTACTATATGTGTATTCATCATAAGGCCAGTTTATGCATAAATACTGAAGTAGGGAGATACAGCTACCTAGTTGTATCTATATGACTTATGCTTTATCCATAAAGAAGTAACTATTTATTATGTGTATTCTAGATCAAGAGTCCTTAATCGATTATTGTGGTACCCTAGTATAACACGTAGATAAAACATCAATTTGGGCTCACTAGTGCACATCTTGAATGGTTATTTTGCCCCTGGTATTAGTTCAGAGACATGAAGCCCCTGCCCAGCCAGGAGCTTTAAACTGGAAAATGCTCCATCTATCTTATATGTATATAAAAAAAAAAAAAAAAAAAATATGAAGCCTGAGTAACTATAATATTATAGCATAATGTAACTTAATTACATACGCTTTAAAAGCATATTATTTAAAAATTTATTAAGCCATTGAAGACAGCAAGAGTATTATAGCAATTTTGAAGCACTCAAAATAGATAGCGACTTAAGATACGATATACATCTTCGTTGATTTGCCTATCAAACAGTCTGCAGAGGGCAGTTAGCCTATTTACTTGCGCACGTAAACCCAACCAACCAACCAACCATAATAACAACACATCAATGATTTTCATTTATTGGATTCTCTAGTACAGTAATGTTGGATCAACATCATGTTGACTTCAGGCATCGAAGAAATGTCATGTGGAATTGATGGATTGAGAGATTCTATAGTCTGCATGAACGTAAAGGAAAGAAATTGGTTAGATTGATATTAATTTAGAAAATAGAATTTTACTAGTGAAATAAAATTGAATCAATAAAAGCTTTTGACACTGATATGCTCTACAATAATGTTTTATTCACAAACCTTTAGTAACAAAATAAAATTGAATCAAATAAAAGCTTTAGACATTGATATGCTTGACAATAATGTTTTATTCACAAACCATTGCATGAAAGACAACAACATCAACGTTACTCTGCAGTAACAATTGGTGAGGTTCATAAAGAACTTAGTGACACTTTCTCACGGGTTGCCTGGCTTTGGTTTAACAAGTGAAGAGAATCGGCCAGTTTGGTGATGTGGAGTAGGTTTCTGTAACTTGATCGGTGAAGCGAGATCAAGGATAGAGGTTTTGAAGCAAGCTTGCTCTGTTAGCATTCCACGTGTTACTTCAGCTCAGACTATTTCTCTTTCACAATGAAACCATTGTTTATCAATCCATATTTGGATGCTCCATATGGCCACTGTTTGACTGATCTGCACGACTCAGAAAGCGGCATGGAATAATCCGCCTGTTGTGTGCACAAGAATCCATTTGTTGATTGAAGCTAAAGGCTGGTTACTATGAATAATCCAGCAGGCCAGGAATATCCAAGAAGTTGGAAGCAAACAGAGGGCCTAAAACTCTAAACTCTTTTAGAATCTGCAACAAATCTTAGAACAGACAAAGTGAAGGAAACAAAGGCGGGTTTTGCAGCATTGCATTGTAGAATCAGAAAACCAATATCTTGTAAAAAATACCATTATATTAACTGAAGAAACATTAAAAAAACAAATACCTTTGTAAATGTGAGCAAAAAATCCATCTCGTGATAACCTTCCATCAGCAAACATCCACTCCGGCAACAAGAATCTTAGAGGGCAAGTACACATGCACATGCGCATGCACATGCACATGCACATGCACAAGCAGAATACACATGCACATGTACATGCACACACGTGCACATGCACATGCACATGCACATGCACATGCACATGCACACACGTGCACATGCACGTGCACATGCACATGCATACACATGCGCAGTGTTCATGCACAAACATGCAGAGAAAGACAACAACCCTCGGATTGTTTCAGCCAACGAAAATTAACGGCCCATAAAGGGTGCACTCTAGAAATACTATTTAGTACACCTCAATGAATACAACAACGAAATCATAGAAAAACCATGTGAAAAAGCGTATAAAAAACAAAAAGTAACCCCCTGTTATTATGCTACATATTGATATCTCAAGTAGATCGTAAAACAAACCCCACCTGATAGAAGAATATTTGATGCCGTTTCCAAGATCTGGCATCCTCACTTGATCCGCCAATCCTCCCAGTGCAATCCTTCTTTGCCTTCATGCTCCAGGTTGCCTTCTCTTGCAAAAACCTTTACGTCTCCAATCTCCACTAAGCTCCAAAAATAACTCTTGCTTATATGCTCTCCATGTTGCATGCATGTTCTATCTTGCATGCATGTTCCATCTTGCATGCATGTTCTACCTTGCATGCATGTCAAGCATGCATATACGCACATGAGTACGTATACTGGCCCATCAAGTGGCCAGGATCGTTACACTCGGTTGGTGCGGGAAGTGATGCAGGCCTACAGGACAGACTTTAGAGTCACAGACGAGGCGCTGTTGGCAATGCAAGAGGCGGCTGAGGCAAAGATAGTGCAACATTTTGAGGATTCAACAGCTTGCACTGTTCACGCCAAGCGGGTAACCCTAATGCGGCAAGACATGAGTCTTGCGAGCCGTATAAAGGGAGAACACCCTTAGAACTTGTTTTGTAAATAATTAAAATTCTTGTAATATAGAGCAATTTTGTGTACCTTGATTACATAAACTTGATTAATTAGAGCAAACTAATAAGTTTTAGCTTTTATTTCAGTGAAATAGGACATTTGCAAGCCGAAAGACATGATGTCTCACAGCTCGCGCCTGGTCGCAAAACTAAAAGTTAGTTTTGAAGCGAGGCGCAAGCTGTGAGACCTCGCCCAAACTTGACCAAAACAGCTCCAAATCGACCAAATAAGGGGTCAATTCTGCCTGATTTGATGAGTTCATCATCCTTACATCCTTAGTTTACCCAAATTAGACACCTTTTGATCGAAATGAGACTGATGTCTCACAGCTCGCGCCTGGTCAAAGAACTAAAAGTTAGTTTTGAAGCGAGGCGCAAGCTGTGAGACCTCTTACCATTTCTTCACCAGGACTTGTCAAAATCACCTTCAACCTATTGCATAGCATCTTTTAGGTAATCTAGCCTTGTTCAAGCATCTCATCTAGTCCTCAAACTCCCATTTTGACCTCAGATAGTCTAGAATTACCCAATCCTAGGAAATTTTCAAGTCATCCAAAAATTAGGGTTTTCCCCTTTTCTATAAATAGACCCCTCATTTCTCAGATAGCACCCTACAAATCTGCTCCTACCCTTCTAGCCGATTTCTCAACTCCCTGAGGCGCTCTTGCAACCGTTTGTTACCCTCTGGCACATAATTAATCAATGGCAACCGATTTCCACAGATGGATACAAATACCGGTAGCTCATCTTCTTTGGTCGGCGTCGACCAAATCTTCCGGATCTTCGGGAAGGAGGTAGACGTCCAAGCAACCTTGCACGCGACCCCGGCTTATAGTAGAGTCTTGACTGAGTTCCAAGCTAGGGTAGAACCCGGTAGCTAGTGCAACTCCCCTTGTGTAGGCTATTTTGTTCCTAGACAATCCCTGCGGTGACATTAGGCGATGTCCCGAACATCGCCAAATACCTCACAAACAAAGGCGCACCGCGACACCTGAGCCAATGGTCCTAACATCCATGGGACCAAGTACTTCTCTTTCAACACCGCCACGGCAATCTTTCTCACCCACCGTCGCGAGAACACCGTGGGGAAACCTCCATTCCCCATGGGCGTGGACCCATTAGCCATAGCGGCGGAACAACGGCTCCTTACCGCGGTATGAACAGAGCACGAAGGGAAGAAAGAAGACTTCGGATGAACAGGATCGAGAAGAAGAGGAAGACTATGTTGAGCTTCGACCAGTGGAAGAAGCGGCGACAAGCAGAAAGCGAGGTGGCAAGACTTGAAAGAAGCCGGCGGACTCTCCAGTCGGCGCCACCCCTCGGGTTAGGCATCACAAGCCTAGCTCCCATTATTGTCAGAGGGTGAGGAGTTTCTGCTCCTAAGCGACATTCAAAACCTCCGGAGTCGTGCGGAAAAAGTACCGACCAAGAGTTGCTGCACCAACTCGAAGAATGGATTTGGGCGACTTCATGCGTCCGAGGAGAATCCGACTTCCCCTCCAAGTAAGGGAAGCCGACACTTACACGGGAGAGTTTACCTCCGACATCCAAGCCTACAGCAACATCATCGCACATTATGGAGGCGCGCACAAGGCGGAGAACAAGCTACCGACGGAGGAAGAGTTCCTTGCTCTTGAGGGAGCAGATGGGGATCCGCTGCGCGACCTCAAACATCCTAACGGCAAGCTGTCCGCAACACCTCCCGGGAGAGGATAGCGGGTCGACCTCGGGAGGGCTTCAGCAGCGGTCGAGAGACTACGAGGAGCTCACCCGCGGTGGAGGTTGATGACTTGGCGGAAGGCGGATACGTGAGCTGGATACCGAGTGGCGAGGGACCCGTCTCCGCAACGGCAATTGTGCCCACGGTATTACACCGCTGGCGATGGATGGAAGAATAGCGGTAATTCACCGCAAGTTCACCCCGGAGCGAGGAAGGGTATAGTGCTGATTACTCGGGGATTGGGGCATACGCGGTTGCCCCTTAATACCGAAGTATGCAATCACGGTGAAGAGAGCGGTAGCACTCGGCGTCTTCGACCGCCATACCTTACGGCGGCGGGCAAGGCGGCGGTGGCGGCGGCTTATACCTCCCACGCCCAGAATAGAAGACTTGGCAAGAGCATTACGGGGTGGATCTCCAGCCAATGTCCTTAGGAACTTGGGCCATTCGGTTAGGAACGGCCAAGTGAAAAAGTTCCTGGAGGATAATCCATCTTACCGGCGGCAGCAGGAATGATTAGCAGTAGTTGTAATTTTTGTATTAGCGTAATATAAAATATAAATATAATATTCTTTTGCACTATAAATGTTTTGTTGATATATTTTGTGTCCCCCAACCATGCCAACAAACATAAATAATGCAAGAAAACAAGGAAAACTAACCATATAGCTATGAACCACTTGTGTATGCAGCTAGAGGCCTAAGCGCAGGAGAACGACAACTGCGGGAACTTATAGAGGAACAGAGTCCGCCCAGGCCACGCCCGGCAAGGAACCTGCTTGAAGAATTTGGACAAATGACCCCAGAAGAAGAAATATCGCAAATGAGGACGGACCTCGAACAGATAAAGGCTTTGCTAGCCGCATGCTGGCGGGAGCGAGGTTCGGTTGGGTAACGCCAAGAATACCCGCAAGCATCACCGGAGAACAGGTAGAGACAAGAAGAGGAACAAGAGAGGAAGGTCCCCGGCTGGACTCCTCCGGCTCAAGCTCGGTCGGGACTCAGGTCGAGGAAGAAGAAGAAGGGGAACCAAGTCCGGAAAGCGCACGAAAGGCGAGGAACACCGGACCGGACGACAAAGGGACACAAGAACCTCGACTACCGGGAAGAAAGTAGACTCTGCATTGGGAAATGTTTGGAAGGCCGGTGAAGCTCGAGCAATTCTCGGGCGAGAACAGGTCGCATGGAGGCGAGGGCTTGGCTTGACGAGATGGCGAATCTGGCAATGCCTATGGTATGAAGGATAAGGATAAAGGCGGGGTGGCAACAAATAACCTTTGAAGGGGCAATGCGCATTTGGTGGAAGGGCTATGCCAAGGCTCATGGCTTAAGCAAGGATGCTTTGCGAGGTTCAAGAAGTTTGCTAAAGCCTTCAAAAAGCCATTACGTTCCAAGAGAGCACAAATCCAAAGATGATGCAAATAGTTCTACAAAGTTGCGGCAAGGCAACAAGTCGATCTGAAATATCTGAGAGGAATTTATGAGGCTAAAATTTGTATGTGCCAAAGTTAGGTGAAGCATGCAAAGGGAAAGCTACATTGAAGGTCCGAATGAGGAAATCCAAGCTTGTAAGAGCAATAAACCCTAGAACAATGATCGAAGCGGAGTCCAAGGCAATAAGCTTGCAAGGAACAGGAACTTCGAGAATAGCGGGCAAAGGCAGCCAGATTACCAAGATAAAGGCAAAGCAAAGGCGAGGCGGTTTTAGCCCGAGGACAGCCGGCTCGGGACCAGCTAGAGCCCCATATAGTGGCAATCAAGGGAAGCGGCGGGGAGAAGAAGCGGTGTCTTTCAAAGACAAACAGGGAAGGGTCAAACTACTCCAAAGCGGTCACGATCCTTTACGCGAGCCATGCCCAAGGAAAAGAGACGAGGAGTGCATAGAAAAGCGGCTTTGCTTCAGTGTTTTCCAGCCGGGCCATAGGGCCGTGAACCGCCCATATGTCATGAGTGCAAATGCTAGCGAGTTTGGGAGATTGGGACACTCGTCCGAAGACGGCGGCGGCGAGGAGGCCCGCGACTACATTGAGGGTGAGTGTCATATCTTTGCGCAATAGATCTGAGCAAAGCGAGAGCCGATTATAAAGTAATTTCCACGATGGGAAAGGCCAAGGCCAAGTCATTTATAGTCCCGATAGATTCGGGAAGTAGCCATAACTTTGCATCCCCGAATGGTTCAAATGTTGAAGTTGAAACCATTAAAGTCAAAGCCAAGGCCGTTGTCTTAGCAAGTGGAGCGATAAAGGCGGGGGAGGGTAAAAAGAATCAACTTTGACATCGACTTGCCAGGATTAAGATCCGGATGGGGGCGAGAGATAATGGGCATCGGCAAATCTGACTTGATAATAGGTATGGAGTACCTTGGACCAGCAGGGGCCATTATTGATTGTGGAAAGCGGAAGGTGACCTTCCCAAAGACCCGACGGCAAGATCATTGAGATAACAGTAAAGAAGTTGTTCCCATCATGCGGTGTATGTCTTCTAAACGGTACATTCAAGTGCATCAAGAGTGAGCAAGTGGCATACATCTTCAAGCTTGAGATTAGTGAGCCGGAATTGGAAGGAAGCAAAGAAGACAAGATGCTCGGCAAGTTGCTTAGAAGCAAATAGCTAAGTTGATCACGGAGTTCCACGATCTCTTTCCGGGATGAGATCAAGCGGCTCCCTCCTTATAGGGGGAGTCGAGTGCGAGATAGCACTTTCGAACCAGGAACAAAACCAACAAGCAAGGCTCCATATAGAATGACAACGCAAGAGTTGTCGGAGCTGAAGAAGCGATTCGCGGGGAGCTGCTTTCGACCTAGGTTTCATTAGACCTAGTGTCTCCGTTTGGAGGCGCCCATTCTTTTTGTCAAAAAGAAGGATGGATCTTTGAGGATGTGCATAGACTATAGACAGTTGAATAAGCACACCATTAAGAACAAGTATGCGCTTCAAGATCGGGGCGACTTGATGGATCAGCTTCAAGGAGCAAAGATCTTCTCAAAAATCGACTTAAGGTCGGGTTATCATCGACACGGATAAAGGAGGAAGATATCCACAAGACCGCCTTCAGGACGTGGTATGGGCATTATGAGTTCACGGTAATGCCTTTCGGCTTATCAAATGCCCCCCCGTTCATGAGGCTCATGAACGATATCTTCGAGGAGTTCTGGACACCTTTGTGATTGTTTTCTTTGATGACATTTTGGTGTATAGCAGATCCCTTGAAGAGCACGTGCAACACTTGAGAAGAGTGCTAGAGAAGTTGAAGAACCGGTTATGCGCCAAGTTGTCGAGCGCCACCGCCGCAATGAGAAGGTGGAATACCTTGGTCATGTGATCTCGGCGAGAAGGCATCTCGGCGGATCCCGCCAAGATTGAAGCGATGATTCAAAGGGTCGGCCGAAGAATGTGCACGAGGTCAGAAGTTTTCTCGGGCTAGCGGTACTACGGGAAGTTAAGTGAAGAACTTTGCTAAGATAGCAGCCCGCTAACGCATCTGGACGAAGGCGGAGAAGGTGAAAGATTGGGTAGAGCATTGGCACAAGAAAGCCCAAAAGGGGTTTGAATTGTTGAAAGAAGCTCGGCGACAGCCCCTTGCCTTGACCTTGCCGGACCCGGAGAAAGATAAGCTTGTAGCAACAGATCACGAGTAAGATAGCTACAGTGTCGGTGCTTATGCAAGAAGAGCGTGTGGTAGCGTATGATTCCGGGAAGATGAACGACGCCGAGAGCCGCTACCCAACGCCGATCGAGAATTGCTTGCGGTTTGTCGGGGCATTAAGAATATGGAGGCACTATCTCTTGGGAAGGAAGTTCCAATTGGATCACCACCATCGAGCCTCCGGTATGTATTCACGCAACCACACCTCAATGCGAGGCGTGGATGGATGGAGTTCCTCGAAGAATATGACTTTGATATAGTCTACAAGCGGGGAAGCTCAATGTGGTAGCAGATCGCTTTCAAGGCATCCCCGACAACTAGAGTGCATTGCAACGCAATTTCGACGCTCTCAAATGACTTTGGTAAGAAGATTGAAGAGTCCTTGCCAATGGATGTAGATTTCAGAGAAGTATGGGCAAGCCTCTCCGGGGAGGCTAGAAACGGACAAAGAGCGGGAAGCCTTCAAGCATTTTAAGAAGGAGGGCAACCTATTATATCATAAGGACAAGTTGTGCGTGCGGGAGGCATCGGGGTAAGGAAATTGATACTCCACGACACGCAACAGCCCAATAGCTGGCATGCGGGATTCATGAAAACATATTTCAAAGTACGCAGTAGCTATTATTGGCCAGAATGAAGAAGCGGTAGCTCGCTACATCAAGGAATGTCGACTATGCCCGAGAAACGGGCGAAGCAACTCCGAATTCGGGGGCACTAGAGCCATTAGCGGTGCCAAATGCCAAATGGGAGGTAATCGGCATGGATTTCATCCGCAGGGACTCCCAAGGACAGCAAGAGGCAAGGATGCCTTGATGGTAGTGGTCGACAAGTTGTCGAAGATGGCACATTTTGTGCCTTGCGGGACCACAATCAAACTATGGATACGACAAAAGCTCTTCACCAAAGAGATCTTGTGCTTCATGGCATGCCAAGGGAGATTATCTTGACGAGGGGACCCGAAGTTCATGAGTGCCTTTTGGCAAGACCTCTTTCGCGGCGATTCAGACAAAGCTATCCATGAGCACGCGTATCATCCTCGAGACGGATGGCGGGCGGAGCGGACCAACGGGATCTTAGAAGACATGCTACGGAACTATATGCGGAATAAGCAAAGTATGTGGGAAGAATTTATTCACTTGGTGGAGTTTGCATACAATAGCACCAAGCGGGAATCGTCCCAAATGTCGCCATTTATGATCAATTATGGCTATCGATTACTGACTCAGGACACTTGGCACAACCCCGTGTCAAAGTAGAAGTTTCGCAGCCAGATGTTGGCCGATATGCAGCACTGGGAAGAAGTTCGAGGTTATCTGTTAGCAGCAAGAAGTCGTCGAAAGAGCATCGCCGACAAGCATCGAACAGTCAGAGAGTTCAAAGTGGGAGATGATGTATGGCTCAAGATAAAGGTGAAGCAGGCGAAGCTCAGGATCGGCAATTGCAAGAAGCTTGCTCCAAGGTGGGCTGCACCTTTCAGAATAATCAAGAGAGTAGGTAACCAATCCTACAAGTTGGATTTGCCAGCACACCTAAAGATTCATAAGGTCTTCCACGTGAGTTTGTTGAAGAAGCATACTCCAAATCCAGACGAAGTCTTGGACACGCCAACGTTGTTGGAAATGACAGAGGAGCAGCTGGAAATAGTTCCAGAAATGATTCTTGATAAAGCTTTCAAGAAGACAAGGAGGTCGGAGTTCCTCCAATACTTGGTCAAGTGGAAACACTTGCCAGTGGAAGACGCGACGTGGGTACTTAAGAAGGATTTAGTAAAGCAGTACCCACAGTTTATGGAGCAATGGGACGGCAAGGTCATCTCCGAAGAAATCGGCTCAGGCATGTCGATTTGTGTAGGTTAATTCTTGTATAGATTAATCTACGCATGCAACCTATGCTTGGTATGGGTCGCATGCGTTGTTACCGATGATGAGACCACTACGGTGATCTCTAGGGCGTGGTGTAATGTCAATGTAGGCATGACCGCATTTCCGCTGGGGCGAGTGGAAGGTAGATTAGAAAGTCTACTTCTGTCCCACGGAAGTAGACGACCTCGAGAGAAAGGAGGTCATTAAGGAATGCATTGATAGGGAAAGCACCTTTAGCCCCATATATGCTTTGATAGGAGGAATCTATCCTTCACGCCCCCCACGCGAGAAGGATATCCTCCACGCTGGGCAACTAGAGGTGTAGGCATGAGCGGCATATAGGCATATAGGCGCTGTCTCCACGGCCATTATGGAAGATTCATCCTCTTCCTACGCCGGGAGATTAGCCATGCATTCATGTAGATAGGTGGGGTGGTCACCATATAACCAAAATTTATTAAATAATTAAAATGGTACTAACGTAGTGTCGACCTGCAGGCCAGTAGAGCGCTCCGGAGGGCAAGGAGGTCGAGCTACGAAGACTTGCAACACAAATTTTGTTGGAATGTGTTGCAAGGAACGAAGAGTACCTCGGACATTAATTATAGATATAAAATGTTGAAATTTTGTATAACTTAAGATAGTCAATAACTGTTAATGGTGTTATGAATTGATAAGTATTCCATAGTATAATGACGTAATAATGTTCTAAAAATATTGCCTTAGGGTAATCTTGATAAATGTATAAGTATTATATTGTAGGCATCACGTTGAATGCAGGTTGCAGATTAGGAAGATCCCAAGGTGGGGAGACCCACGATGCTGCGGACAGCATCATTTCAAGGTGGGGAGAATGTGACGTTCCAGCACAGTATACGGTCCCAGGACGTATACTGTACTGCCCCGTCACGCGTACACGCCACTCCGACCGACGTGTACGCCAACGGATAGCCAGGTAAGTAGCCCTAGGGGCAACTTGCTAGGAGTGTTCATATATTATTAATGTGCACATGTGCACATTAATGTGGGCACACCTTTCCATGTTGGCATATTTTTGCCACCTAGCCATTAAAGGCAAGTGGGGCCTTTTCAATTATCCCACATGCCAAAATGGGTAATTGAAAACCCTAGCCTAAACCCCATGTCTATTTAGGGTAGGAAAACCCTAGCTTGCTAGTTTTTCGTCCTTAAGGTTTTAGAGCTCAGTTTTGGCTGCCCCAGGAGCCAAAACCGACTCCCAGACGCTGCCCAAGCGAATTGCGCTATCAGTTCCCCTGAATTCGATCAGCTCGGCAGGATGGTTGAACTCAGGTCAGGAGGAGCCACTCAAGGATCAGGTATTTGGTCAATTTAATAGCTTAAACCGTCTTCTAGTCATAGAATCAGTAGGTTTAGACTATTAAATTGCCCATAGCAGCTATCTAGATCTTAGATCTTGGACACTAACTAAAGAACCTAACTCTATGATTAGATCTAGTTCTTTAGTTCTTCTGTGATGTATTTGGATGATGTATCTCTGTGAACTCCTTGTATTGGGAAGGGGGGTAGAGGCCCTAAAGCTTGTAGTTGATGCTCCTAGAGTAGCCTCTCTAGCACACTGTAGATTCGGCCTGTGTACAAGAGCCACACCTGGTTGTGGGTGAAGGGGCCAGACTGGCTGAGAAGGAGGTTCATGTTCTGACTCTTGAACGATCCCTCTGGTGTGTAAAGCCTACCAGGGATCATTGTGACTAGGCCTAATGGCTTACCACTGAGTGCGGGTAAGGCATGGGCTCGACACCCGTGAGGTGGTGTACACTTTCCAGTGGGTTCAGTCGAATATGGGCAGTGGCCCTCTAGTCACCTTGAGTCAGCATGTAGATCTCTGGAGGGAGTGATCCCTACCTGCCCCATCGGAACTGGGATGATGACCCCAGGAATAGCCCTTCTGGCTATGCATCCGGCGGGCTACAGTCAGGTCCCGACACTTTTCAGCCTACTCTGCAAAGTGTGCACAGGAGGGGCGGATGGAGTGGACAACCCTATGCCATGTTCTTATGCCAGCCAAATCCATTGCCATGAATTCTGTCTGCAATGAACTCTGGAGACCCAAGCCGTCAGTCATCCCCTTGAGTCTGAGCCTTGGGTAGGATTCCCTATGTGATGTGCTGACCATTGTCTATGCAGATGTTGATATACCACCCTTCTGGGTGGATGGAGGATTATGTTGAGTACTGACATGTATGTTTACGCTTCCGCAGCTAGGTAGGCCCTGAGGGAGACAGGGTAGAATGACACCTTCACTCTTCCCACTGGGACTCGTTACGGGTGCAGTGATACGTGGAGGGCCCTGTATCAGCATGGAGCTGGTGTGGGGGAAGAACTCCTGTTTGTATACGGTGAGAGCACCGTATACGAGTAGGGGACGTCACAAGATCCACATAATATTTTAAAAAGAAAACATCCTCATAATATCCTCCTGGTAAATGCTGATAAGATGCCTGGTAGCTGCTGAAAGACTGCTAAATTCTAGAAAGTCTTGCCTTTTTGAAAGCAAGATAATTTTCCTCCAGTGTACCACTTGGAAGGAATTCTTCTTCAGAGTCTGCTCCTTTATCCTGTGATAAATCTGCTTCTTTATCCTGTGATAAATCTGCTCCTTTATCCTCTTCAGCATCATAGTTCTTCACATCTCCAGCATCTTGATCTTCTATAGGCTCCAACCTTGCATCTTCAACAGCAGCTTTCACAGCAATGGTAGACACATTTCCTGCAACAAGAATTCAATATTAACTACAACTAAATTGAACATGGACTACTATTCAAATTCTCGCTTAGACTTACCATTTTTCTTCAGTGCTCCAGGCTTGTTTCTTGCAAGGGTCTTCTTGTCTGCAGGTTGTCCAGTGCTGCCAGGGGTCTTCTTGTCTGCAAGATTAATTTAAAATTAATGTAACTTAAAGAGAAGTTACAGTACTAAAACTAAATGTGTACCTTTTATGGGAGATATGTGAGCAAATTTAACAGGACTCAGCTTGTCAATATCTATAACTGTTCAAATAGAATTGAAGTTAGCACAAAACAAAAGCATTACAAGATACTTACAGATACTTCACAAGCACATTGAACTTCAGATACTTACTTGCAACAGGTTTCGAGTCTTTCTTTGTGCTGGCCCTTGTCTGCCTTTTCTTAATTTTTGCAGTCCTTTCTACCTTAAATTCAGCACTTGCAGGTTTATTGTACAAAGTGGTGCTGCTATCAACTTCATCCTTCTGCTTCTTATCTTCATCACTGTTTGCATTTTCAGTTTCTTCTTCATCTTCATAGTTAGAGTCCTTTTCAATCACAACACTGAATTCTTTGAATCCCAGTTCCTGCAAAATATTGCTTGGGACTTCCTCTCCACAAAAGGGAACCACACAGTGCATAGTTTTCAGCACAGTTAAAAAGCAAAACACATGGTACTTATGTCCACATTGGTTTATTTTAACAAACATGTCATATTCTTGAGGAAAACAAAGGCCACATGCCTGACATACATCAGTAGTTAGCAAAGGCAAAGAATACACACCCATACCCAACTCCATCCGAGATTTGGTGCTTTCACTATCTTGCTGCATGGCTGAAATATGCTTAGCCTTTGCATGCCACATAGCCATTGATTCCTCATAGGTATCTATTTCATCCTTCAGCAAATAAATTTCTTCACGAATGTCTTCTTCACCTTTAGAATCTATTTTCAGAAGTGCTGACTCCAAAAGCTCTCTCATAACTACTTCATCATTCTTTAGTTTTGCAATAGCATCAACTTCTTCTGGAAAATCACGTTCAAGGTCTTCTCTGGACTTCTGCTTGGCCTATATATTTTCATATATAGCTTTGCAAGCTATGTCTGCTCCAGCAACAGCACCTTCTTTCCTCAACAAAGACTCTTGTTTTGATAATAGCAACTCCTCTGCATCTCTCTTCATCTCAGCAAGCTTACCCAAGTGATCCAAAACAGCGTTGCTATTCAAACAGTAGCTGCTGGTCTCTCCCTTAGAAATCTGGCGCTCAGATGTTCGATAAGCTTCTGCAGCAAAACTAGCCCAGTTCACTTTCAATTGCCCAGGGTTTGACAAAGCTCGTTGGGTATTACTCCAAGCAAAAGCTCGAGCAAAGGTTACCCTAACCTCATTGTTGGTAGGCTTGCTTTTCTGATAAATCCTTTCCAGCAGGTCATGCAGCACAGTGGCGAACCGGGGCCTAACAAATTTTAAATTTATCTTTCCTTTCCGAAGTGGGCACTGCCAGACTTCAAGAAAATCACGGTCGGAAATATCCCTTGCCTTCAAATCCTTTGGCTTCTTCCCTTCATTACAAAAACCTCTGTTTGTGTGAAATTCATACTCAGTTCTTGCGAAAAGCAGTTCCTGATAACATCAAACAATGTTTTTTTAGTTCAGTATCAGTAGATAAACAAAAAAGCATGAGAAATAGAGGGATTTTTACCTCGCCGGACTTCAGCGCCATAGCTAGATACTGGAATTCCTAAGAGTAGCAGAATGAACCGAACTTCCCAACCCAATTACACTTTCAATCAAGCTTCAAAATCGAAATGATCACGATTCAAAAATCCCTAGCCGCACCTAATCAATTCTGCCTGCGAAAACTTTTCGTGCGCAGGCCTGCACACCCTGCAAAAATGATGAAGGGCGTCCTTCAAGAATGATGAAGACCGTCCTTCACGTCACGAGAAAAAGCTGAAAATAGGTGCTGAGCCGGTGCTGTAGCGTCGCGAAATTGGGTAGGTCAATAAAAAAAGCACCCACCCTTAAAAAATTGTGAAGATGTTGTCAACTTTCTCAATTCCTATTTCAGCTGCAAACAAACTTCAAAGGACTGCAAACAAACTTCAAAGGACTGCAACATACAAAGGTATTAGTTTTATTCCATAGTGTTGAGTCATTTAATATTGAAATTATTTCTTACACCCACAACCGTTTATTTTATGTTCTTCTGGCTTGTTAAGTTGGGTGATGTGAACAGAGATTTTCCATATGAATGTGATACTTTAGCAGGTACAAAAAAGATTCACACAATTAGGCCTTACTGCCAAGACATGCCAACTGAAATGGCACATAGGCATCTATCATGCTTTTGCAGATTTTGTTGGAGAGAATTATGGTCTAAATGTAGACATGCATCTCGGCTTGGAGATTATTCATTGTCAACCCTGATTCCTATGGCTTTTGAGCAGGAATCACCCATCCACCATGTACAGTATGAGGGGGACAATCAATGGAAAGCAGAAATGGTTGAAGTAGGTGATAACTTTGTTGTGAATGCAGAGGAAGGAAATGATGAGAATGTGGATTTCTGGATAATCAAGTGCACTGAACCTAAACACTTGTCCAGCATGCATTTAAGGACTATTGGGGCTTTAAGTTCAACAGGCAGGAGGTTGTCTTATCAGGTAAATATTACAAGTTCATCGGAGATGGTAAGTATGAGCTGTTAGACAATATGCCTGATGTAACTTGCTATACACACCTTGTAGTTTGTGCAAAGGTTGAATTGCAGGCTGCACATGGTGAGAAGGGTGTGTTCTGCCTCTCAGACGATGTACATGAGCAGATTATTGAGTATTTGCCTCCTCCCTCATCCGAGGCACTCGCTGCCAGCCCCAGTACAGAGGAGAATCCATGCATAAATGTTAATATAACATTGTAAACTTGGGCATGTAACAGCCTTGTAAACTTGGGCATGTAACCTGTTCATATGTTGTTTCAGACATTTTCTTCCATCAGTAGTAACAGAACCATATTGTAATTGTAACCATATTGTCAACAAAACTCAAAGTGTTTTAATATCAAGTGAATCTGGTTGATCAAGTGTCTTTTTTCTATTGTTTTTCTTGTTGGGTGCCCGGATTGTCAACTGCCTGTATGGAACAGCTGTATGAATTGAACAAGTGTTTAAGTAATGAAATTTTACAAGTAAACAAGTCCACTATTTCCTATCATCTTTGATCACTTGTATAATGTTTAAGTGTGTTGGTAGTTAATGTTTAAGTGTCTTCATCATTTCATGAAGTGAAATAACTTGTGTTTTTCTATTGAGTTCAATAACTTGTGTTTTTGACTTGTGTTCAATTGTGTTCAATAACTTGTATTATTTCGAGTTCAATAACTTGTATTATTTCGAGTTCAATAACTTGTGTTTGAGTTCAATAACTTGTATTATTTCGAGTTCAATAACTTGTGTTTTTGTATTGAGTTCAATAAGTTGTGTGTTTCTATTGTCTTCTTTGTGTTTGTGTTTATGTAAAGTTTTAATTGCATTTTCAAATATTCCATATTCAAGTATTGCTAGCTCTCTCAAAGCTTCAGTACAATTAACCTGTTGCAAACCACATTTTCATGAAGAAGACTGCAAACCACATATTCATGCAAAAAATGCCACAAGTTTGACAACCATAAATATTTCATTCATTTGAAAGGCATTTACATTGTGAGAGGTTCAAATTTGCTGCCTTTACAAAATAGGCAGTGCAAAAACATTGACATCGTGTCAATGGTTTGACATTCATCCTGTACAAAATAAACATTGTAGTTCATGTCATTTGAAAAGGGATCTTCACTCTGCATAATAGTAACATGAAACTGAATTAACATACAAAGTTACAAACCTGGCAAGTTGCAAATATCAATAAGTTACAAACCTGGCAAGTGTAAAGAGATCTTCTTATGTTTAACAAATTGTTCCAGTGTCATGGCGTCTTCATCACTGTCATCATCACGAGCATCAGCATCTTTGGCAGCAGCAGATGGAATTGAAGATACTGCAACTTGGACAGGAACAGGTAGAGATGGAATTGGAGGTGCTTGAGCTGAAGAGGCTTCAACTAATGGTATTACAACTTCGAGAGGAACATGAGGAGATTCAAATGAAGGAGCCTGCACTATAGGAACATTGGCTTCCACCTGTGCTGAAAATGAAGGTGCTGGAACTAGAGGTGCTTGTAGTTCTGTGGGCTTCAAAAGGTCTTTGGAACTAGAGGTGCTTTGCGATTCTGTGGGCTTGAAGGTGCTTTGCAATTACAGGGGAGCTTCAAAAGGTCTTTGGAACTAGAGGTGCCGCAGATTCACTGGGGGCTTCAAAAGGTGTCTTTGTAGTTATATAGGGGCATCAAAGAATTGAAGGTTGTATAGCAAAGATTATAGATCTTCTTTGGTTCAAACCACAAATTTGCAATCTGGCTAGAGTTGAAGGACTCAGCTTGGTTGCTTAAAGTATCATCTAACAACAGAAAATGATAATTAGTATCTGCAATTTAGTAACACATCATTCTTTGAAATGAAATGTAGCACATGTATACCTGAGGGAGCATCCTGTTGTAGGTTCTTCAAAGAATCCTTTGGTGTATTCTCCCCACATTTTTTCTTGGTAACCTCTGGCTGCTTACCTTTGGGTCCAGCCTTCTTTGTACTCTTTGGCTTATCTGTAAGGTAAGTAAGTTAAAAATACAAACATGAATGACATTATTTTTTAACTAGTATATGCACTCACCAGAAACTGCAGGTATATGCTCACGTGCATTCCATTTCCTAGGTCTACCTTTACGAACATTAGGGAGTTTCTTTTGTCCACCTTCTTCTGCAATTGGTAAGGATTCTATTACTATTGGTGCAGGTTCAGCCTCAGAAATCCCTGGACATGTTTGATCCTGAGCAGGTACAATATTATGTTCTTCTCCCTTCCTTTTCCTCTTGGCAGCAACTGCAAAAAACACAAGGCTGTAAGATTTATAAACTGCAATTAATAAAGACATTTATCTACATACTAACCTTTCTTGGGTGATGTCATAGACCTTGTCACACGTCTCTTCACCTTCACAGGTTCAGGTTCAGAGACTTGATCTTCCTCCATGTCTTCATCATCTTCTTCATGAGCAACATGTTCTTCCTTACACTTGTTGGTAGGTAAGGAATCCAGGTAACCAAGCTCAACATATAATTCTGTAGGCACTTCACTCTTGCAAACTATGCAAAGAAGGTTCTCCATACAAACTTGGAAACAAAACAAGTGATACTTGTGTCCACATTTTAATTCAACACTAAATGTATAATCTGGATTGAATTCAAACCCACATACTTGACAACCAGAAACAAGATTAATCACTGTCAACTTACCAGAACTCGGTCTAATAATGCTTCTGCTAGCATAGTGCTCACGTAGGTGCTGCAAATGTTTAGCCTTCTCTTTATATTCAGAAAAATCCAACATTCTGGCCTGCAAGGCATTGTTCAAACCTGATAACTTCTCCTCCATTGGTTGTCAGCCTGTTTTTTCCTTTTTAAAATTGTGAGCAAAGACAACCCAAGCTTAGATTCATCATCACAAAGCTTAGCAATACCAATATCCTCATCTGGAAAGTCTTCAACCATAAGCTGAATATCACGTTTAACAATTTTAATACTCTTGGAAACAGAGGTTGCAGCCTCATCAAAACCTGCAAGCAAGCCCTCATTTCTAATTTTCTCAATTTCAACCTCTTTGATTTGTTTAGCTTTTGAGACTTGATGGAATCTTCAAAAGCTAAATATTCAGCTTCTAAATAAGAGACACCCATATTAATATTCTCCAAAGTAGTGTCTACTTGATCTGTTTTATGCCTTTTGTTTCTATTTGAAATCTCAATTCTTTCAAAAGCAAAGGTAGCCCAATCCAACAAATACTTACTTGGGTTCGATTCAGCTCTTCTAGTGTGCTGCCAAGCGAATGCACGGGCAAAAATAGTTCTGGCCTCATTGTTTTTCAAACCATCTTGATAAACCCTGTTAATTAAATCCTTGAGACGATGTTCAAACTCTGGCCTAATTGCTGATACTTTTATCTTGTTGTCTTTCTTCACTTCCACAGTCCAAACTGTCAAGAAATCACCCCTGGTGCAAACTGCCCAAGTTATAGTGCTTGGATCCTTGCCCTCATTGCACAAGCCACGATATTCTACAAACTGCTGGACTGTGTAAGCTTTCCTCATCTGCAAAGCAAGCATCAGAAAAGTTAGGCGATTCAAATTAAAAAAAGAACAAAACAAATAAGTCTTGAATCTTCAATCTTTCTTAACTTCAAAGACAAACAGAAAAATCAGAAAGGATGACACAGAGACATGGATTTTTACCTCTTGTATGGTAGGCGGCTTGCTTGGTTCTTTGCCGAGACGCCGATCTTCAAATAAAACCTCTACAGGGTTTGTACCCAGCGGCAACATCAGAGCAGGCATGGCAATTATGATAAAGTACCCGGTGATTCATTGGCGAAAGAAAAGATCATAGCTCGGCCTCAAATCATAGCATGAAATCATAGGTCCGGGCTTCCACAGAAAAAATGTGCGCCAAAAGGATTTTAGAGTAAAGCAAAACGCAATTGAAAAAAAAAAAAAAAGAGGGAAAAAACTTCTTTAGGGGGGTGCTGAAGGGGTGCTTGCCATGCGCATTTTTGCCCCCCAATATTGTGCTTAGACCCCATTGTTAACTAGTAATGGTGCCCAGCGTTGCTGGGCATAGTTTGGAAGCATGTAAATGTTTGGCCGTAATGCAAAAAACATGTAGTAATAACGATGCCTAGCATTGTTGGGCTTTTACTTGGAAACATGTAGACAATTCGCATGCATGCACCTACCATCAACATTGGACAAACCTAAAAGTGCAGTGAACCTAAACCTTAAGCCTAACATGCAATCTTGGCCATCTTCGGGCGTCAAATTTCGACCATTGGATCACTTTTCTTTTAAGTTCTGTCATTCTAAGAAAATAAGGTATGGAAGATGCGCCATGATCATATAGGAGATAGCAATTGCATGTTGAGGTATGCATAGGTTGTGTGTCTCAATATTGACTTTTGATTTTGTCATAGGGGCATGCGTCAATGCCTATAGGGCAGGCAGTTGTCTACGTTCAATACAGAAGGAATAATTGCATATATCAACCACTAAAAGATGTCTTCTTGCATTTTAAGTCGATTTTTAATTATTCTTATGTTACATAAAATTGCCTAGGGCACTCCATTGCATTGGCTAAGAATTGATGGGCCATTGCATTAGCTAGAAATTACTGGTGAACTTTAAAAATTTCATAACATATTCATAAAAATGTCACACGTCTATGATAAAGCTGTGCACTCCACGTGGTTGATTAAGTATAGTGTTGACATTGCATTGGCTAGAAATTAAAGGTGAACTTTGGATGTTTTGTAACACATTCATAAAAATGTGGCATGTCTATAGAATATGACATTTATGATTATCTAAAATGGGCTTACATATCTTCACCAACATCTATGAAGTAACAAACTCAAGTTGATTGAATTCCAGCATGTTGTTTATGTTTCGAAAACCCCTTAGTTCTTATGCTTATTCTTGTGCTTTGAATGGCAAAAAGAGCTCTGCTATAGATACCTAAACGACCATGGTTGATCCATTTTGGTCATCAATATCTCTTAGTAAACATCATCATCAATTCTGTTGTTTGCATAAACAATGACTGCACAATGCAAACCCCATTGCAGCTACTATACAAAATAATTACCCTGTCATTACTTAGACCATCAGGAAAAATTAAAATAAAATCTAAAAGCTAGAGATGTCATAACTATACAGATCTTTATGAAAAATACAGGTCTTACAAATGTTCTTAAGATATATCTACAATTAGACAAAAATCAATTTGTAACAAACTGGCTAGAACAAATATGTGTAGTATATATGCAACGGCTTGAAGCAGTGACTTTCATGCCACAGTGTTAATTGATTTCTCATATAGAACATATTCTTCAAATGTGGGAATGCAGATTAATCACTATTAAAGCTATGAACTAAAAGTCTATAAACAGAGCACAATATGAAGTTATTTGCAAATTTGAAAGATGGAGAGTCTATTATGAAGGGTAAAGCTTTTCTGACAGCAAAATAATGCCTCAGTTTTAGAGTTTCCATAAGAGAGGATCGAGACAACTTCACTACGGAATTTGGGACTGATTACTATGTATAAAGAATCAAAGGAAAAAAGAAATGCCAAATTGCCAAGTGCCAATTTGCTTATATCAGATGGAACCCTATAGTTAGCTAAGAATATGGGCATAACGATAGCAATGTAGTAAATATGGCAACACGAGGTGATAGTAAAGTACATCAGACAGAAAATGCTACATGTGCAAATACATGATAATATTTAGGTGCAAATCGCTACAGATATAGAAGAAAGTGTTAGATCCAAGATCAAAGAACATGCAGATTAAGATCCAGGAAATGGTTGCTGGACCATTTTGAAATATGCTTACCTCCAAACATAATGCATGTTGTTTGATGAGGCCTGCAGCATATGCATGGACCGTACATCATTCTTGAAATCATTACCAGAAAAGGAAGCTTGCACAATTATCTTTGACAGTGCTATCAAGATCAAATTTTTTTATGCCTTTCTCACATAAGTAGGTCTTACTTCAAGGCTTTTGTGCTTCTGTTTCACTAAATCAAGCTCATCAAAAAAAGGAAACAGGAAGAATGACATGCAAGTAATCATTACAATGCTCTTACACAGAATCCTATATTATAAAAGAATGCCCACTACATAATGATATAATGCTGAAAAATAAAGGAGAAGAGTTGGCAAGTGCAGAGATACCGTGAGAGATATTTATCTGCATGTTGAAGCTCCCTTTAAGCATACATCTAAAGTGCAGTAGCAACAACCACTGCAAACAAATCCTCAATAGCTTCTTCTATCATGTGTTTGTATATCATTTAAGAACCCTACTAAGATTAGTTTGAACCTTATCCACATTAGAAGCAAAGAGGTTGGATGGCAGAGATTAAGAAAAGTACTGACAAATCCTAGAAATACAACTCCTAGCAATTCCATAGTTATGGTGTGCCATCTTGTTTTCTATTTCGCTTAAATTGGCTCACGGCAGTCTGTCACTTCCAATGCCGATCCATTCCGGATCATTCTGTTTGGTTATAGATTTCAAATGATCGTCACTACTGTAGAGATGAGATAAAAAGGGTTAAAAATCATAAGCAAAGAAATGGTAAAGACAAAATAATAAGCATAGTCGCGATAGCTGGCTCCACCATTGAATAGCTTGGGAAGCGGCTCCTACCGTAAGAAAGAAAGCCACATAACCACAAAAAAACATGATGATGCCACGTGGCCAGAATAAATCTGAACCGTCCAAATTAGGGCGTGGTCCATTACTTGCACTAAAACATTATAATATAAGATAGCATGTGTCTTCAAGAGAGACTTAATTTGGATAGCTTCCTCACGCAATGGCCAAGATGATACCATGGGTTTTGTTTTTAGGTTAACGCTTTGGGCAGAGGCAGTTGTTCCAAGCTATGCATAAGTAGAAACCAGGGTAATAAAGAGTGGCTAAAATTCGCCAAATGGCGATTTTTTAGACCTTTAGTCAAATTTCATGGCTAAAGTTTATAAAGGCAATTTTTTTAGAAAAAGCTTAATTTAGCCATTCCAAAAGGGGGTAATTTCTGAACGCTTAGAGTTTAGCCGGGATTATTTACTGCATGGTGTACTGAATCGCCTTCTCTAAAGTTGATTGGGAGAACCTTGATCAATTCAAATAGCCATGCCAATTCTATTCAAGGACCTCTTTCATTTAGGAATTGCCATTAGCTACCTCAATCATATTTTGAATTTGTATCTATAAGTTGTTTAGGTTAAACGCTATGAAGAATGTTACATGATGTGCATTTTAAGCTTTAAATAGTAGTGCTCTCTTCTTGCAATTGTTGACCCCTTTAGGCTTTATCACCAAATTCACCATTTGGATGCATTTGACCCCAACGTAAACATGCATGTTCCTTCAAACGATATTGTTTGTTCCTTATGAATTGTATTTGAACAACTTTGTTATCGTTTTGTAAAGGAAGCCTATTGAATCAATGTCATTCATGTACTAATAAGTGCTCAAAGTTTGAAGTTAAATAGTTGTACTTTAGCTGGGGACCAAGAAAAATTCGCCAACATCAGAATTTCATGTCATATAAATTTTACATTTTAGCCAAGTGGGAAGATAATTAAAGGGCTTTATTTTATCAAATTTCGCCAAGAAAAAAATCTAAGAACTTTTGTTTTCATAGGTTTAGCCAACCTTAATATGAATAGAAAAACATTTAGGGCTGTTAAAATTTACCCTGAGTAGAAACTATTTGGGGAGATGATGTTTGCATGCTTAGTAGCCGATAACAAATAGTGGAGTTCCAGGTTCGATTTTGGTTAGATGATATGGAATCGATGAGCTGCAAATGGATTGATGGTTGTGGAATGGATGACGAAGTCATGAGTGCTTAGAATAGTGTTGCAGATCCAGTAACACCAGAAATGGTCGGTCTTGCTCCTATAGCAATTTTTGGCATGCCATTCAGTTGTAACTACTTGATTGCCGAGTTTTTTTTTATCATGGTTTCTTCTATTTGGCTATTGGCTTCACATGTTCACATCCTACAGTGGTTTGGATCATACAGTGGTTTGTATCCTGCAAGGATTTAGTCTGGAAGGCAGAACAATATTTCGGCTTTGGTCAGGTTATGGTGCCTAAGGTAACTAAAGAAGATGCCTATTCATAGCTTATATGCATTGCAGTTAAGACTAAGATAAAATGATAGTTGTATGCATTTTAATATATTCAAATTTGTATTAAAAGCCTTCGCTGTTAATAATGCCATGGTTCTCTTCCTATATAGAAGAGAACCATCATTCTGGGGAAAGGGACGCCTGTTTTGGCGTCGCGCCATTTTGAGCGCCAGATTTATCTATAGCCTGAGCCTTCTATGGCATAGGCTTTCTTTGGCTCTGTCTACTATATATCCATATTGCCTGCTAGCATTCCTCATCGGCGTTTCCTCTGAGCTGAATTCTGTTGGTTCTAGAGTTTTAGATCTTTGATTCTTGGTGTCAGTTTCTTTTCTGCTTATCCCTAGTGTGTTCTTAGTTTTCCTAGTTATCTGTTTGTTGCCCTATTCTTGTTTTTGAGAATCAAACCTTTCAACCTTTTCTCGGAGCCCTTTTTCCTCGAATCCGGTCCATTCTATTTTTTCGTCGGCTTTTTGCTCCCAACCATAGTTGAATTTTATATCATTGGAAATCCCATTGGATAAGCTTTTCATCCATCCAAAAATCGCCTGAATCCGATATTCTGAGAGGGAGATATACGAAAACACATTATGTCGAGCTTTTTCGGGCCAGAAGCACTAATCTGCATTTTTTACGGCCTTTTTCTGTCCAAATTATTCGATTTCTATGTTTCTAAAAAGCTCACTAAATAAGCTTTCTATCCCTCCAAACATTGCTTGAATCTGATATTCTGGGAGGGAGATATGGGAAAAGTGTTTTGCCGAGCTCTCTCTGGCCTAAATCGTGAATCTGTATTTTTCATAGCCTTCCTACCGTCCAATAGGCTCGAATCTTATATCTTTAAAAAGCTCTCTGGATAGGCTTCCCAAAGATCTAAGAATTGTGGAAATCCGATACTCTAGATGAATGATATGATCAAAAGCGTTTTTGCGAGTGTTAGTGCTTGGTTAGTTGATAGTGTGGTTACATGGATGGTTATCTGCTGGTTAACCGTTGGTTTGCTTTTTGCTATGGTTTTGTGGATTTACAGGTTACTACTCAATATGCTGCTAACTTTTTCTTTCTTTCAGATATCAGATGGTGGCTGCTCTCATTTCCTTTCTTGCAGATTTCAGTGAGTGTGATTCTAATATAGCTTCACAATGAGTTGATTTTCAGATGGGCGCAATTTTCTTCGTGACCCGGGTTCTTTCTTCCGCCACTTATCTTTTGGTTTGCATGATTCAGGTTGTTGATTTTGATGTTATGTATGTTTTTGGGAAGTGTTAATGATGATTATTCTGCATTTATATTTTTTGCCTACTTTCATTTGTATTTTCCTGGTTTTTTTTTAGGATAGCCATCGATATATCCTTTCATTTTTTTCAAGTTGCCATGCCCATGGACTTTGTCATTAAATATAGGACCATGTTTGGCTTTGGCCCCTTAACTTGTCTGCTTGATTATATATGTTTTTATCGATGTTAGTCTGGTGTTTGTGGTGGTTTTCTCTAGGTTGATATGTTTTCGTTTGTTGGTACTTGTATAGCTTGTAATTCACTTTTTGGTTTGCCAGTTTGGGCTTGTATAGTTCTTGGTTCACCTTGTTGGTTTGCTAGTTTGGCCCCCATTCCTTTTTCCCGTTTTAGATTCTTATATTATGTGGTTCGCATTGTTTTCTTGGGTTAGTTTGTTTTCCCGCCAAAGTGGTCATTACTATAGCTAACCTTCTTCGTCTCTTTAGCATCGGTGATGTTGGTCTTATTTTTCCCTAGTTCCGTAAGGTTTGGTAGTCTAATTTTCTATATTTCGAGTTTTTCCATGATGCATATTTAGAAGGAAGGAAGGAAGGAAGGAAGTTTATTTTAACGTCCACGGAGGCCAGAGGCCTATGAGACGGCACAGAACAGGCAAAAAAGCCAAAAACCCCAACACCAAAAACAAACAATGTAACTGTACAGTAGAACCCTACTACCGGGATGAAAAAACCCCCACTTGGGAGGAAAAACCCTAACAGTAGGCTCTCAAATACCATGCCCCAGAAGAGCAAGTCTGACGGCCGAAATCTGCAGGATGTAAGCTCCCAGTCGCGCTACCATAGGTGATGCGAGTAACTGATGTAGCGGTGTGTCAGAGCATCTAAGATCAGTGTGCACTGCTCGGACATGGGCATATGCTGGGCACCGCTGGAGGGCATGGTGCTCATCCTCTATCACGTGCATCTCACAACACTGACATATCCTCTCCTCCCTGGGGATCCCGTGCCCGCCATTCACCCCCCAGCGACCTGTCTCAATTCTGAGGTAATGGGAACCCATCCAAAAACAAAAAACAAAAAAAAGGGAAAAAAAACCCTCAAAAGTTGCTTATTTTCTTATGGAAACTATAACTTACGGTAGACATGTACGATAGACATGTATATATCTAGGGTATGCATTTTAGGCATGATGTCAGCATGGGGTTATGCATGAACATTCTTTCTGGTTTGTCAAGCGTATTATTTTGGGCATGTATATTATGACATGGATAATTGTTGACATCTTTCTATTTCATGTCTCATATTGCACCAGTGTTTGTTATATGAGTGTGATACGTTGGGTTTATGATTTTTTTTTTGGGTGGTATATTTCTTATCGCTTGTCAATTCTTTTAGCATGTTTTTTCTCATGGAAACTATACCTTGTGGTTGGACTTGCACGGATCTTATGTTATAGGCTTTAGGCATGATATCTGACATAGAGGTTATGTTCGTAGTATAGTCGGTTTTTTTCTAGAGTGCTCATATTGCTTGAGCTAACATTATTTCATATGTTTAGCAGTAGTGATGTTGGACTCGTTTTTCCCTAGTTCTATGTGATTTGGTATTCTACATTCCTATATTTCGAGTTTTAACATGATACATGTTTTTAGAACACGCAAGTTGCATGATTTCTCATGGGAACTATAATTTATAGTAGACGTGATATGATTCATTTATATTTGGGAAGTTACAATACACAGAATCATAGAACTCACAATGAAATAATAGAACACCAGACTAAAGAAACTTTATTCATGCACAATTGATATGGCAGCACCATTAACCACCCAACCGGATCCACTGGGTTACGGCAAAGCACAAGTGCTATGGCAAATACAAAGTTCTAGCCTCTGGCTTATTGGCCTTCCAGACTAATCTAGCTACTCCAAGTAGCCACACATCATAAAAACAATTACAAATCTATAAAGTCGTTGTAGCAGTAAGTTGTGACCCCTTGTCACGTTTTTGGCCATTACTCTTTCGTACAGATGAATTACGGGATGTGCACCCCAATTCGGAAACTAGACTCCGAGCCGGTTCCAAGAGCTAAAGGCCGCCTCAATCGGAGCTCTGGTTGCAGAGATATGTCCAACTGAAGTTTCGGTTCTATTTATAGATCTCTCTGCGACTTTAGCCTTTTTTAGCAGGCAGTTGCCTGTTCTTCTCAAAATATCTCCTTGCTTTTAATTAGATTATATGACTTATCATATGGGACATTATCTATGATCTTTTTCTCAACCAATAATCATCCCAATGATAGTGCCTCGACCCCTTCCATAAATATCAATGGTTCTTCACACCCACATGCTATGTTATCCTATGCCCCTTTATATTATTAGGTGACCTTAGGAATAACATTTACATAGTATTTGCCATAATTCCAATAACCCATTCGTCGTGGACCACTCCCCCGTGCTTGCTCCATATCAATCCATCCCTTCTCAAAAAGAGATCGTCCGCGATCGTCCCAGTACACTCCAATTTGGTCCATCCCTTCTCAAGGTAATGTGCACCTGGGAGTTTCTCAAACCTGCGAACTCAAGAAACAATTATATATGTTATTATACTTCCACAGTACCATATTTCTTTGGCACCTCCGCGTTTCTTTTCTTCTAATCTCTGCAAAACTCTAGAAGCAGTTATGGATATTCGCGTACTTCCACAGTACGATATATCCTTGTACCTCCGCGGTACGTTATTATCTTTTGCACCTCCGCGGTACTACTTGATTGTATCTCCACGATACAATGTATCTCCGCGATACAGATGTAGTTTTGTCGGGCCAATTGTGTTGCAACCACAATTACCACTCTTCAAAAATATACATCTGATGCACTCTTGTTCAAGCCTATTGTGCTGTAGACATAATTACTGATCTACCAAGAGGCATTCACAATTAGTGCACCATGTTCAGGCCTATTACGTTGCAATCGTAATTACCAATCTACCATGGGTACACACAAGAAATAAAATGCGTACTCTCTATTCCGCATAAAGAAAATCAACTTACGAACTTTACCCATAAGTCTGTCCCCTAGGAAATAATTTGAGATTCCGCATCCAAATTTTTAGCATCTGTATCCTTGACAGCTTGTACGTAAAGTGTCCTCCCCAATGCTTAACACTAAGCAAACCTGCAAATAAGGTCAAGTGTTAACATAGATGACTTTCCAAGTCAAATATTTATATAAATTTCCCCCACGGCCAATCAGTTTCTTAGATCACCACGATCTGACTCTGCAATCCCAAGCAGGATGCTTTTGCAGTTCTCCATACTCAGGCTTAAAGGTTGAAATTTACACAGGCTCACGCAAGAGGTTATGGCGGGTAGTTTGGCTATAATAACAAAGCAGAGCTTAATGTTTTGCAGCAGTGGTTTACTTGTCTCCATGACAAGCTATTTGTCTCCATGACAACTAAAGTTTCTCCAATAATCCACAACTTTTTTCCATCACTTCTTGGCTCAAGGAAACCTTTCTCTTCCTTTTTTCCCAAAGAGCCCTAATATATTTTTATTATTAGTTGTAACAGGGTGCTTCTTAGCTGTAAAACAATTCCTTGAATGAATTTTTAAAGCTTTGGCAGCTAATCTTTTGTTGCCATGCCATAATTAATGTTGCTCTTTTTGCATCTAATTTGTCATTTATGTTGTATGGTTTTTTGGATGCTACCTACAATTTCACTATGAACAATCTTTTCTTTATCAGACATCGCAACCTGCATAACTTTGTTGTTCTCCACTAAATTCCATACTTTTTTCTTCTGGTCTGCAGACATTGATTTTGTCAAATTCATTTTTTTTTAATGATTATAGAGGTTGCATGCTGCAATTGTTTTGTTAAATGCTCAATACTCCAGTCTAAAATTTCATTTGACAATTGTTGCCTCGTCTTGCTTGCTTTTTTGACGTTTTTTCTGCAAATGCCATTTCTGCCTCCTGTGTCATTAGTCATTTGATCACAAAAAGCCTGGAAAAAAAAGGGATGAAAAGGTGCATGTGGAGTTGCCCTGGGCACTATTGTATGGTCTCCGGCCTTTCTCACATGCATCCCCTTTTCTCACAGGAGTGTTGCGGGCTTGGGATCATGTGCGTGTGCTCTTCCAGCTAGATTATGCCTCAGTTTATCACCACTCTTCTCCTTTCTTGTGGGTTCCTTTACCCCCAGCGACTTGCCCTTGGTCACCATCGCATGTGCATGCTTTGGGGCCTTGAGCCGTTGGAGGCGAAGCTGCTTGTGCTCACCTTGGAGGATTGGTATTGGGGTGGTCGGCTAGCCCATGGGAATTCTTCGAGCTCGCTTTCACGAGGGGGTGGACCCAAGCTATCTGGGGGAGCACGGCGGGGAGTATTCCGCTACACATACCTATAGTCCCTCGGGATGATGTGGTGGTGCGGGTTTGGAAGGTTCATCCGGATGTTGTGTCTTCTTGCTTTGTGCGGTCTTCTTATCGGTGTCAAGCTATTCATGACACACTGCCCCCTTCAGGCAAGTGGTCTCTGCAGCTTCCGGGTTCTCGATGGCGTTCGGTTTGGACGTGGACATGGAGCTCACTTCCCCCACCGAAGGTTAGGGTGCTTCTGTGGCAGGTGGTGCACCGCTGTATCAGGGTGAATGCCCTTGTGAGTCGGTTTAGGCCGGGTGTGAGCCCTCTCTGCCCTTGTTGTGGCCTTCATCGTGAGACTGTGGAGCATTGTCTGGTTTTATGCCCTCATTTGCAGGCTGCCTGGGATTGGGTTAGGGCTCTGTTTCAGGTGAGATTGACTAGCCAGCAGTTGCTGCTTCATGTGTATCCTGGTGCTTGGCCGCTCTTGCGGCAGCAAGCCTTGCATCTGTGCGTGGCTTGGTTGGTGTGGCTGATTTGGAAGCGGCGGCGGTTGTGGATCTTTCAGGGGATTCAGCAGCCTGCAGCCTCTCTGATTCCTCGACTCATGTACAAGCTATTTCAAAGCTTTCTGGTGTTCCCGGGAGTAGTAGAGCGGAAGTTTGCCATTTGGCGGGACTTCTTGGGTGTTGTAGATGGTGATGGTCGGTTTGTACAGCAGTAGAGTTGTAGTTTTTCTTTGAGTTTGTTGTGGAGTGTCGAGGTATCGCTGTCTCTTTGGGGCAGTTCTCCTTCCTCCTCACTTGCTTTGTAACATTACCATTCTTTTAATATATTGATGACACAGTTCTTCAAAAAAAAAAAAAAAAAAAAAAAAAAAGGGGATGAAAAGAAAGAAACGAGATCTCTCTCCCTCGAGAAAAGAGAAATCAAAACCCCTCCCTCCCTCCCCCTTCCCCTCCCCCATATTCTCACAAATTATGAATTTCCCTCTTCCCGTAATACTAAACAATAGTGCTAATTTGGATAGACAAATGGACACTAAAAATAAGACACCATAAGATGCGAGAACCTTTTTTCAAAATTCTCATTTAACAACTAATATTTTTCATTGACTTTTTTTGCAAAGAGAACTCTTGGGTTGTCAATTTTAGACTTTGGTGCCAGTGGCAGCATTCCCAAGGGTTGTATTAAATTAGCAATTAGTAAAATAGCAGTGGTAGTGGCAACACCCCGAGGGGTTGCAGCAACATCAACAAGCTGCCGCATCAGTTCTAGTTGTAGCACCCTAAAGAGTTTCAGTGCCTATGTGTGCAACATCTGCAACTTCGGAGTGACGCGGGTAGAAAACCCACACTTTCTTTGGACCAGAGCAGCAGTGCCTCTATTGCATCTTATATCATTGATGTGAGCTAGCTCTTGCCACTGGGATTTTGTTGCACCGATGTGAGGTCATGGTCTATATATAACGATAAGCCCTCCAACTTCACCCCCTATAGAGTATAACATCTCTCATTAGTGCATCTGCCCCAGTGAATTTCGCAATATGTGGCCGATCTGGGCACTAAATACCAAGGCGATTTGCCCTGACCATATGCAGTGGAGCATAAACTTCTCTTGGAGAGGACCGTGGTCTGAAGCCGGTCGTTAAGGTTCCCTCTTGATTTTTCGAGAAGGCTTCGAACCACAACATAACGGCCTCTGCAATTCTGCTTTTATTGCTCTCTAAGCTGCATTACAACATCCAATGCACAGTGGGTGGATGTTGCGGTAGGTGCCATCGAATGCCCCTGAGGCCTATATGACCTAGGTGGGGCTGTCTCTACTGTCTTACTGAGGTATGAGATGATGTGGAAATCCATTGCTGGGCAATATTTGCTTGTTTGGTCAGCACATTTCGGGCGAGTTGATCATGGGCAACAGCCACAGTAGGCCTAGCCTGCAACACCTAGATCTGAAAGCTTATCACTTGCCTATAAGGCATACATTAGGAGCTGTTGTTGTATATATTTGAAAGTAGTAACATCTAATAGACCTGATGGTCTCAAAGATGAGAAATAAAACATTTCATTTAAGCTAAACCAGAGAAAGTTCAAGAACTATGCCATATCTATAAGCTAGCTGATGGGGTTAACATAGAAGAGATTATAATTTCTCATTATATCTAGCAACTATATATATTAAAATGATCTCTCATCATACACAAGGAGGCATAAAAAGGGGGGAGGGGAGGGGGCTTGGTGCACGTAGCAGAAGAGGAAGGAATAGTGGGAGGCTAAGACGTGTACGAGCTCAGTTTTCATTTTCTACCATCTCTTGCCATTTCTCAATCCCAAAACTCTAACCTGTTTGATATTTTTTTTAGCAATTGCATTTTCCAGGTTCTCTATGTTGTGCACACATTTGAGGTGCAAGTTTTTGTGACTTTTATATGGTTGTAGTTGCATTTTGAAGACAAAGATGTAAATCGATGATGGTGCTGTTCATGTAGAGAATGTTCAACATATACTTATTATTACATTATGCAAGCTCACTTGTTTACTTATGCCTATGCTCATATCTTTCAGACACAAAACTGATACTTGAAATTGTCATGAGTTTTTAGCTTAAGTTTTCTTGGTCTCAAACACAAGATGTCATTTCAGATGGATTGCTTGTTATGGCAAATATGTTGGTTTCATGTACTACATGTTGTCTGCTATATTCTAGCAGAACTTTTATGGCTTTATTTGATTAGTGGAAAAAAACAATTCTCTCTCTATCTCTCTCTCTTGTAAAGCACCCGATGCTCTTGAGCTGACCTTTGAAATGGTTAAGTGGGCAGGACCTTTTGTCAGGTCCATTATTGCCAAGATGCTAAATGCAACGCTAACTGAAGAATTTCCTTCAAGCTGGCACACTACTAGAGTAGTACCTCTACACAAAATAGGTCAGATCCCAACAATTACAGGATGATAATGATTAGCACCTTATTCTTTAAGTTGTTCGCAACAATCTTGGCGCAAAACATCGGCAGATGGGTCGAGCATAAAGTTTAAGCCAAAGGGCAAGCTGGCTTCAGGCCTGGAAAATCCACTTCAGATCGTCTACTTACTCTTAGGCCATTGTTTGCACTATTTGTGGACCTAACGAAAGCCTTTGATCTGGTTAGAATAGAATAGAATAGATTTTTTATCGTTCACGGAGACCAATTGGCCTATGGGACCCAAATAAAAAGAGAGCAGCAAGCGTATTACTGTCAAGGGTGACATATGAGCTAGAATGGAAGATCTTGAGATCCCAATCCTTTTGAGGAATGCAGTTGCCAAGCTATATGAAAAAAGTAAGAATACAATTGTCCTTTCCTTTGTTAGATATCTGTAATGAAGCAATAGACAGTAAATAGGTGTAAAGTAGGGTGCCCCTTATCCCCTACCTTGTTTGGCCTCTTCATAGATGAGTTAGAATCATATATCACACAAAATTGTGGGGAAGGCACATTGATTAATGGATACATGCTTGCCTTACTTTTGTATGCAGATGACATTGTACTATTTTCTAGGAGTGAGATGGGTTTGCAGCGGCATCTAAATGCTCTAGCATCCTTTTGTGCCACCAAACAGATGAAAGTCAATACCCCCATGACACTTTTTGGTTACATTTCATTGGTCTTGCCTCATTATTTCCAATGTTTTATTATGTGAAAATTATGGTTTTTGGTACGCAGTCTCTAGACTTTAACTTTCTATACAAAGGAGAAAAGGTTGAGATGACTACATGCTACAAATATTTGGGCTTTTAATGGTGGACCATAAAATTATAAATTGAACAGAACAATAGATCGCAGGATAGACAGTGGTCTAAGAGCTCTATTTTCAATGCAATGGAAATGTAGAAAAGCAAAGATTCTTGATTTTGGACTAAAAAGAATGCTATATAAATCTTTGGTGCAGGCAGTCGATGCGAGACATAGGGGCCAGGGCTATCATTGGATATGTGGAAAAGGGTTGAGAAAATACAGAAAAAGTTTCTCATAACAGAGTTCGGAGTAAAACTATAAACACCATACGAGCATTTGTTATACTATCTTTGCAAGGTCCGCAATATGGAGGATGATAGCCTTACTTACATAACCATGAAGGAAAGTAAACACAAGGGATGGTATGCAGATGTTAAAAAATGGTTGCGTTGCTGGGAAATGAGCATAGATAACATGCCACATAAAAAAGAGACAATCCCATCGATCCAAGCCATCGGATCGGCATTCTCGAATGGGCGAGCATGCATCTCTTGCATGGCATTTTCTGTGGCTCTGGTTCATTTGGGATCGCTATTTCTTGCAGCTTCTTCATCGACTTCTCATCGGCGTTTTCTCCTCTCTCAGTAGTTCCCTTGACTCTCTTTTTTTTGGTACCAGGTAGGGGAGGGACTTCTCCCTGCTTGGTTTGACAGTTTGGCTTCTTTTTCCATATTGGGACATGTTCTTCCTCAATCTTGTCTAGGACCAACGCTTCTCTCTCTCTCTCTCTCTCTCTCCTTCCTTTGGCGCTTCCTTTGGCGCCTTGTGTCTGTACGAAACCTAGCTACATCCAATGGGAGCCACTAAAGTGCAACAGCGAACCAAAAAGGAGAAGGTGGTAGACAAAAATGCTGTAAAACCAATGCCATCATCGGATTACGATGGTGATGGCGAGTCTAGCAACCAAATGGAAACCATCAGATCACTTTGGAAACCATATGGCAAGAGCTTATGCTATTTCGGGGAGACAAATTTGCAAGAGAGAACAAGTGGTCGGCATCGCAAGAGGCTTTAACCCAAGAGCTTCAAGTTTGCATGAGGAAAATAAGATATTGCGAGAGGATCCGACTAGCTTGAGGTTTGAACCGGATGAAGTCAAGAAAGTGCAAAATAATCGAAGAGCTATCCCAAGCTGAGGTAATATCTCTCAAAACGTAATTGAATGACTATATCGAAGGGCAAGAAAGGAGAAGCGTGGCAATCAATCTCGTAATAGTGGACCGCCAGAGCGTGAAGATGAGAATCTGGCCCGAGGTTGCAAAATTATTTGAGGAAAAACTTGACATCCATGACACATACGTATGGTGGATGCTTTTCGAGTAGGTAAAAAAGATGTGGGAACCCGGACATGTTGTAGTCAAGTTCCAAAACCGTGATGCAAGATTTGTCATCCCGAGGAATAGATTCAAACCGAAAGAGCAATTCATCCGGATCAATGAGGATCCCACGAAGGCACAAATGTTGGAAAAAAAGGGAATTAGAGAAAGTTAAAGAAGCCGAGCGAACAATAAGAAGGTTACATGGAAGAGAGGGAAGGCTATCATTGAGGCATAGGAAAAACAGGAGACCTTCGTGAGTAGCAATATGGAATATTAATGCATTAACGGAGATAAAGTTATGAGTATGGAAGACATTTTGCGAAAAGTAGATATGATTTGTTTAGAGAAACTAAAGAGCATGATTTGTTTGAGCTGCCTTTTGTTAGAAGAGTTTCAGAATATTTATTCTCGTTAAAAATGCAAGATTTAGACATGGAGATTGTGGGAATGGTGGAGTCGCTTGCTATATTCGACATGAATTTAAGCATGTTGTTACTGAGGAGAAAAGAGATGCCAATAATCAATATATCCGGATTGCAACTCAAAGAGGATCGATATAATATACATGGCAATCTGCTACTTTGCTCCACGCCATAAACAAGTATATGCACATGCTGCGATGCTTGGGTGATGACCCATTCTTGACCTAGAACAAGATATTATGGTTTATCAAGAGCGGGGGACACGTTATCATAACTGGAGACTTTAATGGGCGCGGAGGAGAGCATCCAAGCAACATCATATGTGGATATGGAAGACCCAATATGGCTGGAAACGGAAGATCGAACACCAACTTGAAATAGGTGGCTGGAAGCGAAGGTCTTCTCGATAAGATCATAACGAAAAAACCGGAAGGCACTTGTTAAATCTTTGTAGCAGCTCCAATATCACGAATTCTCAATGGAATAAGTAGATTTCGAGATCATCGGGATTCACTTGCGAGACAAAAGAAGTGTGGTCGATTATCTTATCACGTGGAGAAAATACATCCCAATACATCCAAGACTTTGTGGTCATGGATGAAAGACATGAATCGGACCACTCGCCAATGGTTTTCTCCATTCCCGCGGTATTGAGAAATCTGAAACAGCACCATAACAGCACACAAAAATGAGGTATGAACATAAAAAACTAAGCAATATGAGCAAAGCAAACCTTGATGCAATGACTAGGAATGTATCTTTGGCGGGATGAGGTCAATAAATTAAATGAAAATATCACCACGATGTTGCTAGAGGTCTGCAGCTAAATGCTTTATTCCAGAAAGGGTTGTTAAGGGATTGAAATGCAACGCATGGTTTGATGAGGAATGTAAAGATATGAAGAAGAGATTCCGAAAAGCAAAAGGTGAGCGAAAAAGGCAATTGAAAAGGGAACTTGTAAAGACAATCGGAAGGAAAAAGAGGGCATATATCTTTATGAGACAGGGGAGCAATTTGGTCCAAGAATATCTTAAGGAACCAAAAAAGTTTTGGAGTAAAATGAAAAAATCAAACCCAAATGAAATCATTTGTTGGGATACGGGAACTATGGCAAAGATATACATTCATTGTATCATGTGGCAGACACGGGAGATGCAAGCAAAGGGAAATCTGAAATGGTCATAACCAAAGAAGAAGTGGTGGCTGGAATTCAAAAACTGGCAAACGGTAAAGCTAGGGACGCCCAAGGCCTTGGTGCAGAACTTCTGAAATGGGCAAATGATGGGATGCATACAGGTATAACCAAATTACTCAATATGGTGCTGATACATGGCTTCCCAGAGACATGGCAGATTAACCGTGTTGTACCGATCTGGAAGGGAGGTGACCCGACAGAGGCCAACAACTATCGTACACTGATGGTAAGTAGTTTATTCTCAAAATTGTTTGCCACTATTGTAGAGAAGAGATTAAGCCAATGGGCAGAAGAAAGGGATGTAAGAGCAGAAACCCAGGCAGGCTTCCGGGCAAATAGGTCTACAATTGATCACTTGATTACATTGAAAACTCTTATGGATTCTGTGAAGGGTAAGAAGAAGCCAGTTTACATACTTTTTGTAGACTTTAAAAAGGCGTTTGATAAAGTGCCACGAGACAAGCTATGGAAGAGAATGGAGCAACTCCAAGTACCGATGGAGATAAGGGAAGCGTTTAAAACGTTGTATGAAAAGGTATTGGTGCAATTGTCATTTCCCTATTAAACTTGATATGCCCGATACAATAATAAGCGATGTTGGAGTTAAACAAGGCTGCCCACCGCCGCCAACCTTGTTCTGGACCGTTTATTGATAGCTTGGATGATTGGCTTGCGGCTAATGGAGGGGCTGGTACAGATCTGAATGGGTGCGTGATAAGGCTTTTGATGTATGCCGATGATGTGGTTATATTTGCCCGAACACCGAAAGAGATGCGTAAACATCTAGATGCATTGTCAAGCTTCTCAGAGCCACACCGGTATGCGTAAATTTAGATAAAACAAAAATTATGGCGGTTGGGATTCTTAAACGGGCATGTGTCCGCTATAATGGGAGAGAAATCTGACACTGTGATTCCTATAAATATCTAGGCCTTGAAATTCATAGAAACCACAGGTGGAATGCTTGCATAACGCAAAAGGGTGGAAGGTGGCCTTAAGGCATTGTATAACTTGCGAGTTTAAGCGGGAGAATACATCTATGGTCTTGGCCTTTGAAGATTAAGCTTTTCTTTGTGTTGGTACGGGCGGTAGTGCTCTATGGCTCGCTGGCATGGGGGGCCAAGCTTACCTAAAGGATTGTGGGAAGAAATTGAGCATGTTTTAAAGAAATTTCTGAGGCAAGAACTAGGTGTAAAAATGCAAACTCCTTATCCTATGCTATTAGCTGAATGCGGCTTAATGCCGATGGAAGGAGAGGCAATGGTACGATGTATCAGATATGTAAAGAGATTGAAGAAACTAAGTGTGGACCGGCTTCCTCATAAGGCAATGCTGGCTAGTGGGGAGAGTGGATGGTATGCTGACGTGACGAGCTGGCTTAGTAGATGGGGTATATCCATAGAGGAGGCACTAATGTATGATGGAGATGTAAGATATTGGATAAAGATGAAGATAATAGACAAGTTGTGGATGAATCCACAGACTAAGATGGACTCATATCACTCACATATGAACCCATACTTGACACAGGCGAGCCACTTACAAGCAAACATCTCTATAGGTAAAAGACACGCAATCAGCAGGATCAGGCTTAGCTCTCACAGACTCGGGATAGAGACTGGACGCTGGTGTAAAATCCCAAGGGAAAAAAGAACATGCAAGTCTTGTGGTAGCTCAGAACAGGAGGATGAGCATCATGTGCTGATTGATTGCCCGGCCTATGAGATGCTGAGAATCCGACATCAAGTAAAGGTGGTTAATCTGACACAATTGTTTGAAATAGATGCAAACATTTTAGGTAGTTTTATTATTGAAGTATTACAATGTAGAGAAGCATGTATTAATCAATTACATATGGTTTTTGGGAGTGAGGATGAGGGTGATTGGGAAGAGAGGGCTGAGGAATTCCTTGAGGAGGATTCCTCTGAATAATTGATGTAAGAACATTGTAACGTCTTATAGACCTCTGAGGTCTCCGCAGACGTAATAACATTTCATTTCATTTCATTTCTCTCTCTCTCTCTCTCTCTCTCTCTCTCTCTCTCTCTCTCTCTCTCTCTCTCTCTCTGCAAGGCCTTGGCAAGAAGGGAGTACATCAGAATGGTTAAGAGGAAGAAACAGGCTTATTTGCGTAAGAAACATGAGCAGATGATCACAGAATTATTGGCATATCCGAAGAAGTTTTGGAATAGATTGAAACCTTCCCAAAAATCGAGTACAATGGTAGAGGTTGGTGCTTTAATGAATCATATTAAACATCTATATCATGTGCCAGGTGTGGACATAAAAATGGATGGGGCATATGAGGAGGGCTTCTGTTTCTCCTTGGAGGACGTGCAGGATGGGCTCCAAAGATTATCCAATGGTAGGCAGCAGATTCGGAAGGGCTTATGGCTGAAATGCTTAAATGGGCAGGTGATAGTGTGGTAGAAGTCTTGATAATGTTGTGCAATGTTGTCTTGTTTGAAGACTTCCCACGCACATGGCAAGTGAATAGGGTGATCCCTCTTCATAAGACAGGTGATGAGTCTGTCTGATCCAAATAACTACCGTATGATTATGATATGTAGTTTTTATGTCAAGCTTTTTGCTAACATGCTGAACGCTAAGATAAGCACATGGTCTGAGGTTCATAATGTGAGAGCAACAGGGCAAGCTGGTTTTAGGGCGAGGAGGTCTACAACAGATCATTTGGTTACCATGAGAGCCATGATGGATTCAGTGGTTGGTAAAAAGAAACCTTTATATGCATTGTTTGTTGATTTCTCTAAAGCTTTTGATATGGTTGGAAGAGGACATTTGTAGGATAGAATGTCAGCTCTTGGTGTGCCTGTTGAGTATACGCATGCAGTGGCCAAACTTTATGATAAAGTATAATTGGTTCAGCTTTCTTTCCCATACATCAGTGATGAGTACGTTGAAAGCAATATGGGGGTTAAGCAGGGCTGTCCACTATCGCCCATACTTTTTGGTTTGTTCATAGACCAACTGGAGGATTGGATCTGTCAAAATGGTGGTGATGGAACGCCTCTATATAGGTATGTTCTTCTACTATTGTTGTATGCCAATGATATTGTTCTATTATCTACGAGTGTAGTGGGTCTACAAAAGCACTTGGATGCTCTTGAGGGATTTTGTGACATGAAAAGCATGCGGGTCAACATGGCTAAAACCAAGGTTGTAGTGTTTAGAGCTACTAAGGTAGATCATGTAAAGGTATTTTACAAAGGAGAGCCTGTTGACATTGCAGATAGTTATAAGTATCTTGGTCTAATTGTAGACAAAAGTCCCAACTGGAATATAGCGGCTGAGCAAAAAGCGGATGGTGGGCTTAAGACTCTCTATGCCATGCAACGTAGGTGTAAGAAAGCAGATATATGGGATTTCACCATGAAGAAGCAGTTGTACATTGCTTTGGTGCAATCAGTGGTGCTATATGGATGTGACGTATGGGGGGGCAGGTTTGGCGTTGGATAAAATTGAAAAAATACAGAAAAGATTCTTTCATGCTGAGCTTGGAACTAAGATGCAAACACCATACGATATGCTGTTAGTGGAGTGTGGGATGCTCTCTCTGGAAGCGGAAGCACTTTGTAAGACTCTCAATTATGTGCATAAGGTGCTCTATGTCATGCCGAATGATAGTTTGCCAAGGTTGGCATTGGAGGAGACACGCACGAAAGGATGGTTTGCGGACATAGAGGGGTGGCTAGCCAGATAGGGGATGCATATGGATGATTTGGAAAATTGTAAGGATAATATATGAGGTTGGGTTGTGGATAATGTAACCCGTGTGTGCTGGAGAGAAGGTGCGGTTAAGAAGGAGTTCTACAGGGTCCATATCAATCCCATGTTACAAGGGACCAGTTACTTACACGAATACTGTTAAACACAGACAGGCTATATGTAGGATGAGGTTAAGCTCACACAGACTTGGGGTGGAGTTGGGGAGATGGAGTGATATTCCACATGAGCTTAGGTCGTGCAAGTTGTGTGACTGTCGAACTCTTGAGGATGAGACACATGTGCTACTTCACTGTTCATCATTAAACATGGTATGAAAGCTTATACACTTGCTGAATTTTTTGACTACCCTAGGGGTGTGATTGGGGCGTATATACATGCTGTTTTGGACCGTAGAGAAAGATGCATGAAAGCAATGGATGTAAAAGAGGAGGACGAGGAAGAGATTGAGGGGGTTAATGCATTATTATCCGATGATGCATTAGATGAACTTTTCTATAATTACTAATGTACTGGTTTGGACGTCTCATAGGCCTGGCGGTCTCACAGACATAATAATACAATTTCATTTCATTCATGTCATCTCTCTCTCTCTCTCTCTCTCTCTCTCTCTCTCTCTCTCTCTCTCTCTCTCTCTCTCTCTCTCTCTCTCTCTCTCTCTCTCTCTCTCTCTCTCTCTCTCTCTCTCTCTCTCTCTTCCCACATGATCGCGAATTTTGTATCTCTCCATATCTGAGAGAATAAAAATAATGCGATAGCTCCTCTCGAGCTCGAGAGGAGCTCTTCTCTCGGGCCTTAACAGCGGCCGTTTCCCTGAGTTACCGGAAATCGAAGGCGCCAAATTCCACCGGCCTGCCGGAATTCAATTTGTTGGCGCGAACCAATCTTGGAATCATGAAATGGCCTTCTTTCTTTCATTTTCCCCAAAGCTCTGCTATGCTCCGACCTCAGTGGATTTTATTTTCCTCCATTTGCTTCCCAAATCATTTGTTATGGTCCGGCATTAACAATATTTTGATATGGATCCTCGATTTTGGGGATGATTGCAATGGTTTTATGCGACAATTATGCTTTCGGCATTGCATTGCAGCAGTTTTGCCTAAACCTGATGGATTCATATCACGATTCCGAGCTCTTAGACTTAGCTATGGAGACTGAAACCATAGAATGCAGCCGACTCATGACTTGCTGTCAATTTACCTTGATTCTGTTGGGGACAGCCAGATTAAAGAGGCCTTCAAGAAGATTTTGGGTTGCACCGAGACAGACTACACAGTGGGATAGCATTGACAACCATGCCTGGAATTGCTTGCCCTCTTATGAGGATGATATGTGGAGGCAATGTTACAGGATGTCAAGAGCATCATTCGATAAGCTGGTAGGTCTTCTAGCCCCATATTTTGTAAAGCCTGGCAGGAAAGTAAGGCCTCCCATAGATCCGAGAAGGGCTGTAGCTATGGTAGTTTACTTCCTTGCTCATGGGGAATCTCCTCTGCATGTTGGAAGGAGATTCTATGCTGGTCAGTCAGTACAGTGAAATATGTGAGGAAGATCACACTAGCTTTGGCTTCCAAGAACATGTTTGATAGGAGATTTGTAGCTATTCCATCGGGCGTAGATTACTTGACATTATAGCAGAAATTTAAGGAGGCCACCGGTCCGCCCAAACGTGTTTGCTGCTGTTGATGGGAGCCACATATATTTGTACAGAAAACCCAAGAAAAAAGATCATGCAAATGACTACTACAGCAAGAATAAAAGACATTCTATTTTGTTTCAAGGTTGTGTTACTCATAGTAAATTGTTTGTGAATGTCTGTTGTATTAGAGTAGGATCTGTACATGATTCTGGACATTTCAGGAGAAGCACCATTTATAACAGGTTGGCCTCCAAATCCATATTGCAGAAGCGTCTTGGCCTATCAGTGAAACGAAAAAACTCAATTGTATTCATTGAATCGGGTTCACAAATGTATGCATGCACTCAAATGTAGTGCTAATGAATGAAACAATCTTGAACAATGAAAAGTAAGTCTCGAGTTCTAACTACACTGCATGTACTTAAGAAAAAAAAGGGATATCAGCAACCCCACTTCAAAGCTTCAGATTCAAGCTCTTCTGTCCCTGCTACAGATCCAAGCTCACTTGTCCCTGTCACAAAATCTGTTAGTGAAAAAACTAAATGAAGGTACTACAAAATGAAGTTACAGGGAACTGTTTGTCCTTTCTATTACTCCAAAAAACATGTACAACAGCAACATTTGCTGTATTTTTACAAAAAAGGGGTGTTCCAGGGGATTCATCTTCCACAAAAGGAAACCTGTAAAGCTAAAGAAACCTGTAAAGCTGGTTTATATGCCCAATTCTGCACTATGACTGGTCGACAACTTGCTGGCAACTTTCTATGTCAGACTACAATTTCCTGCCATCAACTGTTATAGAATAGAATGTTGCAATTCCAATGGGATTTGCAGGAAAAAGACAATACAACATCTAACAATAAAGAACAAAGATACAAGGCCATTGCAAACTAAAAATACTTACAGTACCTTCAATTTCCCTGTTTTGATGCTGAAAGTTTTGCAATTTCGAGCAAAGTCTCCTTGGTCATTTGGCAAATGCTTTGAGTCATGATAGCCATGGATTCTGCAATTTTCAGGCTATGAGCAGATCTCATTTCTTCCAGCTCTTTTACCAATTCAATTTTTCGCATGGAATCATCTTTCATGAACTCTAATTTCTTGTCTTCTGCTGCCCCAAACCGAGTTGCCATTTCACTGATTCCAGAAGCTATGTCCTCATCAATAGCCAATCTGGATCTCTTCCTTGAGACTGGTTTACCTGCAACTCCAGGCTGCATACAAGCTGCTGATCTTGGACTTATTTCATGCACGCCTTCTTTATCAGCAGAATTGGGAGTACTGTTTGAATTTCCACCATTTGTGTTCGGGCTTGAAGGTGTTTCAAGGGGTTCTGTGTTATTACATGGAGGGTCCGTGTTTGGAATCTCGAATTGCTCTTCCTGGAATGCTGAATTGGTTCCAAAGGTTTCATAGAATGATTCTGGCATATAATTTTCCTGGTATGATGAATGCATCTCAGCAGCATGGAATGCTTCTTCCCCAAATGCACCGCCATCTCCCCGCACTGGGAGATCATTGTGATTAGTGCAACCTTGTTCTCAATTCTTCCATCTTCTCATACCATCGCCAAGAAGAGGGCTCGCCCCCTGCTCGCCTTCTTGCATATTTCTCGCCCTTGAATTTAGATTGTAACTTGTCCCATTTATTCTTCAGGCGCCTCAATTCAACTAAACCTGGTACTATGGGCATGAGTCTTTCCGCACTCTTTCCATTGGGAATTGGAAAGATTGATGCTACCATTGTTATGTGCCTTGAATTCCATTAGATGGTTCAACAATGCACAGATGGCTTCATCAGACCAATCCAATGGTGATTTACGCTTTGCTTTCGGGACCATTGTATCGGAATTTAGATCTACAACTACTAATGCTTGGGACTTTCCAGAAGAAACAGAGTCTTGACTTACTTGCGTTGCCTCAAAGTTTGTCCTTCTAGCACAAACAACCGGGGAATCCGACCTGCTTCTACTCCTCTTTGATTCTTTTGGAGCAGGAAGTCCATGAATTACAGGGGCAGACACTGATCCGGTCATTTTCTTTGCCTTTCTTGGCTGAAATTCCTTTTCACGCCTTGGAGGAACGAAGGCCTTTGAATTATCTGAACCCCTTGTCATGCTTACAAGTACAGGAACTTAGAAATCTGCAAGCAATGAAGATAAACAGTTTTATTGTTTTTGGCATCCAATCTTCATTACAAAAGGGAAATCGAATTATGCTGAAATGGAATGCGAGAATCTTAAATTCTTAGGTAGTAATGCATACCTCGACGACAATCGACCTTGCTCCTCGTCCGGATCGCACGCGCCAAGAAGCTCGAGAGAAGGGGAACAAAGATCCGTCACCCACTGAACGAGGGAGATTCATGGAATGTAGAGAAATGCCATTTTAGCAAGCGAAAAACATTCCGGCAGGGGTTAAGCTTAACGGGCGGAAACCGATGGGAAACGCCCCGTCCGCCAGTTAAGCAAAAAAATGACTCTCGGGGCATAAAAGGTGAGAGTGGGTTTTCCCCACTCTCACCTCCCTCTCGCATCTCTCATCACCTCTCATCGTCTCTCATGCAAAAAATTCAATCATGTGGGAAAGCTATCTCTCTCTCTCTCTCTCTCTCTCTCTCTCTCTCTCTCTCTCTCTCTCGTTGACCACATGCTGACTTAGAGATGACGAGAGAGAATACGAGAGATGAGAGATGGGGGAGAGATGGGAGAGATGGGTGAGAGTGGGAAAACCCAACTCTCACCTCGAGAGATGATTCGCCCCTAACAGCCGTTAGGGGCGTTTTCATTGCCCACTAACCAAACACTTAGCCTTAATTTTCGCTGCCTGAAAAAACTGCCCGAAATGTTTCCCACACCGAAAACCAGGGGCGCCATTTCCCCTGCTTCTTGATCTTCAAGGCCGCCTAATTCTTGCTCCAAGTATCCAATTCCTCGAAGCAATTAGCCGATTACGATCCAGATATTCATCAGATCACGCACGCATTTGCGTCACGCATTTGCGTTATGTTTTTTGTGCATTCGTTCGTTAAGTTCTGATCATCAATTTCGTTTTATGTCGTCCTTATTCCCAATCAATTATTTGAATTCAGATGTCTAAGGCCTCTCGATCTGCTTTGCCAGCAAGCAGCAAGCCTTTCGTACATTTCGGGGAGGAACCGTATGTGACGAGAGATGGATTTTTTTACGAGCATGTGGCCGACGCATCTTAACACACTAGTTCCTTAGCAATGTGGTCTCGAGTTCGAGACCGCCCAGAATCGCACTCGGTACTGTTGGGGGTCAAATCCCAACAGACGCAATGTAAGGTGGTTGGGGGCAGGGCCCAACCAAGCAATGTATGGTGTGTGGTCACATGTACAGTTGGATGCTGCCTAGTGGCGTGACGTTAAAACTACTATCTATCTATCTATCTATCTATCTATCTATCTCTCTCTCTCTCTCTCTCTCTCTCTCTCTCTCTCTCTCTCTCTCTCCCGATAGGACGCTGCCTTGTGGCGTGACGTTAAAATCTCTTCTTCTTCTTCTTCTCTCTCTCTCTCTCTCAACAAAGGCATATGTTGAACAATTCTTTAAGGAGACTATGAATGTCAAGGAAGCTGAAGTATCTGATGCATTTCGGGTGGGCAGAAAAGAATCAGGGACCAGACATATAATTGTGAAATTCATAAACAGAGAATCCAGATTGGCAGTCTTAAGAAACACTCACACCTTGAAGGGAAAGTTTACCTGGGTAAACGAAGATATGACCAAAGAGCAACTAGCTGAGAAGAAAATTGAGATTGCCAAATACAAGGAAGCCCGCCAAAATAACAAAAAAGCAAGATGGATCAAGGGCAAGGTTGTAGTTGAGGAATAGGAAAGATGGGAGGCACTCAGGATAATGGTCTGGAACATCAACAAACTAACCGAGACTAAGATCCTGAGTATGCAAGAGGAAATAAGAGACATCGATCTGCTGTGTTTTTTAGAAACCAAGGAGCATGACTTATATGCATTACCTGACATAGAAGGATTCACAATGATAACATCAGTTAAGAATAGGAGATTTACAGATATGGACATTGGAAATGGCGGTGTGGCATGCTATGTCAAAGATGAGCATCTAGATGTAGTGATGGCTGTAAAAAAGGATGTAAATAACCAATATATATGGCTGCAGATTAAACAACAAAACAGTATGGTATATATGGCAGCCTGCTACTTCGCTCCAAGACATAAACAGGCTTACTCGGATGCAGGGAACTATCATATTGGCAGGCGATTTCAATGGGAGAACAGGAAGTACGCAAGCAACAATCCATACATGGGAAGACGAACCCATTTGGTTCAAATCGATGGAGGAATCAGAAATTGCTAGGCTGGGCTGGAGCAGAATGTCCGCTGATCCGACAACCACCAAATCCGGGCGCCAACTGTTAAATCTTTGCACAAATGCGGAACTCCTGGTATGTAATGGAATGAATAGATTTCCTAAATCCAAATCTTGTACATGCAGATCAAAGAGTGTGGTGGACTACCTTATCATATCCCAAAATGCTTTGGAGTTAATTACAGATTTTGAGGTTGGGAGAGAAAATCTAGAATCAGGTCATGCATTCTCAACATTCTCCATATGTGAGAGTAGATTGCCATCCCTGTGGAAAATGTTGTCCCGCAACCTATTTGTATGATCAGACCTGCTATGGCAGATGCATACAGAGCATACATTGAGGAGCAAATAGAACAAAGTGCTTGGAATGATACTGCCGCAGATATACACAATCAGCTGATAAGGATAATAGCAGATGCCATACATCATTGTGAGCCAATTCGAGTGAAGAAAGGGCTTCCCTGTAAATCATGGTATGACGAGGAATGCCGTGCAGCTAAGAAACAATGGAAAGAAAGCCAAGGAGAAAACATGAAAATTATGAGGAAGAAATATCAGCGGATTGTCAGACAAAAGAAAAGACATTTTATCTTGTCAAAGCAGGAGCTCTTGATCCAGCAATGTCATGCCGATCCGAAAACATACTGGAAAAATATGAAGAAGCATAAGCATAAAGATCCTCCCATCTCTGCAGCCGAGCTTTGGAGCCAAGTCAAAAAGCTGTACTATGATGCTAACAGCCAAGCAATGCCAAAAGCAAAATCTGATCTGATTTTCACTGAAGAAGAAATCGCCGAAGGCATAAACAAGCTTGCAAATGGGAAAGCAAAAGATCAAAATAAGCTGAGCACAGAACATCTCAAATGGGCCGGGAAGAGCATATATACAATAATAACGCGCATGTTCAATTCAGCGATGCAGCAAGGGTTCCCTCGGGATTGGCAACTGAACATAATCGTCCCCATACACAAAAGTGGATCCATGCTGGATGGAAACAATTATCGTACTCTTATGGTAAGCAATTTATTTTCCAAGCTTTTTGCTAGCATAGTAGAGAAGAAAATCAGTGTATGGGCTGAACATAATGATAAGAGAGCCAAGACTCAGGCTGGTTTTCATGCACATATGTCTACATTAGACCACCTGGTCACACTAAAATGCATTTTTGATACAGTAAAGGGCACAAAAAAACCAGTTTATGTTGCTTTTATTGATTTCCGTAAGGAATTTGATAAAGTTCCACGGAACAAGCTATGGGAAAGAATGGAATGCTTACAGGTACCTAAACAGTTGACAGATGCAGTGCAGATATTGTATGAAAAAGTTTTGGTGCAGTTATCGATGCCTTTCAAAGCAGAAGTTCCAGATGTGACGGAAAGTAACATTGGTGTGAAACAAGGATGCCCCCTGTCTCCTACAATTTTTGGTCTTTTCATAGACAGTCTTGAGGAGTGGCTGAAAGATAATTGTGACGGAGGCACGGAGATATATGGATATGTCATCCAATTGCTTCTGTATGTGGATGATGTAGTGGTGCACATGCAACAGCTATTGGGCCATTTGGGCATTTTCTGTGACAGGACAGGGATGCAAGTCAATTTAGAAAAAACTAAGATCATGACGGTTGGTGCTCTTAAACAAGAATGTGGTTTTAAATATAAGGAGGATATAGTGGAGACATGTGAAGCATACAAATACCTTGGGCTTGTCATAAGCAGGAATCACAAATGGAATGCGTGCATAGCACAAAGGGTAGAAAGTGGGCAAAAAGCGCTATATTCTATGCAAAGCACATGCAGGAAGTCTCACATTTGGGCGTGGGCTCTTAAGAGCAAGCTCTATGAGGCATTGTTCAAAGTACAATACTTTATGGGGCTGAAATCTGGGGGCCAGGACTGCCACAGTGCTTATGGGAAGATCAGGTGCACAAGAAATTCCTAAGACTAGAGCTAGGAGTAAAGGCACAAACACCATACCCGATGATGCTAGCTGAGTGTGGCCTTATGACACTTGAAGGAGAAGCGCTGCTTAAGTGCATTAAGTACTTAATTAAGGTTAAGAAGATGAATAACACTCGCATTCCCCATCATGCCATGTTGGGCACCGAAAGGAAAGGATGGTATGCTGATGTTATTAAATGGTTTTCCAGGTGGGATATTGTTTGGGAAGATGTGCCCCAAAATGATCACTTAAGAGCATGGGTTTATGAAAAGGTTAAGAGGAGAGACTTTGGTTAAATCCAAAAACGAAGATGCTACTGTACAGAATGCATATGAATCCCTCATTAGAGACTGCTGCATACTTAAGGGAGAACATATCCGTGAGAAAAAGACACACTATCAGCAGGATACGACTTAGTTCACACCACCTTGGGGTGGAAGTTGGCCGTTGGGGGACTATCCCAAGACATCTGAGGTGCTGCAAGGTTTGTGGACAAGATGACATCGAAGATGAAGAACATGTTATACTTAAGTGCCCAGCATATAGCATGATTCGAGATAGACATGGCACACATTCACCTGACCTGGGTACTTTCTTTGAATTGGATGGAAACAGAATCGGATCTTTCTTAATTGAGACACTACAATTAAGAGAGAGATGTACAAAAGATGTGAATACAATGCTGAATGAAGATGAAACTTGGAGTGAGAGTGAGGAATTAGATGAGGAAATGGAGACTCATCTAATATTTTATGATGTAAATTAATTTTCTTGTCTTATAGGCCTGAGAGGCCTCTCTCTCTCTCTCTCTCTCTCTCTCTCTCTCTCTCTCTCTCTCTCTCTCTCTCTCTCTCTCTCTCTCTCTCTCTCTCTCTCTCTCTCTCTCTCTCTCTCTCTCTCTCTCTCTCTCTCTCTCTCTCTCTCTCTCTCTCTGTGTATCGCGGAGAGATACAGCGATATGTGCGAGGAGAAAGTTAAGGCTCTAGTATGGCCGAACTCATTACAGGAGATAAGTGATGTGTTGACTAATATTTTGCTTCAATCAGCAGACAGTTGTTTTGTCTCATATCGCCAAAGGATGGGATTGCCCTGCAATGGCTGGTTTGACATGGAATGCAAGCGGCACGGAAAAAAATTCAAATCATCACATGGAGCAGCTAAGGCACGGAAAGAAAGGAGTATATTAAGTCGATAAAAACAAAAAGAGAGTGTATCTATCTACAGAAACATGAGACGATGGTAAAAGAATTGTTGGTGGACCCAAAAAATTTCGAAGCGACTCAAACCTTTGAAAAATGCGGATAGTGAACTCAAGCGAGTAGAGATGCTTATGGCGATGTGCGCAAGCTTTATGATGTGCCCGAGGCAAAAAGATGGCGGATGACACCCGATACTATAGCGGATATCTTCGACATTCACCGTAGAGGATGTGGGGGGCTCAAGAGACTTGCTAATGGCAAAGCGGCTGATGCTTGTGGTCTCATGGCGGAACTACTTAAATGGGCGGGGGAAGCAGTTGAAAATAAGTTGGCAGATATGTTTAATATAGCTTTGACAGATGGCTTCCCCACTTGGCGTGGCAAATTAACAGATTGTACCATTGCACAAGTCGTGGGATAAAAAGATCCCAACAACTACCGCACTATCATGGTGAGCAGGCTTGTATGCAAAACCGCTTTGCATCTATTCCGAGAGCAAGGTGAGTATGTGGGCAGAAGACCATAATGTCAGGGCGGTGGGACAGACGGGTTTTAGGCCCAAGAAGTCCACGACTGATCACTTGATTACTCTCAGGGCCATGATGGACTCAGTAGTGGGGAAAAGGAAACCGTTATACGCTATATTTGTGGACTTTAGCAAGGCTTTCGATATGGTAAATAGAGAAAATTTGGGACATAGGATGGTGGATCTTGGTATCCCCGGCGGAGCTCGTGCATCGCGGTAAGGGTACTTTATGATAAGGTACTTGTGAAATTGTCATCTCCTTTTGTTGAATTTTGTGACGAGGTAGCGAGAGCAATATGGGTGTGAAGCGGGGGTGCCCCTTATCACCCACGCTATTTGGGTTATTCATAGACCGCTTGGAAGAATGGATAGGCGACATGGGGGGAGATGGCACACCTTTGTATGGATATGTTCTCGTGGCTCCTACTTGTATCTGCCGATGATATCGTTTTGTTATCCCGGAGCATACAAGGGATGCAAAGACACTTAGATGCGTTGGCGACATTCTGCAGTAATCAGGGTATGCAGGTGAATATGGATAAGACCAAAGTTGTGGTATTTGGGGCAAGTAAGACTGATCACATTCAGCTACATTATATGGGCAAACACGTAGAGGTGGTAGATAACTACAAATATCTGGGGGTGAACGTAGATAAGAGCCCCAACTGGAACCAAGCAGTTGAGCATAGAGTGAATGCGGGCTTAAAGGCACTATATGCTATGCAAAAAAAGTGCGTGCACGCGGAGGTATGGAATTTTGAGATGAAGCGCATGTTATACAAGGTATTGGTGCAAACTGTTGTGCTATATGGGTGTGAAGTCCGGGGCCGTGCCTTGCTAATGACAAATTGGAAAAAAAGTAGAAAAGATACAAAAGAAATTTTTTCATACGGAGCTAGGTACCAAAATGCAAACACCATACGATATGATGTTGGCAGAATGTGGGATGATGCCACTTGAGGCTGAAGCACTTTGCAGACTCTTACGCTATATGTGTAAGGTTATATATGAGTTGCCAATCAATAGTCTACCACGACTTGCTCTAGAGGAAACAAAAAACAAGGGTTGGTATGCAGACATTGAGAGATGGCTTATAAAATGGGGGATGAGTATTCATGATTTAGAAGTACATAGGGAAAATATAGAGGGATGGGTCAGGGATAGCTTTCGACATAAGTCATGGAGTGTGCCAGCCGTGAAGAAAGAGTATTACAGATTACATATGAATCCTTCCATGCAGGCAGCACGTTACCTTGGGGAGCCCATATCAGTAAAATATAGACAAGCGATTGCCAGGATTCGATTGAGCTCTCATCACCTGGGGGTAGAGACTGGAAGATGGGCAAATATTGCACATGACATTAGGCATTGCAGGGTGTGTGATGGAGAGGTGGTAGAGGACGAGGCTCACGTCTTGATTTCCTGTCAGGCATATTCGAGCATCAGACTCAAGCATGGGATTTTGGCTACTTCGCTTGGTGATTTCTTCTCATATCCAGGATCATGTATTGGGGGGTGCATTGTTGATATTCTGAGACGCAGAGAGGACCTATTGAAACAACATGCAGTAGAGGAGATAGAGGTAGAGGAGCCCAGTGTATTATTCTCAGAGGATGCACTGGATGATCTGTTTTATGATTTTGAAGGCAATATGTAAACGTCTCATAGACCTGGCGGTCTCGAAGACGAAATAATAAATTTCATTTCATTTCATTTCATTTCTCTCTCTCCCCACTATACCAAAGCATTCGACACAGTATCTTATGAAAATTTATGGGAAAGAATTGGAAACCTTGGGGGTACCAATTGAACTTAGACAGGCAGTGAAAATACTCGATGAGAAAGTCTTGGTGCAACTATCTTTCCCTTATGTTGAACATTGTGCAGAGGTAGTGGAAAGCAACATTGGAGTGAAGCAAGGGTGTCCTTTGTCGCCCATTCTATTTGGTTTGTTTATAGACCAATTAGAGAATTGTAGCAAAATATGGTGGGGGAGGTACTCCATTGTCTAACTATGTGATTTTGTTGCTCTTATATGCGGATGACATGGTTCTTCTTTCCCGCTCAATTGCACGCATGCAAAAGCATTTAAATGCATCAGCCTATTTTTGTGATAAGATAAGATAAGATGTATTTTTACGTCCGCAGGAACCCAACGGGTTATGGGACGGCACATGCAAGGGCAACGGCCCATCTAAAACCTGGGGAGTAGGCTCCATCACCAAACACAATAACCAAATATTAGAAGACTACCAAGAAGAAGATAATGCTAATGCTAGTGGTAATTTTGTGCTTCTAAAATTATCTAGGCATAGCCAATCCAAGGATTGGAAGGCCATTGATCTAGAATAATTGCTGCACCTCCCCTGTACACTGCCCATTTCTTTTGCAGGCGGGCTGCCCTCACCTTGTAGAGCTCCTCCTTACGGTTACACAATTGAAGAGGGGAGAGGTCCTCTTGTACTGAGAAACTAGTCTTTCTAAGATGGTTTCCATGCTGAAGAACATGTAAGCGTCTAAGAGTGTCTTGAAATTGAAGCAAAAGATGGCGAGGATGATCAGGTCTTGCCGCTCCCACCCTAGTAGCAGAGACAACTCCACCAACCTTCACATGCATGAGATCAGTGAAAAAATGTAAAGTCGCATTCACATCAGAGTGGGCATCATCTTTTGCCTCTGCAACCCCTATAATACGCAAGTTCAGGCTCCTGGTAATAGAAGCTGCTAGGCTGCTAGCTCAACACTGTGACTCCTGGTCCACTTGGGATTGTGGAGATGTTTGTATTCCCACCTCAACATGTTCCCTTTCCAATGTCTGCACTCCCGCTTCAACACAATGTTTCTTCTATGGCTGTAATTCTGTATCTAGTGTCTGTACTGAGGCATCACTTGTGCCCACATACTAAGACTAAGATGATGGTAAATATGTCAAAGACTAAGATGATGGTATGCGGGTAAATATGTCAAGGACTAAGATGATATTTTTTGGGGCAAATAAAGTGGATCATCTTAAGTTTTATTACTAAGGAGAACCGGTGGAGATTGTGACTTCACATAAGGGAATACATGTGGACAAAGGGCATAGTTGGAATCCTGCTGTTGAGCATAGAGTAAATGGAGGCTTGAAAGCATTGTTTAACATGCAGCATAAAAGTGGAAAAGCAAAAATATAGGATTTCAGCCTGAAACACACCTTATTTTGTGTGCTTGTACAGACAGTTTTGTTATACGGGTGTGAAGTATGGGATTCAAGTTTATCAGCAAATTGTTGGAAAAAAGTCGAGACAGTACAGAAAAAGTTTTTGAGAACTGAATTGGGAACTAAGGCTCAAACCCCATACGATATGTTACTTGTAGAATGTGATATGATGCCATTAGAAACTGAGGCTCTATGCAGGACGGTTACATATCTTTGTAAGGTATGATTTAATATGGTGGAGGAGTGCTTACCAAGACTGGCTTTAGAAGAGATAAGAATAAAGGTTGGTATGCAGATATTGTAGAGTGGATGAGGAAGTGGGGCTTAGACATTCTTCACCTACATGAGAATCGAGCAAATATTAGGGAATGGGTGCATGACCATCTCATTAGAAGCAATTAAAGAGTCCCAGAAACAAAAAAGGAGTTTTACATAATATATATAAACCCTACACTCAGGGAAACCAAGCATCTTAAGGAAGGTAAAGCCGCATAGACTTGGGGTAAAAATAGGACGTTGGAGTAATATTCCTCATGCAGTGAGGTTTTGCTGCTTGTGCAATCTGCAAGAAGTTGAAGATGAATTAGATGTCCTCATAACATGTCCTTCATATGTGGGGATTCGACACAAGCATGGTATACACTCAAGTTCTTTATTGGAATTTTTTGAATTGCCTGGTCATCGCATTGGAAAGTATTTAAAGGAATTATTAGCTCATAGAGAACTGTTACTACATGATAAGGACTGTGATGTTATAACTGACGAGATTTGGGAGGGGTCTAATGCGTTTTTGTCAGAAGATGCATTAGAAGACATATCTTATAATGTTGAGTGTACATATTGATCGTCTCATAGATCTGGTGCCCTCCCTCCCTCCCTCCCTCCCTCCTCCCTCTCGCACGCACGCACGCACGCACGCATGCACATACATCTCAATGGGACGGGGTCTTATTATAAAAGACACATGTATGTAGGATGCAATTGAGTTCACACATTTGGGAGTGGAAGTTGGGAGATGGGGGAATGTGCCTAGAGAGAAGAACATGCAAAGTCTGTGGGATGGATGAGATAGAGAATGAAGAGCATTTAGTACTACAGTACCCAGCATATCAAAACCTGAGACAAAGAATTTCTATATCCCAGGATATCACATTGGGGGACTTTTGCAGATTACCAACACACAACTACCATTAACATTATTAACATAAACCATTGCATTTAACACATTTAAATTAAAATCCCCCTTAAACCCCCTTTGGTTTGGGTGCATATTCACACGGGGGGTTACTCCGGGCAACGAGAGCTGTCGGATGGGCATATTTGCCCTTTATTCCAACATCTGGACCGTACATAGCGATCCTCGTTTGTGGGGTATGCATGTACGAGTTTTTGTATACTGTATATTAAGGTTTGCAAAATACTATAAGGTTTGAGATAATGTACTTAATGGTGTTAATTTTGTACATGTATTGTAAATTTTTTAGGGCTCTCGCTGCCCTACGTAACCCCCCGTGTGAATATGCACCCAAACCAAAGGGGGTTTAAGGGGGATTTTAATTTAAATGTGTTAAATGCAATGGTTTATGTTAATAATGTTAATGGTAGTTGTGTGTTAATGGTTTATGTTAACTAAAAATTTTCTGTTCTTTCTTCGGGGCCTTAAGGATGGTGTAGGGGTGTAGATATAGACATTACCTAATACTCTAATGATGGATGGTGTATCATAGCCTCAGATACAATATGTCATAATATAACCATAGAAAGATAAATTAATATGTGAAGCAACAAGAATTGAGATTTGGAACCATCGTATTGTAGTTTGAAGATATAATCTTGAATCGAAAAAGCACATTTTATTCTAAAGGACATGTATCACCTGACATGAGGCTTCAGCATGCCACTAACTGTTTCACACTTCTATGGAATTTATACACCATCAGTAAAAATGAGAAGAGCATCTACTGAAACGGTACATGCAATTATAAAAGCTTTTAACTACATTCTAGAAATGCACAAGAGAAATGACTAAGGCAAGAAAAGTAGAAGGAAAGAACCACCATTTTAATAATAAGATTATCCGTGACACAAACTTTAGATATGCAGAAGCATGCAAACAGATTCTTTTACTTGTTGAGATGGTGCAAGAGTCTAGATTTCTGTTTTCAAAGGTGCACCAAAGCAATGGGGTGAATAGGACATAGGCGAGGCCCAAGCCTCAAGGCTGAATTATTCAGCATAATTGTGTGCAGACCACAAAACAAGATTTCTAGATTATATGCGACCTCCCTTGCTCGAGCATTATTCTATCAACGTCATCGCAAATTCAAACAACTTAAGAAGGAGCATTATTCTTCAAACAACTTAAAAAGGAGCATTATTCTCACAAACAAATAAAAAAGATTGTGATAATGAAGATGTACTCAGATATAAAATTGTGTAGATCAAGTCTTGTCCCATTTAAAATAGCATCCGAAATGCTTCCGGCCGAATGAGATGGCCATGACGCCATAATGAAGATGTACTCAGATAGAAATTGTGCGATCAAGTCTTATCCCATTTAAAACAAAGATTCCGCAAATGCTTCCGTGCCGAAATGAGACGGCCATGACCTAAATTGCATACCATATCTCAAGATCTATGAGAGCATTTTGTTGACTCAAAATGGTAACAGGTTTACCTTTTGCTTGGCCATATTTTGCCCGAAATAGTTTCCTTTGCTTCTCATTTCAAGATTGCCCGCACAATTCAAACAACTTAAAGAAGGAGCATTATTCTTCAAACAACTTAAAGAAGGAGCATTATTATGTCAAACAAATCAAAAAAGATTGTGGTAATGAAGATGTAGTCTCAGATAAATATTGTGCGCATCAAGTCTTATCCCATTTAAAATAGCATCTAGAAATGCCTTCAAACAGAATGAGATGGCCATGATGTCATAATGAAGATGGCCTCTCAGATAAAAATTGTGCGCATCAAGTCATATCCCATTTAAAACAAAGATCTTCTCGCAAATGCTTCCAGACAGAATGAGACAAATGCATGACCAAAAATTGTATAACATATCTCAGATCTCAACACGAGCCTCTCAATCCATGCTACTCATGCTCAAATTCAAGCCATGTTTTGTGCTCATAAATGGCTTCAAGGCATCCAAGCTACAAACTAAATCTTCTTACGCACTCTCAGATATTTGGTTTCCTAGAGGCATAAAACCAACAGGGGCCTCTTTTGCCGTGCAAACAGATGATTTGCAAAGCACAATAACGGAATTCGAACACGGTATGGAGCAAAAGGCATACTCACCCGCCATCACGAACACATGCAAATTCAAGTTGTAGTTTCACCATCAAATCCGAGGCCCTTAATACGGTTACCCGCAAGGTCGCCTTTGCGCAAAGGGCAAATCTCGAGAAGTCCGTGAACGTAATCGGCAGAAGCTTGATCAACCAATACCGGCAAGAACAGACGCTCCATCGCTTGCCCTCTTCTAGGGTTCCGATCTTGGTTTTTTGGTTTGAAGCACAAAATCGATGTGAGGAAAAGTGCTACATATTAATTCTGAGAAGGCCCAAAACGATCGATTGACAATAGACAACGATATCTAGCATTAAACTGGAGAACAGAAATTATAACAGGATTTGATGCTTAAAAGGATGAGGAAAAGGATGGGGAATGAACCAAATACATTTTTCGCCATATTCCACGTTTGATCTAATCTCTCTAGCAATAACAAAACCTCGTACCATATCTAGTATGAAGAACACCACTAATCGACACCACCACCACCAAATATTCACTCCGCCAGCGACACGAATCGAGAAGACAATAGTGCAGAGAACAAAATTTTTAGGGTTTGATCCATATGAATGCAATGGTCACAATAACAACCGTTAGATTGTTGAAGCTAATCCAGATCAACGCTCTGAAAAAGGCACACTCTAGAAATACTATTTAGTATGGGCCAATGAATACAGCACAAAAATCATAGGAAAACCATGCCAAAAAGCGTACAAAATTACAAAAACAACCCCTTGTTATAATGCTACATATTTATCTAATTGAAACATTGAGGGTTAGAATAGAATAGAATAGAATAGAATAGATTTTTTATTGCCCACGGAGACAAATTAGCCCATGGGACCCAAACCAAAAGAGAGCAGCAAGCGTATTACTGTCAGGATTAAAAAACCCTTGCCCCGAATGGTTTTTGAGGGAAAAACCTTAGCAGTAATAAGTATGCTGGTACACTATACAATTGTATAGGACAATTCAATACTATACCAGAGGACACAACTGAGTCCGTGTATCCATAATCTCCTGGAGGTATGACCCCAACAAGCTCGCGGACGCCGTATTCAATAACTCGTGCAACAGATGGTCAGGCACAACTAACCGAACATACTGCGCTCGGATATAGGCAAAGGCTAGGTAGATCTGGAGGGCATGACATTCACCTTCAATGGCGCCCTAGTGGTAACACTGACAAAGTCTATCCTCTAGTGCTTCCCGAGTCCAACGCCCAAAAAATCATGTAAAAAGTTATAAGTTTCCGTTGAACATTTATGAAATAGAGGGGACTGAATCTAATGCTGTCACCATAGATGACAGATTAGGATGAAGGAGTTAGTTATTTCTTTGATGTATTAGATATGTCTTCTAGACCTGATGGTCTCACATACAATAATACAATTTTATTTTATTTCATCTCACACACGCACACGCGCGCGCGCACGCACGCACACACACAAAGGAAAAAAAAGGGGGGGAGGAAAAGAAAAAGGAAAAAGGGGAGGAGAAGTATGTTTGATGACATTATAATGGAAAGAAGAAAAAATAGCATTCGCAAAGACATTTATAAAACATTACTGAAGTCTTTTGAATAGCCATTATGGCCACTATAGCATAATAGTTTATTCTTAATTACTCCAGCCACTATGGCTGCTAATCATCAAGGCAACCTTTGGTGGATATACACATTGAATAATATAATCATGGAATGACCTATTCACGTTTATTGTAGTTAGAGATCATAAATATAGACACAAAACATGCAACAGTGGCAGTGGCAATGGCCATGACCCCTCCATATCTAGTGCCAAAGTTGGCCACATCCAACACCAAATCCACCCAATTATAGATGGCCACATAGTTGTGCTTGCCAAGGATGCAATACATAGCACGTAGAGGAGCTAGAATTACTTGATATGCAAGTGGAAGCCATGAGGCTATTCCAAATGCATCAAATATATGATCGAGGAACCAGTCACTATGCACAGATGCTAGGACACCATTCACCATTATGGTGCCATCTATTGTAAGGGGATTATATAAGCCTTGCTTCCACACTCGAGATATGTCTACAAGAAGAATACAACATCAATGTCAACGACAACTTAACAATGTTTTCAAGTTGAGAGTTTACCTATGACTTCCAAGGATGAGTTTCTCATGCTCCACATAGTATCACCAATCCTAATATCTTGTGCACGCTTATATTTAAGACCTTGATACTCATCTATTTTTTATAGAAACCATGAGATATGTAGTATCATGAAAGATCATAAGTTGGAACAAGTGGATACCTTTCATAATTGGCACAAAATGAAGACTCGTGAGCTCAAGGGCATAGTGAGTAGAAGATATATCACGACTTTTAAGGCTTATCCGTAAAAATTCACTAAAGGTGTTTGGATCCTTATGACCAAATGCATAAATATCACCATAGAGAATATTTCCATTCTCAGAAAATATAGCCACCTAAACAAAAGATACTAATAAGAATATGCCTATATATTATCATAATTGGTTAAATACCTTATCACCAACTTCAAGATCTCTCATTGCTTTCTTCTCACCATTCATCACTTGCACCAAGGCATCACCTAGATTTTGGACAATTGTATTATTAACATTCTAACTAAAATTTGATCAAAGTAAACATCATGCTTACCTGGAAAACAAACTTGTTTACTAGGAGGTGGTGGGGGAGGAGATGGTGGAGGAGGAGGAGGAGGAGTAGCGAGAGGGGGAGGAGGTGGAGGAATAGTAGAAGGTGGAGGATGGAGGAGGAGGAGGAGGAGTAGCGAGTGGGGAGGAGGTGGAGGAATAGTAGAAGGTGGAGGAGGTGGAGGATTAGTAGAAGGTGGAGGAGGTGGAGGAATACTAGATGGTGGAGGAGGAGAGTCAAGGGGAGGTGGAGGTGGGGGATCGGACGAAGGTGGAGGAGGGGGAGTAATGGGTGGAGGAGGAGGCGGGGGAACAGAAAAAGGAGGAGGAGGGCTAGGTGGTGGAGGAGAAGGCGGGGAGGAGGAGGATTGATAGGTGGAGGTGTAAAGAGCAAATGCCTAGTCGATAAATGGCCATGGGCTAACATGAAAGAAATTAACAAGGAGAAGCACAATGCTATAGCCTGAGCCATTGTTGAGGATTTGTGAGTCTGTGTGCGAGTTGCTCCTTAAATAGGATAGGATTGGGAGTATTGGAACATTCTTCAACCTAGACAATAATAGAGATGACAATTTATTCAAAAAATAGGTATTGACAAAGGATTCATGGTTTGGCACAATTCTTGACTTAACACGTGGGGGGCACGTGGGTTTTCTTATAAAATCAAACATCAAACATGTTAATTTATGCTACATGTCCTAAATCAATTTGATATTAAAAAGTTAGAAGGAAAATAAACACGCGTGTTTTTCTTCCTTGTATGAAGACATTGCTAAAGTTTTACCTAATACACCGTGTCCTTATATTAGGGCAGACAGCTATTAAATCTCATCAATAAATATGGAACTAATAATATTTTTAGAGTATTCCTGATCTAATATTAGTAATTTTATTGAATTGAATTGAATTGAATTGAATTGAATGTTTTTTATCAAAGAGACCTCTACGAGGATTTATATACGCCTAGGCACCCAAACCATATCAAGGCTTTATTAAGATGGTCGATTAACTACATACAAATGTTACTCAAGGCGACTTTGGCCTCTTGGAATATTGCATAGTTCACATTGCAATGTACATTACAAAGCATCATCATTTCTATCTTAAACAAGTCACATGCCGACCCCCAACCTCGTTTACCATCATTGTTAAGGCTTATTATCATTTTGAGCATCATCATTTCTATCTTAAAACAAGCCATATGCCAAACTCCAATCTCCTTTGCTATCACTTTTTTCTCCTAATCTCCTTTGCAATCATTGTTAAGTCCTATCATTGTTTTTTTGCTTCCTCCTCCAAAGAGGCATTTGATCTTTAAGTATGTTTGTGTGCACTCTTATGCCTGGGCAAGTAGCAGGTCTTTATTATGCTTTGTGATCATTGATTAGGTGAATACTCTTTGATTTATGCTAGATCAATGGCCAGAGAATTTTCCATCAAAACTTTATGTGCAACTTGCAATGGTGCAAAAGAGGCAATTTAAAAAGTGACGGGCATACACGAAAGCTCTAAAAAAAACGATTCTATTGTTAGAAGTTGTATTGGGGAATGGAAGGGGGGAGCCCCTTTCCAGTTTGGAAGGGGCCCCCCGACCGGCGGCAGCCGGGATGGGGTCCCTTCCAAACCGGAAAGGGGCGACCCCCTTCCTTTCCCCAACAAAATGGAAGTTGGGAGCTGGGTTTTTGTAGCAGATAAGGAATGCATCTGCAGGAGCTGGGTTTTGGATAAGCTTCGATTTCCGGCAGAAGCATGAGGATTAGGAAGGCAGAGGGGTAATGGAAACGACGTTCATCCAAAAGGCTGAAGCCAAGTTGAGAAACAAGGGATTGGGATTTCGAAGCTGCAAACATCTGCCAGCAGAGCATTAAGCAGATGGGCGCCAGAATCACAGCCGCCAGATTGCGCAGTAGCAGAGTGCCGGATTGTTCATCCGGTTTTGCCAGTGTCTTCTTACCAGATGAGCGGAAAGCTCGTCCCAACTTCCATTCCGCGTTGGAATTGAGGACACGTGGCACAACCAAAATGAATTCCAGCGACCAACTTCCATTTTGTGGCACAAAAAACCCCATTGCTACATGTGCTTGTTGTTTCCAATTCCTCTATGCTCAACTGCTCTACCTACTTAACAAAAACTAGAAATAAAAAATGTAGAGGTTCAAAATAAAGATGCCAAGTCAATAGGAGACAATGTAAAATCCCCCAAGGTAATAACCTGGATATAGTATATTAAAGCAACCACAGTAGACCCAAGCCATCGGAATCCAAGATGGGGTACAGACTTGTCCAAATAATACTAACATTTGCGAGATAGGTCTTCCTTCCATTTCCTAGCTGGCATTACAAAAGTAGGCTCATCCCCATAACTATATCCTCCCAAAATTCGGATGTCTATGCCAAGCTTCTAAGGTTTAGATTAGGATGGAAAAGGTTGAAGAAAACTAAAGCTGAGGATCAACTCAGAAAGCAGTTATGGCCACCCCACTTAACCACCGTCGGGCTCTGCCTTAAAACTCCCACTTTAGCCTCTGCCTTAAGCCCGAAAAGCCAGAAGGCTAAAGGATATCAAAAAACCCTCCGGTTTCTTACATCCTCTCTGACCTGCGGCCAACCAAATGAGAATACTAAAATTTGAGGAGGGCTGAATGAATCTGCTTCAATCAACATGAAGATTGAGAAGATAAATCGTGTCAGTAACTCCAATGCATTCAATTTCCAAACCACTACAAAAAAAAAAAAAAAAAAAAAAAAAAAAAGGAAATAAACATGCAAAAACCAAAAAGTTGTTCGTTATGTGAAAAATATATGAGTTTTAATACAATACTATACCTAAATCATAGTCCAAACCATGGCGAGTGAAAGAAATATGGAAGCATAAATTCAATTCAATATTAGTCACATAGGTTGCATTCAGTCTCAAGTTAAAAAAAAAAGCTAAATCTAACTAGTCTTCCCTAATTTCCATATATGCGTGGAAGCCATGTCACTATCTCTTTGCCCAATAAAAAAAATCTCGCCATACCAATGTAATAAGCATACATTCAACACAAAACACACAGTCAAAACATCTATTTACGATTTTTAATATTCGTAAGGTGTCTTCACATCTTGTTAGCTTAATAGGCACTACTTTCCTTTTACAACAAAGATGCGCCAATGTCATTGCTCTACAACATATAATTGGGGCTACCATTTGGTGTCTTTATATGTTTAATCGGTTGACAACTAACAAGATACGAAGCAAGTTTGTAGGTTGCTGCTATGCCATAGCTCTCGTTTGGCTTTAACCAAAATGCTTAAAAGCTACGGCAGAATAGAGGTAGAAAGAGCAGAATATTGTGGAAGATAAGGTTCAGACGGTGCTATTGCAAGTGCTATTGTTATAGCTCCAAAATGTAAAGATTAAAACAAAAAGACTTGGAAAAAGAGAATGCAAAAAAGGCTCCCCAAAATAATACATTGTAGATTCAGACAATTGGTCTCACATATTGGCTTCATCGTGACCTGCTCCCGGCTAACGGGAGGGGGGGAGAAGGCCCATGAGTCCATTGGGGAATGTGATTCCAAATGCTTTTAACCCATATATATATAGTAATAGATGTGCCTTCTAAAAAATACCTTACATTATAGGGTGAAATTAATACTACGTGAGCGTGGTGATTTTTTCACAGTGAGATTTCGCCCATTGGAATCACCTCGAAAATGTTCTGTTTGATGGGATCCCTCCATGGACTGCACAGTCATTCAGTTACTGAGCAATCAACCGATTACTGCGCAGTTTGGGGGCAGAAAATAAGCAATTGGAACTACTTGAATTTGGAGATCTAGGTTTTTATCTTGCATCAATTCCGCCTCATTCGATCGGAATGAAGTTATCCAGGCGATTTAAATTTGGATCGAAGGAGAAATCTTCCATCACAAATTTTCTTGAAAATATTATAAAAGGTTTGGGACAGTCATCCCAATTGCATAGATTTGGGGTGATTCTGTCCGAAGAAGTCATTCCGATGGAATCACCACATCAAGAGTAACATTACCTTAACACACCGCCCCTCAAATTTATAGTGATCAAACGGTTGAGATCAATCTTGATCAGCAGTTTACTGGAGCCATAATACACTGCTACCTCATAACACCCTAGGCTGTAATGAAAATGGAGGATTTAGATCAATTTTGATGGTGATCGGATGGCCCAAAACTCTCGGGGCGGAGTGTTAAGGGCGATAACGCCCTGGCCCGAGGGTGTTATAGAAAAAAAAAATTTGAGGGCCATCAAAATGGTGAGGGTAGGGCACACCCTCGCCATTTTGATGGCCCTCAATTTTTTTTTTTCAATAACACCCTCGGGCCAGGGCGTTATCTACCCTTGGAAAAGGGGTTGGGTCATGTTGTTACAGAACATTGTACCAATCTATCTATAAAATTTCTATTTGCTCGACTTGGATTCACATAACCGACACCTTCATTTCAAAGTTGCAGAATCCTTTATCCATTATGCCCATTATTATTGGTTGGCCCACAAACAACAACCAATATCCCTTAGCCAAGGTATTATCTATATAAATATCTAGGTACAACATTGCATTACATGATTGCAAGTTACGTTACATACCGGTTTATCTTGTTGGGGGACTATACAATTTGCCGCTGCATTGCACGGTCCAAGTTCTTTTGCATATCTTTTTACATTTTACATTGGTTCATTACGAGAATTAGTGCCACATCTTCATGATAGGCTTTCTATCCTTGTCATTCCCCACCTTTGAAAGGGATATGCCAATTAAAATCTCTGGATGTGCTATCCATGTTCACATGGAGAAGAAATGATCTATTCATTTCTCACATCACTCTCGATCGATTATGCCAAGAATATGAACGAGCTCGATGTTAGCAGGTGTATCACCAACAACTTTAAAGTGGCCCATTTAGGAGTTAAATTTGATAAAGTTAAGTGAATAATTCAAAATACCCAACAATTATATGGCCTACTGCACATGACGCTTTGGATGTGACACAAAAAACAAGCATTTATGAAATTCACGTTAGTGAAAAGAGAAAAAAGAAGAAAATGTATTCTACCAACAACCAATCTCAACCGTTCGGCTCGATGGGGCGATTTCGGAGTCAAATAGCAAGTGCAATGCAATTTGTAACTAGATGCTATAAATTGGCATACATGCTCTATTAAGCTTCATCTCCATCTCCTCATTTGAGTGGCCAATTTCTACTGTCAGGTTTATTTTCTAGACCGTAAATGATTTCTAGTTTAGATTATGCATTTAGTACTAAGAATGTGCTCGATCAATTTTGTTGTGCGTTTATTCTGGCCTGAGTCCACATCCTTTGATTTGGGGCATAAAATCGGTGTTGTTTTTTTAGCAACGATTCATTTTTCTTGCCATGTGTCCCGTTCCCATGGCTTTGAGAAAATAGCATCCCATTTCTTTAGTCCATTATCATTCATTTCACTTTTATTGTCCACTACAATGCTTTATGGTTTTTAGAAAATAGAAATGAACCTGCTAATTAAGTAGATTCCAAAACAAGAGTGCTAATTTACTAGCATTTTGTTACAGAATGTTTCACCATCACAAGAAGACCGCAGAGGAGGATGGAGAGTATAATGAGCCCCAAGTGTACACTGAAGAAAGTGTGTATACTGAGCAGAATGTATATGGTAAAGCAACCACTGAAGCGTATGGTGGACATAGAAATCAGAGGCAAGAGGAATATTCCACTGGAGAAGGCTATGGCTACAATAGAGAGGAGAGGAGACATGAGGATTTAGAGGATGTTGAAGGTGAAGTGAAAGAAAATAGAAGGCACCAACACTTGGGAACAGTTGGTGCCGTAGGTGCAGGTGCCTATGCATTGGTAAGTAGGCTTTATGTTTGCTTTTCTTTCCAATTTTTTTCTATTTTTATTTGGTAACTCATATCTATACATTAATAATTAGTATGAGAAGCATGAGGCAAAGAAAGACCCAGAACATGCTTTTCGACACAAGGTTGAGGCTGGCATCGGTGCAGCCTTATCTGCGGGATCAGCTGGCTATGCGATTCACGAGCACCATGATAAAGAAGAGGCTAAAGATGAATATGAACGACTTGAGGAGCCTGAGAAGAAGCATTGGTACAATTAGGCACCTTGTCCTCTTGTATGTTGTGCATGTTTGTGTGATGGGTTTGTAATCTTCAAAGCTAATTATAAATAAAACATCAAAGCAAAGTTAGGAATTCCATAATATTGTGAGTTTTACATAAACCGATGCTCATTATGGAGATCAAGTTTATGTCAATTCCTTAATTTCTAGTTCCTTATCTAAATATTTTATATCCATCTTCCATGTCTTTTGAGTTAAAATATCTAGATAATCACTTGTAACATTCTAAGCCTTTGGCATTACAATTTTTCGACTAACAAAAGAGCACACTAATAATATATATACTCAATGATAAAAATGCCCCATTTTCCAAACTCCAAGGTAACCTAGAGAATAATTATAGGAATAGGTAATTCCTGCAGGCATAAAATTTTGGGGCGAAAGCCCTGGCGAGCGGATGCCGGCAGGAATTCCTTGACGAAAAAAACGTCGATCTGATATTTCAGGCGTTCCCAAGCTTTTTCCGGCGAATTTTCGGCACAAAAAATCAACAGCCCCATCAACAGCAGTTTTCAGTTTTAAAAAACAAGATGAAAACGCCGAAATATCAGGTCGACGTTTTTTTCGAAAATAGAGTTTACAGCGTTTTTCCAAATTACCCCTTAGAAATTGTTCATGCAGAGCTCTCTACTCAGTTGAATCTTATGAATAGATAGCTTCAAATACAGTTCCGCCATAGGAGGCTCAAAGATCAAAAGGGCAAAGATCCTGCTCCTTCTAAGAGGGCCAAGAAGGAAAAATGCTCTGCACCCAAGAAGAAAAAGTGCCAAGAAGAAAAAATGCTCTGCGTCCATTGAGACCAGAAGGAATACCCTGCTGCAGATGCTGAAGAACATCCCCGTGCAGTAGGAAGCTACCATGGATTCATGGCTTTGGAGGAACATATCCCATAACCAAAAAACTACCCTGCAATCCGACGAAGAAACTCCTTGTATGCTAAGTTTATAGATTTCTTGGAGCAAAGTTTTAAGAATTCTTGCCAGATCTGGGGAAGAAACTCCCTGCTACCCTGAACATATGCAAAGAACTGGTCCGCCACAAAAAGAACTGGCGACGGTGCCAATCATACAAAAATTCCCCAATTATACTCTATTCTTGTGTGGAAGGAACTGGCGCAACCGGTCATGCATAATGGATCTACCCTACTTCCATTCTGCAGCGTAAAGAGTTGCCAGATGGTGGCAGCGGAATGGACGCCAGACAAAAACACCGACCCTTTTCTATCGTTATAATTAGGTATTTCACTACATATTAGGAACCGTACTATTAGTAGTTATTTTGTTATCACATTCTACAAGTGCCAAGAATTAACGCCTTGTTACGTCATTCTCCCCAAATCCAAAACGAAAATAGCACACTATATCCACTGACAATATGCAACACCAAGATCTCATCTAGAAAGAACTACTACGTGGTCTTGTTTTTTTTTTTTTTTGAGGGGGGAGGAAGAAGGGGGTGTAAGTGGAAGGAAAAACACTATATTGTTGTAAAAGTTGAAATTATCCATCTTTATATTATATGATAATAGCACCCAGTAGTATCGACTTTTAAAGTGGGAGTTTCAAGTTTATTATAGAAAGCCTTGTCTATACAAGACATAATTTATCTTTTTTGTAGGCATTTTACTACATTTTTCTTAAGTAATTTCATTATCTTTTCCCCAATAGTAAGACAATGAAAAGAGCTGTGAATGAAACCTTCATAGATGTTCTAGTATGACATCATGATCTTTTGAGATGTCATATGCTAGGAATACACTTTAGAGATTCGATGGATATACAAGGACCTATACACGACGAAAGCATATACATCCCTTTCTACTTAGTGGTGTGGGACATGTTAAGGCCAACTACAAGCCTAGATATACCTTCCTAATGGTCCCCGAATGGATATAGCTCGTCTAATATCACAGACCAAGCCTTCAAAATTTGGAGTAGATCTATGGTCCAGATTGTTGGAGAAATATTAATGGCTCATATCCATCTGGATATAGAAAAATAAAATCTTACTTTGATTTGAAGTTGCACTTAAGAATCTTGATGGAAAACTCCAACCTACATCATCACAACCATAAGATATTCAAATGTTCCAAGAATATTTTAAAAGATATCAAAATTTACTTTTTCTGATGATATAGTACCCCTTGAAGGGTAGGAATCCAAATGCAAAGATATGGCCATAAGAAGTGGGTATTCACATTATCCTTTAAAAACAAATTTGTTTATGATGTTAGTAAATATTTTTATACAACGCAAGTTTTGTCAACGTTGTCTGAAAATAGCACCCCGTAGTTTCTACTTTTGAAGTGAAGGTTTCGAGTTGGTTATTCAAAGCAATATCTTCATTTGAGATCTCATATGCTAGGAGTACATTTTAGAGATTCGAGGGATATATAGGGACATGTACGCGGCGACAACGTAGACATCCCTGTCTTATTATTGGTGTGGGACATGTTAGTGCCAACTACAAGCATAGATATACCTTCACAATGGCCCAACTAAGAAAGCGCTTGTGTAGATAGAAAAATCACATAATAATCCAAGATATTCTAACACGTCGGCAATGCGAAAGCAAGGTGACATTCATGAAAAAGCAAAAAATAACATTTATTGTAAATTGGACTAAAACAAGAACTATCTACACCGACACAACTTGTGCACCATTGATAGGATGTGCGGTCAGATGGGGTCAATCAAATAATCTCCGTCGTTGTAATAGGCGGACTCCAAATGTGAATTCAATATAGATAGGGTGGAGAAATACAATATAAATGTATTCTGAAGAAGGCAGCCTTACATCGGCATTCGCTCTATTGCTTTTGCAGACATTTTTTTGTATATCTTTGTGGCCAGGTGTGGTTCAAAATTATATGCATCCCCCTTTTTTTTGCAGCAAAGCTCGCATACATTAGGTAGAAATTCGTATCAAATAAGAGCTTAATTATTCAAATTATTAGTGTCGTTTCTCAGGGCAAGCTATAAGGGGTTTCTGATATATATTGCAGTTTCTTCTCCATGATTCATTCAGACTCCATATATCTCAATCTCTTTATATAGTTCCTAACTTTCAATTTTTGGGCTACTTTATTAGTTGTTGCCACTTGTTGACGTTTCTTTTGCCAATTGGCCCATCTTTATTTTGCTTAGCTTAGCTTTTGTTAAGTGTCTCCATTTTTTCTAGTCTTAAAACTTCATAGTTACCAATAGGTTCTTAGGTTCGATTAAAGTTATTACTAGGTCCTTTGAGGGCCTTAATTTGATTGTTAATATAATCTCTCTATTGTAGAATGTCTCGTCGTGGAAATGATGATGGTGCAGGAGACTATAATGAGGCATATAATGATGACACACAATGTACTAAGCAAAGCACATATGGAGAAAGTGAATATGGCGAGGGTTATGGGAAGTCCAATGAAGAAAGCTATGGAGAGGGTTATGGGAAGTCAAATGAGGAAAGTTATGGGGAAACAAAAACTACTGAATATGGAGGAGAAACAAACATCAAAAGTGAATATGAGGAGGGATATAAAAAGTCTAATGACGACTCCTATGGTAGTGGCTACAACAAAGAGGACACTCAAGAAAATCTAGAAGATGTTCAAGACGACATAGATGAGAACAAAAGGCATCAGCGCTTGGGAATAGTGGGGGCTATAGGTGCAGGTGCCTATGCCGCAGTAAGTTCCTTGACTTGTCACACATGTTCTATGTTTCCTTTTCCTTCTATCTTTCTTATGTTCATTCATTTTATCTAGTATGAGGCGCATGAAGCCAGTGAAGATCCTGAGAATGCTGTTCGACACAATATTGAAGCTGGTGTAGGTGCTGCTTTAGCCGCTGGCTCTGCTGGCTATGCAATCCATGAACATGGGGACAAAGAAGATGCAAAGGATGAATATGAAAAAATTGAGGAAAATAGTGAAGGTACTGGAGAAAAGAAGCATGGTTGGTTCAGTTAAAGAGTGTGCATAATCTAATATCTCCTACATATATTTGAGTGTAAATTTTTAATCTCAGCTTCAGTATCTTTATATACATAATAAAACTATATCTGGAGAATTTTTTAGTGCTCAAATGGTGCTCTATAACTTAAGTTCGTGTATATGAAATTATATCTAGCCATTTTATACGTGTGAGATCCTATGTAGCTTGTAGTTTTCAATGTTCAAATGGCCCTCTAAACTTAATTTCAGATATATACAATTTTGTCTAGTCGAATTAATCACCATGTGAAGAAGAGATTAACCCTCCCCTCGAGGGGATTATAGCAAATAACCCTTGAAGTCAAAAGGCCGAGAGGGTTATTTTCCATAATCTCGTATTGTCTAAAACAAGAAAAAATTTAAGTATATTACATATTTTATAGTAAAATATAGTTTGGATATTTCTGAAAATATTAAAGTATTTTATGATATATGTTTGGATAAAGTTATTATTATCATTAAATTTATATGTATTTGATATTGACGAAACTTTAAAATAGATGTATTTGGTATTGTATGGGTCCCATGACCTATTGGTCTCCATGGACGTTAAAAATTCTATTCTATTCTATTCTAAACTTTTGCTTGGCTATTTTCCTAAGTGGAAAAGCCAAAATTTTAAATTATGTAAAATATATTTTAATACACTTACCTCACTCCACCACACAACTATATAATACACGTATAAAACCAAACCATTGAGTAATTTATTTCAAACCATATAGTATCTCGCAACATTTCTCTATACTATATACTCCAACTTGTGGGAGCATACTCCACAAGCGACTGTCACTATCTACATAGGCATAACTTGTGAATATGCATATCTAATAACTCTCGATGACTGAAGTTGCCCCTCGTGCGAGGGGAATATGCATCAAGGGTATGGGGATTTAAATGGTTTGTGTTATATGACAAAAAATTTGGCCCCTTTGGTGCTAAAAACAGGTTCTTGAAGGGTTTGCATTTTGGGTGCCAAGTTTTGGTCCGAAAGCTACAGTTGTGAACATGAAGCAAAGGCAACTGACAGAATGGAGTTTGGATCTGTCCTCCTCCCGCTGTGGCAATTAGAAATCAAGGACCGTTTTTGCAGTAGCAAGACATTCATAAATTCGTAGTTAATGTATACTAGGCAATTAAATTCTAGTTTTTTGTCAGTTGGCGTTCTAAGTCATCACAACATGCAGGCCAATTTTTCGAATTTTTGCATAAGGTTGAGATTTCCAAACCTTCTCCTTCGTTCCCGATCCCATGTATCCATAACCCTACAATTGTGGTCGTGATTTCCATATCAATGTCAAGAGGTATATCAACTTCTCTTTCTGTCTCATCCTCATCTAGATCGTCTGTGCTGCTACCATCCGACTCTTATTGACAAGTTATGAGTCCATTCGTCATCATCCTCTGGGTCACAATGATGATCTGTTATCATTGCCACTCGCTCATTTTTCGTATCCTCAAAATCATCCTCTTCAATATCTTCATCGATTTCAAAGGCCAGAGAACTCTTTTTTTTCGCGCACTTATTTTTGTTGCGACATAAGGGTTGCAAGTTCAAGAAATTGAATACCAACTAGTCAGCTTTCTTGTTAAGCAACCGATTACGTGACACCAAGTGAATGTATTTGTAGATGCTCCAGTTCCTCCCACTTGTACTGTTCGACGAAACTAATGATAAGATTGTCATTGTGAGTGTTTGTAATATCACGATGACTTCATCATGCACCTGCCACCATGCATATATCTCTACTTCAGGTTTTTTCTTATGGCTTTGTATTGCTTCACCCAGCTCCTTATCTTTCCAACGACCAATTAGATTCTGATATTCTGTTAGCTCCATCAAAAAAGCCTTATAATTGGCTATATTAGGATAATATCCCTTGGAAACCATCTTTAATGATCCCATGGCCTCCTTGTCTGCATGCTGATCCATGTCCTAATCCATGTCATGGTTAGATGGGGCCATGTATGTCTGAGTAGAATTTGGACCAACAAATTCGAACATTAGCCAACAACTCCTATGGTTGTTCACGCCCGTGGTGCTGTAAAGATATTTGCATGAAATGCCAACATCTCCATACCTTGCCAGCGCTCGAAGTACTAGAATCGAGTCCCTTCAGGGCATAATAAATGGGTCTCATACATTTCACAACATTTTTCACTCCTTTCTAAAATGCATTTGAGGATGCTAATGACCCAATCACGATATTTTATCAACCTCACTAAACAAGTGTACTTTATTATAAAATGTGTTGGCCCAGGATTTATGATTGCTACTGCCTTGACCCTCAAGGACTTATATATGGCATACACTCTAGTCTTCTTTGTAAGTAACTTTACAATTCGGTAATGTTTGAAACTTGGGTCTTTCAACCATGTAGATTACAATACCAGTCCTTCAACAATAAATTCAAGTAGTGGTATTGATACCCTACATTGTGTAATCTTGGGAATTTTGTCTCCAACATCTCTCCTGTTAGCTTGCAGTTTGATGCATTGTCCATAACAACCTGAAATATTCTTTTCGACCCAAAGCTTTCAATGACCATTTTCGTTTTTTCATAAATCCGAGTCGTGAACACAAATTCATTTTCTGTCTCTATCGACTTAAAAAATGCCACCCCTCAGGGACAGACAATCATGTAGTTAATAAGATGATCTTTGTTTATATTGCTCCGTTTGCCAATCATCAATGCTGCAAATCGTGCTTCGGTCTCACGAGCAAGCTTGATCTTCAGCATCTTTGTTTATATTGCTCCGTTTGTTAGTCATCAATGCTGCAAATCGTGCTTTGGTCTCATGAGCAAGCTTGATCCTCATCTTTTCAGCCATCTTTTTGAATATGTCATCGGCCATTTTATTATTTGTATGCTTATAAGAAGGTAACCTAAATGAATATTCCACCCTGCCAACCTCTTCAAAGTTGTTACTTAATGTTCTACTAGATGTGGAAACATTCCAGCATACAAAAAACCTTCAACAGCTTTTTTTTTAGCTTGATGAATCTGCTTATAGCGAGATATTAGTCAACTTGCCTTTATTTGCTCCAACTAGAAGTTAACTCCACGGTTTCAGTCATCCGTTATTGCCCAAGTACCTAATCCAATTGCAACGAGCCCATTCTTAGATAAAATTACTGGAGATGTCGTTAGATCATCAATACAGTCATCCTCTATAGTGGCTCCAATGTCCCTTCCATTCCCACTTTGCACCCTTCTTGTACTTAAGCACCAATTCATTAATTTGAGAAAAAATACATTCTCATTTTGCCCAAGATAGCTTGCAGGCTGCTTTTTGAAGACCAATTTTTAAATAGGCGGCCTTCCTCTGAAGCAATAATGCCCAATAGGTGCTCATTTTTAACAAAATTATAAGCTGAGCTTGCGGTCAATGTTGTCATCCCTACTCTACGACCGATTTGGTTTCTGCTGAAGTATTTGTTGTAGCTCAGAGCACACATTGATAGGTTGTGATGATCGCCATCGCGATCTTTTCTACCGTCGAAATGCACAAAAGAATATAAAAACAGCTGGACTTAAAGGGATCCCTATGGCAATCAATACATGTAAAACGAATAATTTATTAAAACGATTTGTACATATGTTATCAAATACCAACGCTTCGGCTTAGACGGATCACAATGGCGATTTGTCTAAGCTGGATCTGTGTTTTATTACAGATTCATCCTAAAGAATTTATGGAGATTCTCTAATAAATGTTGGATTTCCCTCGGCATCAATGCGCACTTTAGCATTCGCCATGTTCACCTGTCCATCAGTATCCATATCAATCTGATCGGATATCTCCTTATCGTTCTCATCATCATAATCTATCAAGGCCACATAAGTATTTCTCATAGCTTCATGGAAGCTTTCTTCCAGTTCCTGATCGTCCTCCAGGGCAGGAAGAGCGACAGGCTGCCTGTGACGCTTTCTAATGCACACCTTGTTGTATTCTTGGAAGTTGCCCTGACAATTATTGTCCCGCTCGGATGCATCATCCATCTGCTCTTCAACCTGTTGCAAGGACTTATCTGGCACAAACAGACAACTTATTAGAGGCATCACTGCATCCAAACCATCATTAAAGGCTTCTAGTTTATCTGTTCTTAGATTCCCCACTGTGTTGACAAAGATTTCCTCTTTCTTCAGCATCTCCAACGTCTGTGTGAGTTTTCACCCTAGAAATTGTTGATAATATCGTCCAGGTTATCCAGTATCACCATGCTTTACATGATGTGCACGTCAAGGGCTGGTCGAGAGGGTTCTCCCCTCTCAAAATTGGATTGTTCCTGCTCTCCATCTTCACCATCCTCCACATCTTCACCTTCCTCTCTGCTCTCCTCTGGATCACCGTTGGCTAGCTTTTCCATGTACATGAAGAAGCTTTGAAGAAATCATGTTCTTCTGTCATCATATTCAAAAGCAGCACTTCTCTTCCACTATCAAAGCAACCCTTGAAAACATCCCACAAGAAACTAAGTCGAGCAAGCATCCATCCGAGGGAAGAACCTGCTCCACAATGTAGTAAGCGTAGGACGTTTTCATTTGTGGCGGGAAGATAATATTATCGTCCATTGACATCCAGCTATATTTCATTTTGGACATGAACATGGAACTCCTGTATTTCTTTATTTTCTTGTCAGTCTCCTCATTATTGGTACACTCCTAGGCAGGCATCTCTGGCTTCTTTCCTGGATGATCAGGTAAGGAGAACTGCAGATCCAATCTTGCCTATTTAGATAAGACTTTGACCTCATTTCAATTGACCAGGATGTCGTTGATGAAGTATTGGTGTTCCTTTACCCGCTTTTTGTTCTCGAACTTGGGCTCTTCGTAAGTTCCAATATAAATGTGCCCTCCTCCCTCAATCTATGTTAAACTGTGGAGACAGTTGGGCAATTGGCCAGGAAGGAGAAGCATCAATTGGTAAACTTTTGCTGTCGTCATTGCAGAAACGCTTGTGAACAAAGGAACTGGCCTACCTTCCAATCATATTTGAAACCTTTCATGTCAACATAGACCAACTGAGAATGCTCTAGCATAGTGGTAGAGGAAATGCCATCTTTAGTGCACATCCTTACCATATTTCTCTCCTGGACATGAGCCTGATCCTGATTCGGCCTAATAGTATCGTTAATATAGGCTAACATGACTGCAGGAAGAGTATCTAGGACATGATCTTTATTGATATTCTATTTCACGTAAGAAATATCCATGCCTGCAATTTGAAGCAGGCGCTTCTCTGTAAACAATGGATATGATACAATCAAGTCTTGGTAGCTGAGGTATAGCACTTTTGTATTGGAGTTCACATGGTGCAGGATCTCTCTCTCCATCAGAGTTAGCATCCTCAAGTCTGATGCCCCTTGCTCGTAGTCGAATTGATCAATGTAATTTGTATTGGTTTTCAAGAAGCATTTGTCCTCAAGGATCTCGTCCATCAGACAATTCATGTCTGCGTCGGACATGCCCCTCAGACATCGAAGGAGGGTCTTGTTAAAGAATTCCTTGGTCAGTTTCTCGGGCGCATTGTCTTGGTCTTCGGTCAATTCCTTCTTCACCCAGTTATTCACCACAGCCACTTATTCGGTCGATTGACAGGCGAAGGTTTTCCGTATTTTTCAAGTTGCCATTCAATATCCTTGCCCTCCTCCATGCGTATACTTTAGAGAACTCGGCTTTCAGCTCCTTGGATCCGATCACTCCACAAAAGACTTGAGCCGCCGCCATGGAATGGTTTCCAGAGATTAAGTTCTGCAATTGTTGTTTGGGCATAGTATAACTTAAGATTTTGTACGGTTTTTGGGATGTATTCGTAGGCGAAATTGTTATAATGCTGACGTCAGTAAATGGGTTTTGAGTTTTCTAATGTGTTTTACTTTGTTTCCTTTTTTGCAGTTCTTTCTTTTTTGAAGTTAGGGTTCGTGGCAATTTCATATGGCAGGGCAGGGCGGCGTGGTGGCTATGGCGGCGTCCTTCTTAGCCGACTGTTTGGCCATGGCCGAGCTTCCGGCAAAGCTGTTGGGCGATTGGCATGTTGTGTGAAACTTAGAAGAACTACATGTACCTTGTGTTATGGAAGTTTAGTAATCACTTGTAATTGCATGGCATGTAAGGATAAGAGTAAGAGCATAAATGGCAGCGTTCTTCTTGGCCGACTGTCTGGCCATGGCCGAGCTTCCGGCAAAGTTGCTAGTCGAGTTCTTCCATCTCCAGAAACTGTTTTTGCCATGATAAGTCTGTATTACGGGTTTCTATTGTTGTTGTAAGAAAGGAGGAGTTCTTTTAGTGGGAATTCTTTGCGAAGTGCTTTTGCACTGTATTACTGGGTTTACGTTGTTGTTGAAAGAAAGAGAGAGTTCTTTTGGCCGAAAATCTTTGTAAATGTGATTCTGCTGCATTAACAAGTAAAGAATGAGAATGACAGGTTGTCCCTAAGCCGTTGAAGATCCCATGTTCTAAATTTTCCCTTTAAGAATTGCATGTAATATCCTTTGGTTTTGTGTAGTTGCAGCGTGTTGTGTGGATGGAGCATGGTATGTTTATCTCTGCTGCATGGATTTCGGGAGAAGAAAATGAAGAAAATTGAGAACATAGGGTAGCCGTATGGTCATTGGCATGCTTGAGCACATGCATCGGATTGGCCCCCTGGTGTAATGGATGTACGGATGTTTTCCCTAGTCTAGTGTTTGTGGGCAGCACAGCACATATAATGTGCTGCTATTGTTTGTGGGCAGCACATCACATTATAGTATGTTCAGCGCCCTGAGCTATGGTAGTGTTGTTTGAGCGTTTGTTGATGTACACAGTTTATGAAGCATAGCACATGTGATGTGCTTGTGTTGTACTGAGATTCAGCTCGATTATGAGCAGACCTCATATTAATGAATAGCCACTTTCTTATGCTGCATCTTTTCCTTTTGTAATTGAATATAATTTGTTTAAATCTGAATGATGTAATGGAGAAGTCAATATCTTAGAAATCATTGACTTAGAGACCATTGTCTTGAAATCATAGAGTGACGTGGAAAAGGGGGTTTGACCCCGTCTTATATACCTTGTCTGTTCGATCCAGCAATAGGCGAGAAAATTGCATGGAATTATCCCCCTGAGCTTGAGGGAAAAAATATTACATTATATTATCCATTCTATATAATCGCTCATTTCTGGCCATAGATGCAGGAAATATTCTCCAACATATTCCCTCTCCATCATCCTGGTCCGTCATTTTTTCAGCCTTAACTCTACAGGTTATTTTTGGAGTATCTATGTTGTCACAGGGCGAGGGGTCACTCTTCCCCTTGGGAAACCTTGCCATCTTGTTTTTCGGAGAATTCGTGGCTCACGTATGCTAGTGATCAACCTTCCCCATTTGATGCTTCAACTCCTTATTTGGCACATCATATTTCAAGTTATCTTCTTTCTGGTTCGGGCACTGCGGACATTTCTCAAGAGTTGGCGACCATCTCTCATTAGAATTTTCCTCGAAAACCCGGAAGGGCGGGGTTTTTCATCCCGATGAAAAGTTGTCGTCAATTTTCCACATTTGTTTAGCCTACACCACAGTTGATTCATTTTTTATCTGATATTCTTTATCTATCATCATGCGCTCGATGATTGTCTAGTTTCGGAGTAGTTTTCAAAGCTTTTCAAAAAACTTCTACCCTTAGTATGGGTAATCAATTTGTACTCGGTGTTTCAAAGAGCTCAATGAGAACACCACTTCACTCGGCCAGCTAGTTGTTTCAGAGGGCCCATCCTAGGAATGTGGACAGTAAAGACTTGTGCTACACACTTAACTTGCAAAAAGAGCTTGTCAATCACAAAAACTTGTATTGCATTCAAGCACATAAACTTGTGTTGCATTTAACAAAAGTTCATACATGGTCATGCATATGACAACAATTTGATTCAGTCCTTGTGAGTCATCCTTGCATGAGGTAACCTCAAATCTCTAACCTCATTTTTTTCGTACCTTTACCTCAGATTTAGCATTAGAACAGTTCGGGCGGCCTGTTGTTGGAAAGCCGAGCCGGCATCAAGTTCAACTGCTCTGGTACCAAATATTGGAAATCAAGGAAAAATATGTCAAAAAACGTCTAGCAACAAGTTCAACTTCAATTTTTGGGTTGCCCGTAGGGGGCAACCCTCTTGTTGGAGGGTGGAGTGACGTTTTGAAGGCCTGGATTTGTTCTCAGTATAATATGCCATAGAATATTCTATTTAAGCGGTTCCGATCGGCTGGGATTAGTTAGAGTTTTTGTGACGCCCAGTGACAGTTAGACGACAACAATTTGTTTAGGATATGCCTGACGGTAGAGATTGTTTGGGCCTATGATAGTGGCATAAATGAGCTCCTTCCTTTTCTTTCGGCTGATCCATGGCAGTGGAAGCAGAAGGGGAAGTAGGGGAAGCGGAATCTGATACTATCGTGCAACTACTTATTTTTGCATGGCTTTACCACAGGTGGTCAAAACTGAGTTCATGGAAGTGTGCTGGCTAGAAGAAAAATGGATCACTCCTTTGCTTTACCAAAGCAAAGATATCAAAGCTCTGCTTTCCTTCCACCACGGCCACGAAGTGGAGGACGAAATCACCCTAATCCTAGTGTAGTTGCGACTGTTGCAGCTCCAGAGAGAGATTTTATGGGGACAAATATGCCTTCAAGTGTTACTGGTGAAAGTCATGGTGGTCGAACAATGGATGAGTGTTTTGTTGTGTTGCCTTCAGCTGCGGCTTCAATGTATAGATATGAAGCCCCTACTGAGAGGGGAGTTGCACAAATATCCAGCCAGGCACATGGTAATCGCCATTCCAGTGCGAGCTTTAATGCAAACGTTAATGTACTCGCCTGGGTTTTTGAAATCGCATCTGCTCAGGTACAGGTCGCCCACTTTATTGGCTCCCTAAATTGACTAGAGGAGCCAAGGGGAATCGCTCAGGCGAATCCTCTCGTGACATGGCGTCCACGTCCGCCCCCAAAGGGGGATTCGCTTAAGCGAATCCCCAACCCATAGTTAAGAAAAGACGTGTGAAGAAATCCCGTTGGATGTGACGTGCTAAAAAATTCTTGGGGGGATTCCCTTGAGCGAATCCCCCTCCCCCTGCATTAATGCATGTACTTTTGTTTCACATGAGGGGGGGGGGATTCGCTCAAGGGAATCCCCCCAATATAATTAATGATGTACTTTTTTTCACATGTGTGTGGGGGATTCGCTCAAGGGAATCCCCCCAATATAATTAATGCATATAAATTTTTTTTGACATGTGTTGATTGTTGACGCAAACTAGCCTATGTGTTGGGTGGGACAAAATGAATCCTCAAAAAAGCTTGACTATCCTTTAGCATTAGTTACAGGCGATTTCCTCTAGCAATGCGCCACATGAAAGGACTGTTCTAGCATATTGAGGCAACGTGGCAAGATAGGAGTGTTCTAATATGTTTTGAAATATTGAAAGAAGGGTGGACGAGGAGGGAGGGATCATAGTCAAAATATGATGGATGCAAAACAATTACGTGGGTTAAGGGCGTGTATATACTACATGGAAGGGGTGGTAATTTTTTTCTTGGGCTTCTCAATGATCTTAGCATCAAGCCCAAACGTTTTTTGCAAAAGCTCGGTACCCAATCCAGACCCAAAAAGGGCAGAAGGAAATCTCTGGGTACCATCGTTAGACTGTTAATGCAAGAGCGCTTCTCGTGTTACAAATTAGGTACAAGAAATTAAAAAAAAGCGAGACATGGGGGGAGGAACCCAACGCATGCAATATTGTTGGGGGGATTCCCTTGAGCGAATCCCCCCCCCCCCCAAACACATGTGAAAAAAAAAGTACATCATTAATTATATTGGGGGGATTCGCTCAAGGGAATCCCCCCCTCATGTGAAACAAAAGTACATACATTAATGCACGTGCATATTGGGGGAGGGGGATTCGCTCAAGGGAATCCCCCCAAGATTTTTTAAGCATGTCAAATCCAGTGGGATTTCTTCACACGTTTTTTTTAACTATGGGTTGGGGATTCGCTTAAGCGAATCCCCCTTTAGGGGCGGACGTGGACGCCACGTCACGAGAGGATTCGCTTGAGCGAATCCCCATGATTCGCTCAAGCGAATCCCAGGGATTCGCTCAAGCGAATCCCCTTGGGTCCCCTAGTTAATCTAGGGAGCCGATAGTAGCGCCGGGTACAGGTTTTATGATCCTCTTTTGGGTGCATTATTTTTTAGTAGATGATTCTGTTACCATTGCCATTTCTTTATTCCTTTACACAGGTGATATCAAAACAGTTGTTTTTCCTTTTGTAACTTTATGCACATACACTCTCCATTCCGCGCCCATTATCAAGTCTTGATTTGGTCTTGTACATGTTTCTCCTTGCAATTCTGCTTGAATTCCCCTTTACATGTCATTAGAACCATGTTTGTTGTTATAACTGTGCATTCATTGATTCAGGTTGATCAACCCCTTTGCCTCGAATGCATGCGAAGTTTATCTGAAGAAATAGATAAGCAAGTGCAGGAAATCACAAAAGACATAAGAGCATATGAATTATGCTTGGAACGTCTTGAAAAAGAGCAACATGATGCACTCAGTGAAGAAGATTTTGCAAGTGAAAAGAAGAAGGTATTTCTTATATCTGCTAAGCTTTTAGCTACTTCTACGCTGCATTTATTTTATACGAGGAAGGTGGACTTGTGAATAAGACATTACCATTTTTTGAAAGGTCGAGGAAGAGGAGAAAAAGCTTGGAAGAGTTACTGACGATATTGAGAAGCAAAATCAGGAAATTATGTCTCAGTTGCAAGAAATCGAGTGTAAATTCAAGGAATCCAAAGAACTGGAGGAGAGGAAAGTATTATTATGGCTATCTCAATTATAACTATTATGGATCAATATTAAAGCAAGTTTGTGCACATATATATTGAAGCAAGTTGGATATTATTCGATCTTTTTTACTAATGCGACTGATGGCGTACTTATACTGGTCAGACTGTGTGCTCGTGAAGAATTATGTAATTGTATAAGTTGGACTTGCACCCCTAGCCTTGACAAATACAGTTGCCTAGGACAATGCTTTCAAGTTGGCTAGGGATCCTGCTAATACAAATAGAAATGAGCATGTTGGGCCATTTTCACAATGACCCAAGGTAGAAGGAATGGCGATGCAGGAATGGTGATGCAGGCAGGTATTACTATTTAAATCAATCAAGAAAAGCATACTATAATCAGTTCGAGATGCAGCCAACCTCGATGAGAAATCTGGCACAGATGCTCAGAGTAAGTGCATGCATCCTCCATGCTTGCATATTCATAACTATATTTCACAACCATATTTGAAAATTATTCTGTGCTTGCAGTGGTGAGGTCTGGAGGATTTCAGAAGCACAACTATGGTGTGCTAGGAAACATGAAATGCTACTAGAACGTGTGGCCTCCTTCTTATGATCTTAATTCAATCCCACCAAGCTTTCCAATGTTGTCGGCACGTGACTAAAAAGCTGGGCTTATAGATGCTCAAGATTTCCAACAGTTGCTAGATGATCTTAAATGCCAATGATCTTAAATGTCAACCACAGGTTGTCTTTATTCCCCAATATGCTCATGGAGATTTTGTGATAAGCCCCACTGCAGTTAATGACGTCTACCATAATCTAATGGGTTTCCTAGCCTGAATCACAATGTATCAAGTTATATCTTGGGAATTAAGGATGAGAAGTGTAATCTTTATAAATTTATCTATGAGTCTCCCTCACCTATGCACTGGGACTTGTAATGTTCATTCTCTTATATGTCATGTGGATGATTTGTTTGTACATGGAAGGAATGCCTCTTTTTATAGTAGATTCACCATATATCCCGATTAATTAGCCAAAAGTAAAACAAAACAAAAGTTTGAGATTGAAGTTAATTACTACTTTGCTATCCATTTGACTCATCCCTTATACCTTTTTAGTGACACATGCCATTTGACATTTACATTCTTATACTTGCATGGAGCTTCAACCTCGTATTGAATTGATTTGACAATTATGTACAAACAACATTTAAGCATCAACAATGCAACAACAGTTCCAAAAACTATTTCCTTTAAGCATCAACAACATTATATATCTTTGCAACCTAAGTTCCAAAAACTATTTTAGTGCCTAAAGTAGTTTAAAAATATTTGAGATCCCATCTTAGACATTGACATCAATATCATATTAGCATCTCCACTTTGGAACGGGACATTGGCATCAATATCATATTAGTGTCACCACTTTGGAACAAGCACTGCCTTGTGAATATGAGAGCATTGGGATCTATCTCCTTTAAGACAGGTATCGAATATATAAAATCTAATCACCAATTTGCAACAAGCACAAGCATTATGGTTCTAAAATGTCCAAAGTAATTACGCATGCATCAACGGCTCCAAAAGGGCAACCCATTGATGCGTTAGCATCTTGTTTAGTATTGCTTCAACCGACCCAACTTCAAGACTTTAACTAAGTATTTATTCAAGTTAAACAATTACTATATTGATGGCCTATCCAATTACAGACCACCAGGATGTGATGATTCATGGCCCATATCTATACAGATCGTTGCTCAGGTACCGTGCTTACGTGAATGAGAATTGAAATCTCTTCCGACGCCTGACAAACATTTCGTCGGACTCGCTGCGTCCATGGTCAATGGATCTATTGTCCTTTTCCAATCTGTCCAGAGGACAACTACAAATGCCATGCAAGGCAATCGAATGTGGAACGGATGTGATTTTGAGGTCCTTGCCGGACGTTGTTTCACGTAAATATATGGCTGCCTAACATTTCTATCGACAGGGTTAGAGGATTGTAACATTTTTTTTTATATATATGAACTTCAGTGCTTACTTTATCTATGCTACAAGAGAAGTTCCATGTTTAACTAAGAGATCAAGCTCGGAGAGATCGCCACTGTGATCTTGTCCAGCTCGGGCTAACTTCTATGACCCGGGTTTAACAATACACGAGCGCCAACAAGAAACTCGCAGATCTCAACGGCACCAGGAAAAGTACCCCGTAGAGGTAAATTGTTTTACTTTTTTTTAGCTTTAACTTAGAGTCTACCTGTGTTGTAGTGTTCTCCCCTACAGTTTTGATCTCGCACGGATCGCCATGTCGACCTCTCTTACAAGTATTGGCGTTCTTTGGCAGTTTCACCAGCTTGGAAGGATCGCAGTCGCGCTTCTTCTAAGCTGGTACAACTACCGAAGCATCGATATTTCTAACAGAGGCAGTCATGCCTATCCTTGCGAGCCATACCTGCCAGGCCATGTAGCTCCAGGGGTTCGCTGTCTCGATCCCACTGACAGTGATTATCTATGCCTTGCATAGGAAATACGACGGATGCAGCATCTTCAAGCAATGCTTGTGCTTGTGCAGTAGCATGTTGTATAGAAAGCAGAAAGCATTCTCGATACTCCTACAAATCCACTGCACTTGCCAACCTCCAGTGTTTTCCTGATTTTTGTATTCTCGGAACGCGCCCATCTATTAAGGGTGAGATGGAGCTTCTGTTTGATCTTCTGGTGGTATCCCATGTGGCCGACTATTAGGATGTAGTTCTTCGAGCCCACTCTAGCTATATAGGCTTGCACAGGTATCCCGCTTATGCAATGGATGTTTCACGTTGCCGTTGTCGACTTATCAACATTTCATAAAACTTGCAGAATGTTGGAATTTCTTAGGGGATGCGTGTGATCCCGACTCACTATTTTGGACTTGGCCAGCAAATGGGGCTTCTTGCTGCTTCAGATGTTGCAGGAGGATCGTGATGTAGCACTTTGATCGTCTGCATAGGAGCCGACATCGGACCGACGATGTAACATTTTCATCGTCTGCATCAGAGCCTCTGATGTCATGACTGCTATGGTCAGGGAGTTATACATCTTGCATATCCGAACAATATTGTAACAAAAGAAGCTTCGGAGGCTCCAAGGCCACGTCGAGAAAGAAACAACAGCCGACCAATCGGTCGCGGAATGACCACCGCGAGAAAAACATCCGATCAGTGCTGCCTCGGAGGCTTCATTGCCACGCCGAGAGAAAATGAAAAAGAATTTATGTCTCGGAGGCCGAGAAATAATGAAATGATATATAGGCATCGGAGGCTACAAAGCCACGCCGAGAAGAGATGTAAAATAAGAATATCTGCACTTTCAAGGAAGATCGAAAGACAACATGGAGGATAACAGGGGCTACAACGCAACCTGAGAAAAAATAAATAGACACAGAGATGACTAACTAAAATAAGAAATGGAGCAACTTCAACGATAAAATGTAATATAAGAAATGGGAAATCTCACGTAGATATGACCAACAAGCTCAGATGTGACAGAGGGAGGGTGGAGCCAGAAATGAGTAGAATGGAAAGAGCTCAAGAGAGCGCCGATGACTGAAAAGAGGAAGAAGGCGGTATAAATAGGTGATGCAACGATAGGTGTCCCCATCCAAGGAATGTTGGTTCTATTGCTAAGACAATAGAACCGAGGCATTCCTAGGATGGGTCCTCTGAAACAACTAGCTGGCCGATAGAAGAGGAATACACCTCAAACAGAATGCAGCAAACTAGGATGACAAGGCAAAACCAGAATGAGAATTGTGACAAGCCTTTGACGACTAGAGAAAACGGGGCCAAAAAGCAAAACAAATGGGCATAAGAGGAACGGCTGGAAAATGTGGGCAAATGAAGTGAATTGAGTGAGGAAAATGAGAGGCACAGTGCAAGCATTGGAACAAGGAAGATCAAAGCGACAAAGACTCAACTACAGGCACCAAAGTGAACAAGGCATAGGGTATTCAAGAAGCAAAATAGGGCAAAGAACGCAAAAAAATAGACTAGATGGCTAAACAAGACTGGAGGATCAAGGGAGATAACCAAAGTAAATGGATAATGATCGGAGAAAGATGCAATACAAAGGGGAAAGTGGGCCAATCAATGCAAATAGATGAATGGGACAAAAAAAAACCAACAAAGCAAAATAGAAGGCTAAGCAAGATTGGAGGAACAATGGAGAGAACCCGAGTAAATGGATAATGACTAAAAGGATGTGGTACGAAGAGTAAGTGTCATATCGAGCAAGAGCAACACAAAGAAGAACCTATAAAAAATGACATAGGATAGTAGAAAGGAACCAAAGATATGTGGGTAATAGAGCAAAAAAGGCCGAATAAGAGCGAGCAAATGGTATATATTGAGCAAAAACAAAAAATAATGGGACAAAAAGTATAAAGAGGCAAATGAAAAATCTAGGGTGAATAAAGAGTTGAAGGAACAAAAATCAAGATGAAAAAGATAGAAAGGATCGGATAAAACAAGGCAAACAGATACAAATGAGCAAAAAGGCTATAGGATGAATGGGACAATGAAAGAGAGCATCGCAGACACACTCAACAAATATAATAACGATATAGTAGAAAAGAGAATAAAATTAAAAGGACCCAAGTTACATGAAAATACCACACAAAGATAAAATGAAAGAACGAACTAACATAACCAACCATAGAGTAAAAGAGCTACGCCAAATAGCGAACTAACAGACGAAAAAGATGCAAACACAATCAGACAATGCAAGGGTTAACAAAGGGACAACAGAAAGCAAGATAAGAAGCATGGAAATAATGAAGATTTTTTAAGTGAAAAGAAATGGACACAAACAAAACATTTGGAACAAATCGAGTTTGAAGGCATAGAGCAAATGAAGCACAACAAAACAAGGAGCCAAAATTAGATGAATTGATGAACAAAGTAATTAGTGTAAAAAGAGCAGACCCAAAATAATGGCCAAAAGAACAAGGATAAAATAGAGATCAAGATGCGATAAAACATGAAGAATAGAAACCTACAAAGAAAAGGCGATCGAAAATAAAGAATATTAGTCAAGCATATAGGTAGACCAACTCGACCAAAGAACAATTCATATATGCCTCAAATAAAGCCATGTACATGATTGAATATAAATGAATCAACCTATTAAAATGGTCAAAACCAACCAGGGTAAAGAATGGAAGAAATAGGCAAACAAAATGATTAGAACAGATCAGGCAAAGGAGGCAAATAAAAAACTATGATGCATGACTGACAGAGTAACATGGATGCAATGAACGGAACCATGGAAACGAAGGAACTACTTGGATTGGATGGAACTTAAAAAAAGGTGGAATGTGGGAGTAACGGAACAACAAAACAAAGGAACAAGTGAACTAATCGGATAAAGGAATAAATGGAAGGAAATAGAGCATATAAGAAAAACCGAGCCAATACGGTATGAAGATCTCGATAGATAGAAAAGGGAATTGAACAGACTATTGTACAAAAGGAGGGACAATAAAACCACTGGTTAATGGAGGAAGGGAGGTGAAAAAGGGACCAATGAAACCTAAACAAAGCACAAGAAATAAATAAAGAAATACTAGCCCTAATGGAAAACAAACAAGAAGTAGAAAATAAAACCAATGAGCAAATGGAACTATTAAAAACTTAGAGATTAAGAAATCATACATGAAATAAACCAATGCACCAAAAACAATGACCACGCATCAGCCATAATAAACCCCCAAAGCTCCATCCTTGAATGTGAAAAATATCTAAAGTGACCAAAGCACCAAGGTGAAACCGAGCCACCTTGAGAAAAAACTGGAAGTGGGCAAATGTGAAAACCATAGAAATATAGAAAGTGGAGTAGAAAGGGGCAAAGAGTACATGCGAGAATGCTGTGAAATGGACATAAGAGTCGACCGCAAAAAAAAAAAAAAAAAAAAAAAAAAAAAAAAAGACCATAGTAATAAACTTTGTTTCCTTAAATGGGCACTTCATGGTCACCCTCCCCTATTCTGCAAAAGTAGAACCCTGTTATCAGCCTAACCCCCCTTAACATACGATATGGTACAGTGCAGTACGGTATTAGTAGACATATTTGTAAGTATATTGTCTTGGTACTTCAGCCTTATTCTTTAAAAAAGGATCCTAACATGTGGTTAGCAAAATGTTCAAATCCATTAACAGGCATTTCATTCATGTCACAAAACAGCCATGCCATTTCAACAGCATAATATTGTCAAGCATTGAAACTACATGCTATTAGAAAGCTTAGAGGTGCAACCGTTGCAAACCTTCCAGCTCTGACCCCAAAAAATAACTCACCTTGTAAGCATTGTTTAATCCTTTTTTGTCTGTAAAAATTAAATGTAACAGATCAAAACATAGAATCGACACTGCCATCCATAGCATCTACTTCTACGCCTTCCTTGTGATGTTTCTTCTTATGTTCTTCTTTCTTCATGCTTCTCTTCTTTTCTTTTCTTCTCTTCTTTTCCTCCTCCAACTGGGCAATAACAGCACGAGCTTCCTCCACCGTTGTGATCTTGTTGGGGAGGTTATCTTTATAAACTTTTGATCTTCCTTCCCCTCCAGAAGACTGACCAATGCCATGCGTCATCCATGCAGGTTGTACCATTGCCCGGCCTCTACCAACCCTACTAGGAATAGTGGACTTATAATCTTTTGCTTCCACTGTACCTTCTCCAACTTCTGGATTAATGTCAGCATCATCTTCAGGCAGATAGACTTTACCACCACTATAACACTCATTTTTTAAATGCCCATGACCACCAAACCGTGGACATGCTACATTATAAACAGGATCGAACGTAACCTGAACACAAAGACACTATAAGGATTAATATATCAAAATAAGAACTGCAAAGAGTTCATATTCTATGCACATGCATTTTGCCACCGCACAAATTGTAATATTAAAATTAACATACTTTAAACATAATATACATTTCCTAACAAGCAAAAGCATAGATTTTGAAAAGGTTTGCACTTGCACCCAATATTTGCCCTCCTCACCCTCTTCCTGCTCCTGCTATGAAATTTGTGATTGGGACTAGACTTTCTAATTTTGACAATGCAGCCACACTAACCCCAAAATCTGCTCTATGTGTAGTTTTTTGCTGTCTTTTTTGCAAAAAAACAACACTTAAACACCACCCATAGTAATGTTCCGAAAATGCTAGAAAACATGTGTAGTTTTTTAGTGTTGTTTTTTACACATAAAAGACATGTAGTTTTTATGCGTGGTTTTTGGAAAAAAAAACAACACATAGTTTTTATGTGTAGTTTTCACCGTGTAAAACAACCTGTAAATTCTATGTGTGGTTTAGAGAAAAACAACGTGTGTTTTTCAGTAAAAACAACATGGTTTCAAGTGTGGTATTCACCTATAAACAATGCATGGTCTTCATGGTCTTTCTATGTTGTTGTTTTTTTAAGTGTTGTTTCTAGTGTAACTAGACATTGTTTATTTTCAATATAAGTCACGTTGTTTTCGAGAGTATGAATTTAAGTAGTGCTTGTTTCTAAGTTCTATTATTACTGAGCCATTGGATACCAATAAAATACATGCCATAAAACCATTGAAAAACACAAATAGATATTTTCAATGTATCTGATATTACAATCTATTTCGTCAAATGTCAAGAACAGCCCAACAAAACTAGAAAACAAAACCATTTTCCAATTCTTGTATTTTGGAGACAATTCTTGTATTTAAGCTGGCTATTTGGTGTCCAGATAACAAAATCATGCTTGTATGCTCCAATTCTTGTATTTTGGAGACAAGATGAAGCCAACAAATTCGAATCTCTTAGCCTTTGGGCATGTGATCTGACTGATACTTACTCCATTTCCACTTCCTGAGAGCTCCAGTTATGCAATAGTCACACCTGCAGCAGAACCACAAGTAATCAAGCTTGCATACCAGTGGAAAATGACTTGTAGACGTAATTATTTTCGTGAATCCTTCATTAAGTCCTTTAGCAGAAACAAAGAAATACCTAGATATGCCCATTGAACTTGCCTTCTGGCTTCTGTACAGAGTTGGCGTGCTGTTGAAGGTACCCAATCCCTAACCATGGCAAGAACTAACAGATAATCCTTTAGGAATCAGAGGCCGGATCTTGAGCAACAATATCGCTATTACAAAAGGCCCTAAGACGCCCTGCAACATGCAGCAACTAAGCTGCTCTTCCAACCACGCACTTCAACCAGAGATCTCTGCAGAGCAACTGGCGACCGCCGCATCCGCCCTAAGTGCTTGAAACCCTAAATATTTCTTCCTATTCTCCTGTGCAGATAAGAATATGGAAGTAGAGGTTTAGATCTTTCTATCATGGTCGAATTCCAGAAATACAGCAGAACACAAACCTCACCTGTAAGCAAGCCCCTCTAAGCGGATCTGAACCACCTTTCCGAAGCGGATCATACATCTGTGTTAAGAGAGCTTTGTCTTTGAAAATATTTTCAGAAGCCGGATCATGCGCATTCTGGATCATACAACCGCCTTTGAAAATAGAGATCAGAAGCGAGAAAGGAGGGAAAAACTCAATGCAGGGATCAAATCCGGGCTGTTAATTTTGGGCCAATTGGATGACAGGACATGGATCATCATCTAAACCAGTCATCTCAGCCGTTGAATGTTGAATGGAGGTAATTATTTACAAATTTCAAATGCTTGATAAAACAACCTCAACTAGGTTAAATGCTCTAATTTTGTGGGGCATCTATAAAGGAGGTTAATTTTGTTCAACCTCCTTCACTAGATGGAATGCATGATGTCGGTTTAGCATTTGAGAAAATTCTAGCCTCCTAAATGTTTATTCTACAAGGTAGCCAGGCATTGTTATAGACAAAAATAGAAAAAGCCTTCACAAACTGAACTAATTTACACAATCTTTAATATTACGGGTTGTTATACCTAACATAACGGAATGTCCTTTATGTTAGGGTAACATAACATAAAGATCTCACTTCACACTCGTCGTTAGATTAAAAATTAATATAACAAAAACCGTTAAATATTGCCTCACACAGACTATCACGCCGTTAGGTTAAAACTTAATATAAGGAAAATTGTTAAATATTATGTTAAGAGTTAACATAACGGAAACTGTTAAATATTTCTTCACACTGAAAAAAACCACCTTTCTTTAAATAAAAGGGCATAGGAACCAAATTGCATACCTCATATTTAGTCAAACGCTCTTGTAACTTCTAATGTTTCTCAGTATTGCACCGATTTGATATGCCGTGCACCAAAGAGTCAGATTCTGTGCTCCATATTCTAGATTGCCCAGAGGGGGGTATTTGGCGAAATTGAGGTGCACTAGATTTCACTTATACAAATAGGGCTTCTGCATGTGATTCAATGCAGGATATGTGTGCAATGGGGTCACCCCACCTCCATATCCTATTAGGTTCTAACTAGCTAAGAGCAATCGAGTTTCTATTAGAACAATAGTGAGGTGGCCAAGATGAGCAGTGAGGTGGCAAAAATGAGTTATGATGTGGAAAAATATGGATGGATGGAAAAATGAAGAATTTGCTTAGCCTATTTTGCAACTTTTTAGAAGAAGCATCATTCAATATGGTGACATGGCATTTTTTGGATGATGTGCCATGTCATATGATGGTTAAGCATTTTAGGCACTTTTGGTGGAATATGACTAGACCTTTCTAGACCAAAAAAGTAGAGATGCCAATGAATCAGATTGTCGTGAAACTCAGTCCCATGGGGTAATATCAGTAAGTATGAACTTTATGGAACAATCGATTTGCTGAAAATATGGTTAATGACATGGAAAAGTTGGCATCATGATAGGCAAAGGATATTTTTTGCAATCTTCACGAAATGAGTGAGGAAATTTGAAATTTGCAAAAGTAGACATGCACATGATGATGTGGCACATCAGTGGCGACAAGTCATGCCAAGTAAGCAAGGCCAACTTTTAACTAGGCCAAAAATAAATAAAAAAATGTGCAACTTTGGTTTTCCATAAGTGATGTGGCAAAATTTTGGTGACATGGCAAGATCTGCATGATTTGGACATGACAATGACTAGGCATTTTTGCAACAAATGGACAAAGCAAGTATTTTTGGTATAAGGAATTTGGCAAAGAGAACATCAAGAACTTAGAGCAATTTTTGTTACCAAAAGGGTGATTATTTTACTTGTTCTTGACTTATTGACCAATATGCCACCTATGCCACCTGTGCACTCCAAGTGGTGACATGGCATGCCAAGTAAGCAAGGTCAAGTTTTGACTAGGCCAAAAATTGGTCTTTTCATTGGGTGATGTTGGCAAATTTTGGGGGACATGGCTAGATGATGGTGACATGGATATGATGACTAGGACTTTATGCAAGAAATATGATAACCTTTGAAATTTTTGGTAGAGGAGTTTGGCAAGGGATAGAATAGAGGGATCTTGAAGAACTTAAAGCGCTGACACCTTCCCCAAATCGAACCAGGCCAGGACTTTGCGCGGCTTCCTCACCAGAGGCGAGAGGCCAGACTCCAAAAGATGGACCTCAGAAAGGTTATCGAGGCAGCCTTTTGTGCTAACGCTCCTCCGGGAGGGCAAATGCCAATGCCCTCTTCCCCTTCCCCTGGAGCTCAATTTTCCTATCCCACCGTTGAATCGCCATTCAAGTAACCCGCTTGGCGAGGCTAAAAAAATCCAAGATCCACGTCTTGCTTGGGTTTGGCCGCTTAGAAAACCAAATGTTTTGTCATTCTGGGCAAGCACAAAGGCTCGGGAATGGAGATTCGACTTAGCCATGCCATCCCGGGACCAGCAAAATTACCCTAGGGACCAAGTTACCTACGGTCATTTTTTGGTGCGAAAAGAAACACAAACCCTCTACATGGCGGTGATTCTGCGACCACCTCTTAGACCAATTGACTCACGAACATGTTAGACATGAGCTACTTTGGCTTCTTGGAAAGGGGTAGTCTTACGCCCGCGAAACTTGATCTCTAGGGTAATGTCAATGTTTTGAGTCTATTGGCGCGGTCAGTTCCACGATTCGAATTAGGGAAAGTTGCCCGTCCGTGGCCAGGGTTCTTTAGGAGAGGACTTTTGGGGCAAACTGCTTCCGGAAGGTTTTAAGGTTCCGTCTTCTGGCATCAACACCCTCCCTCTACGCGATGACATTGTGCAAGATCCTGTCGAATCTGAGTAGGATACGGCCTCCGAAATGTAAACCCTGTGTGTTGCTAGGTTATTGAAAAGTTTGCGTTATGGAGGTCGAGTTTTAGTCGGTTGCACTTGGGACATGGTCGAGAAGCTGAAGCAAAAAATATGAAGCAATAGGAACTGAGGGAATGGGGTTTGAAGTTATCCTCCTCCCAGTGTGGCAATTAGAATTCAAGAGCGCCTTTTGCAGTAGCAAAATTGTTTGGGATCATTATTCAGGATGGCCAATAGATCCAAACTCTGTTATTTTAGTTGCCATGGCTCCGCATGTGCGTTAAGCAAAGGTGCACCTAGCTATCCAAGAAAATGACTACGTTTTGGCCACCGAAACGTAAACCCTGTGTGTTGCTAGGTTATTGTAGGGTTTACGTTTCGGAGGCCAAAACATGGTCGTTTTCTTGGATAGCTAGGTGCACCTTTGTTAAATGCACATGCGGAGCCATGGCAACTGAAATAACAGAGTTTGGATCTATTGGCCATTCCGAATGATCCCAAACAATTTTGCTACCGCAAAAGGCGCTCTTGACTTCTAATTGCCACATTGGGAAAAAGATAAATCCAAATCCCATTCCCTCAGTTCTTATTGCTTCATATTTTCAGCTTCAGCTTCTCGACCATGTCCCAAGTGCAACCGACTAAAACTCGACCTCCATAACGCAAACTTTTCAATAACCTAGCAACACACAGGGTTTACATTTCGGAGGCCGTATCCTACTCAGATTCAACCAGGATCTTGCACAATGTCATCACGTAGAGGGAGGGTGTTGATGCCAGAAGACGGACCCTTAAAACCTTCCGGAAGCAGTTTGCCCCAAAAGTCCTCTCCTGCAGGCCCCTGGCCATGGACGGGCAACTCTCCCACTCCAAAACTATGAACTGACTCAGTTAATGGACTCAAAATGTCGACTTTACCCTGGGGACCAAGTTTCGTGGGCAGAAGACCACCCCTTCTCCAAGAAGCACCAAAGTAGCTCACGTCCAACACGTTCGTAGTCAATTGGCCTAGGAGGTGGCTGCGGAACACCGCTATGTAGAGGGTTCATGTTTCTTTCGTTGCCCAAAATGACCATGTAACTTGGTCCCTGGGGTAATTTCACCATTCCGAACGACATGACGAAGTCGAATCTCCATTCCAGAGCCTTTGTACTGCCCGAACGACAAAACACTTGGTTTTCTACGCAGCCAAACTCCTCTACATAAATTTCAAAGGTTATCATATTTCTTGCATAAAGTCCTAGTCATCATATCCATGTCACCATATCATCTAGCCATGTCATCTAAAATTTGCCAACATCACCCAATGAAAAGACCAAAGATGGACATCTTTTCATTTTTGGCCTAGTCAAAACTTGACCTTGCTTATTTGGCATGCCATGTCACCACTTTGGGTGCCTAGGTGGCATGCTTGAGCCTAGGTGGCATGCCTGAGCCGCCTTGGCATAGATGGCATGTCGGAGCTTGCGTGGCATGTTGGAGTCACCTTGGCATGTTTAAGCCTAGGTGGCATGTTTGAGTCAACTTGGCATGTTGGAGTCCACGTGGCATGTTGGAGCCTAGGTGGCATGTTGGTGGCATGTTTGAGCCACCTTGGCATGTTTGAGCCTAGGTGGCATGTTGGAGCCCCCGTGGCATGTTTGAGCCACCTTGGCATGTTTGAGCCACCTTGGCATATTGGAGCCTAGATGGCATGTCTGAGCCATCTTGGCATGATGGAGCCTAGGTGGAATGTTGGAGCCACCTTGGCATGTTGGAGCCTAGGTGGCATGTTTGAGACACCTTGTCATGTTGGAGCCTAGGTGGCATGTTGGAGACGCGTGGCATGTTTGAGACCCCTTGTCATGTTGGAGCCTAGGTGGCATGTTGGAACCCACGTGGCGCATGTTGGAGCCCACCTTGGCATGTTTGAGCCACCTTGGCATGTTGGAGCCTAGGTGGCATGTTGGAGCCTTGGTGGCATGTTTGAGCCACCTTGGCATGTTCGAGCCTATGTGGAATGTTGGAGCCCGCATGGCCTGTTCGAGCCACTTTGGCACGTTGGAGCCTAGGTGGCACGTTGGAGCCACCTTGGCATGTTTGAGCCACCTTGGCATGTTGGAGCCTAGGTGGCATATTGGAGCCTGCATGGCATATTTGAGCCACCTTGGCATGTTTGAGCCTAGGTGGCATGTTGGAGCCACCTTGGCATGCAGGAGGCTAGATGGCATGTTGGAGCCACCTTGGCATGTTGGAGCCTAGGTGGCATGTTGGAGACCACATGGCATGTTTGTGCCACCTTGGCATGTTGGAGCCTAGGTTGCATGCTGGAGCCCATCTTGGCATGCTTGAGCCACCTTGGCATGTTGGAGCCTAGGTGGCATGTTTGAGCCACCTTGGCATATTCGAGCCTAGGTGGAATGTTGGAGCCACCTTGGCATGTTGGAGCCTAGGTGGCATGTTGGAGCCGCGTGGTATGTTTGAGCCACCTTGGCATGTTGGAGCCCAGATGGCATGTTGAAAGGTATACTTCCTCTCTCTCTCTTTGTTACTTTAGAGAGAGAAATTGAATTTAGAGCAGTCTTTCAATTAACTTTTGGGTCTTCAACCTTTGACTTCAAGTGTTCAAGATGCTTAGGTGATCAAATGTCCTTCAAGAAATGCCTATATGATGCCAAACTATCCATTTTTTGTTCTTCATATCAACTTCTACAAGTTGCGATGGATGTCTTCAATTTTCACGCTCTACAAGCTCACACAACACATGTATGAAGTCAAATGCTAGTGAAGTGTGTCAAACATATATAACTCTTGTATGCTGCCATTTTGTGGCAGTAATGGCATGTGGACAACTTGATCATACATGAAATATTAAAAAACCTTAAAAAACCACACCTCAAAAAAAACACTACCTTAAAAAACAGCACCTGAAAAAAAACATCCCTTCAAAAAACCATACCGCCTGAGAAAACAACACATCCTTAAAAAAGAGACTACACCTCCTTTAGAAACCACCCATTCTTTAACAAAAAAACTACGTATCCTTAAGAAAAACTACAGCAGATCCTTGGAAAACCACACCCCCATATAACTACGTGTAGGTTTTTTTCAAATCTTCAAAAAGACAATGCGTATTTTGTTTTTACTGTTGTTTTCAGCCGTGGACCAAATGTTGGGGTTGTAGTGAGCTGACAGATTGCTTACTGAATTACCAAACAGGCCCATGGAATCTGCTACGATGCACTAGGAGAGTAATGCGGAACCAGAGAAAGAATTGGTGGAATAAAAAGTGGCTGCAATTTCAAGGGGATACAGATTTGAAAGAATAATCTCGGAATGTGTGGGAAGATAAACCTAGTGACAAACTCAATGCATAACATCCTCGTTAATCCATGCAATAGGCTAATGTAACTCTTTAAACAATCTGACATGCCCAAAGACTCCACGACCCCAATCATAACTAACTACAATAAGCTGCAGACAGAAGGTTATTAAAGTTTCCCACACTACTTTTCTACATATTACATATTTACAACAATTCACGCTGAGGTTCCTATTCATAATGAGGTCTCGTGCCGCAAGCAAATGTTAGTATAGATTCTTTTCTCAGCAAAACTCAACAACAGATAAGATACTCATACTGCTTTACAAAATATGGAGAATCAGGATAACTAACATTTCACCTCTCAAAACGTCCTTGTCTACCTCCCTTCCAAGCTCTTAAAATAAGACTTCACCTTCCTAGATGGAAGACATTGAATCTGCAGTGAATTAATCAATTGCACTTAGTCCATGCCCCAGAGAAGCATGAGTATGGAATGGGTAAAGTGAGGAGAGGAATGCATGATCAACTGAAAAGGAACAGGACGAGTATATATCCTTATCTGAACAACCTGCTTTGCACCATAAGAACATGGCACCTCCTTATCTGACCAACCTTCTCTGCAGTGTCATCCCACTAGTTGACAAGTAACTCCAATCAAAATTTAAATAGGAAAAATGGTGGACAATGTGAAAAACTGTAGAAAGAACATCCAGATAAGCTGCAAAAATGTGTTTGCTAGCCCATAATGGCCAGTTCAAACGACCTATTTGCTTAGCCAAAAGAGACTAGATCTAGTGGCAAACTATAGTTTTCAAACATTCATGATGATAGAGCTACTTCTAAACAAAAGCAATTCAATGAGGTCTGCTTCCACTTAGAAAAGGCGTATCAAAAAATGCAACAGGAAGGTACAACCAAGAGCCCAATGCACAACATCATGTCATCTCACTAGCTGTCTGTTCATGCACAACAGAATTGTACAGATAGCTACTAAGCTTGCTCCAAGAACACATTCTCAATGACATTCAGCCCCAACTGGCATAAAATGCTATAAACAAGCAAAAATCTAGACAATAAAAACTTGGCTCCCCGAAATGAGGTAAAGTTCCAAGACAAAAATGTCGTTTAACCATCCACACAGCAGCTCCAGCTTCAACATGCAATGGAATGATGCAGAAAAATGCAAAAATATGATTTAAGTTACCATGTGCGAATCTTAAGTATTTAGCGAAAATTCGTGATGACACTTTGGATTGGGGCACTCATAAAATATTGTTTGGCCTTCATCAGCTGATCTCAATTGCGTCAAGGGCATAACAAAGTAAAGAGAGCTGAAAACAGCCATAAAATGCATTAATTTATGTACCTGTCTTGCATAATATTCATGTTTTGGATGGTGACATTTGGGAGACTCTTCATTCACCTGCATAAGACATTTCCAGAATTCCCATTATCTCTTTTAAGAATAAAATAATATAGAACAACTGTAATGCAGACATGCTAACCTCAGCCTTTTGTGACTTCTTCTCCAGCATTTTTTGTTTGTCCATCAAGGGGAACCAGAGGTTCAATGCCCAGTGTACGAACCAAATCCTAAAATAAACTTAACTTTTTGAAGTAATACACTGCAAAATCAAGCAAGGTATTGCTCCTCACTCGTGATAGTGAATCGGATTTTTTTTCCCTCAAATTCTACAATAAAAGCAGCTTGATTACTTGCCCTTCATAATCTAATATGCATATGATATGTTTTTGGACAAGAATAATAATTGTTACCTTTGATATCATATGTGGATTTGCAAAGCATGCAAGAGGCATATGAATTGCTTTGAAAGGAAAGCAAAGTCCCGCACAGGTCGCAGGATAGAGAATCATGAGCCTGTGCGCTTATTTTTCAGACTATATGTTATTACAAAAATAGCTCTCCAGCAGCCACCATCGCCAGAACACCGGTTACCCGGTTTCCAAATGGCTGCTCAGCAACAGAAATTACCGCCAATTTACAGGAATAATGGGTTTTGAGCAGTCATTGGCATATTTCGAGCATATACTGGCATATACTTGAAATATGCCACAAACCCACATAAACAAGGGTTTGCCCCCTTAGGGGCAACCCTTAGGGGCAACCCAAAAAAACACTACAATAGTGATGAAATGGAATAAAGGAATAGAGATAATGCACTTGGGATAACAGAATGAGCAAATGATGCCAGAGAACAAACCAGAAAAAAGACAAGGGAGAATAATGCAACAACCCAGAGCAATTGTCTCAAAGCGACTAAAGATAGGAAAGGGAAGCAAAGGATGCCAAGTGAAAGAAGTCAAAACAACTAGAGGACCAACATGAAGCAAATTGGCAAAAACTCCAAGGGATATGTGAATCTGAAGTTAATCTAAAGCAAAATACTAAATGAATGACCTGGGCCGACGCATAAAGGGGTCAAAAGACCTTAGAATTTATGGAACAAATATAAGTATAAAGTCATCGGGACAATTGGCGTAACGAAGCCACGGGAAAAGAAAGAAAAAGACCAAGATGGAACATGTACGACCGACTAGACTAATTGCACAGGGCACGAAGACAAGTCTAAGTCAAGAACTGCTTAAAGGAGTATCCAAAAAACATAGGCGCAAAAAAGTAACAACCGAGATTAGAGATCACAAAAATTATCTAATAGAAGCTGAAGATCACATCAGTGGAGATAAAGATGTATGATGATTGACAGTGTCCAAAAAACAACATAAGAAAAAGCACAGAAGTGGAGCAAGTATATAAAAACAGAAGAGCTATAAAAGAAGACAACACAAAGAATGGATCTAATGTGCATATGCATCTCAAACAAGAAGAATGCATTGAAATGAAATAGGCTTGAAAAGAACCAAATGTGCATTAAACGTACTGTCCGAGACCAAAAGAACTGTACACTTGAACTACAAAAAGCCCAAGATGAAGCGATTTAAGGTGAACATCAAGTGCCAACTGTATTGTCTAGAGAAAGGCAATCAACAAACAACCTGGAAGCTTGGAAATTACATGATGCACAATGATGATAAAAACTAAACGACATAATTACAAAGGAAATTAGAAGCATGCAAAGAAACCCAAGGAACATAATAACTGGGACAAACTAGAGATGATACAGATAAATAATCAACTCAATACCATTACTTTTGTAAGTTTCGAAGCCAACGACCCATATAGTATGAATGCCATGAGATGAATAAATCTGATTCCTCAATCCAAACCTTAAAGGTATTGAGACCATGGCCTTGTACATGCAAACCTGTCATAGTCGTGTGAGAAAATCGATGAAGCACCCGCCTCTCTATAGGGTATGGTTGCTCGCCACCGCGGACCTACCGTACCCTGTGGTACTAAACGCCACCTCGGCGCCACCCCACAGTCCCCCCTGAACGCGCACCAGGTGTCGCGACTTCGTGGGCCGAGAGGCCATGGATCCCGAGCCATACAGCCAGTCATCGCGCACATGGGAACCCCTGAACATGCCCATTCCGAGGCATGATTCAAAGCCGGGGGCTGGAATTCGCGCGCAAATTCCAGCCACAATGCATGCAGATGAGATGGGCAATCAGTGTGATTGCGAAGGAACAAGAAATTCGCTACTTACTCAACTGATCCGGCAGTTCCGGCTTGTTACTCAACTGATCCTCTGTTGTCGCTGAAGGGGAGACCAATGGTGTCCACTAGAGCTCGACCAGGGATTGATGCTACATTGCCAGGCAGCAGCAGAGGGACAGTAACGTCCAGCAAGCGAGTTTTCTGCGTCTAGAACAAAGAAGAAGCCTCCTCAGACTAGCGGATCGGGTTCTACAATGACGAGGAAGCCAATAAGAAGAGGCCAATGGACGGAGGAGTAGATGCTATACGCTCTTGATGAGGTTAGTGAACATGGTATTTCAATTAGAGAAGCTTCTAGACGAGCTGGTATCCCAGAATCATCCATCAGAGACTGGTTGTATGGTCGAATTTCCCACAAGACAGATAGACATCCACAGATTCTAACACCGTCCCAAGAAAAGGAACTTGTGGATTGGGCCATAGGGAGGGCAGAATAGGGGATGGGCGTGACCTTGTCCTCGGTCAAGGAGCGTGCTGCAGAAATGGCGAAGGAGAACAATCCAGCCTTCGAAGGGGTTTTAGGTGGAAAGTGGTGGAAATTATTCAAGCAGCGCCATCCTGAGATCTCCCTTAGGAGTGCAGAGACTCTAGATGTCTCACGTGCCTGGGCTATGAATCAAGAAAACTTGGATAGATTCTACTCAGGCCTTAAAGAAATATATGATGAGTATAACAACCATCATTCATATATTTTGGGATTATGTCTATTCCAAAATCGCGCCAGATAAGCATTATTTTTAGGGCATTTAGTGCTTTTTAATTCTATTTTGTACATTTACAAAACTATAGTTTATGTTGAATATTTCAGTATTTTATCGCATTTACATTAAATAAGGCAAGGAAAGGCCTTGTTTGCTTGAAATTAACATCAATAGATTAGATAGAATTTAACAACAAATATACTTGAAATAACAATTTCTTTATTAACATCACAAGAGAAATTATCATTTTTTCTACAAAATTGAGCAAGTAATAAGGTGTGTCAAACATGAAATCACTCCAATATTCACATTTTTTAACGATCTTAAAACTAGAGTTATAGTATTTTAGCCAAATAAAGTTGGATTATCTATCCACTAATAAAAGTGATATCTTCTAAAATATGATAAACGAGACAATTGGTAAAAGTGAAGACAGAATAAAATCGCGCTTGGCGCGATTTCTCAAGCATAACAAAGCTTTCATAAGCATAAAACAACTTCGAATTTGGTTATCTCTAGACAACCGTCTAACCTCTGCAAGCTCTAATAGTTCTGTTTCTGCAATTTTTAGTTAATAGCTTCTATGGCAGACTGAAATAATATCTCATTCTCCTCATTTTCATCCTCAAAATATGGATTTGCCTGAACACTGGTCATGAAACACTGGCCTTTTGCATGTCCTGTATAGCCCACAGTACCTTAGATCATCACTAAACGAATATAATGCATCTGAGAGGATTTTGAAATGCAGATTGCAATGGCAATTTTTTTTGTAAAACCTAAAGTTTCCATTCCATAGTGCCACTGCTTTCTCTCTGCATCATAAGCTCTAGCGTCCATACATCCCATCTGCTTTAACTGTTTGCCATAGCACCGACCAAAGACAAATTTTAGAAACACAAAATATTGAAGATGGGCGAAGCTGGGCTTATATTGCTGTTCAAAAGAAAAACAACAGAAGAATGACTATATGCAGTCGGCTTGTGATGTATCCCTTCTCCAAATCTAGAGTCGGCTTGTGATGTATCGGCTGAGATGCATGCGTAGGCCAAACTCTGCAAAAAATCCACAAATTGCAAGTAGAAGGCTTTTGCAGAGAACATAGCTTTTGCAGAGAACAAAAACCCTGCAGAGAACATAGCTTTTGCAAATTTCTTGAAGCTTACGAAACTCGCCATAGATGGAATGGTGTCTGCGAAGAAGAAGAAGCTGAAGAAGTCAGAAGAAGAAGCCGGACGCGCACAAGAAGCCGAAAGGAGAAGATGCCAGAAGAAGAAGAAGCCGGAAGAAGAAGCCCGGCTTCCATGGAAAAAATTAGGGAAAGAAGCGCAATCTTGTACTGCGTTGGAAGAAATAAATGAGGAAAAAAAAAAAGGAAAGAAAAAGTGAGGAATGGACGAGGCAAATAAATAGGCGGACCGCAAGGCAAATGAATAGGCGGACGGACGGGGCAAAAAGCGGGGGAAAAGACGGACGGGGCAGAAATAGAAAAAATTTAAACTTCCCAATATTAAGACATATTTTTAATTTAAATGAATGATGGTTTAACTTCCCTCCTTCAAGGATCTGGAACAGATGAGATCGGGATCCAAGCTGGGAAAGTTAAGGGGCTAAAGATAATTGCAAGGAAAGGTGAGAATAGGGTTAGTGAGCTGGTCATGAATACCAGGGAATGGGTTACAATCTTAGTGTGTGTAAATACAGAAGGGTTTAAAATACCCAGTACATTTTCAAGGGAACTAGGATAAGGCAGGACAACATATCCAGGTCTGAAGAGGGGGCAATTCAGGCTGTCCAGCAGTCAGCTTGGATGACAACTGAACTCTTCAAGTCTTGGTTGTCTCACTTCCAATGTAGAGTGCCTGGAGGAGTGTCACCTGAATGACCACATCTGATCTTGCTTGATGGGCATGGAAGCCATGTAGAATTGGATGTCATATTGGCAGCCAAAGACATGGGAATACATTTTGCATTATTACTTGCATATACATCACATAGGCGGCAGCCATTAGATGTCTCATGCTTTGCGCCTTTCAAGGCAGCATTCAAAAGATTGAGGGCTGAATACATGGTAAGAAAAGGCAGATCCGAACCTAAGATGGAGGATATGGCTGAATTGATATCCATGTCCATGGCTGCAGGGTTAACAGTGGCAAATATAAAAGCTGGTTTCATGGCTACAGGGATTTGGCCATTCAATCCAACAAGGGTAGTGCCTGGAAACGAAGGCAGTAGACTTGCTCAAGAGGAAGTTTATGTGCCAGCACCATTACCCGATCAACCACCAGGAATTGATGATGGATTGGCTATCCCCATTGTGCAACCTGCAGCAAATGAGAGTGCACACATAGATAGGGTTGAACCAATTGGACAACCATGTGACCAAAGGCTGAACATAGAGGGTTTCAACATGCAAGAAGTTGACTTGCAATGGGAGGAACATGTGCAAGCCACATGTGACCATGCAGCAAATAGCTTGGGAACAATGCAGCAAGTCTTGCTCCATAGGGTGGCAGCCGATCAACTGCATGGAAGAGTACACATTAGCAGCAATGAATTCTGCCAAGCACTTGCAGCAGAAAAGGCAAGAAGAGAGGAGGCTGAGAGACTAAAGGTCCAGCAAGCTGCCCTTAAGAAAGTGGAGGCAGCCAGGAGGAGGGCTGAAAAGAAAGAAGCCAGCAGGCGAGCTGCTGCAAACGGGTTAGAGAGGGAAAGTAGGAAGCAAGCAGAGGTTTTGGAGCAGGAGAACACCAGGAGGCTGAGGGCATTCATGTATCCAGCAGGGCAATCCAGGGTGAGAGCCATCTTTGGCTGCCAAAGGCCATTGAATGAGGCAGCAAAGGCTAGGAGGTTGGCTGCAATGAAAAGGATGAGAGAAAGGCAAGGTAGGGCAAGGCATGTCATTAGGGAGGATGACAATTGGGAGACTTATGTGCCCAGCAACCAGAATGACGATGTGGGGGTCATCCAAGTACCTGGAGAGCAGGCAGGTCTTGAACGCCTAGTAGCTCCTCGAACACAAACCCTGGATATAGGTTGCAGTCTTGAACACACCCACATATGTGAGGGAGATGGGGTGCATCCTCAATCAATTAGCATAGAGGGCTGCATCCCTTTGGTCAGGCCTACACCCAACAAAGTCAGCAACATCCGTTCACCTTTGAAGAGATGGGACCTTGCCACCAAACAAAGAACATTCAACCCCTTAGCTAATTCTTTGAGGATGGATACACAAGGCTAGATAAACTATGCAGCAGCAAACACGGGACCAGAAAATGATGAAGTCAGGGCAATTGACAAGGCCAGACATATTCGGGAGATGGCCGAGATTGGAGTTGATGCTGAAGCTCTTGCTACAGCAAGGGGCATGGACGAGGGCTTCTTTAGAGCATGGAGGACTGCACAGGTATGCAGTAGGAATTCATTGCTGTAATGTTGTGCTCAATCTTCTTAGTATACTTTTGGTATTGCAGGTAAATGAGGCAACACCAGAGTTGCCTTTGAACACGGCCTTAGCAGAACAAGATGCATACGATTCAGACGAGACCATAGAAGAGTAATTTGAGCTACAAAAGATTTTTCTTAAGGAGGATGACTCCACATGTTTTGTTAAGCAAGCAAACATGTTTTGTTTATGTCGAGCAAGCAAATGGACATAAATTGCATAGTTAAATACATGAACACAAACTCTTTTGGGATTTCCACTAGGAAATTACATTTCATTTGAAGTGTCGGGCAAATACATTGTGTGTTGGAGAGGTTGAGGGTGCCATTGGTTACCAATTTCATCTCGTTTAGGAGATTGAGGAATGTGGAGACACCGTGATCTGTCTATTGCGCAGGAGACTTCCTATTCTTTGTGTCTATCACTTTCGAATTTTCCTTCTCATGCACAACAATAGCCAAAGCAGAATCGGTTTCTAAAGATTCACTTACAATATCAGAGGATGCCTGAATTTCGCTCAATACACGCTTGGATCTCTTTTCCTTTGGCTGTCTTGAAGATGGAATTGGCTCAGAATTAGTCTCCAATTGCACATCCATGGAGGCCTGTCATTTTCCGGGTCCTTCTTGGTGCCATTTTTTCAACCCGAGGAGGCACGAAAGGCTTGTTGGTTGCTGGCAAAGCAGATCGAGAGGCCTTAGACATCTGAGTCTAAATAATTGATTGGGAATAAGGACGACTTAAAACGAAATTGAGGATCAAAACTTAATGTATGAATGCACAAAAAAGCGAGAATGCAAATCGTCGTGTCGATGAATACGGATCGTGTCGACTAATTGCTTCGAGGAATTGGATACTCGGAGCAAGAATTGGGCGGCCTTGAAAATCAAGAAGCAGGGGAAATGGCGCCCCTGGTTTTGGTTAATGGGAAACATTTAGGCGGTTTTTTCAGGCAGCGAAAATTAAGGTTAATTGTTTGGTTAGTGGGCAATGAAAACGCCCTAATCTGGGCTGTTAGGGGCGAATCATCTCTCAAGGTGAGAGTTGGGTTTTCCCACTCTCACCCATCTCTCCCATCTCTCCCCCATCTCTCATCTCTCGTATTGTCTCTCGTCATCTCTAAGTCAGCATGTGGCCAACGCATCTCTCTCTCTCTCTCTCTCTCTCTCTCTCTCTCTCTCTCTCTCTCTCTCTCTCTCTCTCTCTCTCTCTCTCTCTCTCTCTCTCTCTCTCTCTCTCTCTCTCTCTCTCTCTCTGTGTGTGTGTGTGTGTGTGTGTGTGTGTGTGTGTGTGTGTGTGTGTGTGTGTGTGTGTGTGTGGTGTGTATGTGTGTGTGTGTGTGTGTGTTTCGGGGAGGCGACGATGAATGCATAAAAGCGAGATATAGTTACATTTATTGCAGCATGTGAATGGAGAACTATGTGAAATAGATAGTGGACATGTCCGTGGTTGAGTTCGAACGTGCATTTACCCCAGCTCTTCAGTGCGCTTTGGCGCAATGATCGAGGGTCTACCTTCATTGTAGCTAATGCGCCTCCTAATGGATAACCGAGAAGTTTGTCAAGCAATGCTCCTACCATTGTGACATGTAGCAACTTGGATGCAGTGTCGACGTCGCCAAACATTTTTAACTCTTCATGTCATCGTTCCCGCACGTATCGTAGAGACTGTCCGACACTATCTTGTTGCAAGCATTGCATGTCTTCAGGACCTTGTTGTTGCTGCGAAGACTTCGTTTATGAGTGTCTCCACTACACATCGTCTAGAAAATATAATTCATCCAAAAACCAGCTTGACACTGCGTCCTCTACAATCTTGAATGGCATTGTAGCCTCCGCAGATGTTAAACTAGTCTGGCCACGGAACGTACTGGCCTTCCGGGTCTTGAATAAGACGACGGATTTGTGCCCTAAAAAAAACAAGCATTTGACCTTGTCAAACACGTGTGCCTGTTCAGGCCAGAACTGGTCACCATCGAGCTTTGTCAAAATTGCACCTGTTATGCCAACCTCTAGGTTGAAAGATGCCACCAAAGCTGCATTGACAATGCTTATGTTAATCAATGAACATAAAAAAAAAAACATTTAATCTTCAATACATTACATCTAATAAATACTACTATTCGATAGGATATTTTCTGATCAAGACAGGCCATGAAAGAAACCTGCTGCTTCGTGGCCTATCATTGTATCAACCACTAGAAGAACCTCTATAGGGTTCATAGCCTGCTTTAGTTGTTTCAGTTCATCCATCATTCCTTTATCTACCTGCCCATAATGATAAGATGTGAACATTGTTACCTCATTCTCATTGGAATAAATATGTTGTTCACCTATAGACCTGAAGACATCCTGTTGTATCAACTATGATAACATCTACTCCTTTCTTCTTTGCTTCTGCCAATCCTCGCTTTGCTATTTCTGGAGGCCTATAAGTGAAGCCATGGCTGCACCAATATTTTTGCGAAGATCTGGATTTCCTCATCATGCTTCCATCATTCTTTGATTTCAAATGAACTATGTACAAGGACTTCGTGTGAAGTAACAAAGCGGGGAATTGTCTTTGTTTCTAACCCTGCTTACTTGATTCATATGAAAGTTCATATAAAAATATGGGCCTAAACCAGGATTGAATGCAAAAAATGGCTTGATGCATACCAAAATGGTGCATCTAATCCAAAAGAAATTCAATGCCTGTGTTCACCTGATCCCTTCAGAGGGGTTAAAGATTGCTCCACCCAGTAGAGGTATTTGCATGTCCCATTAGAGTTTTTTTTGTTGGAAGATTTTTAGTTATTAAGCTTGATCCATATTGTAGGGTTTATAGTTGGTTGGAATGGATTTAATCATATTGTAGGGTATGCAGTTGATTTAGATGGATGAAAGCTCCAAAACATAGAGCATGTAGCTACATGTTCATTTGCCACAACATTAGTTTGAAGCCTAAGATTCAATTAAATTTGTTGTGTGTTATGCATGAGTCTCGACATATAGATATAGATGTAAAAATAAAAAATCTTGAGTATGGGAATTGAGTAAAGGAAATCTAGATACCATTTGTTGAATTGAACTAATAGTGCAAAATTAATTATGACATTAGATCATTGGTTGTCACCCACTAAAAATATAAACCTCAAGGGGCAAGATTTTTTTCCGGAAGGAAAAAATAGAGATAGAAAAAAAAGGCCAGAGAAAATAGAAGTGAAAGGAAAAAATGTTACGTGTCGATGTGAAAATAGATGTGAATATCTAGCATAATGACAGGGGGTTTTCTTTGTATTTTTGTACGTTTTTTCCTAAGGTTTTCATATGATTTGTTGGCCGTATTCCATGGCACATACTAATGCGTACATCTAGAGTGCGCATTGTATTCCATGTTTTAATTCCTAGTTTAGCCCCATGTTTGCATGGTTTTTTGTGCCATCCAAATTTATCGTCCCGTTTTAATGGCCAAGATTGACTCTTTAATTCTTAATCAAGGGATGATATTGAAGCCCCATTTAGCTTCTGGTATATCTCAAAATTCACATGCAGATATTGAGCTATTCCTTTCTAGGCCAAAAACTGGCAAAAGGGAAATCGAAGGGCCAGCGTCGGATTTTGTCATGGGCAGCCTCGGAATTATAAGGGGGCTGCATCGAAACTTACAGGACAGCATCAACGGCCGCCAACCAGCTTCTGGATCATCTCCAACAAAAGTGCTCTTGTCGGTTTGCCAAAATCGATTATGTCCCTAAGCCGGTAGGATTCTTCTGGCCGTAATCTAGTTCTTTGCCTTGATGTTTGCTAAAGCCTCACCGCCTTGTTGTTAATTCTCGCGAGCTCTACACCTAAAGGCCCGGTTGGGTGGAGGACCGCCATTAATTACCTTGTGAATCGGGATCTTCCTCTAGTTTTGGTGTAGCTCATAACACTAGGGTTATTTTAGGGTTATTTTAGGGTCGTGACTTTTCTTTCAGCCATCATAGTAAACCCGCTTGATGTTATGAAGGTATGATGGATATTCTTCCCACTATTAAGTAGAAAGATTTGAAGAAAGTGTTATAATTGCTCATTGCCTCACAGCCTCAGCCTCAGCCTCAGAAATCCAGAGACGTTGGGGCTTTGTCTCTTATCGAGGGCCTTATGCGTAGGGCCTTATGCTATGCTACTTTGCAACTTGCAAATCGTGGAGTGCTTGTTTCAGCTTGGTCTTGGAATACAAGGCTCTCCGCACTTTGTTTTCAGCAGTGAATACATCTAGCGACATTCCGAAGATATCAAGTATTCTGCCAAATCATCTGTTGTTAAAGTGTTCTTTGATACTTGAATGAACCATTCACATATTATTTCCAATAGGATATTTCACAAGATTGTACATGTTATTGCATTAATCTTTCTTTCTGTCATACTCTACTAGTATTTGATCCATTGTTTTTTATTTTGATTTTTAATGTAGTTCTGGTGGCGGGCGGACATGTAGTATATCAGTTCCATCACATCTCTCAAACTACTGGTGCACTCAAACTTCTTCGGTATAGATATTACTTTTGATATCCCTACTATTCGGTGTAGATATTACATGTGGTACTTGCTAGCACACCTTGAATTCCTTCTTTCAAATGCTCACTAATTTTACCTCATCTTATTGCAAAGACATATGACGTTATACTTGGTGACTTAATGGTGACTTAAGGATGCCTACTGTGGCTTGCATTGAAATGCTGTTGCATTGAAATGATGTGCTTTTTTAATGAGCTGATCCAGTTAAACCAGTATGGTATGACATGGAGAAGAACAATTCAATTCGATAAATGTGGGACTTAATCCTCAACGAGCTCCTGTCCTGGTTGATGCAGCAGTTGTGGCTTACACATTATCTCTAGTGAATTATTATTTTTAAACAATGAAGATAATATAACCTTTCTTTCAGTCTAGCTGCATGAAAATAGCGGTTTAACAATCTTCTTTTGTTTCTTCTATATGTTCATCTTTTTGAGTTGTGTTCCAGATAGCTCTTCTCTAGGAATATTCATTAAGTTTACTTGCATTCTCTTTTTATTTAACACATTGTTTTTTACTTGTATTTCGTAACGAGGCACACACGAAAATGACAATTTCAAGTGCAAAGCAAGATTCAAACTTTTGCATTGAAAATGCACTAAATAAAGATACTTTTGGCCTTTAATCTCTCGTCTTTTTATCACTCTAACATCTCCCAAATGTTTACCTACATATAACAACCAACATATAATTACTATTAACATTAATTAGCCCCGAAGGGGCAAAACAATTTTTAACCTATAACAAAGACCATTATATTGCATGCCTTACAATTAAATTCCCCCTTAAACCCCCTTTTGTTTGGGTGCTTATTCACACGGGGGGTGATGTAGGGCAGCGAGAGCCCTTATAATTATGTTTTGCACGTACAAAATCAACACCATATAGTATATTGCCTGAAATCTTATAGTATCTTGTAAATTTTGTTATACAGTATAGCAATTTCTGTACATCCATATCCCACAAACGAGGAACTTTACGTACGGTGTAGATTAAGGAATAAGGGGTGAATATGCCTATCCAACAGCTCTCGTTGTTCTGAGTCACCCCCCCCAAACAAAAGGGGGGGTTTAAGGGGAATTTAATTGTAAGGCATGCAATATAATGGTTTTGTTATGGTTTTTCTTGAGGACCTCCGATGCCTGGATCAAGTCTGCGGATCCGATCCAGTCTTGTTTGCCACTGCTCACGCAGATTCCACCGATCCGACCACGTTCTATCAATCTACCCATCTTTGTTCGATTCTAGTCATTTTTTGGCTACTATAGTTCGTTCGGGTGGTTACGGCAAGAGGGGCAAGGGTAGAAACCACGGTCTTGGTCACCGTCGAACTCCATAGCCCAGCCTTGGGAGGAATGGGCGATTTGCCTCTATTTCGTCCACGTGTTTCTTTTGGGAGCCCGCTTAGAGCCTGAGCTTGGAGCTATAGCAAACGTTCAAATTTCAGGTGATTTGAAATTTCAGGTGATTTCATGTTTTCCTCCTCTGTCTCACGCCTTAGATTCACGTTTGGCACAATAACTCTTACGGTTTTAGGCTTCTTGGCAAGTATTTGATCTGCCAACTTTTCTGCAAACAGGTACTTTTTTCTTTCCGTTCGCTGTGTTTGCTTTGACGCCCCTCTTAGCAAGTATTGGTTGCTAAATGGATTCTGGCATATCTCCAAGCTTTCCAACAAGAGGCAAAGTAATTTGAAGCCTCTCCGCTTAAAGCCGTCCGGTGTTCCTACCGTCCTCTGCTCTAATTTTGATCCGAGATTTATAAGGAAAATTGAACGGGTTCGCTTGCAATTCTGCAAAACATGGCGTGTCTGCACAATTTGCTAGGCTTCATGAACGATATGTAATTGCAGTACTCTATTTTTCCATTTGTTCCTTTGGAGATCGATAGGGTATAAGCAGGAGATCAGTTGCCGGAATTGTCAGAAGCAGATTGAAGCAGGAGTTCTTTGAAATTAATCATAGCAGGAATATCTGCTGAAACCTACTATATTTAAAGATCTGAGTCAGAGTCCCGTTGTAAGGATAGGCGGGAGTAATCACCCTGATGGCCCTCTCGAGTCTTTTTACATGCGAGTTTTACTCGTGCCAAGGAGACTTGCAGGAACTAGCAGAAGGGCAGGGTTGAGGCAAAGGCAAAAAATTATAAAATATTAACTAGTAAACGTGTGCCCGGCGTTGCCGGGCTAATGTCCTGGGCATGTGTGTTTACTCAGTCTTTAACGTCCATATATGTGCAACTTTCGACAACAACACATGTTGATATTAGCATGAATGGGCATTATTTGCTTTTGTAATTGACATTGTCACAGTATCATCAAGTATTGACTTTGCGTTTATAGATTTTAATAGAAAAAACAATGCTTTATAACATCTTGGCTGGGGTAAAAGTGAAATGCTCGTGCAAGTCATTGATTCGAATTGCCCACAATGTCTCACGACTATCAAGCACATGAGACAACTCATCCCGAAGGTAGGCTCGTATAGTGATACCGCTTTAATGAAATGATTTGTAGACCAAAAATGCGCTCCATTACATATTCCAACACATGTGAGTAAACGCCAATTGCTGGTGCCCACGTTGCCGAGCATGAGTTTCTGGCATTTGTTTATTTGAGTCTTTAATATAAAGATCGATCACTCTTTTAATGTGGTTCCGATGTGAACGATGTCAAATAGTGTTGGGTGTTTTTTTGCTGGTGGTGTAAAAAAAACAAAATTCAAGCACTAAATCAGCACCTTCATAGATAACATGTGTGATCGGGGCTTCACATTACTAATATGCTCATTATGTTATATATAACTAAAGAACATCCTAATATTTTTTGAAGGGCAATGAAGGGCAAGGGAAGGGCAATGAAGGGTAGCTTGAAGGGCAATCAGCACCCGTTAAGCACCCTATGTCCTGGACTGCTTTATTGTACACCACCAATAAAAAAAGACCCTGTTATAGTCCTTTAAGCTTGTGTGGTTGTTCATCCTTATAAGCTTAGGCTTGTAAAATTAGCATGGTGTATTTATAATGTCTGGTATGAGGCGATGGCCTAACAGAGGGAACCCTTGTGAACGTAGGACTTTAGGTGGTGGCATTATGACGCATTGTAAACTTAGGATGATGGCAAGAAGCACCAAGATGATGCACTCTAAACTTACAAAGAGTAAAACTTATAAACTTAAGAAGAGTAAACTTGGGGTCGTGGCAAAGAGCACCGCTAGGGTGTATTGTAGGAGGCACATAGCACCATTAGGATGGTACTTACTTGACATTGACATAAACACCAAGGAACATTGACATAAACATTGACTGCCATGCTTGAGATCATCCTCTAGTTCAAGTTCATAGTTCAATCACATTGTTGAATGGCTACGTAGTCAGTGCAATAGTAGTCAATGTAATATCACCGAACAGAAATAAAGGTACTCTTACAAACACTTCTCATTTTGACAATGTTCTAGTAAGACATTTCTAATAGCATGTAATTGGATGTGTGGACAAATGCATATACGTGCAAGGTACTCCCCGACATCGATCATGGTACCTCAACCGACCGTTATCGATCATGGTACCTCATGATCGGGCCTTGAAATGGTTAATCGATCATGGCTCGATAATGAATGTATTTGGAACCGATAATGAATCATATACGGAGAAAAAGCAAACCCAAAACACGCTACCGGAGGAGAGATCCACCGCTAATCTTTATTTTGATCAAGCTTCTCCCGAATTGCTTGGGCTTCTCCAACTACTTGCCAAATATTCAAAATAAGAGCTCCTGAGAAGCAAAAGGCAGCTCTGCAATATTTCATATAAAAATAGATTGGTTCAGCACAAATTTGGTTTTGAACAAAACAAAAATAGATGCGGAGAGAAAACAAACCTGAACCTAATGTGGAGAAAGAGGCAAAGGATGGAGCCCTAACCGCTTTTCAAGCAAATAAAAATCTTGCAAAATTGTGTAAAATGCAAGACAAATAAATTATTATTAGGTGTTAGGGCCGGTAGTGGTGGTGTGGATTGTGGCAATGGATTAGCGAGCTTCAAAGATTGTCCCGGCCGGCAAACTTTTCAAAGATTGTCCCAAACAAAGGTAGTAAGTAGCAACCCCGAAGATTGTCCCGGCGGCCGGCAGCCTTCAAAGATTATCCCAAACAAAGGTCGTAAGCAAAGTAAGCTATATATCATCTCCGTAATGTACTATCTCCATGCATAAAACATAAACTCAAGTGTCACCATCTTCATACCTGTTAAACGCAAATGTGTTAAGAGTTTGAACATACCGAGTAAAAGATGCCAATCCACAACTGCAAATGAACCCTACGGGGGATAAAAGCCTTTGAGTTGCTTTTCTTTCTTTCAGAAAAGTAGTCAATGAATACCTTTCTAAAAATCTTTTTGCAGGTAGAAATGACAATGCAAATTAGCATACAAATAACAAATTCAAATAACAAATTCAAGCATACAAACATAGATAGTTTGAGCACATATGTCACTACAGTTGCTCCACGCTCCAATCTGTACAAAAATAGCATTAAAGAAAGGACCAACCCTTAATTCAGCTGGAGTTTGCTGCAATTCACAACATGCACATCATTTCAAGAAAACAACAGGCAGGAAATAAAGGAAATAAACATCACGCATAACATCTGTCATTTCATAATTTGGAAGAGCATATTTCACCTCCATTTCCACTGCAAGTGATAATCCAAACTATGACATAGTTTATAGTGATCCATGTTTCATCAGTTACTCCATCCAAAGAAAATGCTGTCCTTTATTATGTCAGATGCCAATGTTAAGCAGTTACATTGCAGAAAATAGAAAAGATGCATCTTAGTTGCTTGATGTAAGACAGGAACAATCATCTGATAAAGTTATCAAAGTGTACGTTTATCAGCTAGTTCTGAGTAGGACTGCCTAAGAATCCATACCTCTGTGAAGAAAAAATACATGTCATAAGTCAACTTGAAGGAATGCGCATGGAAATGATTCTGCAGCTAGCCAAAGAGTAAACCTGGGTCTGAAAACGGTAAAGTACTTGTGGTCTTGCGCTGGCCTATTTCTAAGAATACATTACCTAGAGCTTACATTACTTACTTGTGGTCTTGCGCTGGTCTAAGTATACATTACCTATTTCTAAGAATCCATCGCTGCCTCCATTACAAAGCTCAAAAAATGGTTCTCTTGGTCTAAATCTAATATGAAGCTATTTGCTAGGGATGCCAAGAGTTACCACTAATCAGAGAGAAGGACGAATAAACATGTAACAGTTGTTATTGAATCAGATGACGGAAATGAAAGAATGTTACCTTCAAGAAGCAAGCATGGAGATTTTCAGTATTACTCTGTATTGGCATGTATTGGCATGTGTGCTGTGATCCTTTTAAGTTGCAGATGCAAACCTTGACCTCAAGAATATTGAGTAAAAACATTGGGAAATGGTTGCATACATGGCTAAACCATGCAACCATACGTACTCCTTTTTTCTCTGCGCTCTGAAAATCAAAGAAGCTTCAAAAATCAATCACAACTCGCAATTCCATATTTTTTAAGTACTTAGTACCAACTTGCAGATGCACAGTAGCAGAAAATTGGTCTGAAAACGCGTTTCTGGTGCCAAAACTCACGCTCTTCGCCGGAAACTCACGCTTTCGCCAGAAATTGACGCTTTTTCCGGCGTCACTCCGGCGTGAGCCAAAACCCCCAAAAACTGTGCCTCAAAATAGAATTATACGCCTGCATCAATGACACAAAAAATTAGCAATATGCAGATGAACTACAATAATAAAAAAGAATACCAATCTCTATATGCTGGATTGTGGCACAAAAAAACCAATTTTGAACTCAATATTTGTTATCCAGATCGAATTTGCTATCCAATGATTAGATATCTAAATTAAGAAACCTCAGATGTTCACCTGAAAAACATCCAAACTCTTCAATTATGTGGGCGCCTCAGCATGTAGAAATGTTGTTCATGCTCTTGAGGATTAAAAAATTGTAGTATAGAATGTGTTGATTCTGAGCTGTCAAGAACCATGTCATGCACCTCAAACAAATTCAGCAAATAACCATATATACCTGGAAATGACCATGTCTAATCCTTGTAGCCTACACATCCGAAAATGCCTTAAAAGTGTCCCTAAAACTCATCTCCAACTCCTTTAGATAATTGCATTTCACCTGCACATTGCATTAAAAGATACATAATTAGAAAAAAAGATAATGGCCTTAGGAGCCAAAAGAAAAAGGATGACTGCACGAAGCAGGACTGCTTCTATAATGACATGCAACTATGGGCTTTGGCAATGCCGGCTGTTACCATAGCACAGACTTAGGGAACATGGACAGTGGCTGAGTATATCTATCAGTCCAATGGGCATGGGCACAAAAACTGGTACCTATCCCTGAAACTAACCTACAGATATATTTCTACAAACTACTTCTTCAACTACAGATCTATTTCTAAAGCTATTTCAAGAAGAAAGAATGACAGAAATAGAGGAGAAAATGTGGGTAACCTTTAGACTAAAAAATCCGATTCTTGGCATTAGATATGCCACTCAAATGGGGCTTGTCGCTTCATGATCCTCTGTTGTTTGTCTATTGCCACAGCCAATGAAATAGGGTTAGAAACCAAAAAAATAGAAGGGTGAAGAAATTTCTCAGCCATAACCCACCGCCCTACTGCCCACTAATCAATGGAGATTGCCGTTTGTACTGATGCTACTAATAGTTGGCGATTGCAAAACTGATTGTAGACAAAGGAGTAGCCCGGCCATGTCTAACGTAACACCAGCCGCCCACCACCGATGCTCCAATAAACTTAAGAACCCTAAATCTACCTGTGATGAGATCGGCACATATTAGTGCAGGTTCGATCATCACACAGAGCCGCGCTTGCCGTTTCGAAGAGAAGAGTTGAGGATGCAGAAAGAAACGGACGAAGGGCAAATGCACGAAATGTCTGCCGGAAAAAATTTTGTTTCCCAAAAGTCACGCTTTCGCTGGAAAAAGCGTGAGTTTTGGCGACCGGAAAGGGGACACCGGCATCAGCAAAAACCCCCAAAAACTTTTTAAGTAGACTAGTAAACGTGTGCCCGGCGTTGCCGGGCTAACGTCATGGCATGTGTTTTTACTCGGCCTTTAATGTCCACATGCCTTCGACAATATCGCATGTTGATATTGGCAAGAATGGACATTATTTACTTTTGTAATTATTTTTGTTATTGAAATTGCCTCTTGACATTATCACTCAATGTATTAACTTTGAGTTTATAGATTTCAGTAGAATAGAATAGAATAGAATATGATTTTATCGTCCACGGAGACCAACTGGCCTATGGGACCCAAGTACAAAGAGAATGCTTTATAGAGAATGTGGGGGGCAGTTCAATCTAACTCTAAAGACAAAAAATTTGGAACGACAGATCTAAAACTTATGCTTAAAATGGCACCTTTAAAAGTAGTTAAATACATCAACAAAAAGTTGTACAAAAATGTAAAACACAAAATTTTGTCCTAGTTCATTGGCATACTTTACTTATGCTTAAAATGGCACCCTTAAAAGTAGTTAAATACATCAACAAAAAGTTGTACAAAAATGCAAAACACAAAATTTTGTCCTAGTTCATTGGCATATGTAAAACACAAAATTTTGTCCTAGTTCATTGGCATACTTTAGTTCATAATGGAACCCTAAATACGCATTCTATTTTACCTGCAATGTAAAGGGGTCAATAATAGTCATCTTATGTTACCATATGCTAAATGCTGTATAAGTATTTTGAACAAAAGATAGACATGAAAAAAATACCGAAATAAAAATGCATCCTCTGTGCAGTAAACGAAAATGAAGGGGAGTGGTAGAAACTCGAAGCACAATGAACAAAAACAAAACTCTTATCTCTCAAACAGTTGAGCTCCACATATTTTTCAAATGGCTGACCAATCCCGCAGTCTTTCTCTGGCCAAAAGCAGCAAAAATGCAAATAGTCAATCAACAAACCCTAAAGCGCGTATCCCGTTCTAGAAACTGGCATACAAACCTGGCTATGGTGCCTTTTAACAAAGCAATCTGCTGGTGCTGCAATGGACCCCTAACGTTCTCTTATTCTCTTATTAGTAAAGCAAAATCGAGTCCGAGCTGCATCGAGTAGTACTCAGTTTCACTCCAACTCAAATGATTTTCCTGCAGGCATGCATCCTCAAATTTGACTCCAACACAAATGCTTCTGCAAGCAAATCATAGTAAAGTGCTAACATGTATGAAGATTATAGTTAAGCTGCTTTTCCTGCAAGCAAATCATAGTAGTTAAGCCGGGAAACACAACCATGAAATTTTGAGAAATTTTAAGCCATGAAAAGATATTCACAGAAGATTATAGCTGTTGATTATAAGCCATGAAATCACAACGCTCTTCTTTGCAGGCAGCAAAACCAGAGGTTGAAGCCGAAGAAAAGGAATCCGCTGCTAAGATTTCTGAAAGTTCTGTGAGGCAGAGGTTGCAATAGTCAAAAAAGAAAATATGGATACCCTTCAACCTTGAACTGATTCGGGGACCCCTATGCTTCAAGTGCAAATAGAAATTTAAACCTGAAGAACATTGCAAATCGATGTTTGCTCAAAATTGAGGCTAGCGGAATTTTTACCTTGTTGCTTCAAGGACTCCTTTCAGTGACTTCTTCTTTGCCACAGCCAATTAACCCAAACAAATTCAGAAAGAATGCTCCAACATGTATGCAAACATAGAGTACAAACGTGTATTAAAATTTAGGGCAGCTTCTTTTGCATTATGCAACCACCTTGTAGGGAAATGTAAGAGATTTTCTAAGCAAAAACTTGTAACCATAGTTATTTAAAAGAACAAACTTTGGATGTAAAGACATTTCTTTTCCATTTGTATTAAGTGGACATAGGGTTCATTTCTTCTAGATAGGTCTAGAGTATGAAGGGAGTACAACAGTGACATTGCAAAAGGCTATTGTAGGAAAAATTATTCATAACTTTGCCACGAAACAATAATTGCAAAGTGGCATTTTATCAAACCACTTCTTATGAGCCCATTTCTTTTTATAGCATAATGTACAATCATCAACAGAGATCAGAGTCAGAATGTCTTATAACTGATGTCAGAATGTCTTCCATACTGACGCAAATGTAGTAACTGTACTTTGAATAGCACCAAAATCTGCAGCAGATAATGATAATTTGTTTGCTGATGCTTGTTATCTCGTGCTCTATGGAATTTGCTATTTGCTATTGCTATTGCTATTGGGCTAACACAAATATATGGTGCCACTCTCATCCTTGGGTAGGATTTCGCAAGCAGATTTGAGGAGGTGCCTCCTCGAAATCACGTTAAAAACTGTTTAAATGTTATAATAGAGTCTCTAAGTCCTTGCCAGTGAAATTAATCATGGGCATCAACGCAAAGCAATCAAAATATCATAAATTTGTTCTGCTGCTTCTAAATAACAATATCTGCTCTGAAGTAATACTTGCTTCAGAAACCAAGCGACCTTCTACAAAGCCTTATTACTTGCAATATATTTAAGGAGAATGGTGGCACATGCTTAATGGATGAGAAAAAGATCCACTACTATTGTGCCTGCTGTGATGGAAAGATGAAGCAATAAAAGACACTTTATTACAAAAGGCTAGTTTACCTCCATAATCGGCCTGCATACAATTAAACCCTTCTTCAACGGCCTGCTAAATCTGCCGAAAACATAGGCAAACATGAAAAAATCCGTTATCTATGCTTTTCAACTATGTTTTCAATTGATGCAAACATCCTCTTTATTAAAAGAAATTCTTGTTTCTATTATAAAATGGAAGGCTACACAGTCGGATTCATGCTTCACTGTTCAAACCAGCATTAGCATTGCCACAACATATTGCATGATGGTTATGAGTCCCATAAGTGCTTAAATATGACAATAGAAGCTGTGGACCTATGATTGGCAAACTTGGCCATGACAACATTCCCTTGAGCAGAATTGGCTTAGCCCAATTACTACATCGAATTCACATCAACCCATGGTTAGGGCTACTAAAACACCATCAACAAACAGTATGCCTAATAAGATTATAAAAATGTTGGAGGCCTTTTCTAGCCTACTAAGTTTCTCATCAAAGATCTGGAGATGAAAAGCAGCAGGAAATACAAAGGCAAGCATTACACAAACTGTGCTACCAACTACAAAAATAAAAGCACTGAATCCTGATACAGATGCTTGCCAATCATGCATGCGACTCTAACTTGGCAATAGAATACTTTACCGATTAACAATGTGAGCCTGTTTTCAAGTCCTAGCTTTTCAATTTTAAATCCTTGCAGCTCAACCTACATGTTCTTCAATTTCTTGATTGAATACCACCTGCATACATAGATACACAATATTGTACTCGATCAATCTGCCTCATGAAACAAACTATGTCTCCAATTGTACAGAACTGAAAAAATTATATATGATAAGTATAGGGCATACGCTTCGTGAAGAATGGATTTGAGGATGAATAATCGTTCTGATAGAACTGCAAGAAGTGCAAAAACGATTAAAAATGTGGCGCAAAGAGAGCTTAAGATCACCATCTTGCATCCAAAGTATGCTACATGATGCACTTTCGTAGAGAAGCAAAAAATAAACTTTGGTGCATTGCATTTTCATGGCCGGTATCGTTTTTATGTCAATCAGGTTTCTAGTCATGAGCAATTAACAGTACCTTGAGCAATAAAGAAATTGAAGTGTTTAAAGTAACAACTTAAAGAGAAATAGCATCTAGTTGCACTTGCTTTTGGTTTCCTTCCTGTCATAAAAAAAGGGTTTAGGCAGGTGAACCTTCTCAAATGCTGACATGAATGACGTGTAATCATCCAATCCCTGTGGTAAAGAATGCGAGAGGTGGTTACCCTTATACCTATGAACAATGCAACATACTCAAATCTCAAAATTGGAAAAATGGAATAGAAAGGCAAGAAAATAAAGAGCATTAGAATTTGGCAAACTCATCCATGAAGAAACCTTAAGCTCAACGCAGTTATCTGACACAACCAGCTGAGCGTCCAAAGCTCTTCCTGAAGAAAGCCTGCACAAAAGAATGCCCATACATAATCATAGAAGATAAGCTACAGGAGAAAGCATAAACCAATGCTTCAGGAAGGCAGACATTGGCTGTTCTAAAGCCCAAGATTTACACTTTTGCATATCAGGGAAGATTTGCCTACTCAGATTTTGATCGTCTGAACTTGTTGGCAGAGATAAAACAATGCAGAGCCCAACCTAATGCATTGCTTGCTGGAAACAAAAGATAAGCTGAAGCATAACTTTGAAGACGAAATACGCAGCTCTCAATCTTGGAGATACGAACAGCCTCCCTCCCTCGCATCATGTCTCCGGTGTAACGGCAGCTGCAGATGCTGCGTTACCCATCGCCCACAAAGAAAGGAAAGAGAGAAAAAAATGTTGCCGGAAAATAGAGAAACAAAGAAAGACGACTTTTTATGCTCCAAAACTCACGATTTTGGAAAGCCAGTGCCTGAAATGCCAACGCAGATTTAGATTTTTCCAGAAACCTCCATTAAACGTCAGCTTATTTCTTCTATCTACAGTATCATCTATTCTACAGTATCTACTCCATTCTATCTTGCCACAGCCGGTAACCACAAATGCAAAGAAAGCACGACTTGAAAAGATTGTACCTGTTTCAGCGATTCCTCTGCGTTAAAGCCTGAAGGAAAAAATTTACAATAGTTTAACTTACAGCGATGCAAAGGTCCAATTCATGCACACAGAAGAGGTCATCCGCATACCTGCTCGACAGGGTTTTTCATTCCAAGAATATGAGGCTCTGTTGTTCGCCGACCTTTGCTTAAAATCCAAGCAAACAAAATCGTGGCTCCCTATAAAAACCCTACTAAAACCTAATCAGCTGCAGCTTTTCTTATGATTACCAGCGTATGAAACGCTCACCGCCTGCATCCACAGCTGAATCATCGGGGCACTGAAGCAAATAAAATAAAACGGTCTGAAATGAAAGGAGAATGCCGGAGATTTTTTTTGTTTCCCAAAAATCACGCTTTTCGCCGGAAAAAGCGTGAGCGACGGGCGTTACACCGGCGTGAGCCAGAATCCCCAAAAACTTTTTAAATAAGTAGACTAGTAAACGGGTGCCCGGCGTTGCCGGGCTAATGTCCTGGAATGTATTTTTACTCGGCCTTTAGAGAAAGGGAATTCAAAACATTTCTGAGCATATATATAAAGGCTAAAACAATCTGATAGGACTATAAAACTTTGATAGTTAACTACATATGATGCAATAGGACAGATAGATACTTATTAACAACATAGATTGTAAATCAAAGTTCGTCATCATGGAAGATGGCATTTAGAGCACGGTACAGAACCTGGCGAGCAAGAATTTTTTATACTCATTCTTATTGAAGCTCTTAAATCTTGGACTGCATTAAAAGGAAAAAATGACCTGTTGCAGATAAAAAACATGCATGAGTAGCAGAATTGAGTCTGAAAAACCGAATATGATTTCAAAGTAAATGTAGCATGCTTGAATGGTTGTTGACCTGTATTAGAATGACATTCTGAAACAGAGAATTCTGAACAGGGAAAGCATATACCAAAATAACCTATGGAAGCAACTTCTTTAGTGAAATGGCCTTGTCTACATGGGAAAGAAGCATTTGAATTGCCTTATCTCTCATCTTACTTGCATGGCAAAGAAAACAAAATGTGGAATCCTTTTTCAATTGCAATCTCTATGCTTATGACCGCTTGCAAAATCCTATAAGTTCTCACTTATGTTGCATACCAACGCAAATATATGTGTTATTCATGTTTTTGCCACTGATTCCACTTCCTCAAAGTTACTTTTAGGCCTCTTACCATATCTGAAGCAAAGGGAAGACATATGGAACTGTCTTTGCATCAAAAGACCTCAGCAGCGGTGTTTTCAAAATATGAACAAAACAAATGATAGAAATTGTAAAGGCAGAAAGGGAAGTTCTGTAAAAGTACCTTGTCTTGCAAGAAATTCCAGGGATGTGTCAAATCCAAAGCTTTGTATACTGCAGGCAACACATTTCAGAGTCCATGCATGATTTTAAACATAAGAAAGAATCTAAGAAAATACAGGGAATGTCATAAAATTTAGAGGTGATGGAAAACCTGTGCCCGGAATGCCACTGCAGATAAATTGTGCAGAAGCCATAGACGAAGCATCCAATGTCAAAATGGAACATACCATGGTTGCTTTGCTTCCTTTTTTTCTGGCTTGGGCCAAAACGCCTATATCGAGCTATCAACTTCTGTGCACCACCGTCTTACATTATTTGCACTGCAAAAAAACCAATAACATTGCCAAAAATTCAAGAGCGAGCCAAAAATAAAATGCACAGACTGATTGCCCACGAAAATTCAAGATCCTCTTGCCCTAGAATTGGACAAAATGCTGGCAGGGACCTCAAAAATCCGAAACATAATGCATGCTGGCTACAAAGTAAACAATGAAGATCTGCGTTTTGTTTCTTCAACAGATGAAATCGGGATTTGTGAGCAGTGCAGGCTTTTGAAAAAATGGGCATTGAAGGAAGGGGACAGGAAGAAGGGGACAACAAATATATCATTTGCCGAACTCGTTTACTGCAAATATATCTCTTCAAACTTACTCTGAAAATACCTCTCTAAATAAATGAAAGCTCTGAACAAAAATGTTGGAAGAAACAGATACATCTGAAGAAAAAATTTACCTTGACGTTTTTCTGGTAGCCGAATGCTTTTCAGTTGCAAAAAAATGAAAGAGGCAAGTAAAATCATAGTTTCACCGATGGAGCCAGAGGAGGAAAAAATGAAACCTCAAAATCCATTCACTTTCCGATGGAGCCAGAGGAGAAAAAAATGAAACCTCAAAATCCATTCACTTTGAATCTGCCAAAATGCTAACCAGTGAAACCGCTTGCTTGTTCATTGCTCCTGCCGTTTGCTTGCTCGCAACCCTAATTCAGTTGAAAAAAATGAAAGAGGTAAGTAAAATCATAGTCCTAGGGTGACATGTCTCTGTTCAGAAAGTCCCTTAGAAACGATGCCAGATTTTAGAAAACTGAAGTTTCGTGCAAAATGCTGCCAGCTGAGAACCTGTGTTGGCAAAGGACATGCATGTGACTCAAATTCCCTGTGTCCGAAGCCTGAAGAAAAAGAAAGCGGTCAAAATGCGTAACATTTGGATAAAACATGCACAACATAATCTGCATCAAGGACAGAAACTTGAGTCCCTGCAAACACATGTCCATCTAAACTCTGTCTAGCTAAAACTTAAACCTTATTTACTGCAGTACCTTATGGTGGATATACAATGCCTGCCATGCGATAAACACCAACTTGCTCTCCAAGATTCTAACACCAGACAAAAGGCAAGCCAGCAGGAGCAATGGGATATGTTAAAAAGGTCGATTAAGGTGCACTGATTTGCATAGCAGAAGATTAAAAAATAGAGACAAAAGCATGAGATGGATTGAAAAATACGATACATTCACCAGAGAACTCTCTCTGAACAACGCACTCTAATTAGGGGAGAAAAAAGAGCAATAGACTCTGTTTTGTGCACAAATAATGTATCAAGCCAGCAGACCCGGTTCCTCAAAAAAAACGATTTTAGCTCATTGTCTTACTTCAAGGACTCGTCAAGCTCGCATATCAGGACTCAGCTAGGTTCTGACCATAAAACAGATGCAACTAAAGCCATTCGTAAAACTCTAAATTCCAATACAACTAAGGCACAAAGTTAGCTTCTTCTGCTTATCATTTCGGAGACTGTAGCAATCAAAGAGGTAAGTAAAATTATAGTTTCAAGCAAATAATCATATAACTCATAACTCAAATACTCTATGTGCATGCTAGAATTGTAAACGATTGGATTGGAGACTACTGGATAATATAGTCACAAAAGCTAAAAACCCATGAAACAAAGTTTACCTGCATAAGATACATGCATAAGATACATGAGAAGAATTGAGATCATCGAATCAAAATTTTTTCCAGCATGTCATAAACTCAATCTCTGAGATAAGTGGTAAATGCCTTCATGGTGCTCAAAGACATGGTAACAGATGGTTACTTATACCAGATCTCTCCCTCAAATTACAAAGCTGTGGGGCTTGCATAAGGATAGATTTCCAAATTCCTGGTTAGAAAAATACAAAGCAAGGAAGTCCCACAAAATTTGCCCAGCTTGATTTTCGTGGGCGCTTATCATTAAGATAATGCGAAGCATTTTACCTGAAATTTTAGCTCGGCAAGCTCCGGATCATTGCTATGTGAGATCTAACAATGCCAAGCAAGCAACGGAATCGATTAGGAGCCGCCCCGACTACCATAGAAGAGGAAAGACATAGAATAAAAAAAAAAAAAACGATAAGAAAAGATCAAACGGTAAAGGCAAAAGGAAAAACCCAGACTTCCAAGTAAATTTAAATAACATACCTTATGTGCATGAATGAACTGTTAAATGATTAAGATCAAAGCTTTTCACCGTCGAGTGTCTTCACCAAAAACAGAGATGGAACTTTGCACAAAAAAGATGGATTTGTGGATTTGAATGCCCCACAAAAGCAAAATGCTTGCCGCACGAACTTGTTGCGAGATGAAACCGCAAAAGCCCAAACTTAATGCATTCGCCCCGCCTTAAGCTCCTTTGCTTCACGAACCTCTACTTCAAAGACATGCCGCCCCGCATCAAGCCATCGCGACTAATATCAGAACCATTTCGGATACCCGAAGATGAAAATCGCTCTTGCTATCTGGCCCGTTATTTGAACTCCACCAATTCACCCCAGATAATGATGGAAGGCAGGGAGCCATAGCCGTAATGGTGGCGTTACCCACAGCCCACTCGAAGAGGAAAGAAAAAAAATGAACCGGAAAACCTTTTTAGCTACAAAATTTTTCAAATCCAAGCTTTGATGTGCTCTGAAGCTTTGATGTGCTCTGATGCAAGCTTTGATGTGCTCTGCTTTGGCGAGCTCTGGCCGCGCGCCATGCTGTGTTAACCGACGGGCACCGCCCACAACCAAGAGAGATAAAGTTGCTGCCGGCAAAATGAACAGAAGAAAAAAAAAATGTTGGAAGAAGCGTTTTGGCCGGAAAAACGCATTTTGAGCCGGAAAAAGCGTAACATCCGGCGGCCGGAAAGGGGAAACCGGCGTGAGAGAGAAAGGGCAAAAACTTTTTAAGTAAGTAGACTAGTAAACGTGTGCCCGGCGTCTAATGTCCTAGCTTGTGTTTTTCCTTGGCATCTAGCCTTTTCCTTGATCAACCTTCAAGAACCCACATCACAACAATCTTTATAGGGGCCTTCAAAAATACAAACTGAACCAATTAGTCACTGCTTCAACCAATTAGTAAGTGCATTAATCATCATAGTTGTTCATATGTCTTGATTGAATAAGGATGTATTTAATTCTGCGTTCTATATGTATGATGCTGCAAAGCACGAAATTGCAAAAGGGAATTCAAAATCATTTCATGTTTAAGTAGATGTGGAGTAAACAGGAAAGCAAACATGTTTAATGTGTTTAAAGAATCCATACTGCATGACCCCTACTTCTCATAGATCTATTAGAATGTTCACAATCAGCCTCAGGGTATATACCCTGCATATTTTCACCTTTAAGAATAGCTTCAAAAACTTTAAAATGCACAAATTTACAGCTGCAGAAGTTTCCGGATCATCTCAAACTGCTTCACAAAACTCAATTCCTCAAAGGATATGTCTGTTTAGAATTAAGCTGTAAGACCAAAATTTAACACCCAACATTCCATCACGTATCTTTCTTCCATGTATTCCATATCTGACAAAGCCCAGCAGAAGGGAAGGCGAGAAAGGCATGTGGCCAACATTATACTGTTCTATTCTGACTTGGAACTTCTGCTAAAATGCAAGTTTTCATAAATTTATAAGCCTGGAGAAGCTAAAAACAACTAACTCTGGCAACCCAAGGAATCCCTTGCAAAATCTAGATTGTCCTTTGCAATATACAGATCATCGCTCCTCATTGTTCTTTGTAATCCTAGTGTAAGTGAAGTGGACAACTTCATAAACAAAAATTTAATGTAGCATGTGATCGGTAATGAAAACAATCGCACATATGACAAACATAAAAAGGAAATTGCACACAGTAAATATAAGTCGTAAACTCATCTTCTTACCATAAATTCGAACTCCTTAAAACACAACAATATGGCAATGTGACGCAATAAAGATGGCATTAGCCAAATATCTCAAGCACATTTCTACCCATATATACTAATGTATCCTTATAGGAGCTGAAAAGATGGCTACCAGATCACCCCTTATAACAGAGTATATTAACCGCACACATACCAGACTTCCATTGAAGATACACTGCAGAGAGCTTTGAAAGTTTAAGCAGCTTTGACCCCTGCATCAAAATACAAAAATGAAAGGGAAAGCTATAATGAGAAATGAAAAAAGGTTAAGGAAAACAAATTAGAATCAGGAGCAAATTGCATGTCTTCTCCAATGATGCATATGCAAGAAATTATCAAGGCATACAAATTGCAGGGGCTTACATGCATAAAGACAAAGGAAAATAGAGCTCCATGGAAAATATGCTCTTTGCACAACAATTCCAGTATCTACGTCGAGAAGGGAAGTGGTCTTTGTCTGCCGTTTATGCAAGGCCTCTGATATTTAGGTAAATTCATAGCTAAAGTTCTATAATGTCAGCACTTCATACTGCATCCTATATTATAAAACCGTGGCGTCGGTCTGTGCGCCCGATCGACGGCCGAGATCGCGCCAATGTCCCTGCCCCCCGTCGGACGGCCCAGATTTGTTCGTTTGTCCCTCTGTAGCTATGGAGGATCCAGATTTGGCCACGTGGCAAAGAGAAAAGAGGCGTCGTTTCGTGGCATAGTTTGGGGTTTGCGAATTTAACTCGGGCTCATGCTTCCGTTCCTCTATTTTGTTACAGGGAGGAGACAGAGCAGCAGAGAAGCCACGTCTTTTAGGCCCCCTTACAAGGGTCCGGCCGACGGATCCATCTTCACTCCTCGGATTAGTCGTTAGATATAGCGAAATGTTGGCTTCAGATCCAAATTTTCTGTTGTCTTCGGCTTCCCTATCCTCCTTTTCTATTAGCTTTTCGTGTTTTCTCACCAAACAATCCTCCACTTTGATGTGATGCCCCAAAGATTATCGAGATCCACGACATCAGAAGGCCGTGTTAATTTTTCCTCTAGCTCTTACTCAGCTATCGCAGGTTCTTTCCTTCTTTCTTTAGTTCGTCAATTTTTCCTCTCGCTCTTACTCAGCTATGGCACAGCTTTCTAAATGGGATTGGGCTCCAGCCGAAAAAATGCTGAAAAAATGCTGGAGCACTAAAAGGAGCTTTCTGCCGAATATTTATTTTGATGCCCAAAGGATCGAAACTGTTGATAGATCGGATTGATTGTTTTTTTTGAAAGGGGGACCGTAAGTGGGAGTCTCATCTTGATTTGTATATCTTGAACAAATCGTGGATCAGAACAAAAATTCTGTGAATCGTGGCCACCAGTACTGCTTTTCATGGCACCGGCTTTATGCTAATACAACGGATGTGCATAGATACGATGGCAGAAAAACATGGGCAATTAAGCAGATGATGCTAGCAGAGCTACAGAATTAATGCTCTGATAGTGGTTGCAGAGCACATCCTGAAGCAAATCCTACATCCTGGTGTGCATCTGTGGCCTTCAAAAGGTGGATGGCCATGCTTATGAGGCAATCACAATTTTCATATGGCAGCTTGGGAGCTTGGGAAATCTGAGCTTTCACCTTCAATTTATATGCAAATTCTACAATACCTAGGGAGATCTTCCACCAGAGAAATGATAGTACATTTAGAACAAAGAAATGATCATTTAGATTTCTATGATAAGGTACCAAACCTGGAGGATTCGAGATTAAACCACTGTCAATGACTTAAATCCCGCTTGCTTTGAGAAGGGTGCTCTAGTTAGAAGCTTCCGGCATGTCTGGAAAGGCTACTGCACCAAGAAACATCTTTTGGATGCAATTTTCGCTTGAAAATCCTACTGTTGCAAATAATGGAACATGTTTCTTCCTGAGCGGAGGTATGTTTTGAGCTGAAATGCCTAATTCTATGGTCCTCTTACGGTTAGTATGATCAGGTATCAAACCTGGAGGATTCGAGATTAAACCACTGTCAATGACTTCAAAACCGATGATATTTTCATGATGTGTTTGTGGTAAGGAAACAAGAGTCATTTTCTTCATTGTTTTCTGTCATATTCGCTCTACATGCTGAGATCCTAATTGATTATGTAGAATGGCTTTCTTTTTCTCTTGCCTATTTTCTGAACGGTATTCCTTCTTCTATGTGGCTCACGTTTTATTAAGTGACACATATTTGTTTAGGCCATGAGATGCTGCTATATCATAGCTATGTTTGAATTGTTCTGCATTGATGCATTGAAGTGTTTCTTTTATATGCCACTGCAAATAACTTGAGATGTTTGTTCAGGAATCTTTCAAAATCCAGCACCATACATCGAATATGGAGAGGATTCTGCTAACGAGTGAAAGCACATACATTGTAGAACCATGCATATTGCGGGAGTGCAAAGGATCAGGATCCATAAATGATCTGGAGGATTGGTTGAATGGCTCACGTGGGGCATAACTCCATTTGCTTTTTTCCCTTGCAGGTAATGATGAGAAAATTTATGGGTGCTTTTGAATGTAGTTTTATGAAGCTTCAGATATATTGAGAAGTATTGAACAATGCTATCTCTACTATGGATACAGGAATAGATGAAGCACTTATGCGTCCTATGTCTTCTGCTTATGGTTGTCAGGATCCTACAGATATTGATGTCTTTTCTGAGGCTCAAATTGTCATCGAAACACTTCAATGCAAGGATTGTTCCATGTCTCTTGAATGGTTTCACGAGAACAGACAGTGACTGAAGGAATTCAAGATGCAGAAGTAAATTATTGGTTTAAGCCTGTCTTTCTGTTTTTCTTTAATCACTAAATCATAGAGAGCAGAGTGCACTTGAATTTAAATTGCGGATCCAAGAATGCATAGAGCTGGTACGGAAGGAGAAGATGGTTGATGCTATTTTGTATGCTCGGCCATCACGGGACAGAACACACATGAAGGATTTTACAACGTATCGTAGCCACACTTGGCTCTAAAAGCAACACCGAATGCCCATCTTATAAGGTACGAGGCCAAATAAAAACTCTATAAAAAGGCAAACTATTCGACATTGTCATTTTGTAGGTGCTTTTTGATAATCGGAAGTGAAATGATCTGGTTAAGTTGTTTAAGGAGGAGTTCAACGGGCTATGGGATCACAGTAGAGCTATTACTGCTAAAGCTGTAACAGTGATTCTACTGATAAAGCTGTCATGCTTGCACCTGTAGCCTATAATGATCGTACAACTTCTTTGCTATTTTTTGTGCCAAAATCTCGACTTGATCATGTCCATATTCAGCTGGTTTTTGAGTTTATATTTTGGAAATGCAAAATCATTCTATTCTATTCTATTCTATTCATTTGTTGGTTTATGACATTTGCAGTTGTATTATGCTCTTCATCTTCTTTTTGTACTATGCTAAAATGTATATTACAAGTTGAATGTGAAATTGTATGGTCATTTCTCATATGTACACAAATATATCTCATATATTGTGTAGATCTGGGAGGCTTTTTGCGGATTACATTTGCCAATTGGAAAGAAATCCACATTGTGTTTCAAAATTGTTGACACTTCTTGCAGATATGGCAGCAGGGTTTCTAAAATCTTATGAGCGATATGAACCGCAATACACATCAACAAAAAAACATCATGTGTTTGGCTCAGCGTGGGGTTTTAAATTGTGGGGTTTTAAATTATGTCACGGTCAAAATGTTTAGGGCATTTTAGGGCATTATAGTTCAGCGGTTGATGGTTCATGGCATTATGGTTCTGGACAAATTATCTGGTAATTTTAGAACTTCTATATATTTTTCAACCACTTCGCAATGCTACATTGTCAATGTGTTCTAAATTATTATACATGTTCGTTGCAGGTAGCGGTTCCCAAATGCTTCATTCTCAATTCTGGCTTTGCTTCAAGTCGGAAGAAAGATGGCATCACAAAAGACAAAATGTAACGCTTTATAAGGATTTGAATTATGTTAGGGTCAAAACGTTCAGGGCATTATGATTACAGCATGACAACAACAAATTTTCTGGTAATTTTAAAATTTCTTGCCTTTTTTGGTCCAGGATTCATGGTTTGCATTGCCGATGTAGATCCAGACAACTCTGGGTCGACTTTTACAAAATGTGAACGAGTGTGAACGTTGTTGCCACATTCAAGCAATGCTTTTTGTCTTGGTTTTGGTATAATGGACAGTTGAGAGTGACTTGAACAGTTCTCATCCTGAACTCTTATGCAATGCATTTATTGTGGATTATTCTTATCGCATCCATTGCAACCCTATTTGTGCAATCACTTGCGGGTAACCAGGAGTTGTGACAGGTGAATCTTATGGAGTTAAAGATAATTTGTGCCGTTTTCAATTTGAATGTATTATAGATCATTATATTATGGACCTCCAGAACTCCCACACACAACACATATGACTTGGATATGCACATGAAAACACTTAGCAGAGCATTGTGGGGCAGAATATCCAAGCAACATTAACTTCATACTTTGCATCTTTGCCGAGTTTGCAGTCATCGCTGTTGATATTCCAGAAGGTATGTAACATGATGCAAGAGGAGAAGTTAATTTCATAATTTATACACCAAGATGGCTTAGTGTGTCCATATTGGTTTCTGTCAGTGATCAGAATTATATCTTCTTTGAATATCCTATTTAGGATTCCATTGTAATCAGTGTAAGGCTATCTTGGATTGTAATAGCTCACAGTTACAAACTTAAAGAAGTATTAAAGTCCTGCTCCAAGAAGAGTGAAGTCTTACATTGTAATAGCTCTACAATTACAAATTTCAAGGTGGTATTTGATTATGGGATTTGAATATACGCAAGGTTTTACCTTTATGATATACTTCTTCAATCTGCTCTACATATAGGGTCACCATGTCATGGAGAAATATTTGCCTTCATAAGCAACTATCGCATGCATGATGTGGCTTCATAAGAAACTATTGCATAATGCATGCATGATAAGAACATGCATAACTTGAAGATGTGGAAAAGATTCATTAATAGGCCTCGCAATGTAACATATAATGCAAATTCACTATGTTTTCAACCTAAGCTTTTGTCAACATGAAAACAAATCATGTATAGCCCACTGTTGAAATATTGTGGCACCATTGACACAAAATAGTGCCTCCGTCGCTGCTACCTCCACAGCCCATGCGTCCAGGCTTCTCATATGGGTTAAATAATTCACAAGTAGAGGTATCGGCTTCCCCGTCAACGACCATAGCTCCGGTGCCATTGTCGCCCTTGCTTTCACCTGCAAACCCTGTTTCGCAGCAAAGGATTTCTTCTGTGCCCGCCTTTCCATTTTCGAATTTCGGTGGGGATAATATGTGTACTAATGGGTTGGAATCGCCTGCCAGTGCAAATATGACGCAGTCAGCACAATTTGTTGCTATCGGAGAAGTATCACGCAATGTTTTAAGCTCCAGACCAGAATCATCGTTGCCTCTTTCGCCTTTAGTACTGGATTTGGGTTCTCAAGCATAATGTAGGCTTATGTTTCAGCAGCTTTGGCAAATGCACAGGATTTTTCTTTTCCAGATCCTAGGTCCTGATTTTCTTTCTGGCTACTAGAAATGTTTCAGCAGCTTCGGCAGATGCACAAGATTTTGCTTTTCCAGGTCCTGATTTTCTTCCTGGTTACTAGAACATCCCTTTTTTCTCTTTGTATATACACATACTTTGCAGTCTAGAGCCGGCCGAGCGATCCGAGACATCAAAGCAAAAACCAATTTTGCCTATGCATCTCAGGGCGAGGCAGTTCTCAACAGTAATCCCTGCTTTTTTGAATTTCCTTCTTCTGAATTTCATATACAATCACATAGAAAGCCCACCAACGGTGGGCAATTTTCTAGTAATATCATAATCAATATAATGGTCAGAATGTGAAACATGACTGGCTGGATCATTTTTCTAGGCATATAAGGTAATAAGCAATTGGCAACCATCAGTCTTACAACATGCCATCGACCCTTTTTTACAAAGGCTCCCTAGGGTTAACCACAAATTAGAAAACTTATTCTCATACACTATTCTGTTACCTACTTAGACCTATCTCCAATAAATAGAAATCCTAAAGAATGACTGCAGATGTGCACATTCAAAAAATAGAAGCAAAGCATGATTCAACTGTTCTTGTAGCCATAGTGAAGAAATCTGAAACATTCGCAAAAAGACTTTAAGGCAAGGCAAGAATTAAGGTTCAACATAAGCCTACATCGAAAATAGTTTAGCATGTGCAATCCACGACCTGATTTGTAAGATCTCATGGTATTTGCAAGAAGCTTCTTCACAGTGATGATTCGAAACCTCAAAGTCCAAAACCATACAACATTTTGCCAGATTCTTTTCTTAACACTACAAATGAGAAATCTGAATACTCTAGTGTACATAGTTTTCTGGCACATACCTCTGTAGGATCAGGAGAAGTAAAAGAATGATTTTGTACCTGCCACCTTACTTCTATGCTGTTAAGATCATCCAAAAATATTTCGACCACAGAATCTAACTTGCAATATACCACAGAATCATAAATCTATTTGATCTGCTTACATAAATGTTTAGGCGTGTCCGACATATCGGATCCAGTCTTTCATAAGACATGCAGACCATCAACAATGCAATCCCAAAGACAATATGCGAGAACACCATAACTTATAAAACAACGCTTTCCATTATAAATTTGTAACCGGTCATTAGTCATAGCTTCAAATATCTCGTGCATCCATGTGAGTAAACAGAATTGGTGTAAGGAAGAGTTGTGGGCTGGATAAACCTGCTGTACACCCGATCTTTGCTTTAGATTCACTGATTGCGCTGTGGGTGTGATATCTAGATGTTGGTGTGAATGGAAAAAGGTCCTGCCAGATAAATGGCCTATACATAGGCTCAGATAAATTTACGTTCATTTGTCGGCTAGGGTCAAGGAAAGGGCTACGAATCCGGCTTCACCAGGCCCATTAAAATCATTTAAGCCATGGTCTACGGTTCAATCTAAATTTGAGAAACAGAATGCGGCTCCATCAGCACAAAAAGACTGCTCAGAGTAATGGAAAAGGAATGGGTCTTGCCTGACTCCAAGAAAGAAAGAAAACATAGACAGAGAAAACCACAAGCATGAAACTAATTATCAATAATGCTAGTATGCTCTAATTCCATATGGACATGCTATTACAAAGTCATAGAAGCAAAACCCCCAAGATTTTCAAGAAAATCAACATCAAGTACAGGGCAAAGGTTACATAACTGCATTGAAGGATTGCGAGCTTTGTACCGCACATTCAAGATGGCTTGTTGCAGCATAATACCTGTTACTCAGTCCTGCAATCCATCCGAATAGATATAATATACAATATGTACTTTAAATGATGAAAATTAAGCATCTTGTGCTGAGAAATTAAATGTAACAAACTTAGATTGCCACATTTGATCTTTAGTAACCCTTTGCATCATTATGATGCATATCCTGCAAATGCATTGAATGGACTCTTAGACATGACCTGATACTGGGATGGTCTAGAAATAAATGTTTACCTTCAACTTTTAAGGGGCCCGTAAAGGGTACTAACAGTAAGTTTTAGAAGCCCTGAAAGCAAACACAAGTATGGTATTCTGTGCACAACAATTTTAACCAACTAAAGATCATTCACGAAACATGGATGCACGAACTTCAATCTATTAAAAAAAAAAAGCTAAAGCCTCCAAAGTCTGGGCATCGATTATGTTAAGAGCATGAATGGCAGATAGAGTTAATCCGGCAAGTTTTCTGTGCTAGATCATGGGTATTTCATCAATCATGCAGGGTTCCCACAACCGGTTAACCCCAAGAAAATGAAAAGCCTGTACCTTTGCTTCAACCGATTATTATGCTTCAGCGATTCCTTCAACTGATTACTATGCTTCGGCGACTTCTTGAACTGATTCAACGACTCATATGCTTTAACTGCAAATAGAAGACACAAACACATCAGATTTGAAGCTGTATGCCATTGCACATCGAGGGAGTTCGAAAATGAGTCGGCCAGAATATTTACCTTGTTGCTTTGCACAGCCGATTAACCCCCATAAACCCATGAATAATACTCAGCGTCCTCTACTTTATCTGTCATGATCCTCCCATGTAACGACCAGCCTAATGCAGAATCATTATCAGAGAAGGGAACAAACAGAATCATTATCAGCTTCATGCATATTTTTAGAGCTCTACGATGATCATGAAAGTGAACCGGAAGCCTAAAACATGCATAAAATGGAAAGAGCATAACCTCCTGAGTACGAAAGGAGATCTCAAGATCCATCACGAAACCACGGTGGGTAACTCCCAGCATTTTTAAAAAGTTCTGAGTAATGGTCTGCAAGCTTAGAATATGAAGAAAGCGCAATCTGCTGAGTCCGGAAGAAGCTGAGGATGAGCGCCAAGTTAATATATAAGACTGGTGGATAAAGGCCAGTGCCTGGATGCCGAATCTGCCATCGCCTTTTCATAATATTCCAATGCGCCAGCTAAAGAAACCAAACACACTTAATCTTCTTAATCGTCTCCAACTCGTACAAAGATAAGCCCAGCAATTGCTCCAGCTCCAAGCTCCCTCCGATTTAACAGCTTAATATGTCTTAATCTTCCGGCCTATAGAAGCAAGGGCAAAACAAATCTTCATCTGCAAATCAAATGTAACCAAGGGGAGACAATGGAAGAGGAAAAAAGGGAAAGCAAAACGATTTAAAACCTGAAACGAAGTTTTGCTACAACCCCAAGGTCTAGCTTCAAACTCAAGCTCCAGGCTCTATTCCAAAACGTGAGCTCCACCACAAAGCCCTCATCCTTCTCTGTCACGAACCCTAATAAGCAAGGAGGCAGTTTGCTGGAAGGCAGAGGAGAATGATGGAGCTTCTTGTGCGCTGAAGCTGCTGCCGCCTGAACCCGCGGGCACCGCCCACACCCAAGAGAGAGAAAGTCGTTGCCGGAAAAATGAAGAGAAGAAAAAAAAATGTTGGAAGAAGCGTTTTGGCCGGAAAAAGCGTTACATGGCCGGAAAAAGCGTTACATCCGGCGGCCGGAAAGGGGACACCGGCGTGAGAGAGAAAGGGCAAAAACTTTTTAAGTAAGTAGATGTGTGCTAGTATGTTCACCGATATCAGCTGAGACCTACAATGGCAAGCCTAGTCCAATGGAACGCTAATATTCTGCAAGGAACATCCCATATTTTCGTGATATTTTAGCATGCATGTTCCTTGAATGACTTTTGTGTTACCTCCATTAGGACAACAAAACATCCAAGCAAACGTTGCTCTAGTTAGATCATGCATATTCCTTGAATGACGTTTGTGTTACCTCCATTAGGACAACAAAACATCCAAGCAAACGTTGCTCTAGTTAGATCACACATGATCGATGTAGAATTATTCTATGAACAAGAGGACAAAACTCTTTTAGAAACAGTTTTCCAAAATTTTATTCGTTGATATTCTTGAGAAAAGTACATGTTATGATTTAGAGTCTATTTCTCATGAACTCCTCGGGGCTCATCAAATCTAATTGCAGGGCAAATCATTAGCAGCTGTTGAATTTAAAGTGGTGTTCAATTTGAGTGGTCGATACATCTAAAATTCATAACTCTTCTCGATATGACTCTGGAGAATAAAGGATTGCAGGCACATTTAAAAGGATATCTTACCCACATTCTAAGCATGTTATGAGGAACAAAAACGAGGGCAGGTTAGAGAATCCCGAGTCCTCTCGATTATTAGTTCTATGTACATGTCACCCTATGACTAAATATAGAATGCTCAAAATAGAATCATGATATGCTAAGTGCAGAATATGAATCAGCTCTTGCGGCTGGCGATTGCATATGCAGCTTGACCTGGGCCACCCAAACTAAGCATCATTCCAGGCTGAAGGTCTGCAATAGATTCAACACCATTCAAAGATCCTGAATCATTACTAGACCCCCCACCACCACTACGTGTAGACGGTTCATCCCTTGAGTGGTTTGCAGAAAAGGCAAAACCTTGAAATGCAGGCATTGCTAGAATCACATTTTCTCAGGCCGTGAGGCGATACGCGTATTGGCAATTCCATGTTGATGAAGTTGAAGCACTTGTAGATGTAGGTTGCCAAACCCATTCGCCTTCCCCGCCGTAAATCCCCTGCAGACATTCGCCACTTCAAATTGGGGCGCACAAAGGTGCTACTCATATGCAAAGGGATGATCAGATGCAATCTACCACACGGGTAGGTGAACCTTTTGGCATCCCATTACTTTGAGATTCATAACCAAAGATTTATTTGCTTGTCCGAGCCGCTAATGTTTCCAAAGATCTATTCTTGAAATAGTAAGAGGTTCGCCATGAGCATATGAGAAAGTATTCCCCATGTGAACATTAGGGAAGACTGGATAACCAACCATTGTGGTATTAGAAGTTGTTGAACCACCAGGAACCAATATAGGCGTCGGGCTTGCCATGGTTGGTCCATTGGAACTTGTTTTGAACTTGCGTATATTATAAATAGGACCCTGAAATAAAGAAAGCAAATGTAAGGACTGAATATAAATTGTGGGAAACGTTCTAAAAATGCAAACTTACAGGACTGAATAAAATGCCTTGAAGATGCCAAATAGATGAAACACCTATGGAACGATGCTTCCATGCATTTGAATTATAGCAAAGCAAGATAAAGTCCCACAGAAATTGCAATGAGCTGTGAACTTTCAGACTCATGTATTTAATCACTGACTGAGATTTACCTTCATTCCTGCTGTTGGGAGATGATGGTTGACCAAAACCAAAAAGTCCTGCCTGGAGCTGGTACGGCTTGAAAAATGAGGTCCATCTCTTACAAACCGCTTTTCTCTCAACCGGATGTAAAGGATCCTTGATCGTAATGCCTTCGATGCAAAATATAATCGAAAGAAGAGCATGATCATAAGAACAGTTAAAGAAAATGATCAAATGTAAAAGCTCATGTGAATACTTGACTTGTGTTTGCAAACTAATGCTGTCTTTGAGGCTGTGGGTGAGTAGAAAAGTCTGTCGATAAACTAATATGCAGAACAACGACCTCATCCCAATGGAAAAGTCGCAATTGTCCAAGAATGTACATCAACCTTATAAATAAGCTTAGTCCCATAACACTATTATTCTCTCTCAGATTATTTGATTGTCATTACAGATCACCGAAAAGCTAAAGTAGGAAAATAAAATTTTGCGGGTTACGCATCACCGAAAGCAAGGTATGAAGCCGCAGGGACAAGGGACGATTTTGGAGTTGTCATCCTAGCAAATAAGGCCGTTGTCGCTTTTAATCATCGATCAAGTAGATATCATGCAACATTTATCCATACAATTAATAGATATCATGATGGATAGCGATCATTTTTTGGAGAACAATCGTGAGATTGGAGTTGCATTGCAATGGCACTATTCAATATAGATGTTCCAAAGATAAGCTCCGGCCCCCATCGGGCTATTAGCGAGAGAACGGAAAGCAATGAGGTTGACAGGTCAGAATGAGAGAGCAGATCTCAACTAAAAGTTCATAAATGACAAGGAAGCATATAACCTTTCTAGTGTAAAAGAATTTAAAAGGTGAAACAGTGTACGTCTAAATGGCTGACTGCAATACGGACAAAGTTGAGACCCATCTTTCAATCAAATCGGCATGAAACAGAGATTTGCGTAATCAAAAACTTGTTACTAAATGATAGTCCAATTGATTAGAGCCCAAGAACTTACTCAAATAAGGAAGGAGATGACTTGGAATATGGGGCTCTTCCGCAATCGAGCTCTGTTGGGGCTCCACGGATATGTGAAAATGGTGCATCCTTGCAATGCTTGACAGTGTGAGAACCAAACTATTTGACGAATGAAGACATAACCTGGACTATTTCACATTCTCTTGCTGCTCAGACAACACTGAAGTCCGGCAAAAAGGACGTTTTTGAGCAGTTGTCTTAACACGTAGAGCACCATGCCAAAGCCATTTCTGCAGCATGCATCAGCTGCCAACAATTTTTGGCTTCCCTGCTATATCTACAACCATGGAAAATACAAACAAAGCCTTGGGTCAGCGAGCATGGAGCACAAATGAAGACCGCTTCAAGGAAATAGTCCAAGGCATTCAAGACAGCGATAAGCCAACAAAACTAACCTTCCAACCAAATGCTCCGCACCAAAAAACCAGCTCCAATGCATTGGCATAACATTGTAAGGCCTCCATATATCCATCAAGGAATCACAGAAAGGGTACATGTTGAAATCGTGTTTACTCTGATGTTGTACTTCCAGCTTCAAATGCAAGAACCTTTGTGCCAAAAGAAGGGGAAATTTTATTTGTTTCCATCACCATGGTGTAAAGGCCCGTGAAATTATTCGTAGAACTTGACCCGCTAGTCAATTGCCTTCCGTTTGTGAAGACTTGAAATTACCAATTGTTGCAGGGAAATATGTGACTCCTGAACAGTAACATAAAAATCCATGGCAAGGTAACTAACCCCAACACCTGCAGTTCCACTTTATAAAACAGAGACTCCTTGAGGGTCTGCCAAGACCAACTTTCCATCTGGTTGGAACTTGGAACTTGAAGATAGCACCTGTGCTTACAGAGGTGTGTATGAGGTCATTATTCTTGGCAAATCACCCAATTTGGGCAGGAGAAGGATCAAAGAACTCTGCTGATGTTTGTGTATTCGTGCATGAGTGACGTTGGAAATGATTGATGTGAATCGATCTGTGAATCCATTGCCCATATCATAGAGAGTACCATTGTTTACTGCAACAGATCCTGCTGAAAAATATACGCCGTTGAAGATCCAAGCTGGCCAGAAGATTAACATCCGGCCAGATGTGACGAGCGTTGTAACGAATGTAACTCCACCCCCATCTACGGCCTGCGTGGCGCCACTTGGCGCGATCCGGACGGTCCTAACGCGTTGCCTCACGCGCCACGTGGCGCGATCCCAGGACCTCCCCCTTTTTTCCAACCACTATCTAAAATTTTATGTTGCATGGTGGATTCGAACGAATGTAACTCCACCCCCATCTACGGCCTGCGTGGTGCCACTTGGCGCGATCCGGATGGTCCTAACGCGTTGCCTCACGCGCCACGTGGCGCGATCCCAGGACCTCCCCCTTTTTTCCAACCACTATCTAAAATTTTATGTTGCATGGTGGATTCGAACCCAAGACTAGCGCCCCTTACCCCCCAATCCTAACCACTAAGCCAAGCATTTCTTCTTCAACAAAATAGGAAGTCCATTCTTAGTTAAGGCTAGGGCCACGGAAATTCCTTTGGTTAATTAAAAGCCTTGATGATCCTAGAAACTTCTAGAATGTTCTAGAATGAAGCTAGAGAGAGAAGAAGGAAAGATCGAGGGGGAGAAGGGAGAGGAGAGAGAGGGGAGAGAGAAGAGAGAGGAGGGAGAAGAGGGAGAGAGAGGAATAGAAAAAAGAGAGAAAGGTAGAGAGAGGGGAGAAATAGAGAGATAGGAGAGAGAGAGAAGGGAAAAAGGAGAGAGAGAGGAGAGAGGAGAGAGAGAAGAGGAGGGAGGAGAGAGAGAGGAGAGCAGAGAGGAGAGAGAAGAGAGATAAGAGAGAGGGAAGAGAGAGAGGAGAGAGAGAGGGGAAAGAAGAGAGAGGAGAGAGAAGAGAGATAAGAGAGAGAGGAGAGAGAAGAGGGAAAGGGGAGAGGGAAGAGAGAGGAGAGAGAGAGAAAAAGATAGAGAGAGAGGAGAAATAGAGAGAGAGGAGAGAGATAGGAGAGAGAAGGAAAAAAGGGGAGAGAGAAGAGAGGGAAAAGAGAGAAAAGAGAAGAGAGAGAAAGATAGAGACAGAGGGGAGGGGAGAGAGAGACGAGAGAGATGCATAGAGAGAGAGGAGAAAGAAAAAAGAAAGGGGAGAGGGAAGAGAGAGGAGAGAGAGACAAAAAGATAGAGAGAGAGGGGACACATAGAAAGAGACGGGAGAAATGGAGAGAGAGGAGGAGATAGGAGAAAAGCTAGAGAGAGAGAGAGAGAGAGATAGAGGGGGGAAGAAATGGGGGAGAGAGAGGAGAGAGGAGAGAGGAGAGAGAGAGAAGAGAGGAGAGAGAGGAGAGAGAGAGGAGAGAGAGAAGAGAGAGGAGAGAGAGAGAGAGAGAGATAGGAGAGAGAGAGGAGAGAGGAGAGAAGAGAGAGGAGAGGGAGGAGACAGAGGAGAGAGAGAGAAGAGAGGAGAGGGAGGAGAGAGAGAGAAGAGCACAGAGGAGAGAGAAGAGAGAAAAGAGAGAGGGAAGAGGGAGAGAAGAGAGAGAGAGAAAAATAGAGAGGAGAGGAAAAGATAGTGAGAGAGAGAGAAGGGAGCATGGGAGGAGAGAGAAGAGAGAGAAGAAGGATGGAAGAGAGAGGAAAGAGAGAGCAAGGAGAGAGGAGAGAGGTGGAAGAGAGAGGAGAGAGAGATGGGAAAGAAGAGAGAGGAGAGAGAAAGAGAGGAGAAAGGAGAGAGAAAGAAGAGACAGGAGATAGACAGAGGAAGAGGGGAGAGAGAGAAGAGAGAGAGAGAGGAAAGAAGAGAGAGGAGAGAAAAAGGGGAAAGAAAGAGACGAGAGAGGAGAGAGAAAAAAGAGGAGAGAGAGGGGAAGGAGGAAAGACACAGGGGGCAGAGAGAGAGAGGAGAGAGAGAGAGGAGGGAGAGAGAGGGGGAGGAGAGAGAGAGGAGAGAGGAGGAGATAGGAGAGAAGAGATAGGGGAGGAGAGAGAGAAGAGAGAGAAGAGAGAATAGAAAGGGAAGAGAGGGGAAAGAAGAGAGAGGAGAGAGAGAGGAGAAAGAAGAGAGGGAGAAGAGAGAAGAGAGAGAAGAAAGATGGAAGAGAGAGGAAAGAGAGAGGGGAAAGAAGAGAGAGGAGAGAGAATAGAGACAGAGGGAGAGGGAAGAGAGAGAAAACAAAGAGAGAGGAGAAAGAAAGAGAGGAGGGAGGAGAAAGAGGAGAGCAGAGAGGAGAGAGAAGAGAAAGAAGAAAGAGGGAAGAGAGAGGAAAGAAAGAGGGAAAAGAAGAGGAGAGATAAAAGAGAAAGGGGAGAGGAAAATAGAGAGGAGAGAGAAAGATAAGAGAGAGAGAGAGGGGGGAGCAGGGAGGAGAGAGAAGATAGTTGGAAGAGAGAGGAGAGAGAGAGGGGAAAGAAGAGAGAGGAGAGAGGAGAGAGAAAGAGAGGAGAGAGAGAGGAGAGGGTAGGCCCAGGAGAGAGGAGGCTCGAGAGGCCGAGGGCCTTGGCGAGGAATAGTCCCAAGGATGTCCAAAATTTTTTGGCGAGGGCCCGGAGAGAGCCGGAGGAACCCCATGCAAAGGGAGAAGGGAGAGAGAGATAGGGGAGAGAAAGAGAGAGAGAGAGAGAGAGAGAGAGAGAAGAGAGAGAGAGATGGAGAGAGAGGAGAGAAGAGGGAAAGAGGAGAGAGAGAGAGGGAGGAGAGAGAGAAAGAGAGATAGAGATAGAGGGGAGAAATAGAGAGAGAGGAGACAGATAGAAGAGAGAAGGAAAAAAGAGGGGAACAGAGATGGGAGAGAGAGAGGAGAGAGGAGAGAGAAGAGAGGAAGAGAGAGAGGGAGGAGAGAGAGAAGGGCATGAAGAGAAGAGAGAGAAGAGAAGAGAGAAAAGAGGAGAGAGAGAGAGGATAGTGAGAGGAGAGAGAGAAGAGAGAGGAGAGAGGGAGGAGAGAGAGAGGGCGGGGAGAGAAGAGATAGAAGAGAGAGGAGAGAGAGGGACAAGAGAGAGAGGGGGGAGAGGAGAGAGAGAGAAAGGGGCGAGAGACAGGAAGGGGGGAGAGAAAGAGGGGAAGAGGGAGAAAGGTGGCCTCATGGGCATAAGCTTCACATGGGTGATACTTTAGAATTGACATACTTTAGAATTGGTACTAGAGGTAGTAGATGTGGCCTCATGGGCATGTGTGAGTATGTTACTCATGAATAATACTTTGTAGGTGCTCATGGGTAAGCACCTCAGTCTAGAAATAGAAAGTTTCAGTCTAAAAATAGAAAGTTTTTTAAGACTTTGCAAATGCTCAAAATAGAATGTTCTGGAATGTTGCAGATGCTCATGGGTAAACACCTCAATCCGAGGAATAGTCCCAGGGATGTCCAAACCGAGGCGAGGCCCCGGAGGGGCCGAGCCGAGGAAGGGTGCAAGAGAAAAGGTCACATGGGTGGGCCCAAACCGAGGCGAGGCCCCAAAGGGGCCGAGCCGAGGAATAGGTGCAAAAGAAAAGGGCCCGGCCAAACCGAGGCGAGGCCCCGAAGGGGCCGAGCCGAGGAATAGGTGCAAAAGAAAAGGGCCCACCGCGTTGTAACGAATGTAACTCCACCCCCATCTACGGCTAAATAGAAAGTTTTTCACTTGGCGCGATCCCGACGGTCCTAACGCTGTTGCCTCACGCCCACGCCACGCGCTGATCCCGCACTAGAACATAGTTTTCCAACCACTATCTAAAATTTTATGTTGCATGGTGGATTCGAACCAAAGACTAGCCCGCCTTACCCCCCAATCCTAACCACTAAGCCAAGCATTTCTTCTTCAATAAAATAGGAAGTCCATGCTTAGTTAAGGCTAGGGCAATGGAAATTCCTTTGGTTAATTAAAAACCTTAATGATCCTAGAACCTTCTAGAATGTTCTAGAATGAAGCTAGAGAGAGAAGAGGGAAAGATAGAGGGGGAGAGGAGAGAGGAAAGAGAGAGAAGAGAGAAGAGAGAGGAGGGAGAAGAGGGAAAGAGAGGAATAGAAAAGAGAGAGAAAGATAGAGAGAGGGGATAAATAGAGAGAGAGGAGAGAGATAGGAGAGAGAGAAGGAAAAAAAGGGAGAGAGAGGGAGAGAGGGAGAGGAGATAGACAGAGGAGAGAGAAGACAGACAGGGGGACACAGAGATCGAGAGAGAGAGAAGAGAGAGGAAGGAGGAGAGAGAGAGGAGAGAGAAGAGAGAAAAGAGAGAGGGAAGAGAGAGAGAGAGAGAGAGGGGGGAAAGAGAGAGGAGAGAGAAGAGAGATAAGAGAGAGAGGAGAGAGAAGAGGGAAAGGGGGAGAGAGAGAGAAGGATAGAGAGAGAGAGGAGAAATAGAGAGAGAGGAGAGAGATAAGAGAGAGAAGGAAAAAAGGGGAGACAGAGAGAGGAGAGAGAGAAGAGAGGGAAAAGAGATAGAAAAGAGAAGAGAGAGAAAGATAGAGAGAGAGGAGAGGAATAGAGAGAGAGGGGAGAGCTGAAAGATAAAGAGGGGAAAGAAGAGAGAGAGGAGAGAGGAGAGAGAGAGAGAAGAAAGAAGAGGCAGGAGAGAGATAGGAGAGAGAGAGAAGACAGATAGGAGAGAGAGAGGGGAAAGAAGAGAGAGGAAAAGAAGAGAGAGATTGGAAAAAAGAGGAGAGAGGGAAGAAATAGAGAGATAAGAAAGAGGGCCTTAGAGAAGAAAAAGGGGAGAGAAAGAGAGGAGAGAAGAGGGGAGAGAGAGAGAAGAGAGAAAGGAGAGAGGGAAGAGAGAAGAGAGAGAGAGAGGAGAGAGAATAGAGAGGAGGGAGAAGAGAGAGGGAGAGAGAAAGGGAAGTTTGAGAGAGAAAGATGAGAGAGAGGGGAAAAACCCCGGGGAGAGAGAGAAGAGAGAGGAGAGAGAAGAGAGAGAAGGAGAAAAGAGAGAAAGAGATGGAAGATAGAGAGAAGAGAGGATAGAAAGATGAGGGAAATAAGAAAAGAGAGAGAGAGAGGAGAGAGAGGGAAGAGAGAGAGAGAGAGAGAGAGAGAGAGAGAGAGAGAGAGATGAGGGAAGAGGAAGAGACAAAGAGACAAAGAGAGAGGAGAGAGAAGGAGAGGAGGGAGGAGAGAGAAGAGAGAGAGAGATAGAGGGAGGTGAGAGGGAAGAGAGAGGAGAGAGGAGAGAGGAGAGAGCTAAAGAGAGGAGAGAGAAGAGAGAGAGGAGAGAGGGAGATAGGGCACGGGGGGGCCAAATCGAAAGGAGAAGGGTCAAAAGAAAATAGAAAGCCGAGAAAAAGGAGCAAAAGAAGAAAAATAGTGTCCGGTCAAAACCTCAAACGTGGAGTGAGTCTCAGATGTCACGCCCCATCAATGGATAAGAGGCCCACGGGCGCGATCTCTTAGCAAGTCTTGGCCTCTCAAAAGCTCCCAAGTTTGGTGGACAAAATTTTTTGGTTTACCACGGCCTGACCCCGGACATTGCTCTCAAAACCCCACCCTTACCACTAGACCAAGCATTGGTTTCTTGAAAAAATGGAAGTTCACACGTAGTTAAGGGTGAGGGCCAAATAATTCAAGGATGTTCCGTAATGTTCTCGGGTTGGTGGGAATCTTCTAGAAACTTCTAGAATGTCATGGAATGTCCCGAATCTTCTACAATGTCTAAAAATAGAAAATTTTGTGAAACTTTGCAAACAATTCAAGGATGCTCTAGGATGTTCGATAGCTCTAGAATGTTCTATAATCCTTCTATCCTCTAGAATGTCCTAGAATGTAGAATATTCATGGGTAAGCACCTCAGTCCTAAAAATAGAAAGTTTCAAATTAAAAATAGAAAGCTTTTTGAAACTTTGAAAATGCTCAAAATAGAATGTGGTGGAATGTTTCGTGATGCTCATGGGTAAGCACCCTCGCCTAAAAATAGAAAGTTTCAAATTAAAATAGAAAGCTTTTTGAAACTTTGCAAATGCTCAAAACAAAATGTGGTGGAATGTTCCAGATGCTCATGGGTAAGCACCCAAATTAAAAAATAGAAAGTTTCAAATTAAAAACAGAAAGTTTTTTTTGAAACTTTGCAAATGCTCAAAATAGAATGTGGTGGAATGTTCCGTGATGCTCATGGGTAAGCACCCTCAATCTAAAAAATAGAAAGTTTCAAGATAAAAAAATAGAAAGTTTTTTTAAACTTTGCAAATGCTCAAAATAGAATGTGGTGGAATATTACAGATGCTCATGGGTAAGCAAATAGTCAAAAAATAGAAAGTTTTTAAAACTTTGCAAATGCTCAAAATAGAATGTTGTTGAATGTTCCAAAATAGAAAGTTTTGAAACTAGATGCTCAAGGGTAAGCACCTCAGTCTAAAAATAGAAAGTTTCAGTTTAAAAATAAAAAGTTTTCTTAAACTTTGTAAAAACTCAAACAGAATATTCCAAATGCTATAGGGCAACCACCTATGCTCTAGAAGCACCTCAGTCTAAAAGTAGAAAGTTTCTTGAAATCTTGCAAATGCTCAAAATAGAATATTCATGGGCATGTGTGAGTATGCTACTCATGAATTATACTTTGTTGGTAATGGAATAGAGGGAGGGAGGAGAGAGATAGGGAGGAGAGAGAGAGGAGAGCAGAGAGGAGAGAGAAGAGAGAGAAGAGAGAGAGAGAAGAGACATGGGGAGGGAAAAGAAGAGAGAGGAGAGAGAAGAGAGAGAGGAGAGCTGAAAGAGAGAGAGGGGAAAGAAGAGACAGGAGAGAGAGGAGGAGGGAGAAGAGAGATGAGAGAGAGACGGAGCAAATAGAGAGAGGAGAGAGGAGAAGAGAGAGGGGAGAAAGAGAGAGGAGAGAGAGGAGGAGGAGATAGAGAAGAGAGAGAAGAGAGGATAGAGAGTAGGGAGAGAAGGGGAGAGAGGGAGCAGAGAAAGGAGAGAGATGAGAGAGAGGGAGGAGAGAGAAGAGAGAGAAAAGAGAGAAGAGAGAGGAAAGGGAGGAGAGAGAAGAGAAAAAGGAGAGAGAGAAAAGAGAGGAAAGAGAGAGAGAAGAGAGAGAGGAAAGAGAAGAGAGAGGACAGAGAGAGAGAGAGGGGAAAGAAGAGAGAGAGAGAGAGAGAGAGAGAGAGAGAGAGAGAGAGAGAGAGAGAGAGAGAGAGAGAGGAGAGAAAAGAGAGAAAGGAAAGAAGAGAGAGGAGAGAAAGAAGAGAGAGAGGGAGAAGAGATGGAGGGGGGAGAGAGAAGACATAGGAGAGAGAGAAGAGAGAGGGGGGAGAGAAGAGACGGGAGAGAGAGAAAGGGGGGGGAGAGAGAGAGAGAGAGAGAGAGAGAGAGAGAGAGAGAGAGAGAGAGAGAGAGAGAGAGAGAGAGAGAGAGATGATAGAGAGACGCAGGAGATAGAGAGAGGAGAGAGGAGAAGAGAGGAGAGAACGAATACAGAGGGGAGAGAGGAGAGAGAGAGCAGAAAGAGGAGAGAGAGGAGAAAGAGATGCTACAAAAGGGAAGGGGCTCAGTCAAAAGTGTTAATGGGGTCCAAATCGAGGCGAGGCCGGCCAGAGGCCGGCCGAGCCGAGGAATACTACAAAGAAGAAGGGCATGGGTGGGTCCAGATCGAGGCGAGGCCGGCCGGAGGCCGGCCGAGCCGAGTGAAGAGGAAAGAGAAGAGAGAGAAGAGAGAGAGAGAGGAATAGAAAAGAGAGAAAAAGATAGAGAGAGAGAGAGAGAGAGAGAGAGAGAGAGAGAGAGAGAGAGAGAGAGAGAGAGAGAGAGAGAGAGAGAGGGAAGAGATATGGGAGAGAGAGAGGGGAAAGAGGAGAGAGGAGAGAGGAGAGAGAGGGAGAGAGGGAGAGGGTAAAGACAAAGAGAAGAGAAGACAAAGGAGGGAGAAAGAGAGGAGAGAGGACAGAGAGAGAAGAGAGGAGACAGAAAGAAGAGAGAGGAGAGAGGAGAGAGACACGGGGAGAGGGGATAGAGAGAAGAGAAAAGAGAGAGGGAGAAAGGGAGATGAGGGAAGAGAGAGGAGAGAGGAGAGAGAAGAGAGGGAAGAGATAGGAGATGGGGCACATGGGTGGGCCCAAAATCGAGGCGCAGGCCTACGAGGCCTACCGAGCCGAGGAATGAGTTAAAGAAAGGGGCCCTACTGTGCCGGCCCTTTCTAGTCTAAAATATTAACATCCAAAGAATCCATATTCTCAACAAATATAACATCTAATTGTGTACAATTCAACCCAGGAGCTTCGCTCAACCATGATCCTCAGCTGCACCGCTGCCATCCCTTGCTTATTCACTGCACATGCATTCATTGGGGTTAGTCCTCGACTCCCCGGGAGCCACCGCATGCATGGAATACTGAAATCTCTTGATAAGCATAAACACGACGAAAATCCTAACGCGGAGTACCGTATAAGACAATGACAACATAATACAAGGAAATAGCAACATGAACATCGAAGCAAAGACATAGTCAAAAATACCAAACCATCATGACACATAGCTCCGGACAATGGGAAGCTCACCAAAATACATGCAGCCCCCAAGCGTGAGAAATGCCCGCCACACATTCCGAGCCCCCTGCTATGAGTTGGTGGGGTGAACCTCAGATGCAAGATACCCTTCCCAAAATACGCCCCCGCGAGGACCTCTTACCATGGAGTCACAAGAGTTGACATAGCATCCCCGACCGTGGAAACTACGCCCTGTCACAGAGCACAAGAACCACAGAGAATCACAGATGAACATGAGCATGCCTGAGCAACCTAGGCCACCGAACCTAGAAGTCCCACCCTGAGGTTCCAAGTACATAACATAATATCAAGAAATCGATGCTGGAACAATGCAAGACCATAACATGTGCTCATTAGAGAATTTACTATAAATGTGCCTAGATCATACTCTTGCCGATGTTGCCCTCGCATAACTTGCCCATGTTGAGGTAGCTAACTTATCGATCCAAACATGTTGAGGAAGTCACAAGCCTAACTATCATTGATGTAGCTCCCATACCTATGTTCTTCACCAACAAGGAAAACAAACATTCCAAACAATGCAAACTTACCTCGTGACCATTCTCCCATGAGGATAATCCATTAGCTATGATGCCTCTCGATAAAATATAGCTCAACAACTTAAAAACTTATAGATATACACTTAGACTTGCAAAGGCTCCATGCCATAGCCTCATCATCCGACGCCCATATACCTCATATTGCTCTCTCTCCCCAACTTCACTTGATCTCCAAGGTTCCACTTTTAATTTATCTTTAACAATTGTTAGCTAAGGTTTTTAATATTTCAATTAAAAACCCACCTTCCTTAGCTAAGGGATTTATTAATGCGTCTAATGTAAAACTCAAAATTCCTCCACTTTCTTTCTTTAAAATCTCTAAGGTCTCGTGGACCGTGAATCGCATATAATATCTCATCAACCGATCCCTAGATCAATCCCATCTCCAAGAGCTAAGAAATACCAATTTTCAAGGGTTCTAGACTTTTGAATCTTAGAATTACATCTTATTCTCAGATATGCATCATTTTTCATGAAAACCAGTTCTTACATATCTTCGCCTCTTTGTTTTACCCAAGCTTGCCTTCACTTACTCGGTGGATGGCTTGCTAGATCCCAACCCCTTTATACTTTCATGTTCCCTTTCTTATCTTTATGTATCCTAAAAATAACAACTTGTTACAAGCACCAATTAACAAATTCAAATATAGACAATTAACAAACAAAGAAGACCACAAAAGTTACAAAGAAAAACAAAGAGAAACAAAGAGAGAAATCGGCCTTTTTGGCTATGATTTTGGGCATGGATTCTCTCTATACCAAAGGACCCACAGGGAAATCGGCTGTTCCAAATTTGTTAGTCCTCAGGCCTCCTAGTACAGACTATTCATGCATACAACGGACCGTGTCAAGCTCAAGGATCCTCACCACCACGGGTCGCCCATCAAAGGCTCACAGAAGCCCAAGCAAAGGAACCACGCTAGCCAAAGCCTTTGGTCATTAACAAGAGGCGCCTGGCCAGACAAGTGATCGCCCGCCACCGCCCCAAGGCACACAGGGGATTCTAGGCACTTCAAGAGGCACCGCCAACATTCCTCAAGAATCAGGCCTCCTTCCGTGAGTCGGCACCGAGATCACCGAGTGTTATATTGGGCCCAAGGCCATTGTACTATATATATGAGTAGAGCTAGCACATGAGTTTTTAGATGAGTTTTGAGTCTTGTCTCCTTTCGCTTTTCTCTATTATGAGCTCATGTATGTTCATCATTGATATCAAGGAAGCTTATCATCTTTCTCTCATTTGTTCTTTTCTTCTTCTTCTTCTCTTCTTGCAAATCCCGCAAGTGACATAGTCCCCCTGACTCTCCTGTTAGATCCACGGGTCCTCCAGAGGGCTGTCTTCCGTGAGTTCCCCGAACCCGACCCCAAACACCGCCGCCAGCCGGGCCGGGTCGGGATTCTATCCTACTTTCTTTCTTCTCGCCGCCATGTTCGTCCGTAATTTCACGCCGGGAAGAACTCCTTTCTCCGACGGCCTCTCGCTTGAGCGCCATCGGCGTCTAGAAACTGGTTACACATGTATGGAACTGCTTATGACATAGGGGAGGCCATCTTGGGCTAGGGCTCGGTCGGCCATACCCACCCCTCGTGTCCTCGCTCGCCCCCGGTTCCGCCAAGCGCAAACATTGCTCACAACCTCAGTCCCCTCATCACTATCGGGGGAGCCTTGCTCGGGCTCAACCTTCTCAACCATGCTTTCATTTGAACATGCCTACATCCATCATTCTTCAGGCCATACGCCTCTTCCTTCACAACCATCATCTCCCTCGGTGGGCACCTGCCATCCACACGCCTCCTCCTTTTATGCCTACCCGTGAATATCCTTTCCCTACGCTTCCCATCGCCTTCCTTGCTTACAACCTTACAGATCTCAAAACCAATGCTCCAGCATACTTCGGCCAACCACCGCCACCCCTTCATCGTGGTCCTTCCCAAGACCATGCCACCTCCAACTCAACCTCAATATCCTCACTATACTCGTTCTGTCGCCCAAACCGGCACTTTCACATCTACCTTTCGGGACTCAAAATCGACTTATCCCACCTTTGGCAACACGAAAGGCAAACCGTTAGACCAAAGTGCTCAGGGCCCACATGGAAGAATTTGAGGCTCTAGCTGTCCTAAATGGTCATGCGCAACCTCAACTGAAATTCCACATCTTTTTTCCACCACCCTGGCGTGGTTCTCCTCATCAATGGCTCATGTCCAACAAAAGCCATTGGAAACAAGACTGGTCCGGAAATGAGAACTGCTTTTCTCTCATTATGGCACCACTGGATGATGATCAACTTCATCTCAAGCAACTCAATGAACTTCAACAAGAGCCTACTGAAGTCCCGCCTTCCGGGATTTTGCGGATCGACTTCACATTCTGCTAAGTAAGCTCAAGGAGTACCCCACACAGAGCCAGATTTTGGTCTGGTTTCTCCAAGGACTTCCTCCAGCTATTCGACTCATGACTCAATACCAAGGCCCCAAGACTTTGGAGCAGGCTATCGACCTTGTCAATCACTCGATCCAATGTTTCCTCCCCGAGGCGTGGCTCTTCAAGAGCTCCCTGCTCATTCCACCTGCCATGGTTCCACAAACAAATGCTCAGCCTCAACACGCTAATCCACAAATAAGTCAAATCACTGTGCCATATTTGCAAATACCAAGGCCATTTGGCAAATGAGTGCAACTCCACCAATGGCCCGCCTCATTGCAAGCGATGCAACATGTGTAATCATGCCACGGGACGAAAGTGCACTCGCACTCATCCCACACCGCTCCAAGAACAAAATGGTTTATCAAGTGCAAACCACACCTCAAAGAACAATCGCACTATCAGCAGCCACCACTTCAAAAATGTGCAACCCACGCAACTCTATCGCAACAGAGCAACCACGGGATCCAACCAACGCCCTCCTTTTGATCCTTCCAAAGCTCGCTGTTATCACCGTCAAGAATGGGGTCATACCACCACCTGTGTCCTCAACTTCCACAAGTTCAGGTACAGCTTCCTGCACCAATCGTACCACATCGGTCCGCCTCACGGCTTACCAACTCGATTGCTAATGGCAAACAAGGCCCGAGACCAGCTTCTAAGAAGCCACCAAGAGCGCCTCAAAGAATCACGCTTATCAACCAGCTCCAAAGAAATCAACCTCACCGGATCAACAAGCACAAGAGGAAATTTTTCGTGCACTTAATCCTCCCGGCCCAAATTGCCAAATTGGGTTGGTTTAGTTTCACGCCGCACCAAGGCATCACGCCCCTTGACCATTATTCTCAATGGCACGCAACCCCGCCTTTTGTCAGGACACCATTCCTCAAAGCGACGAAAAAAGGTACACTTTGCACCTGACTTGAGAAGCTCATGCCACATGTCATGCCCAAAGTTCGCCAAAGCATTTTGAACCTCATGCAAGCCAAAGGCCGCACATTGGCAAACGCTCATGCCACCACCGTGAGCTCAACAAAGACAAGATACCCTTCCACATCTCAACCTCCACGCCTCGTGACGTATCCCAATATTGCTGCCGAGGTTGACTTACTCAAAGAAGTTGCTGCTTCCCTGCCACGCACTCCCGCACCAGTGGAACCAGCAGATCCTTTTTCCCATGTGCCTCTAGAACTCCAAGAGGAGCTAGCCAAGATCAAAATTCCTTTAAGCTTGGCAACCATTTTGAAACTCGTCCCGCCTCAAGGACCAGCTACCACTCCCAACTGCTTTTAGTTGGGGCCGTGGCTACTCTACACCCACGGGCCCATGCCACTTGGGTAATCAGCAAGTCAACCATGTTCAAATAGATGGAGGTAGCGCAGTCAATCTCATCACGGATAAACTCCGCAAACAAATGGGCATCACACAACTCTTTCGGGCCCCATATGACATCAAATTGGCTAATGGCCATATCACGCGACCTCAAGGCGTCACACCTATTCTTCACATCAACATTGGTGATCTCCGCTTCCCCATGGAATTTGGAGTTTGGAAAGCTGGCGAAGATCCAGGTGACTATGAAATGCTGGTCGGCAGACCTTTTCTCCGCCAGGCAAAGAGTATCCATTACTGGGCCACGGACCAGTTAGTCATCACTGATGGTCATCTCAATGCCACCATGGACTTGCAAACAAACGTGTGATCATTTCTGCTGACAATGCGGAACCCTCTCTCTCGCATACGATTCTCAAGAAGCTCGAATATTTATCAAGTTCAGCTCCACCGCGAAGTCCGCCTCGTATCCTACCCGAATATGCCGATCCTTGGGGCTTAAATGACTTTGATCGTGACCAGCCGTGGGTCGCTTTGCTTGACCCTTACCGGCTCCTTGCAATCGCATCCAACGTGTTGATCACTTTTCGATGCCGCACCTCCCCGCAACTCCCCGTTGATGTACACGCCGCCATGAAGCAACCTCTCGCCGATGAAACCGAGCAACCCCTCTTTTCACCACGCAAAAGTGCCACGCATCCGGTTATGCTCCAACCTCCCCACACATTGTCCAGATACCGTCATACCCCATATTCGGACTCGTGGTCGAAATTGTGGACGCTGCAACAATCAACCCGTCCGCATTGCCGCCAATCTTCCTATTCCTATCGTAACAGGCCGCTGTCGTTCAAAAATTCAAACACATTTTCGCCGAGTTACAAAGATCTTCGGGAATCAACAAAAGCTTGGGGAACTCACCATTCCTACCAAATCGATGCACGCACCGGTGTAGCAACGACAATGCCGCTCAACCCTAATTACCGCGGATCGCCAAGGCGGAAATTGACAAACTCCTTGTCGCAGTTTTGATCTATGAGGTCAAACATTCAATGGGTGAGCCCCATCGCCATTGCCCTTAAACACAATGGTAAGATCCGCCCTGTGGGACTATCTGAAACTCAATCAGCCACCGAGCGTGATCATTTTCCACTTCCCTTCACGCACTGTGTTCGAAGAGGTGGCTGGACATGAGATGTACTCCTTTATGGATGGTTTTTCTCTCGCTACAATCGATCTCAATCAAAGAATCTGATCAACTCAAGACTACCTTCACCACCCCGTGGGGCACTTTTGCCTACAAGGTGGTTCCTTTTGGACTATCAAACTCTCCATCAACGTTTCAACGCATCATGCTCTCAGTTTTTCATGATTTCATGAAGGAAAATCCCTTCTTGCAAATTTTTCAAGATGACTTCTCTGCCTACAGTTCCATGGCTGACCATTTGGATAAATTGGAACTCGTCTTCCAGAAATGTGATGAGTCCGGCATTAGTCTCAATCCTGAGAAATGCACCTTTTGCGTCACCTCTGGTGTTCTGTTAGGCCATGTTGTCGCAAAGCGTATCACCACGCATCCCCGCCAAAATCGGTTGGTGCTCAAGGCTCAAGCACCAGCCAATATCAAGGAGACACGCTCTTTCCGGTAAGGTCAATTATTACTCCACCTTCATACCGACTAGCGGCCATTGCGCATCCCATTCATAAACTCATGGGTGACCTAATCTACACGGGCTTGGAATTCCCGGCGGATCTTTTTCCAACAAATTCAAGCTTTTGCTTACTCGGCACCGGTTCTTGTTCCTCCTCAATGGGACAAGCCCTTTCCGCGCTCATGTCGATGTCTCTACGTTTGCTATTGGAGCTGTTCTTTCTCAAGAATATGATGCTGCTAATCGACAAACCAAATCGCTTCGCCGGTAAAAAAACTCAATTCGGGCTGGCGCAACTATTACGCCGCCTGGCGTGAAGCTTTGGGTCTCATTTTTACGTGTCCAACGCTTCCGTATTACCTTTTGGGCAGATCAAATCAAGTTCTTTGTGGACCACCAAGCACTCCTCTATTTGATCAACAAGTCCACGCCCACGGGCCGCATTGCTTTCGTTGGGTCCTTCTTCTCAAGAATTTGCTCCTTTTGAAATCGCTTCATAGGCCGCAAAATCTCATGTCGTTTCGGATTATCTTTCACGCATCCACACAGATGATCCCTCAACCGAGTCTCGACGCCTTTCCCCGATGCTCGGCTCTTTTTAGTCACGCGCAACACCACATTGGTTCCATGATTTTCAGCGGTACCTCCTCCTCACGTGTGCTCTTCCACCGTAAGACGAGACGCCGGGTCCGTGACTACACCATGGTTGCGGACATCTCTACAAAAGGGTAAGGACACCATCCTTCGACGCCGTGTGTTCTACCTCATGAAGTTCCGGATATTGTTCGAGAAGCTCATCAAGGGCCTCGGTGGTGGTCATTTTCATGGTGACACCACAAAGACGCAAAATCCTTCTCGCGGGTATTATTGGCCCACGCTCTTCAAAGATGCTCACGCCCACGCCAGACGCGTGTGACGCTTGCCGGGTGGGGGGCCCCACGGCCCGTGACGCTTCTTCCCTTTGACGCCGCCGCCACGCCACTTCCCTTCAAAGAAATGGGGAATGGACTTTGGGGACCTATAGATCTCCCCATACGGCACACCCGCGTCTGCTACATTACGGTCCTCACCGACTCGCCACCAAATGGGCGGAAGCTTGTGCACTTCCGCATAACACTTGCGCAAGCACGGCTAGGGTCCTCTATCAACAAATTATCACGCGATTCGGCTGCCAGCGGAGCTGAGTCAGTCGACCGTGGTGTTCATTTCATCAATCATACTATCAAGGAGTGACGGATTATCTCCCCGATACATCATCACAAGAGCACACCTTACTATCCTCAAGGTAATGGTTTTGGCGAGAGCACCAACAAAACTCGGTCACCATTCTCAAGAAAATTTGTGACGCTTCCCGCATGATTGGCGGCATAAAACTTCCCATCGTTCTTTGGGCCTACAATACTTGTTTCAAAATTGCTACCGGCCACACTCCTTTTTAAAATTGGTTTATGGTCGAAGCTCTCATGCCGCTTTGAATACATCCTTCCAACACTCCGCTTTCAATCTGGCTCTTGCTCATAATCCACCTCCGCACTCAAAGAAAGGGTCTATCAATTAGAACAGTTTGGATGAACTTCGGCCGGGATGCTTATATTCGTGTTCTTCATGGACAAATGATTGCAAAAATCTTTACATGACAAACGTCCGAAGACAAAAACATTCAAAGAAGGCGATTTGGTTCTTCTTTATGATTCCGTGTACAAAATTTTCCTGTAAACTCAAGTTTCGTTGGCTTGGCCCTTATCAAATTGTTCAAGTGGTTAGACCAAGCGTTTTCCAACCGGGCCGAGTTAGATGGCACTCCATTACCTACATTGGTTAATGGTTTTCGCCTCAAAGCATTTCATCACACGTGTGTGAACATCAACACACGAGACAGTTCAAGAAGCAAACACCACGTAAAGTGACTAGAAAGGCGGTATATTATATTATAGTGGAGATTTTTTTACAAAATGTGGGCGCAGCCCAGCTATTTCCCGCTATGGGCACCGCCTATATATACAAAACGGCTCGTGAGCCCTATCTACTAAGTCCTAAGAGGAAAAACCCTCTACTCCTAAGGGTTGAGCAGAGGTGATGCTGAGGAGATGGTAGAGGTTACGCTCCGGATCCCAAATAAGGTCGCGAACCACCTCCATCCCGTTGGTCTTCGGTCGGGATGTTCAGCCATCCCGCACACCACCGTCCATTCAATGCCCGCGGTTGTGGCAGCGCCGAAGATCCGAACAATTCATCTTGCATGCAACCCACTCGGCGGTTAGTGGGCATAGTGCGATCTTCGTTCAAGCGGCGGCAGAGCCATACCGAAAGCGCCATCGGATGCGCCGTTACTCGGTTGCCTTATATAGCCAATCGAGGAACTCCTTGTCGGCGTGGACCAATCACACAAATCGCCAACGTGTTTTGCAATGCAAGGTCAAGTTTAAACCGAGAATCTTTTCTCCCGCCGCATATCTAGCCATGGTACCTTCCGACACATTCCTTTTAATGATATCCCACCGAGTTGCCCGGCATTGAATGCCATTCCTTCTTTTCACGCCTGCCGAACATTAATATGTGTCCTTTGCCCAATTGTCACCTCCGATCCTTCTTTCACGCCTCATCCTCACCGCTCATTGTTTCTCCCCTTACGCTTTTTGGGACTTAGCCAAATTTTTGCCTCTCAATACCCTTCTTGGCATCTTTCGACACCGCACCATCAACGACTCCCGCTTTAAGACTCTTCATACCTCTTCGCCTCCGCCATGAGCCCTAAAACAAACCTTTTCGCTCCTCCTCGCTTTTGTCCTCCTCAGGGCTTCGACTTTCGCCTTCCGCCTTTGGAATCACTCTTCGTTTACGCACATCGTTACCATGGCTGCCCCAAGATTTTCTACACTTCAAGCCTACCGCTCCCAAGGATCCGCCCTTTTTGCATCTCAGATCCTTCTTGGCGCCCACTTTCCGTGGAAGCCCTTGTTGGCCCAAATAAAGAAGTCGCCGAACGACACCGGCTTTTACTGAATTCTCTCAAATGGAACTTCCGGCTCCAAATCGACCCGGTTGAAGTAGTTCATCGCCAATATCGTTAACGCCCATAAGGCTACTACACCACCGTGGTCGATGGCACCACCATTTCGCTGACTCAACATTTGATTTCGAGGTATTTCATATTCCCTTGCACACCCCTTTGTGTATCATGGTCTGCCATACGGGATCTCGATTGCCGAGTTTGGTGCACCTGCTTATCATGCCAATGTCCATCGCCCGACCAATATCGACAAGCCTCCGCGACACCTTTGTTAAATTTACGTGGGCGAAAGTTCCTTGGGTATTCTATCAAGAACACCCATATCAATAAGCCTTTCTATAACCTGGTCATCAAGCTACACACTCCAAACACCACATAGATTGGCCCCAAATGATGTTCTATCGTCTTCTCCAAGAAATGGACCGCCTTTTAGGGTACCACTTCCATTTCTGAAGTTTCGTGGGAGGCCACTTTCAAGCCCTCGTCCGTCATTACTTCCCTCCCACACCACCGATTCTCATACTTCCACTTTCGGCGCTCTCTTCCAATAACTCACCAAAGGCGGCACTTGACGCCCGTCTTCCCCGTCATGTCCACAAATCAGCACACCCATGTCACTTTGTCTCCTCCTCCGCTACACCATCCGGTTCCCACCATTTTTCCCAAACATCACAAACCGGGCAACGGCCGGCTCCACCACCACAACACCCTCGTCGGTTGTTGTATCGAGATCGCCAGGATGCTCAAGCTGCTTTGCTCTCAAGTTACAAGAATCCCAAGGCGGCTCTTATGAGCGGGGTTCAACGGGCACTAGAGGCCTCGATGCGGTACACGGGACCTTCAAGCTGCAACCGCCCAAGTTACAACTTTGGAGGCCAAACTTCAAGACAAGCATGAAGCTCTCTTACGGGCTCATGCGGATCTCAAAAGTGCACAAGCTCAAGTCAGCCAACTCGCGGATCAACAAAGGCTCAGCTCAATCGACATTCGTAATTTATTGGAGCACAACAAGTCCAAAGCCGCTCTCCACGAGTACCAAGGACGCAGATATTGCTAAGCTCAATGCCTTGTACTCCGGCGTGTGAAAATTTCAGCACTCAAGTTCAAAACCTTTCAGCACGGGGCGCTTCAAGTTGCCTCCTTGACGGCTCGGCTTTCTACACCTCTCGGCTCACCTCTCTTCAAGATCGCCTTACGAGGTGCGTAAACAGAAGATACCGGATGACGCGGAGATTGCCGCGGTCGCCTCAATACTCCCGGGAAATCCTCCTCCCAGTCAACACTTCTCGAACGGGTCCGCGGACCCGATCCGCGCCTTTGCTTTCGAAAGGGACAACCGGATCCGTGATCTCGAACAACACGCAGCAGCTATTGATCTGGCGATGAGGCTCAAGCAAAACTTGACGCCCATACCATTTTTAACGGAATGCTGTTGACTTCCCGTTCCCTCCTGCTATCACGATTATGTGGTTGCTTTCGCCCACCTCTTCCTTTCGAAGTGGCATGCGGCGATGGACCTGTGGATATTCCCCGGCGGTCACGAGATTTTCTTGGTTGGCGAACTCTCCATTGAAGACAAAGGGTTGTCTTTGTGCCCTTGTGGTCTTTGATCTCATACAACGTGGCCGATCCGGACTTTATCACCTTGAGAGTGGTTCAGCCCATGGCTTACATATTTCATGATTTCTATCCGGGTGATACACGGAACACTTTGGAAATGGGCCACGCCCCGACTTTTTCGGGGTGACCCCAATTGTGCAATGGGTGCTTCGGGATAACAATCCATATCTTGCGGATCTGCTTTCGGACCCAAACTCTTCATCGAGTACATGCCCGAGCTTGCCAATCATTTATCTCTCCGGCAAGCGGAAGCGCCGCAACAAATCGAGGAAGTATCTAGGACATCCCGAGGATCTTCCCTATGCACAAATTTATATCGCGACACCTCATGGGTTACAATCGATTACAAGCTCGTTGGATAGCAAGGCGGTCCCCCACGGGATGGGATAGCCCTCCTGTCAACTCTCGACTCTACCTTCTCTTTGGGATCGTTGGTGTCGGGCTCTTGATCCGGATCTTGTCGATCAATTCAGGGAGACCGGCTTTCGGCAACCCACGCCCGGGCATGGTTCCTTCTCCCTATGCTTCCCCTCAGGCGCACCTCCGCCCGGTTCCCGACTTCGATTGGCGCCTTCCTTTTTGGACCAAGGTCATGGATGGTCATGCGGGATGGACACCACCTCGGATCTCGGCGGATCTCCGGTGGGATCCACGTTTTGTTCGCCCGCTCACATTGGGAAGAAGGTGCCACTCGGACACCACCACGAATTGGATCTACATTGTTAATGGCGTGGTTGGCAAACGGCGGGGATGCGCTTCATGGTCTTGACACCTTCTTGCGAGAATGCCACCACCTCACCCGATCCTTCGGTTCATCTTCAAGCGTGTTTTTGTGCTGCCTCAAATGCATTTTGCTAAGCTCCTTAAATCGGCGGCGTCCCATTTTTCAATTTGCAATCCAGAATGCCGCTAATCGGTGCCTTTGGCCTCCGGACTGTCTCCTCATGGAATGTCGGTACATTTCTTGACGCCCACCGCCCCTTGAAGACATGGTACGCCTCGCTTTCTTATTGATGCGAGATCCTCGCCCTTGGCCAAAACACTCCTCCCGCTCTTCAAACACGCCCGGGATCTCATTAGCCATACCATAATGGTGCCCGTCCTCACTCCCGTGAGGATCACTTTCGCCCGATGGCTTCCCCGCCCTCGAAACACTTCCTCCTTTTCTTCACTCTCGAGTGTCGTTTGGTGGGGGTGTTAGTCCCAGGCCTCTCCCGGTACGGGACTATTCATGCATACAACGGACCAGGTCAAGCTCAAGGATCCTCGGTCGACCGCGGGTCACCATCAAAGGCTCAACAGAAGCCCAAGCGGCGGCAACCCACGCATCAAAGCCTTTGGCCCGGTCAACAAGAGGCCCCGCTCGGACAAGTGACGCCCGCCCGCGCCAGCGTCGGCGTCGGTGATTCTAGGCACTTCAAGAGGCACCGCCAACATTCCTGCAAAATCAGGGCCTCCTTCCGTGAGTCGCACCGATCAGTCGAGTGTCTATATTGGGCCCAAGGCCATTGTACTATATATATGAGTAGAGCTAGCACATGAGTTTTTAGATGAGTTTTGAGTCTTGTCTCCTTTTCAGTTTTCTCTCTATTAGAGCTCATGTATGTTCATCATTGATATCAAGGAAGCTTATCATCTTTCTCTCATTTGTTCTGTTTTCTTCTTCTTCTTCTCTTCTTGCAAATCCCGCGTGACATAGTCCCCCGGACTCTCCTGTTAGATCCACGGGTCCTCACAGAGGGCTGTCTTCCAGGAGTTCCCGAACCCAGACCCCAAACACCAGCCCCAAATCAACCTGACCCAAGTGGTTTCCAATCAAAATTCATCCAGTAGCAACAAATAGATTGGGCTTCTGAAACAGATCCGGCAGCCCCCAATCTTGATCAAAACCTCCATAATCAGGTTCGTTATTGCTGCTAAAGCCTATCCTGATAGACCCATAAGAGATTCACATCATTTTATGGCAGTTCTAAGTCATTCTGGGCTGTTTTTTTGAGCTACGGTCACCATCCAACAACTACTTCCACCTCTAATTTCAGCCAAACAACTATTGCTTCTCCAATTTCGGCCCTTTAGCAAGCCAAATCGATGTGTTCCAGGTCATTACCAAGAGTCTCAAGAGGATCCGGTTCCACATGTGACGATTTTTGTTGCGATTTTGTTGCGAGAATGTAACCCTTAGTGCAGCCCATAGTTTTCCAATTAGGATTAATTCAGACCTCCTTTTAACCTTATCCTAATACTTCTTATATCCACAAACACCTCCTAAACACCTCTCCGGATTGCTTATTCCGATGGAAAACCTCTCAATCACAACTCTTACCATATGCAATTTAACTCTTAGCAGACCATGCAAGCCTCAATTGAATCCTTAGAATTCAAAACCCCACCTGATAAGAGAAGATTTGGTGCAGTTCCGTTCTCCGTCTCCAACTTTGATAAGCTCCAATGCTTCTCTGCTTTGATACTCCCAAATAGCCTTCTCTTGCAAAGAGCTTCACGTACCACCAAAAGCCCTCTTTCCAATATTGCCTTATTTTGTAAACCCTTTGTTTACATGAGCCCATGCTGCATGCATGCCACAAGTACATATATAACTCATATACGTACCATACACAAATGCGTATACTGAACCATTAGGTGGCCAGGTCCGTTACAATCTCCCCTTCTAAAAATTAACCCATGTCCTCATGGGTCGATCACAAATCTAAGCACTTATTGAATCCATCACAACTACCATGATCATGTATATTCCAAACTTATACAAGAAAATCTGTACCTCAATATCGTCGAAAGTTGCTTCCATAGCTTACATTGGGAATTCTTACTCAGCACCTTCATGCTAACCCCCTCTGAGGATACCATCTACTGATGTCTCTGAAAGAGAAAAACCATTAGTATCACAATGCCACAACTAAACAAGCCAACTCCCAAAGATCCAACACGCTCTGATACCAAACTGTGACGAGCCTGCCGAGTTGACCCTCTAGGCAACTCGGGATCTTGTCAATACTGTGCTAATTCTAGGTTGGTGTGACAAACAATTGGATATGGTGAAGATTTGAATCTTCCTCTTGCACAGTTGAAATGACACGCTCAAAACTCAATAAGCAAAATACTTATGATCTCAATATAATCAGAAAATATTAACATCCAAAGAATCCATATTCTCAACAAATATAACATCTAATTGTGTACAATTCAACCCAGGAGCTTCGCTCAACCATGATCCTCAGCTGCACCGCTGCCATCCCTTGCTTATTCACTGCACATGCATTCATTGGGGTTAGTCCTCGTGACTAAGTGGGGATCCCTGGCTGCCACTGCATGCATGGAATACTCTGGAAATCTCGGATAAGCATAAACACAGACGGAAAATCCTACGTGAGTACCGTGCTAAGACAATGACAACATAATCCAAGGAAATAGCAACATGAACATCAGAAGCAAAGACATAGTCAAAAATACCAAACCATCATGACACATAGCTCCGGGACAATGGGAAGCTCAGCCAGCCTACATGCAGGCCCTGTTAGCAGAGAAATGCCCGGCCAGCTCACATTCCGAGCCCCGTTGGCGGAGTTGGTGGGGTGAACCTCGTATGCGCATACCCTTCCCAGCCCACGTCTGGCGCTGGAGGACCTCTTACCATGGAGTCACAAGAGTTGACATAGCATCCTGATCAGGGAAACTACGCCCGGTGTCACAGAGCACAAGAACCACAGAGAATCACAGATGAACATGAGCATGCCGGAGCAACCTAGGCCATCGAACCTAGAAGTCCGACCCCGGAGGTTCCAAGTACATAACATAATATCAAGAACGACAGTGGAACAATGCAAGACCATAACATGTGCGTTCATTAGAGAATTTACTATAAATGTGCCTAGATCATACTCTTGCCGATGTTGCCTGTACAACTTGCCCATGTTGAGGTAGCTAACTTACTGATCCAAACATGTTGAGGAAGTCACAAGCCTAACTATCATTGATGTAGCTCCCATACCTATGTTCTTCACTGAACAAGGAAAAACAACATTCCAAACAATGCAAACTTACCTCAGGACCATTCTCCCATGAGGATAATCCATTAGCTATGATGCCTCTGATAAAATATAGCTCAACAACTTAAAAACTTATAGATATACACTTAGACTTGCAGTGCTCCATGCCATAGCCTCATCTGGACGCTCCATATACCTCATATTGCTCTCTCTCGGCCCAACTTCACTTGATCTCCAAGGTTCCACTCTTTAATTTATCTTTAACAATTGTTAGCTAAGGTTTTTAATATTTCAATTAAAAACCCACCTTCCTTAGCTAAGGGATTTATTAATGCGTCTAATGTAAAACTCAAAATTCCTCCACTTTCGGCTTAAAAATCTCTAAGGTCTCGTGACCGTAACTGCATATAATATCTGTCAACTGATCCCTAGACTGAATCCCATCTCCAAGAGCTAAGAAATACCAATTTTCAAGGGTTCTAGACTTTTGAATCTTAGAATTACATCTTATTCTGTATTATGCATCATTTTTCATGAAAAAACCAGTTCTTACATATCTTCGTCTCTTTGTTTTACCCAAGCTTGCCTTCACTTACTCGGTGGATGGCTTGCTAGATCCCAACCCCTTATACTTTCATGTTCCCTTTCTTATCTTTATGTATCCTAAAAATAACAACTTGTTACAAGCACCAATTAACAAATTCAAATATAGACAATTAACAAACAAAGAAGACCACAAAAGTTACAGCAGAAAAACAAAGAGAAACAAAGAGAGAAATCGGCCTCTTTTGGCTATGATTTTGGGCATGGATTCTCTCTATACCAGTGACCCACAGGGAAATCGGCCTGTTCCAGCCCCAAATCGACCTGACCCAAGTGGTTTCCAATCAAAATTCATCCAGCAGCAACAAATAGATTGGGCTTCTGAAACAGATCCGGCAGCCCCCAATCTTGATCAAAACCTCCATAATCAGGTTCGTTATTGCTGCTAAAGCCTATCCTGATAGACCCATAAGAGATTCACATCATTTTATGGCAGTTCTAAGTCATTCTGGGCTGTTTTTTTGAGCTACGGTCACCATCCAACAACTACTTCCACCTCTAATTTCAGCCAAACAACTATTGCTTCTCCAATTTCGGCCCTTTAGCAAGCCAAATCGATGTGTTCCAGGTCATTACCAAGAGTCTCAAGAGGATCCAGTTCCACATGTGACGATTTTGTTGCGATTTTGTTGCAGAATGTAACCCTTTAGTGCAGCCCATAGTTTTCCAATTAGGATTAATTCAGACCTCCTTTTTAACCTTATCCTAATACTTCTTATATCCACAAACACCTCCTAAACACCTCCGGATTGCTTATTCTGATGGAAAACCTCTCAATCACAGCTCTTACCATATGCAATTTAACTCTTAGCAGACCATGCAAGCCTCAATTGAATCCTTAGAATTCAAAACCCCACCTGATAAGAGAAGATTTGGTGCAGTTCCGTTCTCCGTCTCCAACTTTGATAAGCTCCAATGCTTCTCTGCTTTGATACTCCCAAATAGCCTTCTCTTGCAAAGAGCTTCACGTACCACCAAAAGCCCTCTTTCCAATATTGCCTTATTTTGTAAACCCTTTGTTTACATGAGCCCATGCTGCATGCATGCCACAAGTACATATATAACTCATATACGTACCATACACAAATGCGTATACTGAACCATTAGGTGGCCAGGTCCGTTACACCAAAGAACAAAAAACGAAATAGGCCCTAAGATTTTTTTGCATAAATGGCATCCAAACCTGTTAACAAAATCTGCGAATGCCGACTGCTACTAGCAGCTCCAAATTTTTTTCTTTTTGGCATGATTCGGATGATCTGCCATGGCTTACAATAGCGGGAAGGACTACACTCAAGAACCCTAAAATAAACTATTCGACCACTGCATGGAAAGAGGATTATCATCCATATCCTTATTGATAGGCCCCTCCAATACGCCCATCAAAACCATGGCCGTCACAGGGCATCGGATATTTGCAGAAGAAAGTCGAGCAAGCAGAAGCCCTGCCGAATGATGCATCTATGCTTGCACATGATAAACACCAAAGGGAGTCAGGTCTACCATACCCTAACGGATCGGCCGCGTGCGAACAGAGAAGAAGATTTTTCAAGGACTTTCTAATTTTCATGGCCGTCCGATGCGAAATTAGGGAAACTAATGGTTGAGATGGAAAACAGCCGACGTGGCAGGACACGTGGCATAGCTCAGAACGCAGGAAAGTGGGCAGGGGAGGTTAGGCAACCCTGCTAAAAACCAAGCAAAAAACTGTTAATGGCTCTCCTCTGTTTGGTCTGCTGAAGCAAAAGGATTATGTCAAGTGCATGGTACAGAGGTCTATAATCCCATAACTCAGAATAATGGGCACTCAAAGAATCCTTCAAATGCCTGCTCTTTTAAAGCTGCAAGGAGATAAAACTTTTGGTTTCTAGGCATTGTTTCGTCCGTGTTCTGCAACTTATTGCTGCTTTCCCATAGGATGCCGCAACGCAAAAGTGTATTTGTAAGACCACTTCTCAACATCAATGGTGAAAGCCTCTTTTCACATCTTGGTTAATTAATCCTCTTACAAGCTAGAAATTGAGGTGCGTCTTCCGAAATTGCCTCTACTAAGTTGCGAATAGCTAAAACAGCAGTGAAAATTCATGTACATTTTGAGTATGAAGTGATGTTTTTCTAGGCAGCATCCGTTGTTTTTTGAATGACTGACTGCACATATAACCACTACGAAAAAGGTGCTCACATCCCCTGGAGAATCCCCCATTGAGGAACTGGGGGACTCGAGAGCAATGGGTTATTTTCTTTGCAATGGAGAATTCTTGAACAAAAGGGTATATCGTATGGGGGAGATTAGTAGAAAGGGGGGATTCTTGAATAAAAAGAGTATATTCTAATGGGGGAATTGGTAGAAATAGGGGATTGCAAATGCACATCGGGGTATTTTCAAGAAAGGGGGATTGGGTCAGAGGGGAATTTGCAAATAGATTGGGGTAATTTCAAGGAAAGGGGACTAGTTCAAAAAGGGAATTTGCTTATTTTCAAGAAAGGGGGACTAGTTCAGAAGGGAATTTGCAAATGGATTGGAGTATTTTCAAATAAAAGGGGATTGAATGAAAGGGAAATTACCAACAAAATAGAGGATTGCAATAAATACCAGGGTATTTTCTAGCAAAAGGGTAGTTTCAAGGAAAAGGGTATTTTCAATTAAAAGTGAATTTATCGCTGTATACTGGCTAAATATTTACTCAAGTCAGTTTGCATTTCCAAAATACTATCTACTTTCAATATATTAAATGGTCATATGTAGGTGATCGGATTAGCTCACAAGCCAGAACCGTACCTTCACGATGTGAAATAAGAATGATTTTTTGGACTAAACAACTGATAAACTACGCCTTCAAAGAGGTCTCATCCAAAGAAAGAATCCATGTTGTTCCTACAGATGGAACCCAAATAATTCCTTTTCTGTTGTCTCTACAACCAACTGCTAACCAAAGATGCTCATGTATCTGCTTGAGTGCGTACTCACTAGGATTACCTTTCTCAGCCTCAAGGAAAGTTGTAGTAAAAAGCACTCTTGTATGTATGGTATCTTGGCGCTTGATCTTGGCTCTCACCTTAAAAAAAGCATCTTTCTCCACATGGCATGTCACACGATGACTAAGCATCTTATGCATGATACAGCAGTCTAATTGGTCTTTCCACATAATGGCACATAGAAGAAACATGGCATCGTGAATATTTGGTAAGTGTCTAGATGATTATACCAGATAAACTATTATGTGGGTTGGTCATAACACATGATGGAGGCAACAGGCAGTTGCTGGCACAACATTAACATATTGACATAGAATATTCTTCGGCCCTCGTAGCCCATTTTGGCTGGCACCCATAAAATTCTCTTAAGGATATTTGTGAGGTTTAGGTAAGGATCTAGGGGGAAAGTAAGCTCCCTATGCAAAAATAAGTGAAATGGTGCATCTAAGGGTTTAATTATGTTAAAGAAAAGTTGTGTCCATTTCAGTTAGCATTTTTTAACCTTGTATACAACTTGGTTTAGTTTTTCCAACCATTGGAAACTTGGAAATCCAGTTTTATCAAAAACGTCCACGATTAGGTCTGGTCTGGTTTTTTTAGGGCACAAAGCACAGCTAATCGAATCTGCATCACTCCGGCTCATGATGGCTCTGGTAGCGGGATTGGGCATTGCCGGATTTGGCAACGATCAGGTCTGCTTGCATTAGAGCATGTACACATGCTAATCTGAGAAAGTAATCAAGAACGAAAAGCCTCAAGGCAGATGGCCGACATGCTGCAGCAGACCATTTGGAAATAGGTATGTTGAGCATTTGGGAACAAGAAATCAGTGTCGCTTTGTTCTGCTGGGTCGGCAATCTGGCGCAACAGAGGACGAAGAACAAGGAAGCATAACATATGTATTCGAGCTTTCTCTAGCGGCATACAGGGATACAAAAACTGCTCGGTTTCTTGCTTTGCTTGACAGTATGGCTCTGCTCGACAGCGGTTTTGGCGCTTCACATGGCTAAACCCAAGCAAACAAGGCAGGATCTGATGGATTTAATTGAGAATGCAAGCCTTGATCTGGCTGCAATGTTCAAAACATCCTGATATTCCCCATCGGTTTGGGATCTGGTAAGATCATTTGGATCTGAACAGGCTTGCATGCATTGATCTTAACGCACTATGCAAGCAGGAGGAAAAAAGAGTGGCACATCCTGCGGCCAAATGAAGATGGCACGAACAGTGCTCCTGCTCCAGAAGCTGTGGACGATGTTCCATTGGATGCTGACGATTTTGAGGAAGTAGAGGAGCTTCAGCTCAACCAGGTTTCTCTTAGTAGTAGTTTCCATTTTACATTGCTTTTTGCATTGAGCAATCCACTCTTAAAGTGCCAGACGAAATTTCCCCAATACTCTGAAGGGCATATGCAGATCTGCCTAGTTTTTGCCTAGTTTATCTGCCTTAATTTGTTGTAGGAAATTCGTGCACACTGCGTGTAGAGTAATCTCTTGTACGGCATGTTTCTATGCTTAGGTACAGAGGGATATGATTAATTTGTATAGAATAATGATCACAGAGCCATAGATTTACTCTATCATGTTCTGCATGCCACTTGAGAAGGTTAAGTACAATACCTTGCTGTTTGAGACTCATATGCCACAGTTTTTCTTGAGAATAAATTGAAGTGAAATATGGCGTGTATAACTGGTATGCAGATACAGGAAATGCAAGGTGGTATAAAATCATAAACAGACCCACCACCATTTTAATATTGTAGAACATGAATGGATTCGTTTCTGATAATTTAATAAATACTGACTTTTCCCCTAAGCACATTGACATGCAGGACATAATTAGATGTCTATATGAACCTGTGATGTGGGGCTTAAATTCAAGCATGGACCTATCTTCTAAGCCATTACTGCATTAAATCTTGATACAGTTTCACTCAAATACAACTGCATGGCATGCAAATGAACTTGCCATTGGCTTGGGTACATCAAATACTGGTGGATTTGCAGAAATGGAGGGATCTTGCATTCCTTGAACTAGTTATGGTTGGTATTTACTACTTTGTAGTATACGTAGAGATGTAAATTGATCATGGTAACTGTTTTAAATTGAATTATGGTTGGTGAAGGGCGATGAGCCATGCCAAGACCACTGCTTACCTGTTAACCCTTGCCTCATTACCATTTCTTTGCTAATGTTGGTCTGTTTGGTTACAGGTAATCGGTCTTGCATCTCCAATCTCTTTGTAGTTTGGATGTTTGGATGCATATTTTACATGACGAGTACAAGCTAGCTGTATGCTGGATGGAAGATTTGGCACATGTAGACAACACCTAAGCTCTCTACTGGAGGCTCAACGTATATTTCTGAATTCTGCTAAACTGTATCATTTTACACTTTACAAAATTTCAATTCTCTCTTTATGCTTAAATTCTCTTTTTACAAAACAGAGGTACCTATTTCAATTCTCTCTTTATCGGGACATGGCATCTTATGTATATCAGATTTGTTTCTTGTGATCAGTTTATTACACTTTGTCAATTTGTTACTAATTAACTCTGCTCAAGTTGTTACTTAACAACTTATTTTTGAAATATATTAACTTACAAATGATAACAGGGTATTTTCTTATGGTGTCATAGGGTATTATCCTATGAATGATAACAGGGTATGTTATTTGGAATGGGGTATTATTTGAAACAGGGAATTATTTGGAATGGGGTACTATTTAAAACAGGGAATTATTTGGAATGGGGTATTATTTAAAATAGGGAATTATTTGGAATGGGATATTATTTAAAATAGGGAATTATTTGGAATGGGGTATTATTTGAAACGGGGTATTATTTTGCAAATGATAATAGGGTATGATTTGAAATAAGGTATTACCTGAATAGGGTATTATCTTACGGATTATAACAGGGTATGAATTCACATTCTTTGACTGGGGGATTGCGACACTAGCATAACGGGAGTATTATCATACAAATGAGGAAAAGGGGGATTGTGGCCAAATACCCCGATTCGAAAAATACATTTTATCCCCTGTTCTTCGACGGAAAAGGGGGATTTTATAGGCATATTTGCAGGGTATTTTATAGGGTATTGGAGCATCTTTTTCGTTGTGAACATTGTCAAAATCTGTTAGGACTATTTATGCAATTAAAATTAGGAAAGATACTATTTTTGAATTAGCATTGCAGATGCAGGTGTGACGAAATTTCTAATAGTTGTTTTCATATCTCTCATTAGAATATCTCTGTTCTGCAGATAGAGTTTCCTGCATATCTATATAGCAGAGTAGTTTCATGTTTCTTGCACTATGTTTTATATATAATTTGATATCGCAGTTAAATGCCATTCTAAATATTTAAGTCCATTATAAAACAATAATATAAAGTGTCCCTTCTCAACCTAGGCGTATTTCAATACATGTTGGCCTTTGTTTTGCCCCGTGGGGAAAATATTACTTTCCATGTTGGGTTAAAGATCAAGACCGCAAAACTAGGCTCAAGAACGTAAGCATTATATCCTGATAAATCACACCAGGGTTGTGAATTTCTGGTAACAATCCCTTTTTTATGTTGTTGTGATGATGAAAAATGGAGCGTTTCCTATGCATTTGAAGCTCCCTTACAGCCATTTCATTCTCGGCAGATTTAAGGAAAACCATTTCCCATCTTTTACTTTCTGAAGCAGAGGCTGTATGGGGCTTTTTTTGGACGACAGAAAGTATTGCTTTTCCTTTGTGAAGAGTAGGAACTCGAACTAGCAACTCTCTTACAAAGATAAGCCAACCAAATTTTTATTAGACAGAAACAACTACATCTAGAGCATTGCTCAAGTTTCAATTATTTATTGCCCAATGTCATAGCAGAAATGCTAGTTGCACATGCAAGTTCCACTAAGACACTGCTAACTTGTGCTATAGCTGTTTTAGTCCTTTACAACTTCAAGCAAAACACGATGTATTGTGTTCTAACTAGATTAGCTTAGACTTAAATGTTGTATGGTCTCTGATTATGGTTTGATCTGCCACCACACTCAGCATCGCAGTTGGGTAAATCTCTAAATGAATTGCAGGTGTAAGAGCATAAGCACCAGCCCTTTCGCCATCCCCACCATCAAGGCAAACAACTTCCATGTAATCCTGTTGAGAATTACAGATTATCAGTAAGCAACTAATGCAACATACAAAAACTATTTCCATGATACCCAAAAAAGTTCAATAGCACACTTCTTCAAAGATGAAATTAACTCTAATGGAAAGTCGTCCTTATGGCTCCAATTTAACTGTCTCCCATTTCTAATCTGTAATTGTTTAACATGCAGAAGCAAGTATGCTAGAGTGATAAGCACAAACATGCCTGCATATGCTCTAGCGTGTAAAAGGAATGCAAGCTACTTTAAAATCTTCAAGAACCTGTTGTCTTGGAGACATGATTAACTCATATTCCAGTCTAGATAAAGAATGGGCCTATTTACTGCCTTCTACAACACCTTAGAAGTTGAATAAACTTTCTCTATTCAAGAAAGAAACTGTCCAAGGAATCATTATCGTACGGCCATGCAAAAGCACACATTAATAATCAAGAGCAACAACACTATCCAATGATGACACAACTGTACATCATCGGTAAACTAGTGATTTATAAGGATAGATTCTGAACTAGGATCCAAATGCACAATATCATAAAAACATCGTTCTGCAAGCTCAATGTTGCCCCATCCTGGAAAGCCTAAGAAAGGTCTTCCAGCTACAAACATCAAGTAGCATGGCAGTCAATATATGTGTTTTGCGTCTCCGAAACACATGCCATGGCCAACGAGTTCAACCATGAATTTATAGTGAAATATGCTATGTGTTATTCTATGGCATTCTACAATGGACCGAATGCCAGTGTATGTAGCATGACTTGACATGATGTAGATATTCTGCAGCCAATATAACATCACTAGAAATGGCATTTGCACAATTTTCAATGCCCTCTTTGTGTTAGGCACCTATGCAGAAAGACAAAACGGGATGAGTCTGAGTCCACAACAACAAGGAACCTCCATCTCATACGAATGCATAAAAATTAATCATATGTTCTACTTTCTAGTTCTTGTGCAACTCTATCTCAGTTTATAAGGTAATGCAAATGGTGCATTACCTTATAAGGTATGCTTCGTCCATACGAGCCAACAACCATGCACTGTTCATAACATCTGGCATATATTGTCCTATCGATCGCCATGTTAACATTCTTTGTGCATCCTCCTTAGCAGTTTCATATAACTCCCTCCATGGTTGTAAACTTGCAGCATTATTAAGAACAAACGTGCTTACCGCAAGAAGCATGTCATCACTTAGGCTTCGTTCTACTCCATTACCTTGTAATACTTCTGATGTAATCTCCTTGGATTCTTCTTTCTCCCATAATTAATTTAGGACCATCAGGATGGCAAGAGGTAGTGGCATCGCTTAGATAAAATAGTGTTTCTTGTATAAGATGACCTTCAGCCATGCAACCCTCTGGTTTTGCCATTTGACGAACAAAACTTTTGAGTACCTTCATGTAGCGCTCTAAGAAAAACATCCACCTGCTAGGAGCAGGTCCTGCCAATCTTATCTCATTTGGAATATGTATCAACAGATGTACCTATGTATATAAGCACATTGTTATTTGCACTTATAATTTATAGAAGTAAAATTGCATAACTATATAGAGTTTGTCTAGTAGTACCTGTAGATCAAAAAAACTGGTCGGAAATTCTTTTTCAATGTCACAAAGCAGTACAATCACTTCCTCCTCTACTTTTGATATCTCAGCCACTTCAATTTCTTTGGAGGAGACCCATCTTGCAAATTTTCCCAGTCGGAATATAATGCTTCTTACTTGTGGGGTCAAGAAGTCTCCTATTATACATGGAAGTATATGCTGCAAAGTACGTGTTAGTATCATTGCATATATTCCAATATAATTTATCACAAAAAAACAAAAGTACAATAATCAAAGTATACCTGAAGAAACTTGTGCCAATCATGTGTCTTTAACCCAGTGAGGTTGCCTTTTTTCGTGAATGCTTTTCTCAAAGATGCACCATATCCAGTTGGTGTACGCACCTTTGCTATCCTCTTATTTACTTCAACCTGTTCTTTCTTTCCTAGAACCCATGCACCTTGTTTCCATGTTAGAGTTTTCTTGCCTTTCCTCTCGATGGGCCAATATTTCTTTTTTATTTTATGCTCTTTCAGATCCAACCTAGCAGCCAAGGTTTCACATTCACCTATTAAATGCTGCCAAAGAGAATGACCAACATTCTTGAAAATGTGTATAGGATCACGTAAATGGACCAGCTCCAAGTCTTTCCAATACTCCAACCTATAAAAAATAGATATCCGCTTCATTCCAGGAGGAAGTTTTGCATTGGCATCTTCATAACTAGTCAAATAGTTTGCATTGAGATTCAATTGCTGCCAAGCATCCAACCAATCCTTGGGTGTCCATCTCTTTGGCTTTGGCGTCTCATCAGACCCACGTGTAGGATGTCCCTCTGCCAAATACTTTTTATGCCATATATCTGCTTTTTTAGATGCTTTGACCTGTAAGACGTTAAACTGGTCCCACAAGGACACCCACATGCACCACTTGTTTGCAAACTTGCAATAAGAACAAAAGACAAATCAAGTAGAATAATCATAATCAAATATTGATGTAAATAGCACTTAGTACATGCATACCTGAAGCTTCGGAAAAACCTGGATAGTCATGAAGAGTAAAACATAACATCCCATGGAATGTAAAGTCATGTGGAGATTTAGAAATGTCATACATATGCACTCCCTTCCACAAAACCTCAAGTTCTTCCACTAGAGGTTCCAAGTAGACGTCCATATTCAAAACTTTAAATTTTCCTGCCAAATTCCATTTTATGCTTAATATGTAGTATATATAAAATTATATGCACACGCATACCTGGAATAATCAAAGTCAACATGATGTAGCCAGGTTTTGTTGCCAACCATGGTGGGATATTATAGTTTATAACAGCTACAGGCCACACACTATGTGAGGATGACATAGAACCCCATGGACAAACACCATCAATACCTAGCCCAAGCCTAATATTGCGAGGTTCCAATGCAAATATGGGCCACTTCTCTTCAATCTGTTTCCACAAGGCTCCATCGGCAGGGATCCTCATTTTTCCATCAATACTACGATGGCGTGCATGATAATCCATGAATTCTGCAAGTGTTGATGATCGGAACATGCGATGAAGGCGAGGGATTATAGGCATGTGACGTAGTACCTTTCGTGCCACCTTTGATTTTCTACCTTCTTCATATCGTGCTTCCTTGCATTTTGGACATGATTCTTGAGTTGCATAGTCTTTGCGAAATAACACGCAATCATTAATGCATGCATGCACGATGTTATACTCCAGTCCAAAAGAATGTAATAACTCTCTAGCTTCCCGCCTAGATTTTGGAAGACAGTGCCCATCTGGTAATATCTTATCAAGCAAGCTATAAAAATATCAAATAGTCATACTTCTGTAATTTTCACATTCACACGAAACAAAAGAATATATACCTAAAAAGTTCGGACACACTGTTGTTGCTCCAACCAACTTTGTGTTGGAGATTTAGAATCAACATGCATGTTGCAAGGCGAGAAACACGGGCATTAGGGAACAATGGTTTGCTTGCTTCATCATGAAGATATGTGGTCTTTTCCTTATATGCCTCGCCATCCACATTAAGACGCTTCATCCGAGGGCTACATGAACACAATGACTAGAATCAAAAGTAACTATAGAAAATAACGAAGATAAAATTGCAATCTATAAAATTAATGGGAAGACCACAAACTTATGTCTAAATAAAATGAATATTTTCCCCTTGATCGAGATCATGTCCTTTATCAGGTTGGGTTGGTCGGCTCTGACAAAGACCAAATCTTGCTTCATGTTCTTGTCGGATACGATAGGAACGATTAGACTTGCCTTTACATTTGTTGCACCAACAACTGCGCCGATGGAGATAAAAAGCTCTACTTGGGTCTCGCCTAGCTCGTTTCCTACTTGGTTGATGAGATGATAAAGATAACGAGGATGATGACGTTGATAATACCATATCCGACAATGAGGATGATGGCTTTGTGAAGACACGATGTGGCAAGCAATTATCCCTCACATTGCCACTACTTCCGACGTTGTTTTTTACCTATTCAATGATTTATATAGAGTTAAATGGAAATAAATAAATACAAAAAAAAGGGGACACCATTAACCACAATAGCATACAAAAAGTCTATATTAGCACCATGAGGTAGGAAAGCAAAAGTTGTTAGTATATTGGAAGCAAACAATTGTTGTGAGAAATAATACATGAAGGCGACAAAGTCTATTTATGTACGTTAAAAAAATGGCGGCATTGTTAAAAACCATTGGTGGTGAAAAACCATTGGAGTGATGGATTCCTTGAGTGCAAAACAAACCATTGGAGTGTAATGGTTTTGTAACTAGAGGTTTAGTTGGCTATTTTTTTCAAAAATGACTACCCTTGATGATAAAAATTTGGGAAAATTGTAAAAATGCCCTTATATTTTCTTGTAATTATTGAAATGCCCCTGTATTTTCATTATTTATCAAAATACCCCAAATACCCCTGTAGCGAACCTGTTCCCTGTAGCAACCCCTGTAGCGAACAGGTTTGGAGTACCCATTCCATGAATCCCGCCTAGATCCTCATCTGAGCTGTCGAAATAAGCTCGGATTTCTCCCTTTTGATCTGTTTGCTTCCTTCCTCCTCAAATCTGCCCTGTTTTCTGGGTTGTGACCCTGTTTTCTTGTTTCTTTTCTCTTGTCCTGCTCCAAATCCGGCGATTCTAAGCTCCCATTGTCTGTTTTTGTCTGAATCGGATGATGCATGGAAAATTTCCATATGAGCGATGGAGATTTTCTTTTCCTTTTGGTTTCTGACCCAAAAATCCCACATCGCTAGCTTAGATTCTTACCGTTATGGGCACAGGAAAGGCTGCCGCTATTGGGTTCCACGCTCCCTGCTTTGCCATGGGGCTCGTTTAACTCTGTTGAGATCATAAATGTGGCCTATGCACTGCCAGATTTTGAGTTTAATCATTTCACGTGACACGGATGATCAGAAGAAAATATTTGTGAATTTCAAGCATACTGTGCAGAAACTCCATGCAAACAGGGCTTTGATGTGTACAGATCTGATAGAGAATTTCTGATTGCCGCACCAAATCGTGCCCCAATACCAGTTTTTGGGCTCGTCTCATTGCACAAACCCCTGTATAAGGAACAGGTTCGCTACAGAGGTTGCTAACACAGGGAACAGGTTCGCTACAGGGGTATTTCGACAAATAATGAAAATATAGGGGCATTTCAATAATTACAAGAAAATACAAGGGCATTTTTACAATTTTCCCTAAAAATTTTCATTTCCCACCAACAAAATCACAACGAAATCAAGAAAATGGAAAATGATGAATGAGACAATGCAGTCGAACAACAGAAAGATCATTTACAACAGAAAAAATGGCGCGATTAGTAGCCTACCTCTTCATTGTCACCATAAAATCTTGATACGAGTCCTGCTCATCCAGTGTTCGTTCACAGTCGCCAGAAGCAAAATCAGTAAGTATACAGAAAAATCAAGTGAAATGCAAAGATGCTTGGCGATAAACTTTCCTTTTTTAGGATCCTTCTATGTTGCATTTATACTTTCGGCAGTTTCTAACGTTTATCTTGGTCTGGTGTTTCTTAGTGTCTTCCAATAGGTCTGACAAGGGTAAAAATGCATCAACGGAGGAGTCTACAGGCGATAAGCTGGAAAGTTTGATGGCCAATGTGCCAGAAGATGTTCTAGCTGCTCTAATGACGGAATTGGAGAAAAGGATTCGAAGCAATACCAAAGATCAAAATGGTGATTCAGGAAAGAAGTTGCAAAAGAAAAAGGGAAAGGAGAGGTAATGTATGCATTTCTTTCATCCTACTCCAAATCACGAATCTGGTGTATTTTGGATTATCTTGACCTTTCTAACTTTTCCTTCCTAAACTTCAACATACGAAGTTTCTCATGTTTCTAGGTTAGCATATGCATCAGGACTGCATCCATTTGCTCCTCTAATGACAGTCTGTTAGTTACACTGCTTCCAAATATGCGCAGACGCTTCTTACAGTAGTGCTAGTAGTAACATTTCTCGCAACCTTTATGGCAACACTCATGGTAGTCTTCAGTATGTGTTTTCATCATAGTCAAGTTAAACTCCAGAAGAAATGCTGTACCATAATAGCAATTATTTGGTATGACTCTTCAGCTTGGATCTTCAGCAATTATTTGGCATGACTCGTCAGCTTGGAACCTCTGCAAATTTGGAACAATTATTTATGTTCTTGTTAACAAATTTAACAAGTAAATTCTTCAGGAATAAGCTGTATTCTTTCTATTTTCTTTTTGTAAGGGGATGAGCACAGCAGTATACATATATACTACATTGCTATTTGGACATTATTGCTTATACTAGTGTTGTTTACTTTCTATAATTTTGCATCATGTTTGCTTTCTAGGTTGGAGGAGCATCGGCGGTCATCAAGCTCCTGCAATATTCCAGAAGCAGAAACTTCGAAGCAAGGGGCCAAAAGGAAAAGAAAATCTGGAAATGCCATCACTTTAAACAGGCATGTGGTATTGAGTGCCTCATCATCATCTAGCGATGATGACGATGATGGCGAAGACTCTCACTCTCTTGATACTGGAATTGAAAACCAGACTAATGAGATTGACCTCTCCTACAATGTACAATTCAGGAAGTTATCCAAATGTGAGGTATGTAGTTAGTGCGCTTCTCCTTAAATTTATTATTCCCTTACTCTTTAATAACTTGTAGATTTAAGTTCGAGTCTTCAATGCAGCAGTCTACGCATTATACTCCTTGTATACCCAGGAGATATTTGCTGTTTGATCTCAAAGATATTCTATTTTTTTTGATGCCATACATTGCTCTTTAATTTTAAAAAGTTCTTCCAGCACTTGTTTCATTATACCTCTGTCTTCTAGCACTTGGTTCATTATAGGCCTGCCTTCATTACGCTGTAAACATCACTGTTGTTATCCGTCACTTTATAAGTCTCATAGTATTTAGGATCTATGGAGCCAGGTGTACCTCTTGCCAAAATTGAAACATGTGTAGCATCAGCAGAAACAAGACTTATAGGCAAAATCTGCAAAATATCTTTCTAATTCTGCCCTTTTATCTGCCAAAGCCTTGAGCTCCTCTTCAAGCTTCACCTTCTCAACTTCCAGAATAGATTTTTCCTGTTGTAGATTACCGACTAACACTTTTAGATCTGCGATATCAGTTGCAAACTTCTTGCTCTCTTCAGAAACCATGCGCAAATCATCTCTTAACTTTTCAATTTCAGCATCTCTTTGTTCCACAAGCTGTTCAAACTCAAACATTGAGGTTGTCAAGTTTAAGACAGTGTCTTGTTTCTCCTTCATAAGCTCTTCGGCAATCTGCTTCTGATCTTTGAGCTCACAAAGCACCTGTGCATGCTCTTCAGTCTTTGCTGCAATTGTTGATTTGATTCCCCTATCTTATGTCTTGCTAACTTTTCTGCCATCTCATTTTCCTCTACTAACATTTGCACCTTAGATTCCAGAAGACTACGATCTTTCATTGCCTTCTGACGAAAATTGTTTAGCTCCACAATCTCATTCAATAGATTTTTGTGCTCATTAGACAAAATCACCAGATCTTTGCTTAATTTTTCTTTTTCTAATATAATTGTATCTTTCTCTCCCATAACTTTACTGCAGCGAGCCACTGATCTTTCCAGCTCACTTAAAAGCTTCTCTTTCTGATGGATCACCTCCTCAAGCGCTACATTCAATGACAAGTTCTCAGCCTCAAGTTTTGGTGCAGCCTGCACCAGTTCTTCCAATTTGAGTTTCAACAAATCATTCTCCCCTTCAATACTGCGAAGAGCAGTCTCCAGTTTGATAAACTCGTTAACCTTGCTCTTGATAAACTCGTTAACCTTGCTGCTTTTTATAATCTTCAATCTGCTGCTCCAATAGTATCCTCAGCTTTGATATATTTATGCGAGAGCACATCTCTACCAACAATCGCAGCAGTATGTGCACATAGCATTGCCTCTCGCCAGAACTCCTGCTATCATCAGAATCACATGTATGACGACTTGAGAGAGCCAGGGACACCCATAATTGGCACAGCATAAGATCTTTCAGAAGGATGAAGAGTTAGAATACTTTCAGATTTCAGATCTTTATACTATGCTGCTTAAGAAGTAGAACTGCCAATCAGCTTGTGCTAATAATCTATTGTAAGAAGCAAAATTGCTGAAATAAAATGAAATTTTGAGCTACTAGTTTAGTGTTTTAAAGCCCCATGAGCGACTTCTTTTTCAACTATGGAGCAAGGCTGCCAATAGGAAAACTATCACTAGTGCAGGATTATGCAGCCAACAATTGTGCGTTGGGAGAAACCATGTTTGTGTAAAAGGCCACGATCCATCACTCTGCTGTGATTGCAGTAGCACATCTATATCCAACTCATTCACTGCCATGTCAAACATGGAGCTGAGTATAATCCGCTTTGCGGTTGCCATTTGTGGCGAAGATGAATCACAGAGCTTCAGCAGTGCAGCCTTAATTACATCTACCAGCTGCTCATACCTGTGCACTCATGCTCCACAGCTGCACTTATGCAAAGAGCCATGGTGTCCACATCTGGTGGCTGTTTCCTAAAGTCGATGCCATTGAAGCCAAAAAATTTGCATTCTCCAACAAATGGTGCAACTTGTTCAAAGATATTTTGCACCTGTGGAGAGGAAAAGAGAGGGCCACTTCTGCCTGCTAGAGATGCTGCTATGGCTGAAGCACATAAATCCACCATAGAGATCCAACAGGGCCTGCTCCTTTTCTAAATCCAGATCATGCACCTTCTGCTTCAATTCCAAGCTGCTTGCTTGACTGGACATCATCTATTTCAGAATGTAGCTGATTCCTTTGTAGCCGATTCAGACTATTCTATTACAATATCTTAAAAACTGATGCTGACAAAATCTTAAATTAGGTATGCTTTTTCAAAGGTGAGCTGCTAAGAGATGATGCAGGTAAAGAATTTGAGCAGAAAGCATCAGATGCTATGAAGACGCTATGAAGACGTATTGCAGGGATGTGGACAAACATTTCAAACAACATTTCAAACAAATTAAGCCTCGCCACATACAAAGGACTTTGAAATACATTTATGAGCAGTTTGGGGATGGACTTAGTGAGATGGACGTCATACGGTTTTTGAAGAAAAGATGGAGACATTGGAGGTAAGCGTATCTTTTTCATTATGAATCTATATGAGTTTTTTTGATGTGTCTCTAATTTAGGGACAATCTTCGAAGAAACATTCGCGCTGGTAATGGTACAAGACCAATGCATGTGGACGAGGACTCTTGGAAGAGGTTTTCAGAATCATGTGAAAAAACTTATGAGCGTCAAAAGTATGCCGCATCCAAGCGGGAAAACAAACAACGCACTGGTTCCGGTGGAGTCATGTCACTGAAGACAAAATTTGTAAGTAGAAATACTCTAATGCTTTTATCTTGAATCATTGTTTCTTTTTTTTCCTTTTGGCTTGTCTTTCAAAACCGTATTAGAAATAAGATCATTAAAGTATCGTACCATATGTGGAAACATAGACTATAAAAGGTAAAGTTTTATACTTATTCATATCATATAATTCACTTGGTACTACCAATTTTTTCTATGGGCTCACTGAATTTCATGTAACGATCGCAATAAGTGGCCTTAAAGAGCAGTTTGATAGGATGGTTGTATGTAATTTGTTTACATGGACTGCAGCAATAGTCGTCAGTTATTGAATCATTCTTTTAAAATGATATAGTTCCGAGATTGGGGCTCAATGCCCACGGATGACATGCTGAAAGAAATATTAGAAAAAGGTGGATATGAGGCGTTCAAGAAAAAAATGGTTTCTAAAGGATTTGCGCACAAGGCTATTGATTATATCAAGGGAACAAGTACATGCGTCGTCTTTAAGACAAAATCAAAGAAGGGCAAAGAACTATTGAATGCAAGTATCTTTGTACATTTTGTCATTTTAACATTTTATTCATACGTTATTCTTACTTGTACTTTTATGACCTACAGAATATCTGTTATGTGGATGATTCTGATGAGGTAAGAGGAGAAAGCTTTATTTTTAATACTTATTTACAAAAGTTTTGACAATATGCTTCACAACTATAATTAATAGGACAACAAAGAAGAAGACAATAAAGGTCATGAAGGCAATCCAAGTGAAGAAGATTATGGGGATGAGCCAATAAATCGAGAGCATTGAATTGCTTGTGCTGGTTATTTTATTGACAGTAATACTCTTTCGGATCATTTCTTACATTGGAAATTAATTTGTTGATAAATGCAAATTTATCACTTTAACCTTTTGTTATATAATTTGGGAAATTAAACTAGTTATTATCAAAGCAAAAAAAACAAGGTCCTGCGCACGGAGGGTTGCCCTCCAATTTCTCGAGGGTCAAGTATTGCCTTTGTTTGCATTTTTGTCAACTCTGGATAAGAAATTCCAGTTACCTAGTACACTAAAATCAAATAGCAATCCCTACGAAGCCGTTGTGACACAATCCCTTGATTAATCATCTTGCAGAAAAGCTCCAAGGCAGGAATACCATGACTATCGCGTGCATATCCTGCTATCATTGCACCCCAAATTGCCTCATTGCTTTCTTCTAGCTTGTCAAATACTTGTCTTGCCTCAAGAAGGCTTCCACACTTAGCATACATGTCAACAACGGTGTTACCAAGAACAACATCCCATTTTATCCCGCTTCTAATAATATGGTAATGTATTTCTCTGCCATACTCTATGACTCCTATGCGCTACCACAAGCTTTCAAGGTACTGGAATAAGTGAAGTTCTGAGGCTTAAGGCCATTCTTCTGCATTTCTGCAGAAAGCTCTAGAGCATGTAGACCACGTCCAAACTGAGCATATGCTCATATCATTATACCCCAGTACACCACATCTCTATTTGAAATTTTGTCAAATACACTGTGTGCATCCTCCAGGTTCCCACGTTTTGCATAAATATCAACAAGGGTATTGCAAATACAAATGTCAGGTTCTAATTCATCATCTATAATTTCATTATCAATCAATCTGCCATGTTCAAGAACTCCTGTCAATGCGCATGCTTTCAGAACAGTAATACAAACATAATTATCACTTCTAATGTCTGAAAAATGCATTCTGGTGTACAAATCAACGCTCACATTGTCCAAGATTGCTGTTTGCAGAAATGACAACATTCCATGTATATATGCTTGGTTTTGCCATTCCATTAAAACCTTGATTGGCCTCAAGTAAACATCCATAAGAAGCAAAGAGGCGGATAAGATTGTCAGTATGAATCTAACCCATTACGGAGGACGTCGTTTTGTAACTGCCTAGCTCCTGCTTTGTCCTTCTTTTTCGAGCATAAGTCCAAGAAAAAATATGCAATGCTTCGGGGCATATCTATTCTATTTAGGCCATTCTTCTGCATTTCTGCAAAAAGCTCCAGAGCATGTAGACCACGTCCAAACTGAGCATATGCTGATATCATTATATCCCAGGACACCACATCTCTATTTGAAATTTTATCAAATACACTGTGTGCATTCTCTAGATTCCCACGTTTTGCATAAATATCAACAAGGGTATTGCAAATAGAAATGTCAGGTTTCAATTCATCATCTATAATTTCATTATGAAGGGTAGAAGCATGAAAGGGTGGGCAAAAAAAGTGCCCGTATTTTACATTTACAAATTCAAAATGTAAGGAAATCCCTCCCCCCAGAAATTATTATTCTTGGAATGAATCATTAATAGGGCAAATAATTTTGAACTCTCCTCCCGCGCTCTGTTCAACCTTCCTCCCGCTCGAACCTCCATAGCCGAAAGCTTGACATCCATATTCGAACCTCCATAGCCGAAAGCTTGACATCCATATTCGAACCTCCATAGCCGAAAGCTTGACATCCATCCATAGCTAAGATCAGGACCTCCATAGCCAAAAGCTTGCATTTTCAGAGAGCTGAAGCACCAGGGAAGAGATCATGACGAAACAGCTTGGAACAAAGACATCTCCAAGGAAATCTCCTCGCAACAAACCTGTAAAGCCCATGCCAAGGTCTCCCACTAGAACTGCCGCCCGAAAACTCAAGAGTGGGTCTTCTTCAGATCGGGAGGTCTTGCCGCCCGAGTTTGACAAGGTAAGCATCAGGCAGCTTAGGAGCAACAATTTTGATAGCATGTTTCCAGGGCTAGTGCAAATAGTGCAGGATGTTTGGGGTTCTGAAGCCCCTGCTGTTAGGGGTTATCAAGAGTGCAGGATTAAGCCTGGTTGGATGGCAGATTTTTTTTCTGTGTATGAGCACGTTTTTTGTAGGAGGGACATTGCAAATCATCACATTCCATTGTATTTTGCCCGAGCATATGCACTTCATTACAAAGGAGTACGCATTGATTGGGATGAGGTGAAAGCAAGTGCAAGTCTTCATTCAAAAGGCTTTCAAAAAGAATCTGACCTGACAGAATTAGCTACAGTAAAGTCTTCCAATGTTAAAGCTATTAAATGTATGCCTCAGGTAGAATTGGGGCAGCAGTTGGAAATGATGAAAAGGTGGAGGGAAACAAGAGCATTAGATTCTGCCTCCATGCTTGATGAAATACAGACTTTAAAAGAGAAAAGGAAACAAAGGAAATTGAACTGTTGAAGCATGAGAGTGATAAGAGCTTCTTGACAAGACTTGTGCAGAGTAAAGATGCAAAAATATGTGAGCAGTTCAATGATTATGGCAGGTTTAAAAGCAAGCGGGAAGCCAACTGATGTGCAAATGGCTTTGGCATCCCATTTAGAGGAGGAGAAACCAAGTTATATTGCTGACTTAGATGCTCTAATGATTCCCATTGATTGTTTAAAGGCTGATTTGCAAGAATTAGAAGTCGCCATTGAAAAAAATCAGCAAGGATTTGGAAGTTAATTCCAACCGTGAGAATAGAATAAAGGAGATGACTAAGCATTTGGAAAGGTCGGACCGATAGGCCTGCAGCCCGGCTCCCATACTCGCAGAAGAAGACGGGGGCTTCATTCTCACATATAAGCAATACTTGCAAAGCAATGCAATGATTGCCTTGACTTCGACCATGGTAATATCTCCACTTTGTGGTCATACATATTGTCTATTTTGTCTTATATTCGGGGTTTCAACGATCGAATACATGTGTACATGATTGTTCATGGTCCGGGACCTGCGACATCGCTTTTAGGAATCCCTTCAAGGGTACATCTATTTCTATTTTGATTACATAATTAGTTTGAGTGTACTTAGATGTAGTTAGTTTCCATCATGTACATAACTGTATTAACATTTGATTTGGCGTGGTTTTGTCTTTACTGTAAAGAGGAAATGTATTTGCTTCTGTACTTTACATTTACATATGCCATGAAGTGCTTTTCTGGAATTCCTTTACAGGGTGTATTAATAGGATGTATTGCATTGACTGTACTTTGCATTTACATGTGATCAGAAATGCATATGAATTTGGTATTTGACTTTCCTTTACATTCAATGCTGAATGATGTATTTGATAGGGTGTATTGATAAAATATTTTGTTCTGAAATACATTTGAATTTAGTATTTGGTTTTCCTTTACATTGTGATAGCTATGTACACTAATGTACTTCTATTTTGTCGTTACATTATCAGCAGAAAGTTTGCCTGTAGTAAAAACCTACTTGCATGTAATTAACATTTGTTCTGTTTTGATTTGCATCTGATTGTTTTTTCTTCAGATTTTGCTTCTATCTACTCTACATCTTCCCTTGATTCTGAATCAAGTGTTTACATTTCTTATTGACACCCAATTGTGTCAATGCAGACATGGGTAGTATCAAGAAAGGAAGAAGTAAAACTGCAGGTAAACTAAACAATTCATGTTTCGTGCACTATGCTTAAGTTCTGAATATAGCAAAATTTCATGTTGTAGGTGAAAAGAAGAATGTTATTGAGATGGGTTTGCATTTACCATTCTCAGACATCCCAATTGCTGAACCTGGCACAAAAGATGCTGCTGCTATCGATGTTGGAAGTCCATCCACATCTACATCACCTTTGAGAATTGCAACAACTCATAAGCAATCGGTCACGAGGATTTGGAGACAGAGGGGTATGTGGAAGGTAGGGTGATGACATTCTGATTACATTAAGATTGCATCTGTTGTAGTTAGAGTTCACTAATGTTCAATATTTTGCAGCAGAGGTTGTTTTCCAAAAAGAGATCCCACCTGTTGAAGCGGAGCTGCTATTATTGGAGCAACTAGCTGAAAGCTCAGAAAGTAATTCTCTCTCCTTTTCAGGGTTTCTAATTTTTTTTTTTGTATTTTGAAACTTACGTTGACGTGTTTACAGATAAAATTACTGAAGATGTTGGTGACGACATTGAAAACAGTCCTGAAGCTGCTGTTTTTCAAGTTGAGGAAAAGGCTTGTTCTTTGGCAGGTACGTGTTTCTTTTTTTGTCTTGCTTTCAAAACATTAGAATGAAGCACTTTCTTGTCTTCAGAGACTTGCGACGATTCAAAGGAGCTAGATGATGTTGAAGAAGCCTTGGAGATTGCAGCCAAGGCAACGACTAAATTTATGGTCAAAGCTGATGCCAAAACAGCTGGAAAAAAGAGAGTGCAAACCAGAGCAGGAACATCCGCTGCAAAACGGTAATTGCTAGCTTACATTGACTTACTTATACTTCAGTAGCTTATTATATTTTACTCATTTTGCGTGTCTAAACCAATCGAAACAGATTGGAAGGTATCAATTTATGCTTTATTGTCATGGATCAATTGTTAATATGACACTAACATTGACTTACTTATGCTTCAGTAGCTTATTATATTCTACTCGTTTTGCAGGTCTAAACCACTGGAAACAGAGATTGGAAGGTATCAATTTATGCTTTATTGTCATGGATCAATTGTTAATATGACACTAACATCTTGGATCCGACAAAATGTAAATGATGACAAGGATAAACTTATGGAATTCGGCGCCATTCACGCCATTCAAGAACTGTCCACGGGCTGAAATGAAAGTGGTTGCATCCGACATAGCAATTTTATGTGCAACTAACTCTAAAATGAGTAGCCGCTTAGTGGATCTTTATGGCGTAATAATAACCGGTTGTAACCGAAATGTATTTGTTGCTATTCCTTGTGTCAGTAATGTTAATCTTAATCTAATCCAGTGCTTGTATGAGACATTGCCTTTCGAAAGTGGAAGAGCAAAATCTTTTTATCCCGCTACAACTATATAAGGTTTAGAGAAGCTACCAACAAAGAAAAGAAAGGGTGAATCAGGTGAAGGATCAAATGTCATTGAAATAGTGAAATCGGGGATGAAGGGGATTGTGGTAGCTAAATGCCATCATATCCTTGCACCTATCCTTGAGAATGACCATTTTGTGCTGGCTGTTTTTACGCTCGCACCATCTGATTCCAAGATTCTACCTGCACCAGGAATTCACGTCTTGAATCCTCTTACAGGTTATCACGACGAGAAAAGCAATCAAAGGGTATGTAATACTTTAAGTTGTTGCTTTGCTTTTCTTCGCTAATTCGGTCCGCTAAATTTCGTGATATGTAGGCACACACACACAAATGTTAACCACATCGATCGGTCCAAGTATCTCGAGGCGTTGATTTCATGAAGAGAAATAATGTTAATCGGATTCAAAGAAGTAGAGGTGCCACAAAGAGCCGATTTAACATCATGTGGGTTGTATGTGATGGGATTTATGCACAAATATGTTGAAGCTCTTGTCTCTGGTAGAGATATGGAAGTAAGTTGTATGCCTTCCCTTGTATGTACTGCATCTCATGTTCCTTTAAATATTTCTAACCTTATTTATGGATGTCACAGATTACATCTAAATGGTTCTCTCATGAATACGCCCTGTCACGACGACAATTTCTAATAGATGCTTTGGTCATGCATTGTGATGCCAATCCGAAAGAACGTATCAGCCAGCAGTCCTCTGATTTCTGAGCTGATCATGAGTCTGAGTATCTGATTTTGCAAGATGAACTATGTAACAGGCTTATATATATCTTTTGTTCACATTTGTGTTCACATTTCCTATCATAAGGAATGTGTAAATGACACTATGCTGAATAGTATACTACTGATAGTATACTTTATGACTATGTAAGTTTTTTTTTTTTTGAAGAAAAAAGATTTCTGATTTAAAGAACCCTTGTACCCTTTTTGGTCAATCAAAACAGTTACTTGATTGTTTCGACTGTTACAACATTACTTGATTGTTTTGATTGTTTCAACACCACACTACCACACCCCACCACACTCCACCACACCACATCATACCACCACACACACTACCACCACCACCCCCACCACCACACCCCACACACGACCACACCATTCACCACACACCACATCCGTTCTGGTGAATATGATAGTTGGTGTATGGTCTATGGTGTATGGTGTGTGGTGAATGGTGTGGTGTGTGGTGGAGTGTGTGGTGGGGTATGTGGTGAATGGTGTGGTGTGTGGTGGGATGTGCTCGTTCTGGTGAATATGATAGTTGGTGTATGGTCTATGGTGTATGGTGTGTGGTGAATGGTGTGGTGTGTGGTGGGGTGAGTGGTGGGGTGTGTGGTGGGGTGTGGTGTGTGGTGGGATGTGCTCGCTTACGGTGAATATGATAGTTGGTGTATGGTCTATGGTGTATGGTGTGTGGTGAATGGTGTGGTGTGTGGTGTGGTGTGTGGTGAATGGTGTGGTGTGTGGTGGGATGTGCTCGTTCTGGTGAATATGATAGTGTGGGGCATGGTATGGTGCATGGTTTGGTGTGGTATACACACCCTAACAGTTTAGTGTTCATTTCATGCAGATGGTATTGTTCAAGAGGTTTCTGGACCAACATCCAGAAATTTTTGGTAGATGCTTCAGATGCTTCAAGATGCATTTAAAGAAAAATACTCTGAACATATTTTCCTATTGGCTGCTGGTTACCATATTTTGTTAGTGTGCATCATAAATTACGCACCTTGAAATTCCTTGTTGGCTTTAATGTTTGTTTTGGTATACTATTTCAGTAATTGTACTTTGTATTTTATAATTAATGACAAAAACTGTCATTAACTTGAGTTGCACCAAAAACTTGAGTTGCAAACTAAGTACCAAACATGTTTCTTATATCTATACAGAAAGAATAGAAATAGTTCAGTTAACTAAAAGAACAGTGGAAACTCAGAGAACAGTTAAAGCAAAAAATAGTCACAAATAAATTGTAGAGAAGAGGAGTTCACATTAATGAAAAAGCTTTACAAAAAATGGAGTCACAAGGACTATTGCTTCTGTGTTTAATTAAAAAGCTTTACAAAGAATAGTCACAAGGACTATTACCAAAAAAATTGAAACCAGGGATTACAAAAACAAGGCTTGATCTTCAGGCCATCTTCAGCTCTATATGAAGGTCGTCCTCCATGGCATACATCTTCATTTCGAGGAGTCGCTCCTCGTCGAGGTAAGCCTCATGCACCCACTCGATCACCCGCAACGGCTTTGGCGGCACCGATGATCCATGATGAGCTTCTCCACCTCTGGTGGAGTGAACTTCGCCCTGACTGTAACCGGGTGGCCTCCGGAGGAAGACACGGATTCTCCGGAGGAAGAGGAGGACCGTGCTGGCGGGGGAGGAGCAGGCACAATGGCCGGGATAGTGTTCCTGCGGAGTGTGGTCTTGAACTTGGCCATGGCGGAAGTGAAGGAGATGGACGGAATGGGGAAGGAGTGAAGGAGATGGCGGAATAGACGATGGGGACGGAATGAAGCTACAGGGCAGAATTTTGGGAATAAAAGGGATGTTTGCATGCATACGATTTTGTTTTGGGAATTAGGCAGAAGAGGAAAGGGATGTATTCATGCATACGATTTCACACCCTAGCACAACCCTAACACAAAGTTAGCAATATCCCACATGCATATATCACAAAAAAACGTGCACATATATAAATAGGGTTTTGCTTATTATTGATAAGTGTGGATAGAGATTTAGATGTTGAAAAGTTATGGCTTGCTGGCTTGTAATCTTCAGTTACAGACCAGCGTGTCATAACTGTCCAAGATGTAATCCTAGTCCACCATTTTTTTTAGTAATGGGCTCAAATATCCCACATGCATTCAATGTTCCTCAACAATTGCCAAATCAACAATTGCCAAATCAACAAATTGCCAAATCAACAAATGCCAAATGAATGGATTATGTTAAGGCATATTGTGTGCCTATGCATATTGTGTTTGGTAAAGCGTGAGTCAACAATATAGAGATAACAAGGAATATTCCTTATTACCTTAAAAGGAATATTCCTTATTGCATTGAAAGGAATATTCCTTAGCGCCTAGTTATCAGGAATATTCCTTATTACCTTCAAAGGAATATTCTTTAGTTTGTTTAAGTGCACCCATAGTTACAAGGAATATTCCTATTACCTTGAAAGGAATATTCCTTTTTGCATTGAAAGGAATATTCCTTAGTGTCTAGTTATCAAGAATATTCCTTATTACATTGAAAGGAATATTCCACATTGAGTATAGCCCTTTCCTTTGAGCTAGGCTTGTGGGATATATGCCAGCATCAACCATTGGCCAATTGGGTCAGAAAAAGAGGACAGTGGGATAGATTTTGAGAAAAGGATGTTGAACAAATCATTGGCACAAATCATTGGTTAAGGAACAAATCATTGACATGGTAATTGTTTCATATCGTAAAACGAGGGAGAAGGGAATAGATTGTGATAAAAATTCCTTTTTACCCGTGTTGACTGGTTGATTCCAATGGCGGGAGGAGATCGAACGACTAGATCACAATCCATATCCCCAATTCAAATGCAAACTCACCTGGCGCACCCGATTCTTGAGGAGATCAATGCCGAACAGGGAAACCAATTGAACTTACACTAAGTATAACAGTCTTGGAAGTATATAAACATTATATTAATGTTTGTGTTTTAATTGGTTCACATTCTGATTACATTCAGTTTGCAAGTCCATGCCTTAGTGCATAGAAAAGTTACTTCAACAACAAAAGAACGTTATTACGAGATTCTACAATCTCTCGGCAAATTTCCCAAAACATTTCATGCCAATAGTTAGTCAGTTCATATGCATAAGATGTACCTTTAATCTTATGTTTGACCGGCTCCAATGGAAATCTCACCCCAATTCTCGACTTCGGGATGGACAAGAACTTTCTTTCCTTGAATAAGCCCTGTACTTTTGATGGCAACCGTGAATCAATTCAAAGTAGTTACCAGCTATAACTTCATTACCACAATAAAATTCATTTCCATAGTCATCCTTGGTGTCTTCTTCGAGGGCATGTTTCACTACGTACCTTTGATGAGATAATAAGGGACCCTTTCATAATTGTCCGGGGATGTGAATGATGCAAAATAATCTCCACCTGCACCGCCTCATCCACATTGTCCACGCCATTTGCCCACAAGTCCTCCTCACCTCGCACCCATCTTCTTCAACATTGTCCCCTGTTTGTAGGCTCTAGTTTTCTCAACTCCCACCGCCACAATGATCAAGATTCTCACAAGCAGGCCAATCAAAATTGATGCATGCCTTACAAAAACATGAAAGAGATCTACACATTAACTTTGTTGGATCATTTGGATCTATGGATGATACGCAATGAAGAGATTGCACCCCTTTCACTGGGAGCACATCAAATCTTTGGGAACGGTCAATGTCAGACACCTTCCAAAATATCCTTTCCACATCAGAAACTTTCTCTTCAAGAACCTCACATGCGGTTTACGCATTTTTATCACTTTCCCATCCTTTTTCTTTGTTCTGCCTCGAGCCATAGTTTGGCTATGGCTCCTTCTCCGTCATGTGTGCCCTTCCCATGTCCTGAGCCAAAGAAATTCCAGTGCATTCTGATCTTATGCTCTTGATGATACCTAGTTACATGATAGAAAGCTCTTCTCGACTTGAATTGGGCTGCACACCCGTCAGACCAAACTAAGTGGTATTTCATATGACCAGCACCATTTTCTTTCAGCCAATTGAGGTGCATCTTGAATGCTTTTTGTACAAAGTGAGTATCATGTGTTTTGTCATCTGAAATAAAGAAGTGCACACATTTCCTCATTTTACCCTGTACCTTGAACATCGTGATGTGGACCAATATGCTGATTTGTTCATTGTACCAATGTTGTGCTTGAATCTCGTTGAATGGCTTCAAAGTATAATTCTCCGAGAAATCAACAACTGATAATACGGTATCATCACGAAGACTCTTCATGGATTCCTTGAATTGTTTGCTCTGCCAATGTGCCACAAAGTTATGATATACAAACTTCGACATATGATCAAACATGTTATCCAACATATTACTGGAGCTGCCTTTCTTGTCAATTAGCTTTAGTCTTCGTGAAGTTCCTTTCTTCGAGGGCTCATTAACGTAACCATAGACTTGCCAATCAAGCGTTTGATCAATCTGCTCCTTGTATTCTCTTGGACACAACTCAATTAATTGTTTCCCACAATTTCCACAATCTGATTTGATACATTGTAGCTTATGCCACTTTCGTTGCTTTTTTCTCATCACATACCATAGCCCTCCAAAATGTGCCAACATTATCAAATGTCTTGTCCTTCGCTTGACATATTCCAAAGATGAGCTTCGGATGCGCACACACCACAATTGCACGAACAATTTTCATGGAGTCTTGACCTCATCAAATTAAATGCCTCGCTTGCAGATCGATTGCTCATGTTTCACGCAACAACATGTGTTTCTTTCCTTTAGCTTTCTAATGCAAGAAGGTTTTAAGTATTCAAATTGCCTAAGCCCAATCCAAACCTCTAGATAATGATCCACAAAATTGAATAATTCACTGTAAAATTACATTGAAATAAAATTAGTCACCTCATTACATTACATTACATACAAATCTTTTACATATTCAAGACCCTAAACTCCCACACATACATGTACATTCTGACATGAATTTTATTTCATTTACTATGAAGTCACATAATTTTTTGACAAACAATACATCTCCACACTAATTTCTTCTTAGTTACTGCCTACATCTACAATACATCCAGAATATACATGTAAACAAATATACATCCAGAATATACATGTAAACAAATATACATCCAGAACATACATGTAAACAAATATACATGTACGTGTTGCCATGAAATAATTTGACATTTCCATGTAGAACAACTAGGGCGTGATCGCATCTACATTACATTCAAAAAGTAAAGAAATCATTACAAACTTTACATCAAGTGTTACAAAATAAAAGACATCTTTATTACGCCAAAAAGTAAAGAAATCTACAAACTTTACATTCTTTATTCTGAAAAACAAGATGCAATTACAAATTTAAATTACAATCATTCGTGTAATGTCAATATATTGAATTGGTTGTGTCCTCTTCTTCATGACATCTCTAATTTTTGGTGAAACCTTTGAGTTATCTAACCAAAACCGAAAGCAACCATATCCTTCATAGCCCGATCTATCGTATTTGTTCTTGGATTTCGACCTGCTAATGCCCACATTTGTTCCACCTAGTGACATTCTTTTCCTTCTCTCGATTGCTAGTTTCATATTTCTAGGATGTATTTTCAAAGAATTTAGTTTGCTAGTGAAGTCTTCTGTAATTCTCCTTCATCTCCAACCACCATAGATAGTAAAGAATGCTTTGCAGCAAGTCTGTCATTGCTATTTGCATTTTTGACGTCTTGGAGGCCATCCTTTAAATTCTTTACCAGATCTGTTTTTCACGATAGCCTCTTGAGGCCTTCCAATGACCCAGCTCAAATAGGAATTGCAATCTTTTGTCCCGCAATAATCTTCTTGCAAATATACTTTGCTGTTTTGGAGTCAAATTAGATACCTCATTCATTATGAGATTTACAGAAGCATTCACCTTTCTTCTAATTGGCTTTGTCACGTATCCACCCCTACAAACCCTCTGTTTCGATTTTCTTTGCCTGCTTGTAACAGTGCTTTCCGAAACTTCATCAACAGGAGGATTGAAATCGAACCCGATCTTGCGACCTCGAAGTGCTTGCATGAGAGTCCAATCCTTCTTCCATAGTTTCTTCTTCAACTGGTGCTTTAAGACATCGATCCATTCTGCAGAAAGGGGATACAACATCCTGCATAAGAAATCAGATTATTAACCAGATTTGTACTACTGCTTGAAGGGATTTGTATTACTGCTTGAAGGAAAGGGATTTCAATTTGTTCAAGATACATTTGTTTCTTGAAATGCATTCGATTTAAGAGCAGCTATAATCGATTCGGGCCAAGTTTTCGTTGAGGTAGAATCCGGAGCCATGTTTGATCGATTGAGTAAAGTTCAAAATGTGCGCCAAAGTTTTTTTTTTTTTTTTTTTTCCGCATGCAAGATATTTAGATTTTATTGATAGAGAAGCTAGTACAAGATTTCGGGAGGATTTGGTATAATTATGGAGAATATTGTACGTCAACCGCCTTTATTAATGATAGGCAACTCCATGTAAAATTCAAAATGTACATTACAAACACTTTAACCCAGTTCAAATTTTTACATCAATATACAAAAAAATTCAATCACCCTTTCATGCTTCTACCCTGAATCAATCTGCCATGTTCAAGAGCTCCTATCAATGCGCATGCTTTCATAACAGTAATACAAACATAATTGTTACTTCTAACGTCTGAGAACTGCATTTTGGTGTACAAATCAACTGTCACGTCGTCCAAGCTTGCTGTTTGCACAAATGACAACTTTCCATGTATATATGCTTGTATTTGCCATTCCGTTAAAAACTTGATTGGCCTCAAGTAAACATCCATAAGAAGCAAAGAGGCGGATAAGATTGTCATTTAAGGTGGAGTATGAATCTAACCCATTACGGAGGACAACGTGTTGTAACCTTGATCACTCTGGGCTCCATTGCCAATTACCTGGAAAATAATTTCTAATATCATTTCAACTTAAAACAGGCAGCTACGAAGAATAACATTTACCTGTGCGATTCAACTGGTTCTGCTGCCGATCTCCACATACCTGCTTCACAACTTTTTGCTTCACTCTTTTGGAGACAAACAATTCCATACTTACCTTCTGTAACAGGGAAGAAAGGGTAGAAGCTTCCTGGAATTAGATTTAACATGAACTGCGAACCTTAAGTAATTACTGATCCACATAAATGCAAGGA